>CM048919.1:14256768-15456768 GCA_026686955.1 Epinephelus cyanopodus
AAAGTATGGGTCAGTATCTGCCAATCTTCTTAAAGCAACTACAAGGAACTTTCATTTTGTGTTGATTTTGGAGGCTTCTGTGGATGACAGCAATAGTGTCTGCCCGTGCACCACAGTGCTGTTTAGATCTTGATCTGGCAAGTACGTGGACTTGTTTTGGAAGCTCGTAAAGAAAAAATCGCAACTTATTTTTGACACTTTTTCTTTTTAAACAGCTGTTTGCAGGATGCATAGTGATGAGGTCCTGTATCTCAAGATTCATAACTGTAATATATAAAAAAACAAAGCAAACTCATATATTGATGTAAAACTGCATCTAACAATGTATTTAATAAAAAATAGATTAATTACATAACTGTGTAGGAGGAGAAGGGTCAATTCAGGGTCAGTTTTGAACCCTTTAAATCCAGCTATTCTCTTCATCTGTTGAATTGGCTGTTCAAGGTTAACTTGTGTTTTCGCCCATGTTCTTTCACTGTCCCTTTTAGCTTTTTTTCCTTTGGTCAATTCTTGTCTTTTCCTCTTTGATGATCCTGCCCCAATGTCAGCCATAACCAGAAAATATACAGTAATGTCACAACTAAAATTCTTTAAAGAGAAATCTCCTCCTGTTTCCTTTTAACTGGCTAAAACAGTATTTACAGCCAAACTTTGCTTGGGAAAATGTAAACATGGGCTCTTCTGGTATGTGTGTCATGAAGTATTTTGTCTGATTTTGCAGGGCATTGGACCCGGGGACCAGTGTGAAGAATAACTATATAGAAGTTGCCAATCTTCTTGCTGATGGTCTTGTTTTCACATGTAGGTCATATAGAGCCATCACTATTAAACTGAGACGTTCATAACCAGTTAAAAACTCCTTGTAGTTGCTTTAAGGCAAGATAATTTCCTTTTCAAGTTGTTGTCTGCAGTCACATTATGGAAATTCTCTTGAAATGAAATTATACAAATATATAAATCATATACTGTAAATAAGTGTTGGAAACCCTGTGTTATGCACATGAGAGTAAAATTGCATCACCACTTAAAATGCATTCTGCGTGACCTCGGTCATCAGCGCAGGCTATCTCATAGAAAATGCTTCGCCTGAAGAAAGAAAAAAGAAAAAGAAAACCACTGGCCTAAGTAACACTTCCGTCTCGCTCTCATCACCTCAAACTCACACAAAAACACACGCTCAAACACATAGACATAAACACAGTGGAAATGCCACTCGCTTAGTTGAACTTTTGCACTTCATGATGTGATGAAATCCAGCGAGAGAGAGGAAGAAAATCAAGCAAGACAGCAAGTTACAGATGCAGCTTTTCTCTGCACTTTACAAATATGTGTTTATCTTTACGCACTGCCCTGACATCTTTTTAAGTGTTGCACTTTATAGCAAACAGTGCATATCTAAAGGACTCATTGAATATTGACTGGAGCAGAGCAGGAAAGGAAGCAGAAGGCTAAACAAAAAAGATATACTTTTTAAAGCTTAGGCTCTGGTTAATTAAGTCAGTAGAGCTTTTAAGATTATTAATGTTTGGTTTATTTCAACATGAAGTCATATCCCGTTATATTAATAATACAAACTGATCATGTACATATTAGAGTAAATTTCCTTTTGTTTGTCAATCTGAGGTTGGCACGTTTAACTCAACTGATTAAGATAATTTCTCCCTAAAAGAGAGTTTGTGTAACTAAAATCTGTGCATGAACAGAGTGCAATGTGTAGCTGCCTCGTTATGGGATCGCATGGACACATTTCAACAGCAGCACATTTACCGCTGGTTGGAGAGCTCGCTAAATTGGAGTAATAGAGCCTCATGCCAGACAATAATGCGAGTTAAGTCCTTTAGGGCAAGGAGCTGCAGAGATAGCCAAACAAAAGATAATCAATATCATATGGTGTGTCGCCTGGAGTCTAGACCAGCCTCTCTCGCCGGCATACTCATCACATGCCTCTGAGCGGTTGTCTACCGCCAGATTCAATGTCAGACACAATGTCAAACAGGCAACACGTCCAGGCCAACGTGTTAATTACAACATCATCACACAAATAAACACGGAGGTAATATGACAGCTTTTAACACAAGGTACTGTGGGTGTCTTTCAAATGCAATATCATGTTAAAACAGCAACTTGGTTGGATAAAGAATAAATAGACATGACATAAATACTTGCCTGCAGTTATAGAACTCCTTGCACAACATTTGCTAAAATTAAATTTTGGAATTTTGAACAGCATTTAATGACCACTCTCAATATAGATGTTACCAAATCCCAACACACACCATTATATTCTTAAATATAGTTTTCACAGAAATGCTGGCATGCTTTTTTTTCACCTGATGAGAGAAGTGGAAGCGATACTAGAGAAGTCAGTAAAAAGGATGTGTTGTTTTTTTTTTTTAACCGTGGCATCAGACACCGTATAGGCGCCGGTTACAAAGCCAGTGGGTGACACAATGTAAAGCACAATAGCGGCGGCCTCAAATTGCAGTGTGTGCCAGTGTATAGAACGACGCCGATACACACAGAGGCATAGCATTTATACAACATACACAAGCTTTAGGCACCTTTTCCTGCCCACCCCCCACCCCCAACACACACACACACACACACACACACGCACACGCACACGCACACACACACACGGCCAACACCCTTTCCCTCTGTTCAATCTCTTTTGAACCTGAGGACAGACACAGGCATCTCTGTGTTTGAATTAAAGGGCTAAGACAGGAGTGGACACTTCCCTTCCGCTGTGACAAGCTGTATGTAACAGGCTCTGCTGTCACTGGTAAAATTAACCATGCGTGCACGCTTGGCAAGGTACGACAACAGCTCCCTGTCTGACTTCCTGTTTGTGTAAGTCAGACATGGGATCCTTATGTGAGCTCTGCAACATACTCGCCGAATGACATAAGATTTGATGATGAAATAGCCTATCCCGTGCTGAGATGCTGTGATATTCTCGGTGTGTCCCTGATGGCTGTTTTTGTCTTGTTGTTGTTTGCTCTCGCAGGCACCTTGTCTCTGAACATGCATGGCTGCCTTTGAATGAGCCGGGGAGTATATGTGTGCACTGTATGCAAGAGAGAAGAGGGGGGTATATAGCTACTGTTTTGAGTGTGTGTTTTGCATGTGTGCACTTTTGGACAGCACTTCTCCTGCAATTAGATTGTGCACTTTTTCAGTGTATGTCATTTTGTTTCATGCAGACTGTGTGTAAGCAATGCTTGCATGTGGCTGCACTTGTGCCTGCATGTATGTGTGTGTGTGTGTGTGTGTGTGTGTGTGTGTGTGTGTGTGTGTGTGTGTGTGTGTGTGTTCGGGGCTTTGTGTGTGTGTGTGTGTGTGTGTGTGTGTGTGTGTGTGTGTGTGTGTGTGTGTGTTTTAGAGTGATAATTCTGCTGAGAGGCAGGCAGACAGTAGGGGAGGGTGAAGGAGGAGGAGGAGGAGGAGGAGGAAGAGGAGGAGGACTGAAGACAATGTGAGCGCTGCAGTATGATCCTGTATCCATCAGGCTGCCTCCTGCAGTCACCGCTGCTTAGAATGCACTGCCACAGACACACACACACGCACACACACACATACACACACACACACACAGGAAATGGCCTCAATCACTGTAGCACACAGTCCACAGTTTCTCATTCCAGATGGGATTATGATGTTATTACTGCACGATTACACCACATAACTATATTAGCAACAGAACACAACCTGGGACTTCTCAATCAGTCACCTTCCCTTTGTACCGAGAGGACTTTTCAACAACCCCTCCCGGCCTTACACAGAGATACACAAAGTACACACCCTGAACTAACAACAGCAGGAGTCAGCCGTTTACCTTCATCTTTATCCTCCCTGCTGCTGCTGCTGCTTCTGCTGCTGAATTAGCGACTATAAGCATGATTTAACAATGTTTGTGCTGTGATGTATTGCCTTTTTTTTATGTCTCCCATTTTATGTTGATCCAGTGACGCAACACCGATTTGTGTTGCACTGGGAGCTTTCTGCAGGTGGATGTTGCGGCCCAGCTGAGAACAACGCTGCTAAAATAGCATGAATGATTACTCATGTGGGTGGATCCACCCTCACTTCCCCTCCCCATCCTATGGAATTTGATAAGATGGAAAGGAAAAGGTGGTCAAAAGGGAAGAAGAGGAGTAGAGGGGAGGAAGGGAGGGAGCGGGGGGAGCAAAATGAGAGGAGATGTGAAAAATTTAAAGAGGAGAGGAGGGGAGGAGTGTAACCAGGAAATAGATGAGATCCAAAAGCTGTTTCAGATTGAGTCAACAAGATAGAGGGCGAGAGAGTGAGAGTGAGGGAGCCGCACTTCCTCCTGTAAAGACGAAGAGGTAAAAGAACCCGGTGCCTCTCAATTCAAATCCGTTTGCATTCATTTTGGGAAACCTTTGTCCCTATTGAAACATCACCTGAAGAGAAAGAAAGAGACACTGAACACAACACATTTCACAGAGCTGCCACCATTTGACACCATTAACAGTGAAAGAGAAGAAAATGTGGATCCAAGATTTATTTGTTTCATACCTACAAAACATATTTGACTTGAACCAAATTATTTTCTGTCCAACTGAATTTAGAAAGGTGTGGCATCAGAGTCCAAAAAGGCTGTAATTTGTCTTATTCAAAGGAGGTAATGCGATATCCCATAAATATTTCACGTTGTGTTGCAAGATGTGGGCTTCTTCCTCCTGCTGCGCCGAGATACTGTATTTGCTCATGGGCTGGTTAGGCAACAAAGCACACCCCCACCCCCTCCACCACCCCCCAACCACCCTCCCTCGCTCCCTCTCTCCCTCCCTGAGGTATCTCCTTGAGGGTTCTCCTTGCACTCCTTTGCCAGCTGACAATTAGCATGCGGTCGCTAATGCACTACAAACTAATTGAGCACAAGGGGGCTGAAGGTGTCAGTCACTGGAGAGGGCTTGTGATGGCTGCGTTACCTAGTACCAAACACCAAAGCCATTTTAAGACGAGAGCAGTATCAACTTTATTGAAGCATTTAAGAGAAGTGGGTCATAAAATGAGCACAAATGAAGTCAGAAAAGACTGTGTGAACGCCTTTGAAAAAGGAAATATTTTATTGATATATATCAGCATTTTTTTCCCATTTTATTTTGATTGCAAAAGGTCACATCACATCATTTTATTTGCATGTACATGTGCACGTGCATGTGCACAGGAAAAGGCAAGAGCCATAATGGCTGTGGGCTGCAACTCAATCCTCGGGTAAACTTTCAGTCCTCCACCCTCAGTTCCAGGAGTATGCTCTTCCTCCTGCGCAGGTCTAACACATCTTTATACATACACATCTACATTCACCCGCATATCCACATGTATAAAACCTACAAACCCATATGCACTTCTAACTCAGCAGCATTTTTCAAGTAACTTATTTTTCTTCTTTTATTAAGTGCAATTCAACCTGTAGTCTAACATGCACACACACCACATCCCGTAATGTAAATCAGTGCTGCCATTACAACAATGCACATCCTTGCATTTGATATAACAGGCAGCTATTATAAGAGCCGCCCCGAGGTGTGCGTTTGTGTCTGCCATGCACCAACGAGCAGCTATGCATGCAATAGTGTGCAAAATGCATGTATCCATTGTAGTGTGCATCTGCACAGCTGGTACAATAGGTTTTTAAAGGTGAGGGTTCACTGAGGTATGTTTTAAAATGCTGAGTGGGTGACCCTGCAGACTGAAGGGCGTTTGACGAAAGACAGGGAGGCTTCTCTGCCGAACAGCTCAGAGAGAAAAGAGAGAGGGAGTAAAAAAAAAAGAGAGAGGGGAGAGGACACCTTGGTGTGTGTTTGGCCTGACATTCCCTCTGACTTGGAAAGCAGGAGTGGAGAGAAAGAGAGAGAGAGAGAGAGAGAGAGAGAGAGAGAGAGGGAGGCTGTTTTAAAGACTGCTCTCTTATAACAGGAAGTATCTGAACAGTGACTCACACACTACAGGGAGAGAGAGAGAGAGAGCAGGGAGGCTCTGTTCATTGTGTTGTAACGACGTACCACTAATGTGCTGTGTGTTTGTTATTACATTCATGGGTGTGAGAAGAGATTTTCTTGCCATGCATGTAATAAGGAGCGTCAGTTGTAAAAGGAGTGTGTGTGTGTGTGCATGGGAGTGTCACATTTTTCAAAGCGTGGAATGACGTCCTTAAGTAGCCATGTTAAACATATATGTTAGTGTGTGTGTGTGTGTGTGTGGACGTGTGTGTTTGTGTGTGTGTGAGTGTGAGGAAGTCCACATGCATGTGCACGAGTGTGGGTGTGTGCGTGCACGAGCAGATCACATTTCAAGAATGCAGGGCTGCATTTTAGCAGATATGGGTGTGTGTCTGTGTGCTGGAGGGGCTACTAGTGTGTTTTTATGTGTGTGTACAGCTGAGCAGATCATCAAGGACATAACAACTTACTTAACAGTCTTGTACGCTCATCTGCACGGGCATGTATGCACACATACAGATGTGTTTGGATATCAGCAGATATTTGAGGAAGCAGCGATGCATTTTAGGGCTTACGTGATACTCATCGGTCAGTGTGTAGGTCCGTGTTTGTGTGTCTTCAGTGTACATGTGCAAATGCTAAGGGAGCCCCCGTGGAGCTCCGGGGGCTGCATGTTTAAAGCACTGCCGTTACAATTCAAGGGCTCTTCGCTGATAAGATGTCTGTGTGTCTTAACTCACTGGCACATCACCAGTCAGCAACATGGCTCCCTCTCACTGCACGCATGCTGAGCAAACAAGCCTGACCTCTGCGCAACACCCACAGCAACGCCGTGGAGTGACAGTTATTACACATGACTTCAACGAACAATAAGCTGGAGTGCATCTTAACAACAGTGTTGAAAAAAATCTGCTCTTAATGCCTGGAAAATGTGTAAATTTTGGGGATGTTATATGTAGATAGTGACAAATTACACTGACTGACACTGATCCATAATTTGATTAAATCAGATTTACTGGCTGAATAACCACAGTTGCTCAAACATTTTTGCATCACTGAGTTATCACGTTTATTTTCCACGATTTTCCAGATATTCCAGTCCTGCAAGGGAGTTCACTTTAGCTCTTTTTGTCTGGCATTTGCTCATCTTATGTAACACAGAACCTTATTAATCAACTTACTTTTTCTGGAGCACAAAATGATGTTTTATTAGAGCATTTATTAGAGCAACATGTGTATTGTGACAATTTTGCAGTTATTAAGCGATTAACTTTTGAGCCTAGGTTGACCTTGGGTTGTTGTTGCTGTTATTTTGTTTGGCATTGTCAAGACTGTGTGTGTGTGGAACAGGATCGAAAACCTGCTCGACTGAAAATAAAGTAGTGAGACTGTGGCCATGCATTCCGACGGTATCAAAAACAGGGGAAACTCTGCCTGTGAAAGCAGGACAAATGTACATTGTTTGAATGCAGTTTCATTTTCTTTCAGGGCTTTTCAGCTTTAAAATCAGTGTCTTGGTGGCACAGGGTGGTAATATGATGGCTGAGTAATGTAACAATGGATTTATGTGTGTTTCCTATTTATATATAATCAAGTTATTTAGAGTTTAATTTAGTATTATGTTACTGGGATTCTGCTCATTACAGTGAGATAATGTTACACTGCATTTCCACTTAAAATATTTCCCCCTCATGAGCAGCTGGCTGGGTGTTGCAACAGGGTGGCTCAAGGAGGATGACTCCTCAGCTATCTTTATAATGACACTGCTTTAAATGACATCAACATGTATGACGTTATCCTTCAGCTTTGCCTTTACATCATTTAAAATCACCAAAAATCGACATGGTGGACACAGTCACTCTCTTAACACACTTTTTGGAGTCCCTGGCAGTATCAACAACTTTTCGCTGATGAGACAATAGCAGATAGTTCCATTTAATGCGGGAGAAACCATTCGGCCACGGAAAAGGGGTGTCTGGAAATTAAGGAAACACGCACGGAGGCAACAAGGTAACATTTTTACCACGATGGTTGCTGTGGTTGAAATCAAACATGTGAGGTTGTGTGTTTGGTTTCAACGCGAAACGTATTAAAGATATGGAAGTAACAGCAGCGAGCAAATCCCTGTCCACCCCCGCGGGACAGAATGGACTCGCCCTACTCAATCATGCACTTCAGCATACACTGCAAAGAGCATGCTTTCACCTTTAGGATTGTCTGCGCTTCTTGAAGTCACCCTGGATTATTCTTTTGGATAAAGCAGGTACGCACATTTCCTCCTCTCTATACGCAGCGTAGCAGCGGACCACCTCCCGGGCTGTAAATGGGCTGGAGGTGGAAGGCGGTTGTCGGATCTTGATTTATAAATAGGTTACATGCAGGCAACGGTGTAGTGGTTGATTAAAGAAGAGGAAAAAAATCTCATGTGACTTCCTGACGGTGATCATCTCAGGGCACACGAGCGAGAAGTGTGTGGAATAATCATTTGTAATTCCCACTTTTTACAGGCGCTATAGAAGTTGCAGCAGTTTAATGATACTTGAGATAAATGTGAGTCGCTGGACTTAATGTCAGGCTTTAAAAAGATGCCTAAAGTCAGTTATTTTAACAAGAAATGCGGGAATAAACTGAGAATGGCCGGAGTCGTAATGCTCCCTGAGGTTAAGCAAACTTTCCACCAGCTCACCATGGGCTACACACTCATCTCTTCCTTGAGTAATTTTTTTTTGGACACACACTCTATCACCGCAGCATCGGACAGACAGATTTGTGGTGACAATAAAAGTGTGAGAGGGATAAAAAAAGAAATAGCACAGTGCAGGGATATCTAGAAGATGGATGGCTATATGTTTTTTTATTATTTGAAAGATTGTTTTATTCGGACGGAGACAGACACACAGGGTGGAGGTGGACGTTAGGGAGGGGTGAGGGGTGGGGGGGCATATCCATATTAGGAAGACGTGTCCTACATAATAGACATGGCACAACTGCCACTGAGCAAGGCACAGGTGCCAGCAGCCGGAACTGCTCTTCATGTATTTAATATGAGGATCTGAAACCGCTGGAAGATCTCTGCTGTGTCGCATTTCTTCTTCTTTCAATCTCTGCGCCAATTCAAGCTCTCACAACTCATCTGCATGCGGTGTGTGTGTGTTTGGGGAGGGGGGTGCGGAAACATGTGGCGAGGGAGGAGTAAGGGGAGGGGGGGGGGGGGGGGGGGGGGGTGTGTGTGTGTGTGTGTGTGTGTGTGTGTGTGTGTGTGTGTGTGTGATGGGGTGGGTGGGGGGTCTGTGCATGTAACTTTTTTCCCCCCTCAAATGATGATGCACCTACAGGATGTGAGCCTGCTGTTATGGCAGAGGGACACAATGGGACTAAGCTGCGCGGGGGGGGGGCTCGTGCAAGACAATCCGAATTAATGACGTGTTCTGTGCTCTCTGCAACTCCACTATAGGACGTGTACGTACAGGTGACTGTACCCAAAATGAGGGTATGTTGGCAAAAGTGAGCCCGATTACAGATAGTGCTATCTATCTGCCCCCCCGTGCCAAAATACACACGTCTTTTTACGCACGGAACCGAGTGCGCATGCATGGTGGTGAGAGTGCTGGTGAGCTGGGGACAATTGTTCAGCGTCGCCTCTTCTCTTCTCTTCTGTGGACACTTTAGACTAAACACACACACGCAGATGAACACAGCAGCTGATCCCGCTGATAGGAAGCGATGGAGACATACATGAGACAGAGACGTGGGGAAATGGTGTGACCTCTGTGTGTGGACTGAGGTTTGGTGACAAGGGACAAACTTTTCTGCTTCTCCTTTTTTTCTCTCGCCCTCGATCTTGTCCTCGGTGTTTCACACACACACACACACACACACACACACACACACACACACACACACACACACACACACACACACACACACACAGGGCTTCTTTCCATTCGTGCTGCGTTCAGGTGCTCCCATAAGCTCCGATATTTATATGATTGAATCGCAGGAGTTGGGTCAGAAGTGTCTTCTTTATCTGAGACAGGAATGGGAGCCGCACTCTGATGTGACTTAAGGCATGTCGGATGGTCACATGTGTTTTATCATAAGATCATCTACGTGAGCCGTCTCAGGGCACTTCCTTTAAATAGATGAGTGAATCATGGGAAATGGAGTGGGCACAGGTCCCAATCAATATCCTGGAAAAGTCTGACTTCACTAAATTAACATGCATTATATGCAAACAAAATATTTCATTCTAATCCAAATCAACATATTATTTCTATTTTTAGATGATTTATTGATTGTTTTTTCAACTTTTATTGATTAATCTACTTTAAATATTAAAAAGGACATCTCTACAGATTGTCATTGTTTTCTCTGACCAAAAGTCCAAAAATCATATTCCACAATATGACAAAGTGTAGAATTTGGAAGCAGGAAATGTTCATTAATAATCAATTATTTGCTCATCAGAATAAATTTGCTAATTAATTTTCTTTGCTCAGTAATCGGTGGTGAAATGTAATGAAGTACATTTACTCAAGTATAATTTTAAGGCAATACTATTTTATTAGTTAAGCTATATGCTACTTTATTCTTCTACTTCACTGCATTTTGGAGGCCAATATTGTATTTTTTACTCCACCATATTTATCAATCACTTTGTAGATTTAGATTATTAATATAAAACATGAGTCAACTAATAAAGTGTGATATATTATTATAGGTTAAACAACCCAGCATTGACAACAGAATGAAAAAAATGATTTCCCCTTGGGGATTAATAAAGTATATAAAATAAATAAATAAATAAAAGATGCAAATGTGTTGTACACACGAATGCACCAGTATTATAATCCAATAATATCATATTAGTCTGAAATGAGCCATTATGTAGAACTAGTACTTTTACTTTCATGTTTATGCTAATAATTTTGTACTATTACTTCAGTTAGATTTGAATACTTCTTTCACAATAGCATATTATTAACACGCCCGGTATCCCACGATGCAATGCCCTCATCTTGGGACCCTGATTCAAAACACATAAGATAAGTAGGCTATATCTGATATTACTTATAGATAGCTGTACGCAAATATTGTGTTAATAGAAATAATGAGCTAATCACCATACTGGATTTACCCCGGAATTCCCACCGTTTGCCAGTTTTCCTCCTCGAGTCGCGACATTTCCGACGACACCTGAAGGCAGCGCCAGTGAAACGACAAGAGACAGGAGCGAGAGACACAGAGAAGCAGCGCGGGGAGCAGAGAGAGAGAGAGAGAGAGAGAGAGAGAGAGAGAGAGAGAGAGAGAGAGAGGAACCTGTACTGTTGTCTAACACAAGGAGAGAGGAATTCACCACACATCATAATAATTCCACACCGTTTTCTCCCAGAGTTGAACCCCGGGTCGCTGTTGTCAGTCGCCGCACTGGAAGATACAGTGTGTCTCCTCTTATCTGTGTCGGATCTGGACTCTTTATATTTGCTTTTTTTGGAGAGCTGCACCGGTCCTTCTTTTTTTCTACTGTGAGTGTGTGTTTGAGCTCAGCGGTGCTTTAACTGGTAAGGAAGTGACTGTATATAATTATCATTGTTTGTTATTTTGAGGGTGCGTTCATCGGGCTGCTGCTGCTGCTGCTGCTGTAGCGCGAGCTTTGGCTATTAGTACACACTCTTTGCTTTTTAACCCAGTGCTTTCCTTTAAGAGTGTTAAAGAGGACTGATCACAAAAAACTTAAACAAAAACGGGCAGCAGAAGTGCATGTGCTACACTGGAGATAAGGGTCATTTTGAGGAATGTTTGATAACAGAGTGGAACCTTGCGCACATTTAGGAAGGGTGAAGTTCTTTAAAGGAGTTCGATATTGATATTACAGCCGACATAACAGTGTTATAAAGTATCACAGGAGCGCTTTAAACTTCCAAAGCAGCAACAGGAGCGCAATTAATAGCCATACCATAGGTGATAATAGCAGCAGAAATCCATAAAGGTCACAATAAAAGCGATTAAACATTAAAGACACCTATTATAGGTATATTATGGGATTGTCATGGGGATCCTCCCTCAGGGGCAGGCTGGAGTATCAGAGGAGATAGTTATGTAAAAGCAGAGTTTGCAGAGAGGGAGAGAGAGAAGACAGTGCGCGCGTGCGTGTACGGGCGCGCGCACCAGTGTCAAAGCACGCTCACATTCATGTTTATAATTTAAGATATTCAAATGACGAGAGAAACTTGGGCATTGTGTTATCTGGTGTTGTTGGGATTTTGGCTTCAGATAGTAGACTCTCACACACACACACACACACACACACACACACACACACACACACATACACACACTATGATATCTCTGTTGTGTGCACTTGAGTGAGTTTGGTGTTGTTGTTTTTTTAACTTGGTTTTATGAACATTGTACTGTGTGTAGTATTCCAGTAATGATCTTTTTACAAACTCACAGTGAGCATGGGATCATCAGCTGTGAGCTTTCCGTACTTGACAGCATTTCTCCACCCTCTCCTTTGATATTGTCTTTCTGTGGTGGTTTCTGTTTTTCTCCCCAGTTGTGTAAAGATACAGTGTTTTCTTGTGTGTAAGGTCGCATACAGAAAGAGAAAGAGAGATAGAGAGGGGAGGGAGGGAGGGAGGAGGGAGGGAGGGAGGGAAGGAGGAAGAGACAGAGTGTTGTTTTGCAGACAGGATTACATTGTCTCCCCTATGTCAGATTTCAGACATTATGTTAAACATTTCTTCCACAGCCTGCTGCTCCCACTCTGTGGTTACTCCAGCGAATGCAACACCGCACAACAATAAATGATCCAACTTCCCCAAATTGACTGTTGGATAATAAATAGTCCTTAAGAGCGCCACCTGTTCTCCAACCTGTGAATAGAAGAATAGCTTTGAAGGTAAACACATTTAGTCTGTGTGTGTGAGGCTTTTGGGAAATCGTAGGCAAATTCTTCAGCATCGACAGACTTTAGGTCATGCTTGTTTTTTCACATGTGTGTTTAAGGGAAAAACCACAGTGTGGGTGTATTTTTTTTTTCTTAGGTGATTATGTCATACAAGTGTCCAAACACTGTCTGAGATCACTTGTTGAGCATTGTCAAGCGAAGCTAAATAGGAACACGGCCTGTGTTTAAATGTGACATGCTGTGGCTATCAGTTGACTTTAACAAATGTGATTCATGTTGGATCGAGCTCCTGCCGCAGTTGCAGAATGGGATTTTTTTTTTTTTAATAGAGCCTGTCGCAGATGCCTCATATTCACCAACAGATCCCTCGAGAGCTCACACATGACTCGAGCGAAGCTTTTTGTATTTGATTGCCTTCCACCCTTGTGTCTCCTTTCATACGCTGAATAACTACCGCATACATTGGGCTTTTGTCAATAGGACTTTTTGTTTGTCTTTTGTAAGCAGCTCGTGTGCTTACTTTTCCATCTCCGCGCTTATCGTGATCAAACTTTCAACTCTGCCATGACTGTTTATCTCTTCCAAAGACCTGACTTTCTTCTCTTTTTTTTTTTCAAAGTTCAACCAACCCTTGCACACCCCCCACCCCCCTTTTCCTGTATCTGTAGGAGTAAAATTAGCAATTTAATTTTTTTTTGTCTTCTCCCTTCAGAATGTGGAAGTGTTTTATTGGTGTGGTGAGAAACAATGAGGACAAGGCAGGGCTTTGTGGTGGCAGAAATGCATTTTTAACCCATGTGAATGAATGGCGCCTCACATTCCACAGCAGCAGGCCCTTTACTGAATGGCAGCACTAACTCGGCTGTTTTCATTACTCATTACTGCCTTGTGCCTTTTCACCATGGACATAGTCATTTACCTTCACCAACTGAGAGGGGGGGTTCAGCACTATAAAGACTCTGTCATAGGAGATTTTTAGGTAAAATCACTGAGCTGTATTTGGGGCAAACTTTTTTTTTCTTTAACCTTTTCTTAACTAATTGATATAAGTTGGTGGTTTTTCTCATTTTGCCCGACTCAGCAGTTGGTATTAAAGCTGCTATAATAAAAAAAATATATATATCGAAAATGGATCAGATTTCTGTGTGTAACCTGGAACGTGTTGCTTAAAGTGGTGAATGCACAGGAAATAATCACCCAGCTTTGCAGTTCCCCTCACTTCTAGAGAGATCTATGGCAACTTTCAGGCTATTGTTTTAGTTTCTCTGCCCCGCAACTTCACTGCTTTGTTTTTTCCAGCAAAGAAATCCTAAAAATAGCAAAAGAGGCATGACGCTGGCAGCCTCGGCCCCTAGTTTGACATATAACATACACGTCGGCAGCGCTT
The DNA here is from genome assembly GCA_026686955.1 of Epinephelus cyanopodus. Lineage (NCBI taxonomy): Eukaryota > Metazoa > Chordata > Actinopteri > Perciformes > Serranidae > Epinephelus > Epinephelus cyanopodus. The sequence continues at coordinate 14,271,041 of CM048919.1, forward strand.
TGTAAACAATAACAATGGTATAAACATGGCAATAACAAATCATTTACCATCCCTGTTATATGGCAGCTGACCTCGTGCTCACAGACCTTGTTGTTTTCCCAATGTGTGGACATTTTCAGCGGCTGTTCTTCTTCTTTTAGTTAGCTGCTAACTGCAACTGCATACTTTTTAAATCTCCCACAGTGAGTAGCATGTATAACACGTCATAAAAATGTCACACCTGTGGTCCCTTCTTGCTGGTTGTCTCTTTTATGCAGGCCTTGTTTTGGCACTGTTACTACCTCCAATGCTACCTTAAAGGTGAGACAATGCAGTCCCCCCATTTTTAATTACTGCACATTTATACAGAACAGTGAAGCAGCATAATGGCTTGTATGTACCATCCTACAAAGGAGAGCGCTTGCTTTGTTTGTCTTTTGTGGCAGTAGAAATGCTACAGTAATGATAATCAAAAGGAATCCTACAGATCTTGTAAGCCAAGATAAACAAACTGACTGAAGACAAATATTCAGTTGCTGAGATGGGGAGATTGGCTTTCTCTCCACCCTCCACACTCCCACAAATGGGCTTTTTAAGTGGCGCTCCTTTAGTACCGCACAACCCTGCGGCTAATTGCTGCAGCGCCATATTTAGTGTGAATGCAGCCTAATACTACAGTATGTCAGTGTTGTTGTTACAGCTTGTTTCTGCTGCCCCTAAGTGGCCAAGAGATCCCGAAATGCAGGTTCAAGAATAGCACTGGGCTTGTGATCAGGTCGGCAAAATCATCCTTTTCTCTTGTTTTTACAACAGGTTTATATTTACTCCTGCAGGTGCATCTCCTGGCTAGTATCTCTGTACTGTTCTGGTTAATGGGAGTGGCCTAAGAGTGTAGATCTCCTGTTTTTTAATGTAGTACTGACAAGTGTTAGCATGGACCGAGGTCTCTGTGGGTGGTTTCCAGCACCTTGTGGAATTCATGTCTGGAGGAGATCCAGAGCGAGTTAGTTGCATACTTATGTCATAGATCAAATCCATTCAGTCCTTTTTAGAGTGTAGTCGCTACCCTGCTCTGACTCTTGACTCTGAATCTCTATCCAAACCGCCCATGTTAATGTTGGGTGGCTCTGAATGAGAATGAATATGAACAAAAGCAAAGACATCAAGTCACAAAACAGACACTGAGTCAGTCAGGCTGAGAGTCCTGTTCTTTCTGTTCCTTATCTCATCTCTTCTTAGATCGTATCAATCCTTTCTACATGAAAGCAAAGATGTAACTGCCTTCGCAGGCTTAAATAACTTTCTGTGGCATATTGAGGTTGGATTATGGAGAGAGGCAGCAAACAACAAGTGCAAACCCATTTCAACAGCTGTTCCTTTTTTGGGCTATGAAACAAAAAAATGGAAATACTATGGAGTCTAGTGTCTGTTCTGTGGTGACAGCATTGATTCCCTGCTGCATGGTGGGGGTTTCCACTCTGAAAGGGCAATCTCTCTGTGTTAGCCTAGAAACACCAAGCTCCTGGATTAAATTATAAATGAGCCCTCCATGGGAAACATATTGCTTACTGCCTAGGATAATCACAAGGAATTTACATTCCCTGCTACCGTCATCCTACACATGCTCAGTACATGCATATGTCCATTTACGAATCACTAAAACATTCTTGGTAGCTCAATTTTCATGCAACTTTGCTAACAGGTGGGTAGTTAATCCTTTTATTTAGGTCACACCTTCATCCTCCCCACCCATAAGGATCAATAGAGGCTCTGCCAAGCCCAGAAGCACTGTCCAGGTAGTGAGCTGTGAGGCCTGATAGCTGTCTAAATTAGACCTGAAGAAAATGATGTAGTAATCGGAGGATTAAGATAGGAGCAGGGTCAGACTTGGTGGGGGGTAGGGGAGGTGGAGGCGGGGCTCAGGGCCTTTTTAGCCTTGGCCCATGCTGGTGGGGAGGGTGGGAGGGGGACGTGGCATTGGTGTTGCATAAGTTTTGGTATTTCGGTATTTTTCCTGACAACTGCCAATAGTTGAGATTTCGTGAGAGATTGTTATCATCATACTTTACCATCATGAGAAAGATTTGTTGTTTATTTTTCACCAGAAGTGGCGGAAAACCCCTCTGATAGAGCATGCCATCATGGGACTCAACAACTCCCCTGTTAAAGCCATACTGTGTGGATATTTTCAGACTAGTTGATCGTTAGAGCTCTATGCAGACTTCAAATAGAAAACAGTATACATATAAGAGTGTGTGAATGTAGATATATCTAGGGCAGTTTATCAAGTTTGGAAATGTGGCTGTCACTGCAGTCACAGACTACTACTGTGCTGAAAGAAGACAAAACAGACATAAAAATCCTCTAAAAGACAAATGTATAAACAGTCTATTAGCATAAAGAAGGAGATGTTCAAAATTTCAGTCAATTAAGGAAAAGAAGACTTAATTTTGTTAACTGTTGTTTTTGGATCACAAATAAAAAGATGACAGTGTTATTTATGCAGCCCCTGTCATTACCCAAAGGAACAACATCTGAATGTGGGTGTGGAAACAACCCACGCTAATTAGTTGTAGGCTTTTTTTTTCTCTCGATAAACATTGCAAAAGGTGACATTGTAAATACATCACCATATTTTCCATTGTTTATCATTGGCAGTTTAATGCAAACAGTGACTGACAACACGCTCATTAGTATAAATAGAGCTCACATGAAATAAAGTTGACACTAAATGCTGAAGTAAGAACAAAGGGTACATTCAGTGTTGAGATCACTGGTCCTGACTGTTTTAGTAATGAAAGAAGGTGATTTCAGGTGCTGTAAATGTATTTTAGAGCAAGTAGTTAGCCAAACATGTATCCCTCTGACTGGAATATTAAATCTTAAAAGCCCAGGGTGATATATTGGCAGAAATGTAATATGATAGGTATGTTTTCTTTAGTGTATAAGCACCTGACAATTTAGGTACCTTAGGATGGGCCACTCCTGTCTCCATACGGAGCAGGTCCTCATCCACAGAGTACGCCATGTGGCACTGCCATGTTTCTACAGTAGCCCAGAATTAACAAACTAAACTCCTCTGTGTATAGCAACCTTGGAAAAACAGCGATTTTTAATGTGAAACTGTTTTATTAGATGTTTTTACCAGTTTCAGTCACTGGGTCTGTTTGTTTTGGAGTGGAAGAGGCCTCTGCGAGTAAAAACCTCCCGAACAATGAACACTGATGGAATCCTAAGCAGGAGAAGATTAAGCAACTCACTGCTCCTTTTAACTGAACTAGAAATACTTAAAAAGTGTCAATTAATAAAACATTTGATATGTAACAGATACCAAAATTGGCAGCTGTGCTAAATTATTAAATTACAGGAAATTAGTGTAAGTGTGTCATGACTTTTTGTGTTTGTGCATGAAGCTTTTTTCTCTTTATCTCATATATACAGTCTTTGTTTTTTGACTACTTCACATGCTCAGACTGTTACTACCACTACTACTAGAAAATGCACTAGTAGATAATAATTTCATCTTCAGTAAAAAGGCTGAAAGCATCATTTAAATGAGAGGTGGACCACACTGAGTGGCTGATGATCTGATAATCAGGGATGGGTATCGACCCCATTTATCAGTACAACTCTGTCTGCATTAAGTGAGGACACTCGCAGCAGCCCGGGCCTGCAGTGATGCAAGCAGCCTCAGAGCTCCTCCTGATCCCATCAGATGAATTGAATGGGATGTGTTGGGGTTTTTTTTTGTCACAGAAAGTAGAATTTCACTTCTGACCAAATGGATGCCCATTCACTACATTACAAGCTGCATTATCCATCACTGGCACACATGTTGATTTTCCATCTTACACATTATTGATGATCCAATGAAATAACAATCACGAGCACACGGCGCTGAGCCGAATGTGCAGGATTCATTAGCAGTGCTTATCAGGTTGGAGCTGACATAGTGATCATAGTTAATAGATTTTTGCCTGCGTCTGTGAACCGACGCTTGGCATTGTTGCTGTGATTGCTGCGGGATTAAAGAAGAGAAATAAGCTTAGCTGGGAGAAATAGCCCAGAGAACCACGTGGCTGTGATCAGGGATTGAGAGGCAGAGGGAGAGAGAGAGAAGGGGAGAGCTGCCGGGGGAAGGAACAGCACTCTTTGTCCAGCCCAGATGTCACCATAGTAGACTACCATTATTGATCCACTGCTTTACACACACACACCACAGGCACACACACATGCACTCATACCTTAATTAGAAAGCATTAAAATGGGAGTTTAAAAAGCATAATGTCAATTCTGTTATATGAACACCTTTTAGCATTGATTCATCCTTTATTTCACAAAATGGATGTTTCAGTTTATTTTGATATATCTTATGCATCACATTCCCTTATCATTTGTAAGCCCAGCCTTTCTTGCCTTTGCTTTCTTTCTACCTTATCAGTCTAGTCTATTTATCTGCAAGACTGTGGCCTTCCTTTTAAAGCGCCACTCGATGGCACACAAACTCCGCATGTATGTTTTGCAGGGATGACGGCTGAGCTCAGTAGGGAGGGGACATGGCACCCAAACTTAATCCAAACTCACAGCAGCCCAGAGGGCATTAAGGGTGGGTGGGGGTTGGGTGAACTGTTTCCGAAGCAGAGAGGCTCCTTTTTAGCATTCACACCGGTCCGTTCCAGTTAATAAACACACTCCTAACGGGAATGAAAAAGTCTACAAAAATTTAACAGTTCTTAAATGATACATTTTTGTGGTTCTCTCCTAAGAAAAAATGCTCACATGCTCAGGAAGTCATGCCTTCTTGCAGCTGTTTGAGAATAAAAGAGAAGAAGTAGTTAGCATAGGTGGTGATGGCCAGTGTGGCTGTGCAGACAAAGTAAGGAGTGTCACCCATGGGAGCTGGAACAGAATAGTGCAGGATATGATTGAGAAGTGACTTCTGGGAAGTAGGGAGCAGAAACATCAGAGTAGGAAGTAATGAGAACTTCAGTTGTAAACTAAAGGAAACAACAGTAATTTGTTGGATCACCACAATAAAGATATCTGCAACCTGCCCTCCTCACTTTAGTTTCACTTTGATGCAAATATGTTATTGTTACCTACTCCACCCATTCACACACAAACACACACACACCCATGCGCTAATCTCCCTCAAGGAACTACTGTTGTTGCTCCATTTGAGTATGAAAACAACTTCCCTCAGACTGTGTCCACCTCAACTGCCCCGCATTCACCACATTGTTAGCATCATCAATTAGTCTGTAAAAGTCTTTTCTCTTTTTGGAGTCAGAGAGAATGGAAGAGAGTGGACGTAGTTAGTGCAGATTGAAGGCCAGTGATGTTGCATGTCTGACCAACTTAGGGAAACAAGCTGGAAAAGTCTCCAGGCTACTGCAGCTAATCATTGAGCCCACAGAGGAACTGATCGTTAGTCGCTGATGTCAGCCTAACCTTGCCGCGATGCGCTTTAGCGAGTGTTTGTATGTATGTGTGTATGGGAGAGAGGGGGTACAGATGGATGGAAGTTTGGATTTAATTCTGTCAAAAATGCTTTTCTGATCATTATAGAGGAGACATACATGTTTACTTTTCTCAATTATGGGATTACAACATAAAAATACAACAAATTCATGCCCTCAAAGAACTATGACTAAAAACATTGCTTTTTGAATGAGCTGAACTTTCAGTACAGCGCTGTCATTGACGAGCCTACATGTCATTATTGTTATGTCCTTTTGCTGTGGGAAAAAGAGGTAGTGCAGACCCACTCATATGGAAATACAAGGGGCAGTTTGACTTCTCTTTTGCTTCCAGAAGCAAAGGAGAACCAGACTGTTGGCTGTCTCAGAATGAGTCAAAAGAATGAATAATGGCACCAAGTGACCATATTTGTGCAATTTAAAAGCTTTATTATGAGCCCGATGAAAGAGATAGAAATTCCAAATTAGGGCAAGACTTGTGACAGAGATACTACGGCAGTCTTACAGTCTTACTCGCTTTGTTTTTATAAGTAATATGCTACTTTGTGGTGGAGCGAATACACAGGAGTTAGGAAACAGGGTATAGGAAATAGTAGAGGGGGTCTGACAGGGTCAAGCATACTTCAGGGTCACTGAGGACAGAGGTGAGGAGAAGGAGGTGGAGGAGGAGGAGGAGGGTCGCCCAGGGGCTAATGAGCTCACCCCAAGTCCACATGTGGATCAGAGATACAGTTCCACTCCAAGTGTGAGCGCAAGATGAACGCAAGCTCAGTGCAAGCACAGGTTGCATGCTGTGTGCATCTATAATCTATTCTGAGGGTTTCTGTTCAGCAAGGAAAAACAAGTACAAGCCCATCCTTCCTCATTTTTCATTCCTCTATCTCCCTATCATATTCATACAAACGCATTTCACAAAGAGCGGCTGTTACAGACAGAAATATCACAAATACTCTCCCCTCAATTACTTCCTTGAGCGATACTTGACATTATGCTTTTTCGAGCAAGTAGCTTTGTTAACGTTGGCATTTCTGGTTAACATAACAGATGTTTTACTTGATATTCAAGGGGAAGTCCACCGATTTTACACATCACAGTCTGGTTACAGGTCTTGGGGAATACTACTGCATTTGGAAACTACATAAAACCATTTGTTGTTACAGATAAAGATAAAGGTGCACAAAGTCTGACAGATTGTTAGTTATAAGTGTTTATGTATCTGATTGCAGGCTGTTGAGGACATTATGGACCTGTAAGATAAAAGTGGGATTGTTGTGACAGTGGATTGCACATGGACGCTACCATGGGCAAGGTTTAAGCAAAAATGTCAATTAAGTTAAATGGATGAATCATTTGTCATTGGTTAATCCATCCATCCATCCGTCCATTTTATGCTCCCTACCAGGGTCCCGTTTCCAATAATTTGATTACTTATATCACCAGGAATTATTGTTGTGTGCAGCTGTAAAGTACTGAAAAAAAGGGATCCGATAATAAATAATTCTAGGCCATATCATCCCTAATGGTTTTCCATCATTCTTGGCTGGTATGTTCGTGAAACAGGCATTAAATTGGATTTGATGTGGTATTTAGGATGCCTGAAAACATCTTAAATTTAATTTGCTGAACCCTGCAGAAACCCTGATTGTGAGTGATGTTCCTTTGATTCCAGTGTTTCACATTGAAAGTCGAACACAATAACTGTATGTAGTGTATGTATGCCATTCTAAACCGCGAGTGATTGCTTGTTATATACTGTGTATTTACCCTGTAAGGAGCAGAGAAACACCAGATTTTTACCTCGTCTGGATTTCTGCTCCCACATTATGTTTCCTGCCTACCTCAGTTCCCAGCTGCCTCTCTATCTGTCTATTGCTCGGGGCCTTGCAGTCAACTACACAGGGAAGAAGAGACCAAAGACAGGGAGCTTTTTAGTACCCCCCCTCCCCACCTTCCCACCACCACCACAACACACACAACCCCACCGCCCCACATCCACCAGCAGCAGCAGCACCACCACCACCTTTTTCCATTGGCTCTTGATGTTTTGTAAAGAATCCCCCAGCACACTCACACCCTCCCTTCAGCTACCCCCCTGGCCTCAGTGCCCTGTTCCCACATTGTATCCAGATGTGAGGAGGATAGTTGAGGGGAGGAAGGTAGGGGCCCCTGGTAGTGCCCCCCCCCCCCCCACACCCCCAGTCCCAAACACACCATCCCAGTTAAACACATCCCAAGACTGCAGGTTTTCCAGTATTACCAGCTCAGAAACAAAATATTTGAGACCTGCAGAGTAGACTTTAATTTTATTCGCAACCTTGCAACTTTCATTTCAGTATTCCATGATGTTTTCAGTTGAGGACACAGACATCCACACACAGCATCATAACCCTCCGTATCACCCTGCTTCAATGTTTTTTTCCCCCCTTAAACTAAAACCATAGAGATGAAAATCTGTTGCTCTTGAGGCCGACTGGCTGTGATCATCTAATCCCTGGCCGTAGAATTCTATTTAAAGAGCATAGCCGCTAATCCCATCAGATTATACCTGACCAACTCCACAAAATCACCCAATTAATAGTCTTAAGAATGGTCACAAAAGCCAGCCTTCCCTAAAAAACACACCCCAATAAGTCGCATAGAAAAATCCAACCCATTTATGGAGTCTCAATCTAATACTGAAACAGAGAGGCGGGTGGGGCACAGCCTAAACATGGCCATGACTCCTCATCTAGAAAAATACTTGACAAGGGGAATTAAAAAAACATCACGTCATTAAATGTGTTACTTTGCGCTAAACCACATTGAGACCATCTTAATCTGTACATTACCACCAAGCTACAGATGCTATGGTTGTACCACTCTGACGTGGTTATTTCAGGTTGCAGCTGTCTGCTGCACATACTCCGATATGACTTCTTGTAAATGCATATTGATTTTCACAACTAGGTTTGAGCCTTGAGTCCCGCAAGCAGTTGGTATGCTTAGGTTTAAATACCTGGACAGCAGGCTCCACAGGCATCATTGTCCCAGATAGATCTGAGGTGGTGGTGTGTGTGCAATACTTGTACGTATTAGGATTTTTTTGAAGGCTGGTACTGCCAACTCATTAAAAGAAGCAGTGGGGAATTTTGTGCCAAATTTCAGTATTTTTAAAAATGCCGTTTTTCATATTTAAACCTTTTGAGGAATTTCAAGCAGTCAGACTGGGAAAGCCCTCGAAACAGCTTTAAATGCAACACTACCATATTTATATATTGTTATATTAAGTGGTACTATTAATAGAGTGGGAAGAGTTCAAAATTCAAATTCAACAAGTGTGGTACTGATTAACCTTACAATTAATATGTCATCAATTGAGATGGATCTAACAATACAGTCTGTACCAACAATATCAGATACATAACAGTCTGTCTGATCTGCAATAAAGGCCCATTGTCATTTTGTTTCAACAATCAATCTCTTGAGTGTACTGTATGACACAAGTTCAGTTCATAATTGCAGCTACAGTATTGACACAGTGGAGCTTGTTCTTTCATTACATCTCAAACCATAGTGGATGTAATTGCAATATTAATTACTGTCACCATCCCTGTTCTTTCTCTGTTAGCTCAACCCACGGCACTACTTGATTTGCTTATCTTAGATTCATACAAATGCATGTGAGTTAACCACAATACACTCTCTTTATGTGTCTCTAGGAGCGAGTTGTCTCCATTTTTAGTAACCCATCCCGCAGTCTTTGAGTCTGGGCCCAGCACAGTGTGTTGTGTAAAGCTGGTCCACTGGTGCGATGTGGAGAGAATGACAGTGTGCATAATCCTCTGTCGCTTATTTCTTGTGTAACAGGCCTGTCGGTGTTTAGCGGCGGCCGATTGGCTGGTTGGCTGCCTTAATGGCTGTTTTGCTACCCGGCTGATGCAGGTAACTCCCGTTGGAGGCGTCTGATCTCTCCAGGGGGAAGCTGCGCAAACATGACTGCTTGATGCAACATTTGCTTTCTCCTGTATTGCCCTCAGCTGCTCCTCTGAATTAATAGCTCAACATTAAGTGGAGTGCAGAGCAGAGCTGATATTCTGGTATATTCTGATATTCTTTGCACAAACTTGACAATGAATACTACTCTTACCGCAAATATCTAAAATTTGCATTTAATTAAAAAGTAGTAGTAGTAGTAGTAGTATTACTGCCAATTGTTGACCAAACACTGGCTCTAGATAGGGCCATTCAGATTTTCACATTGGCCACCATAGTTAGAAGTTCCTTCATGACAAGAGCACTTGTCATGAAGGACTGATTTTTAAACTGCTTTTTTAAGTGTTATTACTGGTTTAAATCCCTGGGTTCCCTGGGTTCCCTGGGGGTAGTCCAGCTCCTGTTAAAAACCCCCTGATCAGAAAAAAGGTGAACACATATTAAATTATCAGAAGAAATAGTTGAGCACTCATGAGCAGGTGCTAGGGTAGCGACCTGTCTCCGACATCCGAGAAACACTGATTTGTAACGTGAAACTGCTTTTTTCAGTGTCTTTACCAGTTTAAATCATCTGGTGTGTTTGTTTTGCATTTTGTTTTTTCCTCTGCCTGATTTACCTAAATCAGCTCCTGGTAAAAACCTCCTGAACAATGATCATTTAAGAAATTTTAACTGGGAGAAGTGTCAGCTGATTGCAATCTGCCATCTTCACCACTAGATGCCACTAAATCCCTCTGAATCTTGCACAATATTCCTTTAATGAAAACCAGATACCTACTAGTTACTGAACTGGCCTGATTTATTAATGTAAACATATCACACAACACTATTTCCTTCCTCCTTTTTGAAAGAGTGCAGACATTTTTGCATCATATATAAGCCCACGAACTGCATTCAAATTCCGACACCTATTTCCTGCTTTGATGTGGCAGTCTGTGCTGAAGAGTGAGGCGAGGCTTACAGCTGCCTGCCAGCATTGCACACTGCAGCTTGTCCTCAGTATTAGGGTCAGCCCCAGAATGACCATTAGTAATTGATTATTGGTGTCTCATAGTAACTAACACAGAGCAGCTACAGAGGCTTGCTACTCTACTGCTCATTATGACAACACATATTATACCAAACTAAAGGTAATTTAAACTTAATGGTGTGTTAGTGTCTCCTAAAGTGTTTTCAGGAAGTAAAACCAAAAAAGGGCCATACATATACGTGTGAAAGATTTTCACAACCCCTGGCTATACCCTGTTTCCAAGCCTATACGAAGGACGGTTTCCTTCATTTAAAATAAAAACTTGTACAGCTTTCACTTGACAGCAATTTGTTACCATTAATGTCCCACTGACATCATGTAGCCCATTACCAGACAGGCTGTCAGCCCCACATTAGTGCCACTGTAGGTGCTGCATGCTTCCAGATGTCGATCTGGTAAATCCACTACTGTCTAAACACAGTAACTGGTGCAGATCGGGTTGTGCTGGTGAGTTTATTGCGAACAGGCGGGTTGAGGAATGCTGCTTGTTTACCGACAAGATGCTGTGATCTGGTTTTCTTGAACCCACCTGCATCAGGAGGGAAAGTGAAGCAGAGGAACGGCTGATTCAGCGACATAAAGGAGTTTATTCCCCTCTTTTTGCTGCATTTACAATCCGTCAGCACATCATTTTCATCAGATGCCTTTGGATGTCACTCAACTAAGATTTTCCTGTTTTGAACTTTATGTGTGTCATTTACGTAGGTGTGTGTTCGTTGTTTGTCATTTTTTTGCAGGGAAACTTTTCACACAGCAGCCGATGTCATTTTCAGTAGCTGCTTTCATGAAATTGGCTTTTTCCAGTCAAACCTCTGGAGACAGTTGTTTTCAGCCTTTCTAGACATTACAGTGATTTTTTTTTTTTTTTACTTTTACTGGTACTTGGGCACAGAGATTGGAACTGCCAACTCTTCTTCCTTTCTTTGATATTTTTAATGTTTTTAAACCAAAACATCTGTCAAAACAGAGGAAAAAGTAACTCAAATTTTCTCAAAAACTCACCGTCTCCCACACACAGCCACCCACCCTCGCACAAACACACCTACACACAATTCTGATGCACACACACGTGCTGTGCATACTGTTGCACATGTTTGCACTGTACGGTGTGGGTTGAATGGGGGCTGAGGGGGGGTAAGAGTGTAACTATACTAGCAGATTGTCTCAGTAGGACTATTGGATGAATGTTGAGAGAGTGAATCTTTGCCAATTTCCTGTGCTGTTGTTACACTGCAAAGAATATCTGTCGCAGCCAGCCGTGTAGTCTGGTATTGAGTGTTCCAATCATTTTTGTTGGTCAAAGAAAGTTTGAGTGAGAAAACAGCAGACAGAGCTAATAACCAGAATGACACATTTGTTTTTTGTACCCTTCTTCTCATCAGACAGCGCTGATCAATTGTCTACCCCCTAAAAAGTCAGAGCACTCCTGTATGATGGACATTTTCTGCAGTGTGCAGCCCACGGCCTGCATTTCTCTCTTTTTCTAGCTCTCTGTCTGCCTCAATCTCTCAAATCTCCCTCTCAGTCAGCTCTTATTATCCCAATCTATCTCCTGCCGTGACTTTACATCACTATTTACCACTTATCTTCCCTCTGCTGCCCTCCCTCTCATTATTTGCTCTGCCTTTTCTACTCTCCTTGACATGCACCTCTTTCCCTCTCTCCTCGGATGCTGCCTTGTTTTCCCTCAGTATTAGTTTAGAGGGTTTTTTTTTCTCTCCACTGGGGTGGGTTAACAAGCCGGCATGATTTCATCAATGTGAATCAGTCAGCCTGATAAGACGTGACCCAGATGGGATCTCCGGCTCTTTTTATACAGCTATCCATCATGACCACGTAGCCGCATAAGCTCGCTCTCACGGTAATGCCTGTCAGCCTGTGTATGAAAGAAATGTGTCATGTAGCTTCAGCGTGCTCTCTAGAAAAAACTCTGTGTCCCGTATAAAAAGCCTAACAACGTTTGTTATTCTCATCTAGCAGCCCCAGTTCCTGTGTGGGGCTTTTTCTTTTGGCTATGAAATCCTGGACAGATGTTTCAGCACACACTGGGTCACTCACAAACAAAAGCTCTCCTAGAATATTCCTTGAGGGACTTCTGATGGCCAGTGATGAGTTTGTGGCGACCTAATTGAACTTTGTGGTATTTTATATTTCCTATTGTGTCATTTTATTATTTTTATAATAATCCCGCGGGAACTCAAAGTATGTCTGTCGGACATCATAGTGAACATAAAGGCGACTTATTACAGTCAATGGTAAACTTGTTTTGTTGTATGTCATTTGATTTAAGACTTTTTGGGAACTAAGATCAAGATCACGCTCCTAAACCTGTATGTCAAATATTCAGCTAACGCCAACATCCTGTTAGCTATAGCTTTGCATAAAGGCGGGAAACAGGGGGAAACAGCTAGCCTGGCTCTGTCCAAAGGTAACAAAAACCACTCTCCTCTAAGACCCTGACACCAAGTGTTGGTGAGCGTCTGTTGTCCTAGTTGGTGCAGTGTGCCCCTTGTCTGCCCCTGTTGGCCCCCGTTGGCATTTTTTGACCATTTCATCATATTATATCTGAGTCAGCAGAGCCCGTTGATCAGAAGATTCACTCTGATTGGCAGTTTGTCTCAGAAACAGAAGTGAGGAAAGTAAAAAAAACCCAGCTAAAGTCAAGATAGAGTAAGATGAAAACAAACTTGTTATATAAATTAAAGTTATCTATCCTTAGCCATTGAGCTGTTTAGCAGACACATTTTATTTATGTGAGAGTTCACTGCTGCGCGGTAAATATGCTTTGTTCTTTCTCTGGTCCTTTTTCACAGGGACCGCCATGTTGTTTTTACAGTAACCCAGTTTTCTCATCAGCTATCGTAGCTCTCCTACACACTTGGCACATGGGAGAAGTTTGCTTTCTGCAACTTTGCTGCTAGATGCCATTAAACCCTACACATTGGACCCATAAATTATAATATAAATAGAATTGTTTTTGAGATGTAGTAGCCTGGGAACCAGAAAAATCTGCGAGCATATGTTATATTTGCTCTGGCAGATCTGTCTTGTTTCCTCCCATTCATACAGATGTCCAGCTGGCCCCTGATCAGTTGGGTCTGCCTCGCAACCGTTTATCCAAAATGGGGCATTTTTGAGACGATGACTGACAACTTGTGGAGCCGTTGCACTTAACACAAAATACGTGACAATGTAATTTGTGACACTTTTTGGACACTACAGTGAGCAAAACTACCTTAGTGAAGAAGGGCACTTTTGAGGCATTTTTAGAAACAAACAAGATGGCTACAGATGTTGTCGAACTTTCCGTTGAAGTACTATAATTTTAAACTCTGATTCTGATTCTTTAAATGTCAGTACTCGCTCTCAGACGTATTAGCCCTGTTTCCACCAAATACTTTTGGTGTGGTACCTATGGAACCAAAAGCAATCCTTCAGACATGGTTCCCAGGCACTAGGTCCAATTACCGTTTCCACCAGATCTGTGTGTTAGGTACCTCAACGGGGTAGTGACCAAAAATGGAGACGGTAAGGAACAGTTCCAGTTGTATCATCCACAACTTTTCACAGTGGAAACCAAACTGAACTGTACCCTACCATACTGCTTGGTGGAAATGGGGCTATTGATGTTATACTATGACAGCTCATCTCTGCACGCTGTAGTCCGTTTACATTTGTCCGCCGCTCAATGCTAAGTCACGTTTCTTTGCTCTGATTGGTAGTAGGGCTATCCAGTTTTGTCCAGAGGCATTTTGTCTGCAGCCTTTGATAATACGCCTTGAGATAAACTTGCATTTTGATTTGTGTGGCGATGTCAGGCTAGAAAATTACTCTAACTGAGCTTCATTGTTGATTTAGTTTATGCTATACAGCTTCTGCTTTTTATTTACTGTGGTAACACACACATTCACACATATGCACACAGAGAGGGTTCAATACTTAATCCAGTGTACTCTGCACAATAACACATTTTCCAGGGGATTCAATTGAATTTTACCCACAGGTTACTTTGTTTGGAGTTGTGCTCCTTTAGAATGTGTATGTGTGTCTTTTTGTTGGCGTGTGTGTTTGTACTTGAGAGCAGTGTGTGAACCACCTCGCAACAACAACAACTGCCTGTTGGAGCCCACACATTCTCTCTGTAGTAGAGCCATCAGGAGATTTCTGTGGAAACCCTCCCATCCTGCCTGCCAGTGTGTGTGTGTGTGTGTGTGTGTGTGTGTGTGTGCAGGCGGTAAGGAAGAGTCAAAGGCAGATCTGTTGCCCTGTTATGTTCTCATATCTCCTCTTGACAACTCTTACAGGATGTGTTCTTCAGATTTCGCCTGGAGGTAAAGACAGGTTTTAAACGAGGCACACAGCAAGTAACAAAAACAAGTAAGCAAGTAAATGAGTAGTCAAAGAAAACTCAAACAGACATACTGCGTTGATGCACAGAAAAAAAAGAAATCTATCAGAGTGGCGATGCAACGCCTCAGCTTGTTCCTAAAAGCAACACTGGAACAAATCCATTCCACCATGTTGTGTGTGTGTTTGTGTGTGTAAACTCACGAACCACTGGGGCATCTTGCTGCAGCCAACAGCAAAATAAAACGGTTATATCAGAAAGTGTGACAGTGTGAAAGACTGTTTGAGGTCACCGGTCTAATTACACTTCAGAGAGACTGATTCAGGTTCAGTTGCAGAGGTTGTTCGGGGGCTGCAGATGGATGGAGGAGCGCAGAGGAAGAGGAGTTAGGAGACAGGGAGAGTTTTGAGAATGGTGGACAGTCGACATGGAGTGAAAAGAGATGGAGGAGTTTCAATTTAGATTTCAATCGAACACTATTACCACGAGTGCCTCTTCTGCTTTGGCCGCGATTACACCAACAAGTTGTAGCGGCGCTCGTTTCACCTCTGCTCTTGGTGTGTTTCTACTTCATGCTTCTCCGTACTGGCTCATAAAGGAATACTCCACCCATAAAATGACCATTCGTATATCAATTAGTCATGCCCTGTCACCTTGTATTTGTGAAGAAAAATTTGTTTTTCTCACATGCCTCCACAGAAAACAGCAAACATTGATTTATTGATTGATCAAGGACCGCGTTTAACATCAGCAAAGCCTTGTCAAAACATGCACTGTCACTCAATTTGTGCAGTACAATCCCAGTGTCAGTTATCCAGATGAAGCTCTGCACTTCCAAAAGACATACATTGTCACTAAAATCTTATTTTTTAAAACTGAACTGAAAGTGAAACATATCTTTGCTGTTTTAAAAGCCAGACGCTGGGACTACGTTTTTTTTAGTGAAAACGCTTGTGTTTGGGTACTGAGCATACAGCTGGATAAATGAGCTTTGAAAAACGTGGTCCCCAGTCAATCGATGAATCAATATGTTCGCCGTTTTTCATTGAGGCGTGCGTGAAGAACAATGTTTAGTTTACAAATTTAAGATGGCATTGGATAAATCATTGATATACAAATGTCATTCTTTAAATGTCTGTCCCCATACGGAAAATGAGCCAGATCCTGTTACATAAGCATATTTTGATCACTTCTACATCTACTCTAGTAGTTTTGGATTAAGATTTATGTTAGATTAAGGTGTAGGTCACAGTTAGGAAATGAAAGATTAAAACCAGCAATCCTAAACAAGAAGAGCTTATCGTTAAATATTCTAAGGCACTTTAGATCATAGTCTACGTTGCACAGTGACAGGAGATCTCAATGTGTGTGTGTATATGTGTGTGTGTTAGGAATGCTGCTGTGGAGCAGGAGGAGGAGGAGGAGGAGGAAGAGGGGGGACTCTATGGGCAGGAGCACCCAGGGGTTAACGAGCGGTGTGAGAAAAACAGGCAGAGTTTGAGAAGGAGGGGGGCAGGGAGGCGCGCTCATACACACACACACACATGAACACACATGCACACCGTGTCCCAGAGGAAGCTGAAGATGGCCAGGGCCCATGGGAGCATGCAGCTTTTAACAGAGCTAAATGATAGCAGCAGGTATCACTCCTTGTTGATCAGTGTAATGTATAAAGCAATGCAAAAAGGAAAGTTTCTAAATTTGTTACCGACAGATAAATGCACCGTTTAGTTCTGGAAATGGTGACAGATTGTTTTTTTTGTAAAGTCTCATTCAAACTCATTGTGAAACTTGTGTCCTCTCTATTCAAAGATCCAAAAAAGATGATCAGAAAACACACAATAGGACTAAGTGACATAGTGCGACAGTCAGAGAGCAACTTGCAGGTGCACATCAGTCATATTGAAGACCAGTGATTGTAAACAGTAGCTGTTTCTGTCAAACTCCCAACATTTATAACAAAGTGTTTAGCTGATGTGTAATGTACTCTATATGGCTGAGAACTAGCATGGACCGGTCACCAAAATGTAACGTGACAGTATTGACCCAAACACCTGCCACTTCCTACACACACACACATACACACACAGAGACCCAGTGGACTCCTTTCTATCCAAACTCCCTTCTCACGCAAATAGAGTAGGCAGGCAGGATCCCTTCTCAGCCTATTTATCAGAGTAGGGGGGGTGTTGAGAAGGGACAGACAGCGTGGACCCCCTCTATTGTTCTGGCTGGGTTTAAGGGATGGGGGGAGCAGGGATGGAACTAGGGATAGGATGGGAATTGGAGACCCCAACAATGCCACAAAACCCCCCACTGCTCTCCCTGCTTATGAGCATGACCTGCTCTGACAGACCAGGAACGAGAGGGAAACTAGACCAAAACTATAACATAACTCAGCCCAGAGTGAAACCAGTCAAACCTAAACTGCTCCTACATTAGAGTACAAGTGAGGTCAAACTAGACAGGGGTCACATCAAACTACAGCCAAACTAGCAAACCTCACAAGATAAGATCCTGTCATATTTTTTCTATGTGTACACTTGTTTTTTTCGACCCAGAGTCAAACAAAAGTGACTCAAATGTGCACCGAGTCACCAGAATCAGTCATACCTCAGCCAAAACCACAGTCAAAATTAGAGTTAAAATTGAGTCACAATTGTGAAAAAAGAGCCACATTTGAGTCAGACTTATTGAGCTGCCGGTCTAGACACAATCTAGAGTCAGAATCGACCTAAATCTGTGAGCAGCCTGCACAAAACTGAACCAAAAACTGACATAACACACAGCTGCACCACATCCATCTACATATAGTCTCTAAAGAGTTGCATGCGTACACAGATGCATACATGGTCAGATGTGGTTACGTGCAAGTATGTGAGTACTGTACATACATTTAAACAGTGCAGTAATAACAATGTAGGGATAATGTACACATGCAAAATCTTTTGAAATACATTGTAAAAATACTTGAAAGTGTCATTTACCTCTAAACACATGTGCAGTGTTTTTGAAAGTGGATAAATGGGATGTAAGTGAACCTACAGTACTCTGCAGCAGTTGAAGCAGAACGTTTCCTGTCAATCACAAAGTTTGCGAAAAGCATCTTTTGTGCACCACAGCTGACACATTGTCACCCTAAAAATGTCTTCGAGCTTCAATGTATGTGTGTTTTGCAAACAGCCTGTAGGTGTGTGTGTGTGTGCATCCAGCTGTGCTTTACCCCTCTCTTTCTCTTCATGGCGGAGCTTGCAGTAGACCTCTTTGTCTGCCGGTTTAGAGCAGGGTGTGAGGTGAAGAGCAGTTTGTTCATAATGGATTATTGATTGGTCTGAGAATACACTGGCTCTGCACTGTGTGTGTTGTGTGTGTGTGTGTGTGTGTGTGTGTGTGTGTGTGTGTGTGTTTAAGACTCCATACCATCCCCTCTGTCCCACTCAGAGCACTGAATGTCTCCACTTTATGAGCAACTGAACAGAGGATAGCAAGGTTTTTTGTAAAGTGCTCTCTGTATGTTGTGCTCCGTGAAGCAACGTGTGTGTGTGTGTGTGTGTGTGTGTGTGTGTGTGAGAGAGCAGTTCTCTGTATGGGCCGTTAAGCTCTCAATGCTGCCTGTATGAAACAGTGTTAAAAGCCCACAGTGTGCACATATAGACTTTCAAAAGATGTGTGTGGACAACATTAAAAGCCCCCTCTGTTTTGCTTCTTGATTCCTCAGTTCCCCTGTATGTATGCATGAGTGTGTGTGAGAGAGAGAGAGTGTGTGTGTGTGTGTGTGTGTGTGTGTGTGTGTGTGTGTGTGTGTGTGTGTGTGTGTGTGTGTGTGTGCATTTAAACAAGAGGTCCACTCTTTATTTTTCCCGGCTGTGTATTTTTTTCTTAACCTCTATTGCTCGTCTCTGCGCTCTCTCCGTGTGGGAGGGAGGCAGAGCCCATCACGGCTGAAGGATGTCCCACATGAGAACGACCTACAGTCATTATCAGTGATAAGGTGACAGCGTGAGTGAGTCAGTGTGTTATGAAAGCCAATCTCCGCACCCTTGGGTGCAGGAGATTTGTGTCATGGCTGCCTCTGAGATGATTGCTATGATGAAGGTGCTTCCTGGCTGGATGACAGTGTTTTCCATCACAGAGGAGCAAAACAGCGAGGCCTAGCACCTTCTGCGAAAGCTTTGCACGACTCTTTGTTCAAATGCTCTTTAAATAGTAGACTGCAGTGCTTCTGTTTTGTAACTGAATTTTAATACTTTTTTTTTTTTTTTTTTTTTAATATTGTTGCACCAAATGTGATGTGTGAGCTGGATTTGTGGCCTTTAGAGGGAGCAGTTGAGCAGATTGCAGTAATGATTAGCATCAAAAAAAGTCAAACATACCACTTAGTTTTGAGCTGGATTATTTTTGTCCTAAACCTGTTGACGGGTTTAGTTGCTTTATCTAAAGAGACAAAAAGGCAAAAAAAAAACCAAAAAAACATCATGTTTGGTGTTTCGCACTGTCTCGTGATGGCATTATTGATGTTAATCTTAGTTTTTAAGTTCTGGCTTTGTGACAGCACTAATTTGTGAAAACAAGAAGAGTGTTACAGCTATAAGCAGGTTCTCTGCTTGCCTGCACGCACTGTTAGACACTGTTTGTTTCAAGACTCACTCCAGATGTGAACCTCAGGAGTCTCTGGAACAGAAATAGCCAGGCTGCTGTGAAAAGGTTGTGTATGGGATGGGAAAATAAGAGTGGATTTCCTCCTCTTGCGGGACCTCAGCCGCTTCGGTTCAGCGTTCAAAAAGCAGAACAGCAGAGGTTGAGCATGCATGGAAGGAGGGGGAAAAAGAACAGTTTGTTTTTGTTTGACACAGCAGTCATTATCAGCTGAGTGTAGGCCTGCACTCACTCCCAGTGACTCATGGTAGGGCAGCTTAAGTGTCCAATAATGGCCATGTGTCTGATATCAGACCAGTGATGGTCCTAACTGGCTGGACTGGTCTTAAGTGTTAAAAGGTGATAATTTTCCTGCAAGACAAAAAGACAATTCAGTTGTGTTTCCGTCAGAGTAAACACACTAAGAAAGAAATACCAAGTTCAGCTACTCACATTATCTCCAGTTTTATTAATCTCTGTGTGTCTGTGTTTGAGAGGGTTCATTAGCTGAAAGATGTCAGTAACAAGTGCACTGCCTTTTCTAGCTTCAGGAAGACACTTTATCCATCTATTGTACCATTTTGGTCTTTAACAGAGCTTTGATGCCTCTTCTCTTTTTTGATGACTGAGATGATTGCCAATCTCGTCCATCTCTCCTGGACGGTTCCTCCACCCTTAAGCCAATTTGTCATTTCCCCCCTTTGCCTCTATGGCGAGGAGCCTGTATTGTTCCCCTTCTGGTGGTTAATCTCATTACATTTCAATTTGCACATACGACTGTCTGGTGGATGACAGGCTTACTGTTGAATAGTCTCAACCCCCCTGGCCCTCCTGACCCCCAATCAGCAAGGCCATTTAAACAGGAAATAAGATTATTATCCTCTGTTTTTAGCGCCAGAACTGGAAGAAACTACTAAGTATTAATGAGTAACATTAGGATGTGGAGGCAGAGAGCAGATGGAACAGATGGAGGAGAAAACTATAGTGGATGGATAGACAGGGGTTGTGTTGCTTAGTTTGCTGATTTATGTCCAGCATCACCTGATTGTCTATCATGCCATGTGTTGGACGCAATTTTCTCAGGAATTGTTGTTCCTCGTTCAAGCCTCTCCTTTATCTCTAATCTTTTCAGAGAAGCTCATAAAGTCATGAGATGAGCTCAGTCAGATTTTTATACTTCAGGTATTTATACTTCATAAACAGTTTATGAATATAGTATGTTACTGAGGCACATAAGTCCCACCAAACACTGTACCTGTGTGAATATAGTAGCCTGTAACAATGTAGTCATTGTGTTAAAATAATTCAAACTGAAAACCACACACTGGTTTTCTGAGTCATGTGATTGCAGAAGGCGTACAGATCACAGCCATGACAATATTATGCATGCAATACAAATTCTAATACTTGTAAAAACAAAACAACAATGCTGACATGCTAAGGTTTAGCAGGTATAACATTTACCATGTTCACCATCTTAGTGTAGCATGTTAGCATGCTAACATTTTGATTTAGAACCAAAAACATAAAGTAGAACTGAGACTGATGCGAATGTCATTAGTTTTGCAGGTATTTTGTCATAAACCAAAGTATTGGACAAACTGAAATTTCAACCTGATGATACCTCTAGATGAAAAGTCAGGAGATCACTTAAGTGATTATGATTCATTCCAAAGTTGACATTAATGTCTATACCAAATTTTAGGGCAATCCATCCAATACTCGTTGAGACATTTTACACACAACCACAAATGTGAAGCCAAGCGTCAGCCTTTGGGGCTGAGAAATGATGCAGAACTCGAGACCACAAACCAGTGGGTGACATTACAGTAGCTACATCCGTTATTTTATACACATGTCTATGCATGATCCTCAGAGTGGTGCTAGAGGATAAGTCAGGGATCAGTATTCATCCCCTAGAACCTTTGAATGCCTGCCAAATTTTATGCCAATCCGTCACGGAGAGTGAGATATTTAACAGAATATGTCAAAACGTTGACCTGCTCGTGACACTAAAGGAAAATTTAGTGGATCACCAAAGCCATAAAGGTTCTTCCGCTGGGGAACACGAATGTATGTAGAAGATTGTATTGCAGTACATCAAGTATCTTAGCCTGGAACAAAGTGGTGGACCTACTGACCAACAGAATGTCACCAACATCCATAGAGCTGCACCGCTAACGTGGCTAAAAAATGTATAAGGTACAAGTTTTGAAATGTAAGCAGATATAGTGAGGCTCTATCCTTTTTTTAAGTCAACATTGATAAAGCCTTGCATGTTATATTTAGACAGAAAAAAGGTCTTGATCTGAAAATACATTTTGTTTCAAAGTAATGTCAGCCACAGCTGCACTATTGGCTGGAACAGCACTTGTTAGCTGGGAGCCTGAGCTTACTAAGCACTCCAGGAGGAAGCATGGTGAACCATTGAGGGCGCGCTGATTTCAATAGCATAAATCATTCCAGATAGATAGGTGGCTCTGGCGCAGGGTAGTCATTTTCAGTACCAGAGTTTAAGACATATGATTGTTCTTGTGCTAACTTCCCTCCTCCACTACCTTATCCTCTTATGATTATGATCAATTATCCACTTATAATTAGAGCCTGGCAGTAACTCAGCTTATGGGCTCTGGCACTTTATATAATAGCCTGTAATAATGCTGTCAGTCACATTTCATATAGTCCACACTTTCAGGCTCTAGCATCTGCTGAAATTAGTACTCCAGTAAGAAATGTGTCGGTTTAATCAACAAAGCTGGAACAGAAAGAGGTCTTTTGTAATGATATTATCGATGAGCTGAGAGGGAGAAAAGAATAAAGATGTGATTTAACTTGAGTGATGACATGAGAGTGATTAAGACTTTGCAACAAGGTATAATATTAATAGGTCATAACAAAGAAAGGTGGTGAAAACACCTGACAAGTTTGACATGTGTAATACAATACAGTTTATTATACGTATATAAATTACAAGCAGATTTTAAGGTTTCAAAACGCAAGCCAAGTAACAGAAAAACTATTAAAATATGCAAATTATTCCACCTATTGAAAATGCATTAAGTATGAAATGAGTCCACACTGTTTACTTTCTTCTCCTATCACCCTCTCTGTTTCTCTTTCTGTTTGACTCTCTCACCCGACCCCATTCAACTCCAGTTTGAGAAATAGAGCAAAGCAAACTGTCTGAAGAGCCACTTCCTGTTGTGTACTTAAGATCCCTGTCATGTGATAGTGTCAGTTGAGGCGGGTGCGTGAGGCCAGTATGGGGAGGGAATATGGTGGCACTGCTGATCTTGCTGATGTGAACACAGCCCCCCCCCCCCCCCGACTCCACCACCCCCGCACCCTGATTGTGTAAAGTGTCGACTCAGCCAGTGTGGCGTCAGAGCCCCCGAGCCCTGCACGACTCGTGCACGACCACAACACACACATGCACGTGCATAGTGTCAGTGCAGAGTGTAAGCTACAGATACATAGAAGATTGTATCCCTGATAATTCCCCATCTACACTCAGTCTTTGCTGATATAATCTTTGGCATATTTGAAATCATACAGGTTACAATAAATTTGAGGATTAAAGGAGTAAACAAACACATTTGTGAATAAATAAGTGTCTTGCTTGATTTTGATTATCACACTCAGTGATTTTGTATAAAGTGAATCTATAAAACATGTTCAATCAGAAGTTGCTTGTGTGTTAGCGCTTGCAGTCGTGCCTGAAAAGCGCAAGTGTACGTGTTTCAATATATATCATGGATCTTTTTCTATTTCTCTTGGTGGTTTCCCTTATGATGATCCCCAGCGCGAGGTATTGCTTTTTTAATTCATGGCAACATTACTACAGAATCATATGCAAATCTTTATGACACATACCGTCCTCCCGCTGTAGCAAGCATAGCCGTGTATGCAAATGGTATTGAGTGTGTATGAAAACTGAAAGTGCCTTTGAAGTAGAATGGCTTTACTTACATGCTCTATGTCTCTTTTCTCACCTTCTTCCCCACTTTGTCTCTTTCTTTCATTCTCAGGTGAATGATACACATCATGTGCAAGCCGTGTTATACAGAGCTCACTGTTTCATGACCTGGAAGCTGCTAATATGCTTGAAAAATGAAGAGAAACCAATAAAATGAAGAAAGGAAGTGTGGTGGAATAGCAACTCTGATGAAAAGACCTCTCAGAACATCCATCCACGGACAATGATGACCTGGAATTGACTGAAAACCTTCCTTTTATTCGGAGAAAGAGATTAGAGTTAAATCTCACTCATGATTTATTTGCTGGGGCTTATTTACCCTGCAAAAGAGTTTACATTTGATGCATGTGTCTGAATAAATGATAAAGCTACATGCATTGCTTTCCATGGTGCCAGAGGCACACAGATAGTTTGATTCACTTATTCATTGACAGCACTAGATGAAGATGGATAGATGGTGTTGTATCCAGTAACTGGGGAGTGCTAAATGAGCTGCTGTGTAAGCAGCTTGATCTCTGGATGATTGAAGGCAGATAGCATTTTAACTGACCACCAAAGGTGCAGTAGACATCCCTAGATGTTCAACTGCAGATAGCAGTAGTTTCTGTTTTTTGAGCTTGTGAAAGGCCAGGTAGACAGGGAAGTTTATTTCGTACAATGAATACTAGAGAGAGTGTAGAGGTGATGGAGACACGGGCGGGAGTTCAGAAGGAGAAGCTGATTGGAGACCAGGTCAACCCTGGTAAAGAGGTTGAGGGTGAGGATGACAAAATCCCTGGGTCTTACGACTGCAACGTTTGTGGACGCAGCTTCCCGTTCCTCAGCTCTTTGTCGCAACATATGAGACGCCACACTGGTGCGCGCCCTTACAAATGCCCTTACTGTGACCACAGGGCCTCTCAGAAGGGCAACCTCAAAGTTCACATCCGCAGCCACAAACTGGGCACGCTCTCTACCCACCACTCCAATGAGGATGTAGAGGGTGGTGCAGAGGAGGAGGAGATGAGTGTTTCAGAAGGTCTTGATGGAGGTACAAGTCCTACTAAGAGCAGCTCAGCCTGTAACCGGATGATCAATGGGGATAGTGGTGAGGAGAGTCGGAGGAAAGTGGGGGGAGCATGAAGAGAGAGAAGCCTGTTACCGACCAGAGGCCTTACTGTTGCCGACTGTGTGGCTACGAGGCCCAACGAGAAGATCAGCTCCTGAGCCATATTGAAAAGGTCCACATAACAGCAGATGCAGAGGAGGAGACCCCTGTCAAGGAAGAGGCTGTGCCTGAACCTGATGCCATCCAACCCCAGAGTGATGGGACGTTCCCCTGCGAGACTTGTGGCCAGGTCTTTTCCCAGGCCTGGTTTCTCAAGTCACACATGAAGAAACATGCAGGGATTCTTGACCACTGCTGTCGGATTTGTGGAAGACGGTTCCGTGAAGCTTGGTTTCTCAAATCACACATGAAAACGCACAACACCAAATCCAGGTCACGGTCAAAGGCAGATTCCACTGAGCATCCTGCCACCATCAATGACGTCGCCCAGGATCCTGAAATTGTCACAGGCTCTGTTACATCCATCTATCAAATGTGTTCCAAATGTGGGAACCTATTTCACAACAAGGAGAGCCTGAGGACCCATGATAAAATCCATAGTTTCAGCTATGGCAGGAAATCCCAGAGCCAGTGCAGTCTCAGTGATGATGAGGACTCACCAGCTGCAAAGAGACGTTACCTTTACTACTTAAACCTTCAACCTGTTGAGAAGACCCTGGATGAAGAGGAGGAGAATGAGAAGAAGATGCTAGGTCAGAGAATCCCAGAGTTAGATCCAGTTTGCAGCTACCAGGCCTGGCAATTAGCTACTAAAGGAAGAGTTGTTGAGCCAGTGGAACAGAGTTACAAAGCCTCCTGCGGGGGAGGCAGTATGGGAGAGGAGGCTCTCGCTGGAGCTGCTGTTGTTTTTGAAAAAGAGAGCAGCCGTTATGTTCTGCAAGGTCAAGAGAAACGCAGCTCCGGGCGCCGCAGCAGCTCTGGTTTGGGAAGCCATGCTTCTTCAGGGGATCGCACACCAGAGAGCCTCAGCGACTCTGAGTACCGGCCTTCGTCTCGCCAGGATCGCCGGCGACCATCTTCCTCCAAGTCTAATGAATGCTTTGAGTGTGGGAAGGTGTTTCGCAGTCGTCATCAGATGATTGTTCACCAGCGAGTCCACAGGAAGGATGGAGGTCGAGCATCCGTGGGAGACAAGGAAAGAACTGCAAGAGACGACAGATGGGGCTCCACCAGCGACCCTGAGTCAGGCTCCCCTAGCCGCCCCAGCACCCCGGGGTATGGAGACTCTCCACCAGCATCTACCCTTGGAGACCAGGCCTCAGAGATGGGTACTGCAAATTCTGGAGAGATTGCAGGTGGGTCTAAAACTTCTTTCATTGGTTTTGTCCTGTATTTTGCCTTGTACTGATATGAAATTGTAATCTGCAATCTGAAGAGGGCACTGCAGTGTTTGATTTGTGGTTAATATTAGTCTTTTGGGAAATGATTGATCTTCAGTTGATGTAGCTAAGTCAAACATGCTTGATAAAAAGAAACATGGTGATGCCAGTTCTGGTGCTGCAGTGTTATTAGTTAGCTTCTGAGAGTCAGGTAATATAGCTTCAAGACACTGACAGCAAGGACTACAGTATGAGATGGTAGGATTCATCATGTTAACAGTTATGAATGAGGCAAAATGATACAAATTGAGGCTTCTTATCTCAATAAAAAGGGATGAGTAGGGACTCAGGATGACAAGACTATCAGTCATCATTGCTCCTGAACTGCTGGGTATGTGTCCCCCTAAGTACTCTATTAATTTATTCATGAAGTCAGACCATGGTACTGACCTAATGTTAGTATCTATTTACTGCAGAAAGTTACTTTAGGGCAGCATGTAGCCTTTCAGGGATAATATAAACAAAAGAACCTTAGACTTGATGTTTTCTGTCTAAGGGTAAATCATGTCATCTGAAAATATGTCAGCAAACAACTTACCTGTTCTTTATCAAAGCTTGTTAACATTAACACAGGAATAAGGAATGAAGCAACCCTAGCTGATGTTGTTGATTGACACTAGGTTAACTTCTCTCCAGGTAGTTACACGTTAGCAGAAACTGCTGATAAACCGAAACGACTCACTTAAGAAGACCAGCGGTAGTCCTGAGTCTGTTCATTCCAATGGGAAAAGTAAACATGAGTACAGATTATAAGTGTTCCCTTCAACCCATAGTCACTAAAGTAAATAGCCTATTTTCACAAGCCCCAACACTTTTAGACATTCTTACATGGAAATCGCATTATTCCAGACACACAAGGAGAAAATTAACTGTGCGATACATGTCTCTGTTTCAGCAACATAATCTCGCAAGATCTGGCGACCACTGATAAGATCTTACACTCGATTGATATCAGACATTAAGCTAGCAGATAAAAACGATTGGCAAAATAAGGAACAAACATTGAATTTGTCATGTATATAGTGTTTTATTGTTTTGAATCTGATTTCATCCATACACATGTTTATTACACCTCCAAACGAGGTTGGGGTATGCGTGGGAGAGACAACCATGCCTACTTAGGAAACAGGAAGTGTATACCATTTCGTACCATCGGCTCAGCTTGTAATAGGGTATCTTCTGTTATAGAGTATCTTTGACGTTAGTGTGTTGCTAACAATAGCTTAACTTAAGATGAGACAATGTAATGTGTCTGTAAAGCTTGTGACAGTGCCCCAACCACATCTTTTAACTATCTTCAAAATTTGGTTTTATTTTTAACAGACAAGCGTAGCGCATACATGTCTAAGTGTAACAGAAAAGGGCAGAGTTGACTGTAGGCCTGTTGTGTTCCAAACCTGAGAGAAAAGAGGCAGGACCGAGGAAGAGCTAATTGCAGCTTAATTTTCCATCTCAATCATTCAGTCACATGTACTTTTGGCTGTAAGTCCAAAAATGTAAGTCATGGCCTTGAAAATCCCTTTGTTTCGGTCATGCTTAGGACCACCATTGCTAAGTGAGTAGGCCTATTCTTATTGTCTTTTTAAGTACTGACTCAACTTTCCAGCATAACAATAGAAAAATGTAAATGCCATTCAAGTAAATGAGTGGTACATTCACCAGTTTACTAATAGAAGAACGCCCTGCTGGATTTTCAGTGGCAGAAATGACTGCAGCCCTTTTCAAGCCTCCCACTGACTCTGTCACTCTGTAGTAAACATCTGTTGATGAAATGTGCTTTGTGTAGGTGCAGCTCCTCAGCTCATCAGCCTCTATGGAGAGGGAACTGGAGCCACCGTGTGGCTAAAAGTCAGAATGACATCTGACTTTAGCGCTTTTATAGAGTGCTGCACACAAATACTATCAAATATGGTCAATAAACTTTAACTGCCGCTGAAAGTTCTGTTTACAACAGTGCAATTATTTTGTATCACAGAGCAATAAAGCTAACAGTTAAGTGAAACTTTGTGCCTTTCAGTGGCATGTCAGCCGAGGAGATGGCATTTTTGGAATGCCTATCATTTTTTTCACCTCCACAACCAATAAACACTGCCGAGCAAAAAAAGAAAACCCACCCATGCAAGGGCAAAACACCCATAATCATGTTAAACGAAGGACTCCTGTGTACGCAGCTTGTCAGAGCTCTCTGGTCTTTGTCTTTTAACTTTCAACCTCACTGGAGACTCTGTTTATACAGGTTAGGATAGTGGATGGTAAAGAATTGTAGTGATTGCTTCCATTCCTCCCTGTTAGTACAGACATTCAAAAATAGCAGCAACATTTCTTCAGGCCTGATCGAGCTGTGTGCTATTTCAGGTCTTCCTGTCTCAGGAAACTCCCCTCACCCCCCTTATCTGTGTGTGAATATGTCTTTTGCTCTCCTTTTCATGTCTTCACCATGGAAATCTGTCTCCATGTTTCCTTTTTGTATTTACCGAGGCTGTTTATTGTATAACAACTGATTAGTTATGAAACGCAATAACAGTCCTGTGTTCTAGCAGTTACAGGCGTGGTTAACTTCCTTTATAGTAATAAATGTGCTGTATAGTGTTCACTCTCTCCCAGCCCACCGGCATCCTGGTGTCTGGTTTCAGAAATTGTATGTGGGATACAGGATCTTTCTAGCTCAACATACACAAATGTATATAACAGACACAAAACCTGCAACATCGAGAGGCATGGTTCTTTGCTATTATTTGATTAATTCTGTTCACATTTGTGACAAAGCCAGTCATATGATAATATATATAAAATGTATAAGAACTCAGCATTTACCAAAAGACTATTCTTGTCAGGATCTAAAGTCTTCTGTCCGTCTATCCATCGTCTTTCTCGGTACCTTTCCCCCTTGTGTCCCCTCTGACTCTTCCCTAATCTCTAAGGTTACCTCCTGTGACACTTCCACTGTCACTCATCCACTCCTCTTACCATTGAGCCAGCCAGGCTGCCCGATGTCTGAGGGATTGGTTATTTATAGAGTCACCTCCCGATGGAGAGGGATGCAGGCAGTGGGGAAAGAGACACTCAGAGGACGCTTTAGTCGCAAATACTCTGATGTCCCTTTCAGCCATTTAGGTACTTTTTTGGAATGCAAATGAGAAGTGACAGTGTACAAGCACATACTGACACAATATTTTGGGTATGAAGCCATGAATAATCAGGATATTCAGTCACTTACTTAAAATCCTCTGACTCTGACTGGTCAATAATTAATTAATAAAAGACCAATATCAGCCTGATGAACAGGACATATCAGTCTAACCACCCTCCCCACTAGACTACCCAGCCCCGGGGCTTCACCTTGGCAGAGTCTGAGCTGTGTGTGTTGGCCAGTGTTGCCAGCAGGAAGCCAAATGAAAAACAGATGGCAGGTTACTGGTGTTATTGTGAAAAAGAGGAGGTGTGGTGGAGAGTAATATAATGTGCTACTTACAGAATCTGATCTGTGGAATAGTTTGCATGCATGTGGGTGTAAGGTGATACTATGCCTCTGTGACCCAGGTGCTGTCTAGTTTTACAGTTAATGTTCAAAACCTCTGTGTTCCAACAATTTCCATGTTTTCTGTAAATTTCTGTATAACAATAATAATAATTTACATCAACTGGCAATACAAATACATCTACTCCATAATCCTTATTTTTATTTATATCTTAAATTCTCTGAATTCCTGAAACTGAACACTGGGAGATCCACAGTTCTCCTGTGACAACATTTGCTTTCACTTGTAAAAGAAGATGGGTCACAGACGCCATCTTGTGGGGAATTAATAGAGCTGCACTTTGGGAATCAATGACATTGACTCAATACAGTAAATGTAAATGTGCAATATTATGGAATTGCAGCACAAGAGCATCACAGTGAATGAACCATCGTTTGAGATCATGTAACCCATATAATATTCAATTTGTTAAATTTGTCAAAATATGTTTATTCAACTCTGTTACAATGTTTGATATCGTGATGTCATCGTTTCACACATCATATAGATCATAATACATTCCAGCCATTACCGTAGAGAACACTTCTCTGAGGCATTTTAATATCTGAACATGATAACCTTAATGATAGTGCTTATCTTTATACATTCTCACTGTGTGTTGTTGAACAAATATCAAATCCTTGAAACAATATTGAAATGATTTAATATAATTGTGCACTGTTTATTTTTGTGTTGATGTGGTCATTATCCTTGTTATAGTTGAAGTAATAGTTTTATTTCATTTTTTATTTACCTGTGATATGTTATAATCTGAATGAGGATAAATGGGAATGCTGGCCAGTACTGCAGCCTGGTGGCTGCTCAGCAAAACTACATCTGAATGGAACATTATGAATCTGGCGCAGTGAGGTGTAGGAATGAGCTCAGCTGGTTGTGTAATCCTAAAGGTTTACTTAGCAGTTTTTGACCTTTATGTTGTCATTCCTTTTCTCTACAGATGAGAAGCCTTACATCTGCAGCCTCTGTGACTTTGTCACCACAGAGTTGCAGGCCTACTTGACTCATGTTCGTGTCCAACACCCAGCTGCCCCCGGAGACAGACCCAGCCCATTACCAAGCCCGAGCTCCAGCTCGGACAGAGGCACCCCAAGTGGATATCCCAAGCTG
The DNA here is from genome assembly GCA_026686955.1 of Epinephelus cyanopodus. Classification (NCBI taxonomy): domain Eukaryota; kingdom Metazoa; phylum Chordata; class Actinopteri; order Perciformes; family Serranidae; genus Epinephelus; species Epinephelus cyanopodus. The sequence continues at coordinate 14,301,594 of CM048919.1, forward strand.
AAGAAAGCTCTTCTCCAGGGGTTGAACAACTCTTCATCCCCTCCAGCTTACCTTTCAGCTCGATCCTCCCCGCTCAATCCCAGTTTGACCCCTGTGAATCTATGTGTTAGGGCTGAGGGCTGCAGGGGCATAGCCTCTCTAACCCACGACAGGAAGAGCCTCCCTAGCCACAAGTGCTCTTTCTGCTCCCACTCCACTCGCTACCCTGAGGTACTCTGGATGCACCAGACTGTGGCTCACCGCATCAACAGCAGTAGCTCCAATCTGGCTCCTAAGTGGGCCCTGAAAAACAACTCCAAGGGCTCCAGGGACAGCTCACTATCCTTCAAGAGACGCACTGGTCCCCCGCCAGTTCTGGAAGGAAAGGAGTGTCCACCGCTGCCTCCGCTGATGCGTGCCCAACGCACCCGGCCCCCAACCCACTCCAATGAGGTTCTAAAGAAGAGCAGGCCAGCCAGTCAGGCAGCCATGCCATCATCATCATCATTATCATCATCATCATCATCATCCTCTACCCCCTCCTCTTCATTCTCCAGGGGCTCCTCATCCACCTCAGGCAACCAAGCTGCAAGAGTCCCCGTCCGGCCAAGCAGCAACAGCAACAGCACAGCCAGCAGCAGCAGCAGTGTCAGACACATGGAGGACCAGAGTCATCAGTCTCGCTTCAGACCCAAAGTGGACATGTATCCTCGGGGAGGCTCATCATCTTCCTCCAGCTCTTTGGAGAAGAGCACTGCTGCCCTCTCACGCTCCTCAGTCCCAAGCCCCAGCTCTGCGACTGCATCCCGTGTGTCTGACCGCTACTTAATGCCTCAAGAGGGCCTTGGCTTCATGCTGTCCAGCAAACACGGCCTCGCAGAATACAGCCGAGCTAGGGGCTCCCCTCATCAGCCACTTCCTAACTCCCATGGCCAGAACCGCGCCAACGCTACGAGGCCCAGCACCATCACCCACAGCTCCACAGCAGGACACAACTACGGAGCCTCCCAGGCACATGGAGGCACTCTGCTGAATTCTTCCTCCTCTTCCTCTTTGCCATCAGAAACTCGTGGAGATGTGAAGCAGGAGCAAATTGCAGAGACGCCTGAGATGCCAACTGACATCCTCAGCTTCCTCAAAAACTACAACCCTCATGAACTGGCTGCCCTCTACCACCGCTGGGGTGCAGCCAATGCACTGCTGGATCCCACAGGTATGGAGCAATTTCAGTTTTTGTTTAATTTGTTGACTTGTTGATAAATGTATTTGGTAAAATTTGCAGCAACACAATGCTAAATAATGTTTTGGGTTTTTTTTGTTGTTTTTTTCTTGAGTCTTTGTAATACCACCAATCAGAATATGCTCTCTTGGAGAAAGTCCTGTGCAATCCCTCATCATCAGCTCACATACAAAATGCCCAGAGGATCTTTGCTTTGGAGAAAATGCCAAATGTCAGTAGTCAAAGAGAAATGTTATCCAGTGACTTGTGTTTAGCTGTCACAAGTAGAATTGCCTAAACCTGACAGGCTAAACCAGGAAACGACACCCAGATCCACACTCAATGTATGAACCATATTCAGTTAGGTTCACATATTTATCCTCTCTAACACACGCTGATTCACTCTCTCACACTAACTCGCCATCTGGCAGGAAGTGATTGACAGACACATACACTGCTCCATTCTGACAAGATTTTGAATAATAAAGAGGAGATCCATTAAACAGGCACACACACGTGTGCTTGCATGTTTGGGAGATATGATTAAAGGCCGAATCTGGGGCAGCATGTGTGTCTGTGCGTGTGTGTCCATATGTGCTTGGGTTTTTAGATGCAAAAGGATTGTGTGTGTGTGTGTGTGTGTGTGTGTGTGTGTGTGTGCTTTTATGTGAGAGACGTGAGAGAACCTTTGCTGCTCTCAGGTCTGCGAGGCATGCCTAGTCTCCAGCTCCACTCTCCCAGAAAGCTGTCACAAACTGTTTAGGTCACGGCTCTGCCTGACGAGAGACTCGCACAGATGCGAATGGAGGGAGGCAAAACAGAGAGGGAGGGAAAATAAGAGGCAAAGAGAGAGATGAGACAGAATAATTACCCCACCAGCTGCTTTGGAAATGGTCATTACCGAACACGCGTATTATTTGCCCATTTTCAGCTGTGTCTCTAAGGTCAAGTGGGGCTGTATGGAGCCAGGGGTCAAAGACAACAGCCCCAAAGCAGACGCATGACATCGCTGTCACCCGTCCAGGCGCATATCGTCACGATCCGCCTTAGCCCTTTGAGTCACATGCTATAAAGTGACCTTTTTTGAGCAACTGAGTCTTTCTCCTGTTTCTCTCTGTAACATGTGTATGAGTGTGTGTGTCTGCTTGTGTTTTTCGTCCAGCTCTGGCTTGTCTTTCATTAGTGCATCAGTGAGAAGGGCTGGCGGCCCACAGTAGAAGTAGAGTATCCAGAGGCCAGCAGTCGGGCTGCCAGAGACACTCTCTGTCACCTCCTCCGCCTCGCTGTCCTCCTTGTCCTGCTACTCTAACACACACCCCCACCATCACTTTCTACACGCACAAACACCAAGTTACACACCACTATTGGGCACTGCCCAGGTGTATGCCAGCACTTATGCTTGGGTGTATGTGCAGTAAGCCCCCCCCCCAATCAACGAAAGCACCTCCAAACCCCCAGGCCTGTTATCTGTCAGCAGGAGAGGTCACAGGAGTGCATGTGTATGTGTTTGTGTGCATGAATGTGTGTGTGTGTGTGTGTGTGTGTGGTAGTCACAGTGTCGTGAAATGGATCTAACCATCTCTAATCCTTAAATCTTCTTTATATATCTTGCTGCTGTCCCTGTGGCTGCTCTGACCACATTTATATGCACACCAGAAAACATGATTATGACATGACTGACGGGTCCTCCTACTGTCAAATACAGTCATTCCGGTTTTCCTCACCCGATAACAACAGGTTTCTTTATGCTGAATGGCCACTCTTTGAGCCACTCTCTGCATTCTGCCTGCTTCAACAAACACATTCAGGCTTCATTTCCATTAACAATCAATTTCCAAGTGGCATTTTTAGTATATTGGCTCCATATAGTTTCAGAACTCGCATTAACTATATTGAGTAAGGAACTGTCAGGGTTTTTTTTGTTTTCAAATTGGACTGAAAATGATTAAAAACGAATGCCCAGCCGATACTAGTATTGATATCTGGGAAAATCTTTTTTTTTAACCAACTGACCAACACAACCAGTCCAGTCTTGCAGTCTCGATACTGATCCCTTTGATTTGAAAAAAAGGTTGAGGTTTTGATTCTGTGACAACAACATCTTGATGTTAACATTAGCTAGGTAGCTAACCTAACGGCTACACAGTTAACAACAAGCTTATGATGCACACAATGATAAAAGCACAAAACTTGCAAGCGACATTAATAAGTGTCTGGCCCATGTACTCACACAAATAGGCTTGTCTGTCTGTTGTGATAGTTTCTGATTGTCATATTATACGGATGGACAGTAGCGGCAGTAATGAGACTAGAACTAGAAGCGCTTGGAGCATCCGTACAAAAAAAGCTGGAGTACTCTGTAAAAACTTGCTGGGCGCAGCGCTTTTTCTTTGGCCGCACGTGGTTGCATAATGCATACACTTTCTTGTTATTGAGAACAATTAAAAACAGATGCTGGCTTTTAAAAGAAGACGTTATGTGGACACAGGCCATAAGTGCTCCCTAGTGGACAAACTATGTGATGGCAAAACTTTTTTCTAGATTCCCTCAACCCGAGTTTGGCATTTCTGTACCGTTATTTCGCCTTTCTTCTTGGCTGACATATACATCCATAATATTTTTCAGTGAGCTAATATTGGCTGATCTATGGGCCTGCTGATGTATTGATGTAGCTTTATTAAAAATATTTTTTAAATTTTTAAACTGAATTTTGTTCCCTGCAATTAACAGAAATTTGCTCTTGTTAATGAATGTATTATAACATTGAAAAAAAAAAAATACGTAAAGGTCAGTCAGTTCATCTCAGGTGAAATAACTTTACTGAGGTGTTGCATTAATACTGAATTATATATTCCTTCAGTTTGCATAATTTCAGTTGTTTGAACAACAAGCTTAAATATTTTTTAAAGTTTTGTGTAAATTCTAACAGAGCAAGAAAGTTGAGTCATTTACAATGATGTAATCTTTTCCTCTCCTCCACTAAGAGACACACACAGAATAAACAGTTCTGATTTCTCATTTACTCATGTCATGTGACATGACAGGATTTATGAGATTTAAATATATCAAAATTCAACAAGTTTCTTTCAACATTTAAGGCCATTAACATGTTAATCTGACTTGTGCATGTAATGGGAGTGTTGTTGTGTCATGGTGTGTGTGTGTGTGTGTGTGTGTGTGAGTGTGAGTGTGTGTGTGTGTGTGTGTACGGTGTGCACCACAGCCTATGCCTCACATTCCTCCCTTGGACCAAACACACATATATACAACTCTTGAAGCACACACACATACAGACACACACACCTGACATGTGACACACGGGCAGCGGAGCGGGCACATCACAGCCGGGGCGTTTTAATTGCCTGTAATTTATGCGGTGTGTGTGTGTGCTGTGTGTGTCTGGCTGTCAGCCTCTGAGATGATGCTGTGTGACAGCTGCAGTCCAGCCCCTGGAGCTAGCCGCTCATAATGACACATTAGACATACTAATGATGCCTGCGCGAGTCCACTACTGACGCTACCTACCTCCACCGCTGCAGCCGTGGCTCTGTGCTTATGTACACCCACTCACTTTCTGCCCATTACTGACCTTTACGTCGTCATTCAATCTCTGCAAACACGTGGAAATGTCTTCTGCTTTGGAATAAACTCAGGCTGATGTCCACCTTTTCCACCACTCTCCCCAGAAAAAGTCACATGTGAAATCGTACGTGGGAATTTAAAGTAACTTGTTTCCCCTTATAATGTTTTAAAAATTGCCTTTTGGTATATAAAATTAAGGTTCCATTTCTGACACCTATGCCTAAAAGGGCTTATGTTTTGAAATTGCCTTCCTTCAAGAACAGTGCATTTTTCAGAAATCGCACTTGCCAACAGCACAAAAAACTTGATTCAGACCAAATTTTGCACAACAGTATCTGCTGAGATATGAATAGGTGTAGCAAGAAAGACACATTTTGAAATTTGCGGATGGATTAATATTGAAACATTGCTTTACCTCACCTGTGGTCTAAGAATAGACAGTGATTTACTCTACTGTGAGCACTAAATCTAGATTATGGATAGTTATGAATCTTGATCATTTTGTGTCATCACTGAAAGTACAACAGTAATTTTAGCATCTGTAAAATGCAACAAATGTCATGGTGGTATTGTTTGCAGAAAGCAGTGCATACCTTAATGAGCACTGCTTTTTTTATCCATTGTGGGTATTTTTCAGGGCACTGTATTGTGCATGATATTCCCTCTTAGAATTCTGAAACTCGAACAAAATGGTGGATATTATATTTAGTGCAATATAGTAAAAAGAGAGGAATTTCTGACACAGGCCATGTAACTGTTTGGCTATCTTAAAAAAATGTTGACTTAAATTGAATAACTTTGAGAACTATCTGAACACGGCTGTACCTGCTTACAGACCATCAATAGCCTATGTTTGATTTATATAGTATCTTGATGTTTTGGCCACTGTTGAACCCATGTTTGAACTCTTCTAAGATTTGCTCTTCAGTACTTTGTTTAACCATGTGTTTTTTCTTTCCTGTGTGTGTGTGTGTGTGTGTGATCAGGGACGCTGCGGTCTCTGATGCGGCAGGGACAGTATTTCTGTCACGAGTGCGGGAAGAGTTTCAGTCAGCCCAGCCACCTGCGTACTCATATGAGATCCCATACAGGTAAATACAGCCATAAGACAGTGACACACAAACACACTCAAAGGAACACAGATTGCATACATGCACGATTCCAGTGGTTCGACAAAACAATGGAAATATCTCACTAAGACGTGTTTTTTAGTAAATTAAATCACAACTTTTAACCATTATGTTTTGTTAAAATTGCCTTTACTTTCAAGTTGTTGAGATCCCAGTCTCCACTGCTGTATCTGTAAAAATGATAATAATGATAGTAAGTTAAGCGTTTTCGCATAAAAAGTTCTTTCCTTTCCTTCTGACCCTATTAAAACCCAAATATGAAGCAAAGTATTTGAGTGGCAACCCACAAATTCAACTTTCACATATGATTAAGGTGACAAAGGACGCATTCACACTGGCACTATTTGGTCCGCTTTAAATGATCCCTGGTCCACTTCCAGGGGTAGTTCCGTTAGTTTGGAGTCTCATTTGAACTCTGGTGCAGACCAAACAAGCGAACCCTGGTCCACTTGAAAACTGGGGGTCTTGGTTCACTTGCAAGTGAACAGTGGGAAATGCAAACGGACTATCCATTGAACCAAAGAGAGGAAGTGACGTAGAGCTTAGTGCATTTTGGTCGAAAAAAAACAAAGCCAACAACGCGAAGTGGGAGAAGCACAGGTATGAAAAAGAAAAAGTTGGAAAATGTCTTGTGCGCCCCAGACGGTGTAAATTTGCTTTTGCTCCATTGTTTTTGTGGTGACCAAGCTTCCTGAAGGGAATGGGTTTCTGTTTTCAGCCCTGGCCAGTCGATGACCTTCCTGGTCAGTGGTCTTTCTGGGCAATACTGCTCGTTTGGGGCCCCTTTTACACTGCCAGATTTTTCGCGAATGTTGGGCCATTTTGCTGGGAAGCTGCGAGTGTTAAGACACACAGAGCCGGATTGGCAAGTTGATCCAAGGTGCCCAATTTTCCGTCTTGTAGGTTAGTCATATTGGTGGAACCCTTTTAGTTTAAACAGACCGAGGCGCCCTTCCGCATTGGGAGGAGCTGCTGCGACACACTGGCAGTGGATAAACAGGAAACAGCTGATAGCAGGAATTAGCGAGCAGCTAGTAGCAAGAGGGAAACGCAAACCTGACAGACACTGTAAAGATGAGCAACTGGGGAGACAAGGAATTGCGTATCCTCCTTGCCCTCGCAAACCAAGAGGCCATTATTCATCAAATGACAGGAACCATGTAGAACGGGCCGACTTATGAGAGAATCGCTGAAGGACTGACTAGCCGCGGCTTCCCTCCCACGTCACTGGTTATGTCATGCTGAGCTACATGTTTTGTTTGCTCACGCCCCCCATTGCCCCGAAAAAGGAGCATTCTCTATAAACAAAAGTAGGTAGGTGACATTTTGCCACACTCCCCGATTTTGTTTTCATGCCGCCAATGCTGAAAAAAGACAGACTGGGCTTTCCTGCAAATTTGCACAATTACTATCTTTCGTCTGCTTTAAAAAGTGCAGTGTGAAAGTGAACCGAACCAAAAGAAGGTGTTAAATCCGCCGCCCAATCTAACCGAGGCACCCCAGCCTATCCTGGTGTGAATGCGCCCAAAATATGAACATGAGGATGAAGCTGTGGTATTACACCAAATAAGAAAATAAATCATGTCTCACATATTATATTGGCTTTCCATGAACAATTATGTCATTACTACTTAGTAAATGTACAGCAGTGTTATCTCTGTTTGGGGTCAATTACATGACACGTTCCTACAGAAGTAACTTTTAAAACACATCGTGTTCAAAATCAAGCAATTCATGGTTCATCAAGCAAATATCTTAAAGTTAGAAGATTATGATGAAGCATCTAGGTGATCGCATCAAATATATTTTTGGTGCTATCAAATAGGACCCTTGGTCTCCTTGGACTCGAAGAGTAATTAAAGGGGTTTTGGGTGAAAAATGGTTGGTAATCAAGTTGCAAAAGCATCAGTCACAAAAAAGAATTATTTAAAGGTGAAGGTGTGACAGACACAGACAAACAACCTTAGCAAACAAAAAGGAAACAACAATGACATCTTACCAAACTGTGCGTAAGAAACCCTCATTAGCTACTTGTTATTCATGTATTACTGGATGTTCCTACTTTTTTGGCCACTCCTTTAACAGTCACTCATTCCCGTGCCACCTGTGCACACACATCATCCCCCTCGCAGCCATTTATTCACCCAGAAACGCTCACATGAGATATAGAGAATATATGCATGGGGATTCACATTCTGGACAATATTTCATCGCTACGTTCCTGCTTCTCCAAAATAAATCAAAACAGATCTTTTTGTTCAGTTGAGTGTGACAGCCAGTCTGTGAGTCCTTCCCCGCCCTGGGCTGGGCAGCTGTCTCTATTTTTTAAAGTGAAACATGATTTGCTCCGGATACTGACCTGTGACAAATTGTATACATTATTAATCACATGTCAATTAGAGAGATGGAATTGCGCATTCTAATGAAGCAGAACAGCATTTGTCCACGCCAGCCTTATGAATCCATTTGCATGCGTCCCGATGCCATTCACTAAACTGCTTGATTTAGACATCCTGCCTTTTCCTACACTTTCTCCTTTTCCTCGTTACTTTTCCTAAGTGCACTTTCCTTTCCTTCCCTCATTCTCTTTCCTTTTCCTTTCCTCTAATTTTGTTTCATTTCCTTTCCCTTTTTCCTCTTTAAATTTCCTGTTTTGTTTCCTCTTATTCACCTTTTCTCCTCTCCTCCTTCCTTTGCTCGCTTGTTTCCTGTCATCTCACCTTCCTTCTTCTCTTTCCTTCCCTCTCATTTCCTCTCCTGTTCTCTTCCCTATTTCCTTTCTTGTTCCCTCTCATCTGACTTTTATTTTCTCCTCTTCCTTTTCCTCTAGTTTTCCTACAGTTATTCTGCTCTCCTGTTCTTATTTCCCTTTCTTGTCTCACCTCACCTTTTCTCCTCTCCTCATGTTTCCTCTCCCCACCTGCAGTCTCTCCTGCCCTCTTTCTACCCCCTCTCTTGTTTGTTCTTGTCTCACCTTTCCTCCTCTCCATTTTCCTCCCCTCTCCTGTCCAGTCGTCTCACCTTTCCATCTGTCTTCCTCCCCATTTCCTCTCTTGTTTCCTCTCATCTATTTTTTTTCTTTTCTTTCCCCCTCTTCCCTTTTCTTCTCATTTCCCGTTCAAGTATTCCGCTCCCCTGTTCTTATTTCCTCTCTTGTCGCATTTCACATTTTCTCCTCATTTCCTCTCCTCTTCCCACCAGTAGTGTCTCCTCCCCTCTTTCTCACCCATTTTCTCTATTGTTTCCTTCCATCTCTCCTTTCCTTTTCCCTTCCCCCTTCCACCTTTTCTCCTGTCCTCTTCCTCATTTCCTCACATTTACTCTCCCCATCTACAGTCTCTCCTCCCTTCTTTTTCTCTCCTTTTACTCTCTTGCTTCCTGCTCACCTTTTCTCATCTGCCCTACCTCTCCAGTTTGTCTACTGTCCTCCCTTTCAATTTCCCACTTCCTCCTCCTCCTCCTCCTCCTCCTCCTCCTCTTCCTTCTCCTGTCCTGTCATGTCCATCAGCCGAGCCGGCAGTGATCACAGTAGACAGTGAGATAAGTAGCTTCTTTATAGAGAGTGTGAATGATATGTGGCACAGCCAGTGATTCTAAGTGACAGAGGCCAAATGGTAAGTGATGCAGCGCTCAGCTTCCCCCCAAGCCCTGTTGTAAACACACACACACTGCATTAACACACACACACACACACACCCATGCATAGGGTCTGTAAACACTCGCCGAGGCTGTAATTAATGTTGTCACCGACGGTTGTCTTCAGCATGGACGTGCACACGCAGAAAAGGCCAGCCACCCTGAGGCCTCTATTAACATGCGTCATATTAAATCACTGACTTGCCTCCACCAGGTTCCATCACCATCATCACCACCATCATCACCATCATCATCACTGCCAGGTCCCCTCTATTAGCAAGGGTGCTGGTGGCAAATGCTACAGTGCGCGGGTGGTGGTGGTGGAAAGGGGGAAAAAATTGCTTGTGTGGATCTGGTAGAGCTTTTAACCGAATGCCCTCCTCCCCTTCCTCCTCCTCCTCCCCCTCCTCCTCCTCCTCCTCCTCCTTTTCCTCCCCCTTCCATCCTCCTTCTCCCCCCACAGTTGGGTTTGATTTTAACGGACTCCACAGAGGTACTGACGCTCACACCACCGCTTCTGAAGCTCCCAAACAAGTATGTGGCACGATGGCTAACCACTGGGCTCCCCCATTGCTTCTGCATGTTTTTTGCATTATTATTGTCTCACCTCCGCATGTGTGTCTGTGTCAGTCCCACAACCCTCCCATCCTTTTGTCAGTGTGTTGTTTTTTTCATGTGTAGCAGTCACATGTGGCACCCTCTGCACCTGGCATTAACACCTGGCATTCTCACATGCTGCTGGATCACACCTGACACCAGCGTGTGTATCCAGTGTACATATCACAGTTGTCTCATTGAAAAAAAATTATTTTGGTTTTAATTACACCTGAAGGGGTAGAGGTTTTTTAAATAATTGTGGAAAAGGCTGCCAGATGCTTGTAAGTTTCACTCAATACAATAATAGTTGCACTTCTTTGTTTTAAAGGTCCAGTGTGTAGGATTTAGGGGGATATATTTGCAAAAATTGAATAAAATACACTAAGTATGTTTTTCTTTTCTGTATTATAACCTGGAAATAAGAACTTTTTATTAGCTTAGACTGAGACATTTATGCCTTCAGGCATCCTCGTCCACTCATCTACAGTAGCCCAGAATGGACAAAACACTGATTTTTTTTATGTGAAACTGCCAGTGCCTACTCAGTGTTACTACTAGTATAAATCCCAGGTCAGTTTTCTTTGGAGAGGAAGAGACCTCTCCTGAACATCAGGATCTTAAATTATCAGAGAAAAAGGTGAGCACACATTAGCAGGTGCTGGGCTAGCGGCCAATACGCCAAACAGCTTTGGAGAAACGCTGATTTTTCACATGAAACTGCTTCATGCAGTGTTTTTACTAGTTTAAATCACCTGGTCTGTTTGTGGAAGAGAGCTCTGCGGGTAATTCGGCTTCCTGTAAAAACCTCCTGAACGTCTAGATCGAAAAATACATATGGGGCCATTCATAGTTTCTCATTGGCCACCATAGTTAGAAATACCTCCGTGACAAGAACCTTGGAAAAACACTGATTTTTATATGTGAAACATATAAAAATCAAGAGGAGGTGATCTCTGCAGATAGTTGTCTTCCTGTAAAAACACATTAGCAGGTGCTGGGCTAGCCGCCTGTTTCCAACATGCCAAACATCGTAGGAGAAACACTGATTTGCAACGTGTTTATGCTGTTTGCAGTGTTTTTATCCATTTAAAAACCTGGGGTCTCATTTATAAACATCGCACACACATATAACGAGGCCTGCCACTGCCCCCTCAAAAGTTTTGATATAAAACTGATTTGATAAGAGAAACCTTGACCCATGCTTACGAACAATTTCGAAACGGGAAATGCAGCTGGTGAAGTGGAAGTTCTGATTGTAGATATTGTCGAATATTTTTTGGTGGACGTCATTTTTAGCTGTAGTTTGTAGTTTTTAGTATGAATCCTACACATAAATGAGACCCCTTGTCTGTTTGTTGTGGAGAGGAAGAGAGGAAGGGTAAATCGGCTCCTGTTAAAAACCTTGTGAGCAATGAACACAAAAGGAATTCTAACCAGGGGAAGTTTCAGCTGGTTGCAATTTTCAATCCTCACGACTAGATGCCACTCAATCCCTCTAAATCATACACACTGGACCTTTAAAACACTGTCAGTACTGCAGTCATGATGATTTTACCCATTCTTTGTATTATTCAAGTGTGGTTTTGTCTTTGGCTGCACTGAATTATATACAATGAAATCAGTTACCTTTTTCAAAGGTAATCTAGGTAGATCGGCTCTACAGGACATTATATTTGTTTCTTTTTTGTTACAAATTGATATAAGACAACAGCTGTTCAGCCTTTAACCAGTTCAAACCTCATAAAAAACAGTTTAGAAAAACTCTAACAGTTTATCAATTTAATGAGAACATAAATGGGAGATTAACCATTAATGAGAATGAGTGTTAGTTGTTCCTTTGTTAGGAATAAGAAAAGTGTAGGAGGCTATATGGGTTTTAAAGTAAACGTGCGAACTTAAAAAATAGCAACACATTCCCTGTAGCTTCTTTAATGTCTTTAAAAGTTTTTAGAGTCGGTCACTGAGACAAGCGTCGAGGCGGAGGAGGAACACAGGAGTAAATCTGTTCTGCTTTGACATTCGAAGAAGAGCTGGGTTCTACACGCTGCGCCTCCATCTTAATTAATCACACACATCTCACACATACACACACCCACACGGACTCAGATTTACCGCACGCTATGAATGATGGGAGCAGGCGCGGCAGAGGGGTCCAATTAGATGTAGTGTTGACGCTGCTTTACGGTGACGATAACCTTTATTATAATGTAGTGCACCGGTCCCGTCAGCGATGTTTCCTCGCAGGACGGTGTCGTGGAGGTTCTCGCTTTCTTCTCACGTTTCGTCTTCACCGTCTCTCCAGCTGTTTTTTTTTTTTCCTCAGATTTTTGTGTGATTAATTATACCTTTTTTTGTTTTTATCTCTCTCTTCCTTCACCACCTCCACCCCCCCTCCCTTTCTTTCTCTCCGTTGTGTTTCTGATGATGTATGATAACAGCTATATTTCCCTGTTTCTTCTTCAGGGAGAAGGGTGCGGGAGGGGCACGGGGAGTCATTTGTTTTCCCGCTTTGATACTCTTCCATTTATCAAAATGATAATTAGGTGCAATTAAATGGCAATCTCATTTGTTTTGTTCAGGTGTGTGTTGCTTATTTTCTTATTAGGTTTTTTATATATATTTTTTTTTGCAGAGGTGTCTGTGCCATTGTAGGTCAGTCTAATTAGAAGAGAGTCTAAAGGGTGTGTGCGGAGTGTTTTAAGGGTGTGTGTGGGGGACAAAGGGTGGCTCGGGTGATTGAGGGAAATACACAGAGACGAAAGTAGGACTTTTTAGACGTTGGATGCTCTTCCCCAGATGGCAGGGAAGAGAGAAGAAGAGTTTGTCCATCTGGGTCAGGATAGAGAGGCAGAGTTAACTTTTTAAGTGAAATTAGGTGTAAAAAATGAAATGTGAACGCTGCTCTCAACCTGCATAATATTCTCCTATTTCTAGTTGAATGTCTTGGTTTGTGTTTGTCTGTGTTTTTGCTTGTTTCTCCCCCTTTTTTTTTTATTTCTGTTCTCCACCGCAGCAAGTCTCATCCGTGGCTCACATCGTTGTCTCTTGTTAAATCCCCTGTATATTTAAAAATCTTGTCTCCTCCAATCCCATGTATGACGTCCTTTCTTGGGCTCCACCTGACCTTTCAACTGAATCTGTGTGTTGTGTATGTGTTCCTCAGGGGAGAGGCCATTCTGCTGCCAGCTCTGCCCATACCGAGCCTCTCAGAAAGGGAACCTAAAGACGCACGTCCAGAGTGTCCACCATATGCCTTTTGACAACAGCCAGTACCCAGACACAAGGAGCTTGTTGCTGAGCCAGGAGGAGCAAGGAGCGCTGGCTGCCAAACACCCACCAACCCCACAAAAACAGTAGACCGTCTGATAGACCAGGATCTGGACTTGGGACCAGACTAGTCAGGGAACCTGAAAACACCATTCCTAAACATCAGAGGACTGGACGTAGGACCTGAGACTCATGATAAACTTTCTGAGCCTCTCCTCTCCACCCATCATCCTTTAATGACCTTAGATGAATTTTCTACGATGAAGGCTCTTGTAGTTGTTTTTATTTTATTTTGTTTTTAAAATAAGAAGATAGTTAAAGCTGTGCTAGGCAATTTTAAAATCAAAACGTGGGGCTGCAGCAGAGGGGAGTGGCTTTTCTACTGATTGAAAGAGTTTCTGGTGAAAATCTGCTGTTAGAAATTCAGGTGTCAGGTGTGCACACACGTGGACAATGCTATCCACAAAGAAGAAATGAAATATAAAGTTTCTCCTCAGCAGGAACGCTAGACATACAACGATCAATCTTTTGCTTCTGTTGGTCTTCATCAGTTCATCGGTTTGCAAGAATGAACCAGCTGTGTGCAGTTTACATCACCGTAGAGGATTTCTGAATATAGAAGCCCTCAAAATTCAAAGAGTTACCTCTTGCTGGCGTTTTAGAGGTACCAACACGTGAAGTTGCCTAGTGCAGCTTTACAAGAAAAGCTACATTTTCAATGAAAAGAAGCGGGAAAAAGCTGAACTTGAATGCAACTACTAGCGTTTTAATCAAGGACTGTGGCATTGCATGGCTGCTGTAGTCGCCCCCCCCCCCCCCCCCCCTCCCCTTTCTCTTTTTTTTAGCTTTATTGTATAAGAGTTTGTGCATTCCTCAGGACACCAATCATCAGAGATGAGATGAGAGAGAAGATGCTCTGCAATTCATCAACAGTCAATTGACGCATCGCAAGTTCGTTTCCCTCTGGGTTCACTAAGATGAAGACTTGCATCTGTCTATGTGTGTGTGTGTGTGTGTGTGTGTGTGTGCGTGTGTGTGTGTGCGCGTGCACAAGTGTGTTAAACTCACTTCCCTCCACTCCAGAGTGTAATGTTAGGAGTGCAGTGACCACTCTGAGGCTGTGTAGCTGATGATTAGAAGGAGGGAGAGAGTTGGAGAGAGGTAGGATTAAAGAGGGAGAGAGAGAGAGAGCGCTAATGGGGGTGTCTGCTTTAGTGCTCATTAAAAAGAGGGTGCGTTTTTTAATAGCCAATATAAATGAGCGTACCATTTTTATGGCCATTCAATTATTGTCCATTTAAGAGGAAGGGACTGAGTGGAGGCAGTTTCCCTCCATAACTCCATCATATTAAGGAGTGTTTCCGACACTTCTGACTTTGAGTTAGACTGACTTCAAAACAGCGACAGGAAGACGCTTGCTTGGCTCTGCTTTGCACAGATTGAACTCCAACCCGTGCATTTGCAAAAGATAATATGGTACTGTAAGTGTGAGCCAGCACGGATGCGTCATATTGCTGAAAGGGCAACTGACTTTTCGTCTCTGTTTCAAACCAGGCCCACAGTGCTGTACCAAAACCTACCCAGTGTCTCTGGTAGAATCAGCAGCACAGTATACTGTAGCGCCAAAGTTTATTTCTAGTGACTTTTCCAACTATTCCTTTTTTCCTATTAAAAAAGTTTTCCCATTGAGGACTCACTTTAAATGAATTTGAAAATGTATTTTTCAATGTTAACCCTATTTTTTCATGTTTTTGTGTCTACGTGACTAATTGTAACAGCAATGTTTTGAATTTGCCCAGTATTGGGGAGACTTTTGCAGCCTGTAGCGGCAAAACAGGCTGTGTACGTCCAGTAAAAGTGCTTGTTTTTCCAACAACAGGCTCCGATTGTTACTGTAAGTGTCTGACACCATTTTGGGAAAGCATCCCTACAGATGTAGGCCTTTATGTTAAAGGATAAGATCCTTTTTATTTAACCAGGAACAACCCTGAAAATGTCATCGCCAAACCCACCAGACTCTATTTAAATAAGCAGCACTTCTGTTATTGTACAACACAGTACATTTAAAGTAACAGAGACAAAATAAAACTCCCAAAAGCCCTCTTGGTTCATCTTTCCACTGTACCAGTGATGGCCAACTTTGGTCTGATTGAAACAAGCCCTTAATTCAGCCAGTTAGATCTGGAGTCTGGTAAGTTTGGCGATGGCAATTTCAAGGCTGTTGATGGTTGAACAGAAAAAATCTTACTCTTTAACAAGAAGGTCGACCTCTGTCGGGATCCTTTCCATAATGTTATCAGGCTCTTATTGTGAAAATCTGAGCACTTTTGTTGGACGTACATTGACGGTGCATAATTGCCCCAAATGATTACACCAGTTGGTTTTGCAACTGCTGGCTGCAGCGCTGTCAATGCTGGACCAATTCAAAAATTCTCGTTCCCATTACTCAGACTCAAAAACACAGCAAAATAGGGTCCATGTTGAAAAATACCAGTTACCCTTTAAACAATTTGACTGGCTGTCTTTGTGTTAAACTAATGATTGATGTACATTTAGTGGACAAACATGAGAGTGATATTGGTTTCCTCAAGTAACTCTTTGCATGAAAATGAATAAGACTGCTTCCTAAAATATCCCAAACTGTTCCTTCAGAATTGGCAGGTTTGTTAAACAGATAAAAGTGACGTATAATTCAACATGTTGGCTGTAATATAGCCTCCACATCCGGCAGAGCAAACAACCACAGAGAGAGATGGAGCTGATTTTGTTACCAAAGCGTTCAAGCAGACTAATAAGCAAAACTCCCATATCAGTCAGTCTAATTTCTTCAGTGGTGATGTAAAGATTTGCATTCTTGGAGGAAAGAGCGAGGAGGTCATAGAGAGAGCAGCCAGAGGTCGAGAGGTCAGGCTTCCAGAGAGTTAAGGTATGAATCCACGAGATAGAGACGTTTTGAAGCCCACTGAATTGTACAGCCATCGCAGCCTTAACACAGGTGTGTGTGTGTGTGTGTGTGTTTGTGTTTGTGTGTGTGTGTGCGTGTGCATTATTTTCAAACCTCTCAGTACTGTATAAGAGGTTGACTAACTCCTGTGTACTCCAGCCTCCCTCTAGATGCTTTGTATACTAGCCTACCTCCTTTGCAATGAAAGCCTGTTTTAAGTTTATCGGCTGGTATGAAGCCCGAGGACTGGTTTTTGCTAGGAGGAGATGCTCTCTTGGTTTTCTCTCCCTCAATGGCCTCTGCAACTTAAAAAAAAAAAAAAGCCATGCCTTGACACGCTGGGGAAAAGAAGAAGAAAAGCATGGCTGTTGAAAGCAGACTTAAAGACCAGGAGTGGAGAGACATTTTTGTACGCATTCAAATCAAAATTCAAACCAGTTAAAGATTACGGAGCATACAGAGTACTGTACTTCCCATCTATTTTGAGACCTCAGTAGTTTTTTCCATGACGACGAAATGGTTGCTACACCAGTGGGTTGTTGAGTTATGCATACAATGTTGTGTGCTTGAATATGCCTAATAATACACAAATGTGTATACTGAAGGTGTGGGTAGTGAAAATACTTGAAACGGATACTCTAGCCTTCGAGGTAGTGTAGTACTAATACCAATGTTGTACAGAATTCCCTTTAAGATTAACTCCTCAGTTATGAATTTCTACTCCGAAGTGTGACTTAGAAAAACTATGAAGCAGGAGTGAGTGTATGTAATATAAACTGTATATCTGTAATCCACTCTTACCAAACCCTTATATACAGCGGTAGAAACCAAATGGCATTACTAGTGCACTTAGACTAGGTTACTGCTTTAACCGTTCTCATTTTGTCCGATTCTAGCTAAGGTTTCTTTGAGAATGTCTTTTTAATGGTGCCAGCTAACACACTTCAATGTCGGTTATGGTTTAGAGGCTTTTTTTTTTTTTTGATAGGATGATTCCATAGATTTAAATGACAGATGATTTGTTCTGTGACGGCTGTGTGGCACAGCTTTTTAGCTACGTCTCCTCATTGAAAGTTTGATAATGCTAGGTGCAGCAGTGCTTATTTTTTCATAAAGATGTAAGAGTGTGTTTTTAGTCTTTCTCTTTGCTAAACTGTAGGATTTGTTCAGTAGCTAGTCATGGCTGCCCTCCCAGAGGGGCTGGCAGGTGTTGTTCTTTTCTCTTTGGTTGGGTTTTTATCATGCCTCTTAAGTTGTATTATTTGTGTCCGTATTGCTTTTTTTATTTGTTATGAACTTCATGATTAATTTACCTTAGAAGACATTATTATTCCAAATGTATTTGGTTGATATCTGTATTTATTATCACTTCAAAAAGGATTAGAGGACAGAGGCAGACAGGAGCGTTTGTTTAATTTGATTTTTTTTTTTTCTGGGTTGTTTTTGTTTTTATACTGTGTAGTTTTCATGCCAGCAAGCCGATGTGAAAGCTCTACCTCGTCTGAGCCATTCTCAGTTCTGTTACACTTTTGTACATCATTTCAAAAAGATGTAATGTCATGTCCACAATAAAGACACACAAAATGGCACCTGTTGGCGCTGTTTCATCTGGTTTTCCTTGTTTGTTTTAAATTTACCTCAGCCACTGTGACTGAACACGTCCAAGTTTAGATGAAAAAGCTTCACAGATTCGCAGTTTGCAAATGTTCTTTTTTTTTCCCTTTTACTCACACTGCCGGTGTGAAATTTTACAAAGAGCCCAGCAGTCTCTGAATATTGACAAGATGAAAAAACACAGAGCATATTTTGTATTCTTTTGTGTCTCTCACACGACTTATTCTTGCCATGGTCACTCGCTGTCATCAGTTGTTACTGTCAGCACTGTGCTCACAAGCTGTGCTGGTATATCAATCCTCAATATTGAACAGGGCCAGTCAGTCATGTCCACATTTTCTCCCTGACTGCAGCTACAGTCAACAAAAGCCTGACAATTACCATTTATTTTGTTACAATTAAGGTTTCAAATTAATCATTGAAATTGTTCTTGTGATTTTACCCTAAACTCACCACAAAGCTAGCACCTTAAAACAAGGCAGTTCTATGTTCACACTAAATGGGGTCTTCATATGTTGTCCCCAATTATATTTGGGTTTCCTCTTCGAGCTGTTTCTTCATACAGTCTACAAAGGCCAGGGAAACCGGAAGCTCTAAATGACCAGAGTCAGATTTATTGATTTATTGACCATGGTTACAGTGTGGAACACAAACAAAATACACAGTAGCATCCAGCAGGAATTAAGTACTGTCCAGTGTACATGACCTGATCAAAGGTGGACTGTTCTTCAATAATCAGCCTCATCTGCAGATATTGAATATCTTTTGGCTTATCTGAACAAAATGAATATCCACATTCAAAGACAGTTTAAATAGTACTTTGACAACCTATTATTCATGATGGTTATATTCTGTCTTGATCATAATGAGGCATTTGTCTCTCAGACAGCTGCCATTGCAAAGACTGCAGACCCTCCAGCCCAAAGCCAGGTCTTTATATCTTCCAGTAACCTGGTTTTGTTCACCCTGAATTTACAAATAGGCTGTCTGTACATTTGGTTTTCATACGATAGGTACTTTTCATGTTAAATTCCTATTTAAAATCAAAATAAAGATCACAGGCATATGCACTGTTTTTGCTCTGCCACATCTGTTTGAACCAATCTCTCAGCCCCTGTTCAACAGTCAGCTTCAACCAGCTGATGTTACATTTTTGTGTGAGCCAGAGACATTAGATAAACCACAGTCCTCTAGTATCTGCCTACCTTGTAAAGCAAGGTGAAACATGCAACGTTCTTAAAACCTGCTGATTCACACCAATGCGACAAGATGAGACGGTGTATCATCTCTGTGCAACAACTCTCTGTTCCTTACATTCCGATTTCTAACTTTTCAGGCTTATTTTGTGGCTCGATATAATTGTAGCTTCTTAAAATATAAATGAGGATAGTGATTGTGAGATACTGGCTACAGTTGCATTTGTAGTAGTGATGAAACTGAAAAACAGAAACAAAAGGAGCAGCAAGTGAACATGCCGTCTGCAGTCATTTTGACTTAACTGGTTGACTTGACTAGTTTTCTACTATAGTATATCATTGTTTGAACCCCACTTCACATAGATACAACGTGACGGGTGTGACTGACACTGTATCCAGTGTCCAAGATGTTTCACTGCCTTTTGAAATAATGTGATAAGTGTCCTATTAGTTGGATGGATGAATATGGTGGGTGTAACCACTCAGTTTTAAGCCCCTTTTACACTCACTTTTCATTGGGACAATGTCAAGTCGTTATCCCACCTCACTGTTCTGTATAACAGGCAAGAAAATGGCAAATATTTTCTTGCCTTAAAGTCAGCAGCGGAGGTAGTCACAGTGCTGAATCGATATGTGTTTAAATGGAGAGCCAGCAGGACAGGACCATGGATGGGATGGGATGGGTGTCAGCTGTGACAACGTATTATGTCTGCGATCCACCAGTGGGAAATTTAAAAAGCAGCTAGAAGCAGTTAGCAGCTAACTCAAAGGAGAAGAACAGTAGTCGCAAAATAGGTTGGCAACGATGTCCGAGAGCTCCTTATTGTCTGAGCAAAGGCCAAGATCACCTGCCATATACACACATACACAGATCGGCATCGCAGTCTCGTAAGACCATAGATTTCTTGTGCCTGGGAGTTAGGTTTGGACACAGCGTCCTCTGTGGCTGTGAAGGCCAATCTGGGAGTGGCAGACCCAGCAACAGATGTTACAAGTGTAGGCAGGATTCTGATATGTTGAGGACGTGACGATGACTTGCTGCTTTTTCAACTTTCTTTTTATTTCTCGATGTTGAGACAAGGTTGTTTCATGGGTCTGCAGTCCGGTGCGGAGTGCCTGTTGCCATAGACGATGGTCTGTAGCGGCATCTTCACAGGTGGCAGGATTGATGTTGAAGGATTTGAGGTCCTTTTTGCAGACATCCTTATACCAAAGCAGAGGGCGGCAAATTGGCTTTCTGCCAGATGTTAGCTCTGCGTACAGTATGTCTTTTGGCATGCGACTACTGTGCATCCGGCAGGGTCAGTAAATGATAGTTATTGCCATGTGATGCCATTATTATTGTTTAGAAAGTGCCGATGGTGCATGTTATATGTCACACTAGAGGTAGAAGTTGTTGTGTTACATGTCACTTCTGTCCTGCCTCTTTTGCGTCTGAGATGCTGGCATGCTCTGTGAAATCACACACTGTGGCTGTATGATGCCATCGTTGTTTGGTTCTGTGTAAAAAAGCAGAGGCGGCATAAAGATGGGACTTTGTAGCAGCTCTATAGTGCAGTCACTGTGTAAAATGGGTAAGGGTGCTGCTTACTCTAAAATCTTTCCCATAGTGTCTCATTATAATTGACATGCTCCTATAGAAGTATTTCTGCCTTCCAAGCATCCATGGAGAAATGTGTTTCTCGTTCTATTTTATGCCACAAATTACACAAATCTATTTTCTAAAATCTTGTGTCTTTGATTAGTTTTACACACCGTCTCCATGAGCCAAAGTGGTCATGATTCATGGAGATGAGGTGAAAACAGATCAGACCTAAGCCATACTGCAAGCTGTTCCCTTTCATAGCATGTGACATGTTTGATGGATAGCGACTTTGATGTTCGTCCGGGCCCGTTGGCACCTTGATGTCCATGTGTGGCCGTGCGGTTGAAGTCGAGCTGCCAAGCAACGGTGATGAGAAACCCTCACCCTTCAACTACGAGGGACCACCTAGGGATTCGTTGCTACTTTGCCAGTCTCTTTCATGTTTGGTGTCTATGTGCACCATCTGTCTGTCGGTTTGAGCGACGGCTGACTGACGGGTTCCCTCTGAGAACATGGCACATAACGTTAATGCCAGGCAGGCCCGCGGGCTGAGAAAAGACTGCAGCTGCCCGTCACTCTTCCCAACCTCATCAGTCACTGCGAAGGCAGACGTGACGGCCCTGAGCTCCCTGGAAAACCTGTTCGCTGACATCTCTTCTTTCTGTCACACAGCAGAGAGAAGCCGACTGACTGACTGACTGACTGAATGACTGACTGAGGCGGAAAATACGCCGAACGTCAGGCTGAGTCAGATTTGATGGATAGGTGTGGTGAGGAACACAGTATAATGTGCTTTTCTTATTTCACATCTTTATGTCGCAAGAAAGCCATTGTTGTTCTCTTTGGAAGTCTTTGCTTTTACAGAGCTGTAACCACGGGGTTACAACTACAGATAACTTTTGCCATTGAACAGAAGATATTAAGTTTTATTTTCACTTGTTTAAATGCATGTCTGTTTTTTATCTATGTGTGGCTTGGGTTCATCCGATACAGGTCTTTGAAACAGGATTCTTGGATTGACACTCATTGTGGTGGATATTATGTGACTAATTGAATGATTTGGCATTTCATTCAGAATTCTGATCAAAGTGAGAAATCCTAAAACAAAACTTACACGGAACAGTAAAAGCATCAATATGCCTCAAAAGAAATGCTGTTTGGATGTTGAGCAGTGTAAGAAACCCCCCCTTTCCACACCTTTTTGACCATGGATGTTAGGGGGCTGTTTCTGACAATTTTTGTAACTTTATCCAAACCAAATCTGACAAGCAAGCCCATTTCACGCAGCACTGTGGTAACAAAGTAGGCAGGATTTAAACTCTCGAGCTCTCTCTTTTCATTCTTCACCAAAATACTGTCATCACTTATTGTGTTGTTCAAACAAATGCATCACCAAGAATAAGTTCAAGGAGAGAAAAAATGTGCGCTGTTTTCCCCTTTTGAGTGATATGACAGCTTTTCAGTCTGTATTCAAATTTGGCCATTGGTAACAGTTCTGCTTTTAGGTGTGGGTGGACAACAGATTTTATGAACTAGTTCATTTCAAACATACCACGGCCTTAAGACGCGCCACCATAAGAGGTGATCGAGATTTTTGCAAGTGCTTCTTGAAGACAATCTGAGGTTCAGAACAAGAGAGCAGAACATGAAGTTTACCTCAGACGCCTGAAGACATTCTGGGAATCCTCTCAAATATTTAGAAATGTGTACTCCTGCACCATCGAGAGCATATCACATCGCTTCCTGGTATGGAAACAGGACTGAACAGGGCCACAAGAACTTGCAAAGAGTAGTTCATTCAGCTGAACACACTATAGGTGCTGCTCTACGCTGCATAAAGGTTGTTTATTCCAGATGCTGCAAAATAAGGCATAGGATCATTGAAGATCCCAGCCACTAAGATAACTGCCTTTTCACCCTGCTGAGGTCGGGAGGAAGGTACCGGTTACACCAGGCCAGCTCTGAGAGGCTCAGCCATAAGGATACTGATTGATGACCTGCCCTTATTCTAAACATGGGATTTATTTATTACCACCACTACTATATATTGATGGAACTGACAATTATTACATTTTGATGAAATCATATTTTATGATTTCACGTAACAAATAAATATGCTTGTGCTTTGAGCTAATTGCTAGCATGAGCATGCTAAGGTGCTATTTTTAGTATAATGTCTACTGTCTTAGTTTTGCATGTTAGAATACTAATAAACAGAAATTAAGTGAGGCTTAATAAAATTTTGGCTTTGCAGGTATTTGGCATAGAGAACAGGATGATCATTCCAGTGAAAGTTGCTCAGCGGTGCAAAGAATTACCTGGGGTTTTTTTGGGTTTTTTTTGTATTGTTCGAAAAGAGCAAAGAGCCGACTGAGCAAAACTTATGACTATAACCTTTACTGGCTGAGCCAGCTTCTTCCAGTCAGGCCCTCAGGAACGCTGCTTCGCCTTGCAGCCAAATATGCCTAGTGGCCACACATTGCCACAAAAAAATCTGCTGCATTCCATACACCACCAGCTGATAAACTGATTTAGAGACATCATGGAAAAAAAGTCTTTTTCAGCCCAATGGCATCACGTGACAGACCAAAGAAGTTGCAGTGAAGACTGTTTAGCCACCATGTCAAATTGGCTTCGAAGTCCTGGGGTATTTGGTCATAAACAAAAGTGTTGGCCAAATTTTGCCCTGATGATGGAGATGGAAAGTGAAGAAATTACCAAAGTGATTACAATTCATCTTGAGGGGAACATGAATGTGTGAAGCAATTCTTTCTGGCAAATCAACAAATAGTTGTAGAGATGCTTTAGCTTAAAGACCCAAGTGGTAGACTTGCCGTTGATGGCCAACATTGCCATCCCTGAGGATATAATGCCAGCAAGACTAAAAAGTTCTAATCAACAAATGAATGACAACTAAAAGTGTCTGGCTGACATCTAGCTGTTAAAAAAATCTTACTTTGGTGCCATCCAATGGAAGTATCAAGAGCAGAAGTCAGCAATGTGCAATGCTACACCTCCCCACAATGACCTGACTCTGCGACACACAATAAAGAGGCTGAAAGGGACACATGAAGTGCATTCAGTCGTACCAGAATGGCTTGTTTTTTTTCTGCAAACAAAACTTCATCCATCAAAAGGAAAGAAAAAAGACAAAATCCATCTGTTAACAACTAACAGAGAGCCAGCGTCTAACCCTTGTTACAGTACGTGATATAGAATGTCTGGCCTTGACCACACCTTGCATCTCATCCATGTCTCTCTGGTATCTCTTGCGCTGCTCCTGCGTGTAAGAATGAACTGCAGTAATCCCTTCGGAGTAGCTTCCTCTCTTCTTCTTTGCATGTAACCCTCTGTGGCTGTGCTGTGTACTGTCAGAGTCAGAGGGCATGATCTATATCTGCCACTAGGGAGCACTATCCCTCTCTAATGGCTGCTAAACGGCCTTCCTCAGGAGGACAAGGGCCACATCACAGACCAAATGGCACTTGTACATGTGCAACGGCTGTGGCAGTGTGGGCGGTGGAGGGGTAAATATACTTAAAACACACTACGGCGTATATCAGCACGGCAGCCTTGACTACGGTTACCACCAGAGAGTCCGACTCCTCCGCATTTCCCAGGCAAAAGGCCAAACGCATTTACAACACTTCAAGTGTCTGCGACACAAGAACGCCCTCTCCACTGTGAAATATGTAAATATTGCACTAATCAAAGGGTTGTGGAATCGCAAAATGCCACGGAAAGGTTATGACCCGGAGCCTGTGCTAATAGGGGAGTGAGGGAGGGGGAGGAAGAGGAGGTGATGGAGGGAGTGCTGGGGGTTGAGTTGTGGTGGTGGTGTAGGGGGGGAGTGGAGGAGTGACAGCTACCACAGGCGTTTCTCCTGCCTGAGGAGGACCTTCACATGCTGACCTCCGCCTCCTGCACTCCAACGCTCTGACAGTAATGAATAGGAAGGGGCTGTTTATGCATATCAAATGTTATTTACTCTCCCACAGTCAACTGTAGCCACAGAGGAAAGAAAGAGAGCAGCAAAAAAAAAAAAACCAGGATATTCCCAAAGACCGTGGGCTGCCATTAGAACAATGTGGACAAGAATGCAGAGGCCTCTGCGGTGCACTGAGGTTAATCTATCTATCGCAATGAATTACATGACATGGTTTTTGTGGGGCTCTGGCTCGACTTGCTTTTAAAATGCTGCATTGTTCACTGCCTTGATTTTTTTCCCAGGATTGGAGTGCTTGACAGATACAGAGTACCTACATGAAAACAAGCTCTTGTGAGCATATAAGTGAACTTGACAATGAACTCCTCTTGATATCTAGCCCACATGATTATTTACTTCAACTATCTCCTGCTCTACCAAACTAAAGTCTATATCCAGAGACAGAATCAGGGGGGATGTTAACATACATTCTAGTCATGTAATATATTTTTTAAGCAGGATTAATTCTTTTCCACATTGACATGATTGGTCTTAAATAGCGCAAACCTTAAAGCCAGAGGGAGGAAAAGCCTGAGCGGAATTATTCAAGGGAATGACGTTCGACGACAAGCTCAAGAAAATAACCTTGAGCACGAACAATGAAGAATCAGCCGCCAGAAAACGTTTGTGTTTTTTTTTCCCCGGCCTGCGTGTCATCGTCATCGGTTTACGACTCGGCTTCATTTTCCATCACCCCTTGTGAGAATTAAGTTGGATCTTAAGTATGTAAATGAGAACCTATTCTGTGGCCCCCACCCTCTCTTATATGAATCCCAGGACAGACCATGACATTTAACATCGCCTTCACTAATTTGTGCTTAATAGCCAAAAAGTGATTAGAATTAACATTAATGACATTTCATATGTCTCCCCTTCTACATTCATTACCCCTTCTCTGCTGCTGATACTTAACCAGCTAATGCTGGTGGCTGCTTCTTGGAGCTTAAATTTCACGTTACACTTTTGGCAGAGATCTTTCAGTCGTCCTTTTCTACACTTTACTTTTTTCTGCTCCTTTGCAAGAAGACAACAAGGACGGAGAATTAAAGACGGGGGTCGTGTAAAGCCTTTAAGTTCTGAATCTATTCTATCGGTCACACCCCCTTTACCAATTGACATGAGCATCGCAGCAGATTAAGAAAAAAGAGGGGGGGTCATCTCTTTTCTGGCACAGCGCCTGTTCTATCACCCTCAGCCCTTCTTGTTCAAACAAATGCTGTCCGATACCCTTCATCTCCTCTTCTCCTTCAGCGGCTTGAACCTCACTCCGCTATAGTTCTGCATCCAGCAAAGCCAAATCACAGAGGATAACAGGGCCGGAAGAGATGCTGGCATTTTATTATCATTCCTTTGCTTAGATCTGTACATGGAGGAGATTATTGTGTGAAAAATGAGCATTGTGTTTCTATCAAACGACAGTCTCCACCAGTCCTCCGCCCTCCACGCTGGTAATTAGTGATGGTCTCCAACCTTGTTCAAGGGCAGTGAGCTTTTCCCACGTGTTTCTACAGGGAGGTCACCCGACCCTATAGCAAGCATGCGACGAAGGTGGTTCAGCATCACCCTCTGTAGCTACAAATTGTCATAATATGAAAGTAATTTAATGGCAAATACTTCTTTTGAGGGGCGAAGGAAGGAAGAGAGGGATGCAGGAATGTAATAAACTCACGTAACCTTTACATGTGTAAGCTGACATTATGTTGAATGTACTTGTAAACTGATAATATTAACACTGTAAAAACTGTTGAGTTGATAAAACTTTAAAAAAAAAAAAAAAAATGAGACAACATTTTCCAACTATTCCTCATTCCTCATATTTTTTAGTAGGTAAAACTAATATTTATCTGGCTTTATGTTATAACACTGTGTGAGTGTAACCAACGCAGAAATATCGGCATATGAAACACATCAGACTTAATTAAATGGAGTAAAATGTGACATGTAAAAGCTAAGAATTTGAGTTAGACTTATATTCTCTCTCTTTTTTTTTTTTTACCAATTCAGTAGATCTAATTCATTTAAAATAATTCGACACATACCCTTTGAATAACTATGTGTGAGTAAACACTGCCACATTAGCAGTATCTTTTCTCACCAGTGTTGTATCATTACCGACAGTACTGTAATACTCCAGAGTAATTTAAATGTTACATGTAAGCCAAAAGAAACAGTGCTAAATGGTGTTAGAGCAATTAAAGTTTTAAAAGGCAAAAAGCCCATTAATTAATGCTTTTCTGCAGGTTTATCTGATTTTTATTACGTCGGTTGTTTTGTCTCATTAAGATCATCGACTGGAGGGCAGAGTTTAAACACCTTCTTTGTTTACCACCGCAGCAGTGCTGTAATACAAGGATGGAGGACAGAGGTGGCAGTAAAAGAGGAAAACACGGAGGGATGTTGTGGACAAAGGGAGAAGAGAGGGTATTTTGGTGCAGGGGTGGGGGGTTAAAAGGGTAAGAAGAGCTGGGGGTGATCATGGGTAATGGCAGGGACCTGGCCGTTGACAGACAGGCCAATCTCCCGCCTGGACAGACTCAAGAGAGATGTGTCAGTCTCCGCCGGCACCCCGGGCCAGCCGCACCACCACACCGCTAAATGTGTATTGGCAAAGTGTCGGTGCCAATGCCATTAGCCAGCATACTTAAATTCCCCTGTAATTTTCTACGGGGCTCCTCGTTATTGGCACCTCTGATGGGTCGAGTATTTGAATCCTGGTTCAGTTTTAATGGATGACTAGTGGTGGTGAGCGGAGGGGCGATTTGTTATCACTCCTACAAGACATGCACACACAGATACACACACACACACACACACACACACACACACACACACACACACACACACACACATAGATGCACGCACACACATACACACACAGGTGTTACTGTCTTTCTAAGGACCTATATGGACACAATTCTTTCCCTGTTGCCTCACCATCAGTGCTGTACAGTTTATCCTAACATAATCCTGTTGTAAGATAAAACCAAAACTGTACTGTCAACCTCGTATTAAATTCATCGTGATAATAATTGTCTTCACAGGCAAAACTGAATATTACAATTTTTTGTATTAATGATTTTACAGGACATTTTTTTAAATTCTTACAAATTTAAATTCTCAGTCTCAACCTAAATTAAAGCAAATTTGAAGACATCATTTTAAATTCACGTCTTTATCAACTAAACTATGTTTTATGGACAAAAAAATATATATTAAAAAAATTAAAAATGGATACACATTCTTTAAGATTACCACATGTTGGCGGGCTTGTGACCCCTTATAAAAAACAAATAAACTAACAACGTGTGGACGTTTACTTGTCACATTTTGGATGCCTCTGAGTGCTCAGCAGTTCCACTAAACAGACATGTCCTCTATAAACATATACAACTTTTAAACAACTTCATAAATGTATACAAATTTGTGTAGGAAAGCTTTGTTTTTAGTTCTCATCCATGACCCCTCAGATTTATGTTATGGTCCTCTGTAGGGGGCTGGACCCTTAGCTTGGGAAACACTGGACTAAACTACAAACTAATGCAGTGAAAGCACCTCAGTCTCCAACAGCTACAGCTGCAATATGATACTCACACCTTGACACATTTGTACTCAGTGGTGGAATGTAACTAAGAACATTACTCACTCATACAATCTTGAGGTAATTGTTCTTTATTTCAGTATTTCCATTTTACACTACTTCATTCCTCCACTCCGCCACCTTGGGGCAAGCTAATATCGCTCTTTTACTCTGCTGCAGTGCTTTGACAACATCAGTCAGTAGTTACTTTGCAGATTCAGATGATTAATACAAAATATAAATCAGCTAATTATGTGTTACTGTTGGTTGGCTGCCTGCCCAGCATTACATGTATGAAATATAAAAAATAGCTCCCTTAAAAGCTGCAAAGTTAAAGTTATGTATACATTAATGCACCACTTATTATAACTCAGTGATATATACATTGCAATTCTGCATATAAAGAGTACTTTTACTTTCGGTATTTCAAGTGTATTTTAATGCTTAGTCTTGATTTTGAATGCTGGACTTTTACTTGTAACAGAGTATTGTTAGACTGCGTTAATGCTACTTTCACCCGAGTAAAAGACCTGAGTACTTTGTCCACCTCTGGTGCTAATAATCTTATGTCACATGGGCACTTTTCTACAGAATGACTAGTTTTACTTTTGATACTTTTAAATAAATGTTGCTGATAATACTAAATTTCGAATGCTGGTTGTTTTCATGCAATGGAATGTTCTGTACTTGTAATCTTAATTAATTAAAGGAGTCAGAGCACTTCTTGCACCAGTGAAATTTCAGAGTTACAGGTCTAAAATATTCAGTGGTTCTTACAAATAGAGCAATAAAGTACAAGGTGCAGAACAGACACCTTAACACCTCTCATTACACCACCGGGACACATCTAATGAAGAGGAATAGTTTGGAGACTGACTTCCAGCGCTGATCTGAGATCAGGCCTTTGCCAATCAAACCTCACTCATTAGCTTCATGAGGCAACAAGGACAAACTTAACATGTGAACTGATTGTGATTAGCATTTAATTTAATTTTTCAGCTTAACTCTCGGCGGATCACGATAAGATGAGTGCAAAGAAATGAGATATTTTTACTCTCTCTCACCATCTGTGACCCAAAAACACATTAAATCCTCCAGAATTTTCATGAGCAAACGATTGTGAAGTTGTTTTGGACCCTTGTGGGATTCACAGCTTTGAACGTCTCTTTCGCAAATTTTTACAAATCTGCTCTCTCCCTTCCAGCGACATTGCCCGTACAGTGTATCCAGGGAATACAGCCTTCATTGGGCCAAGACAAACACACGCTCAAAAACACACATGAGCCACCACAAAAG
This sequence comes from Epinephelus cyanopodus, assembly GCA_026686955.1. NCBI lineage: Eukaryota > Metazoa > Chordata > Actinopteri > Perciformes > Serranidae > Epinephelus > Epinephelus cyanopodus. The sequence goes on from CM048919.1 coordinate 14,331,201, forward strand.
TTAAATAACTATATACAGGAGCAATTTAGCTCGGCTGTAATTTGTATATAGTGTTTGACAACCTTGCTGGAGAAGTTTTCACCCCAGAAAATGCTAAGTAGTCCCAGCAGGAGTCAGTCAGGAAGAGGAGAGGGGCTCTTTGCTGTTTAATGTATTCTTCGGCAGCCCAGAGGCCTCCAAAACGCTGCATGTCTTTACAATCCAGTGTACACACACACACACTCACACACAGACACTTACACACACACACGCTCACATATCTGTCGGCAGTCAGGCTCTGAAGGAACACTGCTAATGGGGCTGTTTTTAATGAGCCAGGAAGAGGAGAGTGACCCTTCGAAGGTGAATATCTCTATCTCTCTCTCTGTATTTTGCTGTGTGCAAGTGTATGCATGCATGCCATTCACACACATACACACTCACACGTATACGCACACAAGTCCTCGTGGTTTTATACGAAGTTGTAATATTTATGTCTAATTGTTTTTAACCGCCATAATTACTCTCAGCTCTTGGCTCATTCATTCGTCCCATCCTCTCATCAGGAGCGAGCGTGTAAGACATCAGAAGGCAGAAATGTGTGTTTTTACGGCTGGAGAGCCTGCATAAATTGTAAGGGTTTGGAAAAAAGAGCCCTGCAGCAATAGTCCTCCGCAAAGCTGCAGGAGATCCGTCGATTTCCTCAAGTTCCACTTCACGTTGCAAGGGACATATCCATCCCCAGACAACCATTTCACTTTATTTCACTGATTTTATGATCTTTTCCTGCAAAGACTGGAAAAAAAGGGAAAGAGAGGAGGCAGGGCGAGCAGTTCTGCAAGCGGCCAAAAGATGGCACACTATGTATGGCGGGAAGAGGGTTGAGAGGAGCGTTGTGGCGGCTGTTGGTGTCTGTATTTAACCTAGAACCTGGAGAGCGTCTGTGTTTCCTCTGCTGGGAATCTTCTGCTTCTAGGATTCATAGAGGAGGAGGAGGAGGGAGAAGAAGGAGCTAGGTAGGTGAACGGATGTCATGCTTCTGCCCATGTTGCTCAACAAGCCGTACTGTGGCTGCTTTTACACTAAAATGAGCCTGAGGATATATAGCTGTGACATTTCATCTGAGAGCACCCCCCCCACCCCCCCTCCGGTTCATTTTGTCTGTAGAACATGTGGAGTTACAGTGCAATCTGAGAATATGGCGAAAACTGATGGTGTTCCTGATGATTTGTGTTTTAAACGTCTCATTCAGAAAATAAATGCTCCAGCTAACCAGGTAGGACATTTTGTACAGGTTAATATTTTTGGTTCCTAAAATAAAAATGATCGTGGAATGAGAAAGATTTTTTTTTAAAACAAATTTGTCATGAAGCACACTCATTAATCCCACCAAAATTGTCTTTTTATGGGTGTTGCTGATTTCTTTTAATCATTCTTTCCTCACGCCGGTGCTGCGGAGGCAGTTTTTAAATCTGTACTAAACTATTTCTTTTTGCCAGACATGAACGATTGGAGCGTCCTTTTTTTTTTCCTTTTTTGGTGGGTTAATTGGGAATCATTATCAAAAAAATACACGAGAAAATGTGAAATTTGCTCTCTGGAAAATGGATTATGACTCACGAACTGCCTATGTTACAATTTCTACTTGCACTTCTTATGAGCACAAGCTGAAATAGATGTTTTCAAAAATCAAATATTTATTTATCCTTTCTTTTGTGTTGGTACTTTTCTTTCTTTGTGCTTTCTACACTTAACACTATAAGTGAATGTAACAGTGTGTTCCTACAGTGTGATTACATTTGCTCTGTTACACACTGCTTTGAACATGGACATACTCTACACACTCCACAAAGACACACACACACACACACCCATGCTACCAGACCACTGAAAATCAATGTGACAGGTTTCAGTCGTCCCTCAGTGTACACATCCCCTCTCAGACTCTCTCCTGACATCTGCTCGATTACCTCCTACAGCCACACACACACACACACACACACACGCAGAGAGAGTGAGAGAGAGAGAGAGAGAGAGAGAGAGAGAGACGCCCTCTCCGTGGCCGCTCTAAGCCCCTCTGAGCCATATGAAATGTAGTCGGTGCAGGAGAAACCAGATACTGCTGGCTGTGTCACATTGCGTTTGCCGCCACCCGTCAGGAGCGGGTCTGTTTGACTGCCAGACGTTATGACAGCGTCAGTCATCCTCCAGCCCAGCAGCAGGCTGTGGGACAGAGAAGAGGAGGAGGGTGAGGAGGGTTAGGAGGAGGGGGGAGCGAGACCTCCACCACAGGCTGACGAGGAGGTGGTGAGGAAGGGAGTAGAGTCCAGCGTTAACATGCAAACACATTCTGCATTTCATTTAATATTTCTAACATTTATATCTCACTTTTCTTTTCATCAACACCATGCTTCACATTCATACAGTCACACTTGCTGAGAAAAAGAGGGTTATACCTATTTTTCCAGCTGGTCCACGGATTTGAAGCCACCCGAGTGGCTCTCTAACCTCTTGCATCAGGCTTGTGTGTGTGTGTGTCTGTGCCTGGCTTGGGGATTTGACAGCCGGCAAGTTGATGATTGAGCTGCTTATCCTGTCAGACCTGACGGCTAGACTTGCATTTTTATTTCATTTTATGCTGCTTTATATATTTTTTAGCCTAAGCTGCGGGAGGGTGCAATATGTCACCCCAGAAGGAGCGCAGATAAAACGCCTGCTACAAACACTCAAGGACACACACAAACACAGATGTACACTCAAACGAACCTGCACTTCATACCTCCCATAAACACACACACACACACTGAAGATGTGACGGCAGCCCGGTTTGTCAGGTCATCCGACAGCGCCGACAGCACCGTGAGCTCCCATGTGGCCTGGAGAGTTTCCAGACAGCAGGACAGGAGGCCCGGACAGCAGCACCTCATGCCCTCCCCTCATCTCGCTGCCTCCGCTCACCCCACCCCCTCCCTGGTCTCACCTGCTGCCTCACCTCCAGCCTCACCCACTGCCTCTCACCGTGCAGGACAGCAACCCTCAGAAGAGCCCGGCAGGATGAGAGGTGATGGACAGGCCGTCTCTGGTGTGAACTCTCGCCCTCTCTGGCCAACGTCATGGACAGACAGCTCGCTGTGACATACAGCAGCAGAGAAGGAAGCAGAGTTTAAGTAGTAATCCTCAAAATGCTCGTGTTCTGTCTCCGTACGTTGCTGTGATGTCTTTGCTTTGTGGTTTCACGTGTCAATCCAGGAGCATCTGTGGGGTCTTTTTTTTTCCCTTTAAGTTTCTATAGGTGGTGCTCTTTTCTTTGTATGCTTCACCACAGTGGTTATCAGTGCTCATAATTCATCTAAAATGTCAAATGCATCACCTCCTGTGTGCCCCACACTTGGTTGTTAGAACAGCAAATGTCAAAGCCTTTATAATAAGTCAAATTTGATTCACTACTGTGTTATATTAGTGATTGACAGTTGTAAAATGATGATGATCAGTGTTGAAAAAGTACTCACATCCTTAAGAAAAAGTAAGTAAAAGTCATTAATTTAAAATTCTACTAGCACAGCTAGTGAGCTAGTTTACATACATTTTAGTACACTTATGCCTCATTTTCACTGCATGGCACAGCTTGGTTGGACTTGACACAATTTTGGAACATTTCTAAATTTCTTTTATCACTGAAGATAATACCCCGTGAATGTAGGCAGGATTCTGAACTGACTGTCATGGGGACGAAACATGAAACTGCTGTGACATCATCTTTAACGCGACACTCGTGGAACCCTTTCGTTGGCAACGAAACAGAGGAACATCTGCAGCTCGTCAATTGAGAGTAGCTTGGCTATTTAAAAATGTCGGGCTACTCCATGACATCGTGTCATGCAACTTTGGCGACGATGCTCTGACCAATCAGTGGCCTGCAGTGTTTGAACTCAACTTTTTTGGTATTGGCTCAGCTCGCTTGGAACCTCAACTGAGGTGAGACCAAAATACACAACCCTACAACTTGTCGAGCTGTACCATGCAGTGGGAAAGACGCATCAGTCCAGTGGTTTCCAGCATAGGGGTCGGGCTCCTCCAAAGTGTCACAAGATAAATCTGAAGGGTCGTGTGATGATGATGACATAATCTAAATGAGCAAAGTCATACTACGCAAATCTGTATGCTTTTTTCTAATCTTTTTTTTTGTTTGTGAAATATTGGATAATTAAGTACATTTAAAGGGGAACACCACCTAAATTAAGAATTCCAATATGTTATTTAGATGGTTTAGGAAAGTTCAGTCAATATTAGTGAACATACGCTACTCTCTGTTCAGAGCCAGAAACCAGAGAAGTTAGTCTTAAACTTGTGATGTCATAGGGTTTGAAATCTGGAGCTGTTCCATAGACAATGAATGGGAGACTAACCTAATGGATGTTTTCTTTTTACCTACATGATTTTTATTCTGTTGCAATATTCTCAATTACGAAATAGAAAATGTACCCATGTACTCAGAACAGTCCCCCGGGTGCTCTCAGTGTCATTTAAAACACATTTTACAATTCATTGTCTGTGGAGCAGCTCCAGACTTTATACCCTATGACATCACAAACTTGAGTTTTAGCACTCTTTGGGAGAGAGTTGTTGGTGTTTACTAATTTTTTTGGACAGCGTCAGACCACATGTATAAATTTTGAAGTTCCTCTTTAAATGAAACCAGAAATAAAACAACTAAGTGACAGACATTTGAAACAAAACAAGAGGCTCCGACCACATGCTGTTTTTTTTTTAAGGGCTCGCAAGCCAAAAATGTTTGGGACAGCTGGTTTAATTTTTAATAATGCATTGTATTTTATGTGCTTTTTATATTATATCTCTAGAGCAATGTAGTGAAATAAAAAGTACAGTATTTTCTTCTGAAATGTAGAAGTGGACATATTTAAGTAAGGTACAAATACCCTGATATTACACTTAAATGCAGTACTAAGTTTCTTTTCAGTATTGCTTATATGCTTGCATTAAACTGTTGAATACTTCAGATGCAAACAGTGTGGACTGGCAGACAAAGGCTTGCATTCTGCATGGAGCTCACTCAGTGCTGCTGTCAGTCTCCTTCATAGCCATTCTATGTATCACTACCTCAGAAATGAAGGCCCTCTCCTATGAATGATTAATAAACAAAGCTATTAACAATGCAGCGGACATTTCACAAAAGGTTCATTTTCGGAAATACAATCTTCCTTTTGTTAATAATGTCCATTAATCATATGAGGATGTCACTTAACGCAAGGTTAATGAAACACTGCTAATGCCTGGCTAATCTATCCCCAGTCAGAAAGCCGCTGTAACTGTAATTCCTAACCCTCTAAACTATTTTCCCTGGGATTCTTGCCGTGTGATTGATGGATGCGGGACAGGGGATGTCCATTATTTTTAAGTGGAACACAGAGGCAGAATATGGGTCAGCTGTGGGCCGAACTCAGAAAGCTTTACCTGTCCAAATGGCTAATGAACCACTGACAAGATATATGGGAACACTTTGGGGGAGAATTTAAGTATGACATAACAACTTGATAATGGATTTACTGTGGCGCTCTGAACCATTCATTCACAATCAAGCATAATGTTCATGGCCTTCTTCCTTTATAATCCTCTGGCAAAGTATTGATGGCAAGAGCGACTTCAACTAGTGCTGATCTTTGCGTGACGGTGTGTGCGCTGTTTTTGTGTGTGACTTGTTCTGACTTCCATTTTCCAGCTGTCAGGCCGACCTATTAAACAGAGTATTATTTTTTTATGTCTGTGTGCATTGTGTCTGTGTAAGCATGGCGTGGTGTAAGCACAACATTAGGAGAGATGTTTATTGTAATGTGAGTGTCTGGTGCCAGCTGAGCTGAGCTGCAAGCTGTTTGGAGAAGCGGATGACTGTTTGATTGTTTGATGACAATGTGAGCCTTGCATCTCGCTTCCTTTCGTCTGTGTCTCTGAAGAATGCTGACATTAAATGTTTGATGTTGGCATGCACAACTGATGTACAAATAAAAACCTCACCGGTGAGACATGTTTTTTTTTTCTTCTTCTTGCATTTTGACAATACATTTGTTGTTTCTGTTGTTTCCAGATTCGATTCAAGTTTACCTTTTCCCCCTTTTTAAAAGTTTGGATTGTTTTATCTCTTATTTTCTTTCCTCTTAAACCAGAAAGTCGCCAGAATTGAGGAGCAAAAACAGAAAATTTCACTCAGGGTCGCATGTGACTTAAGGAATAAATGTTTTCCAGTCGAACACCTCTTGGTTTTCAATCGGGGGTGTATACAGCATGACGCTGTGAGAGCGGAGGTGGTGCTGGTGGAGGAGAGGCAGGTCAATATGAGTCCTAATAAAGCGTGAGTTCATTTCCCCACTGCGCTCCCCCCTGGCCACCGGCCGCTCCATATACAAGTCAAATCGGCTTTTTGCCTCCCAAAGCCCTGTGATTTATGACCCGGCTCCATTGAGCAGACCAGCTAGTTTTCATTTTTGTTAAATCACGCGGCCCCTTAAATGAAACTATTGATTTAAAGTCAGCTTACTGAGGATTTAATTTGTATTTGGAAAATTAAAGCAGGTAACGCTTTATAATTTCACACTACACTGGAGGAGAACCAGTTATCCCCTATCCCAGGACCCACTGTGTCCCACCAATAGACGCTAACCCCCACCCAGCACACGCACACACCTATTCCCCCCTCATTTCTCCCTCCATCTGGTTTCACTGGCCACTTTGTGTGGCCATTAATGAATTTTGGACAGGGAGAGGAGGGATTTATAGCCCTGGGACTCCAGCCTGGACCGTCCCATACTTAGTGCCCCTTTGCTCAGGGCTGCTGCCACAGCACATCAGCACTTAACTGCTGTCTTTCCCCTGATTTCCTGTGACCTTGACTTGCACTGGTGTTGTCTCAACTTGACTTTCCAGTGGTCAACACCTCTCCTGTGCCTGTCAGGATGCTGCCATGGCTGTCATTTCGTCACGGAGAGACTAGGAAATCAGGTTAACTCATTCTTTTATCCATGTATCAAAGAAAGGCTTTGTGTCAGTTTATTTGTTTGTTCACTGGTTTGTCACCACTGTTCCACTTTTCAAGAAACTTGGGGAAACGATGTTCATGATAAATCACAGGCAGGAAAACAGTGAAAAAATATCATCCCGCATCGACTACATTCTGGTATTTTCAAAATGGCACAGCAGTGGAAGCTACTTTGTTACTCTTTCCATCACATGTGATTCCTCAGACACCCCTGCCTCCTCATTTTGACAAAACCTGGAGAAATGATGCATCTCACCTTTGCAAAAATTACACTTCCTGGCCAAGAGAGGAAGCCACAATTACAGCTCAAAACACGGTGACATATTTGTTACTGATTGTCCCTCATTTGTGGGCTAGAAGACATGCTCACTGTCGCCTTGTCTCAGCTTTGTCTCCAGGTCTGTTTCCTGCTTCTCCTCTGCTGACAACACGGCATCCAGGCAGGCATCCCTGCTACCCCTCTCTCCTCTCCCCGCTCCCTCACCCCTCACCCTACCATAAGCTCCTTCACCAAGCCCCTCATTAACCCCTCCCTTTTCCCCTGGCATTGAAAAGGCGCTGTCTTTAAACCTGTCCCCGCATCTTCAACAGAGTTTTCAATAGTGAGCATGTGGGCGGATGGGTGGATCCCTTTCCCCGTGCCCCCGCACTGACTGTTTTATATTATATTTAGTAATAATAATCACAGTTATCGCGCCTCCTCCTCCTTCCTTTTTGTTAGAGCCTCCCGCTAGCGGGGCGGTGGGACGGCATGGCTGTCTTCCTGGCCTCCTCACCTCCGAAAGGGCTGTGTGTGTCGCTCACCCTCCATAAAGGAGAGGGAGGAGCGGCGGGTGGGGGTGGGAAGCTCTAGGGTGTCATTAACTCCTTTCTTCTCCCCAGGAGGAAACAGCGGTTTGACTACCATGATCCTGACCCCCCCCCCACACACACACACACCCCAACTCATCCCATCCAGCACCCCCTCCGTCCTCCCCCCTTTGCCCTCCCCAGCCCCTTCACCCTTCTTGCTTCCTTCCATCCTCACGACCCCCAAGCACCCCCACCCCCAGGGCTCTCCATAACTGTTTATTAACACGTCTTTGACTTCACTAGACTCTTTAAACTGAGCTCACCCCTCCACCCACCACCTTCACTCAGACGTCACTTGAAGCCTGCGCTTTCCCTTTCATTATCAGGGACCTGTTAGAGCTCGGGATTCTTAACCTTTTAGCTCAGTTCATGTCGGGGAATTTCCCTTCACTTGCTTTTGTTGTCCTCCTTTCTGCCAGTACTTCCTGTGGAGGCAGTCATGTTTTTACTTCATTAAATAAAGAGAAAGTAGCAATGCCGATAATTTGTTTATTTTGGCCCAGCAGCAGGTTTTAAAGCAGAGAGAAACCATTCTTACACCACAAGCATCATCAGTTATATTCAGTTAATGATTAATTACGCTGTCACCACATAAAATATTTTTGGCATATTGTATTGCAGCATATCATTTTCTAATTACTGGTAGGGTTGAGACGAATGCTTGGGTGAAACAAGTATCTGGGACAGATAATGTAATTTGTACGTGTATAATCTGAGTAAAATGTGTCAATATCCGTACTCATAATGAAGAAAAATCCTCATTTGGGTAATTGTGTTTATTCGCTTAATCCTGTTTCAAAAATCTGAAGCTCAATTCTGAGGCCGTTATCTCATGTAAATAGCTTTCTAATAAACAATAAATACAGTGACTTCTGATCAAACAATATCAAGTAGAGACTCAAAGTAACTTCCAGTTAGGTCCCACCCACTTTCGCTTTCAGCCCCACCCTCCTCAATCTAAACCCCACCCATTACGGTTACAGATACAGATGATTTAGCCTAGTTGGTTGAACAGATACAGATACAGATAATGGTGTACTCGCTCATCACTAGTTGTTATCTTTAAGTTAAGGGTCAGGCTAGGGTCAGGGTTAGGGTTAGAGTTATCCTGCCCTTTTGGATTTTTTGGATCTCCTAATAATGTATCAATTAAAAGTGTTTATATGTAGATATTTATTTATTTAGCCTCACACAATGTGTCAAAGGGGTATATGAAAAACGGAAAAATCCCTGTTGAAGAAGATGAAATATGCCTTTAAAGCATCAATTATGCATCTTTAACACTTCATGCACACTTTTTTTTACTCAATTTTTGTATCTCGGCTTTGTGAGAGATTGTTCCCACCCTCAAATCAAACATTTTGTTTCAGATTAATCAAAAGATGATGATGTTTTTTTGTTGTTTTTTTTAAATCAAAAACAGGTCATGTAATTGCATGTAAAAACTGATCATTTTTAAGATGGGAGATGTGAGAGTGAAAAAATGTTCTGTTGCCTTGGGTTTATGACATGCAGTACTGGATTTAATAAAGTTTTGATAATCGTCATTGGTGAGTGTTCGGACTGAAGTGTGTCTTGTGTTTTTGAAAATGATTAGAAATACAGCACATACATATAAAGTGCATATTTAACCAGAAATTAGACTAATTAGTAAAATTACTATAGTTGAAAATCATACTTCTATCTCCCTAGTCAGTAAAAAAGAAAAGAAGTTAAAAAAAAAAGAGTTTCGATTCGTTTACAGTGAATTAACCACATTGGTAAAGAAGAAAAACCCCAAACTCACAAGTACACAGCAGAAAGTATGCGTGTAGGGCTGTCTTGGAAACTTCTTATAAACACCATCAATCAGAAATTGAGTACAGCTGTCGGTCAGGCCTGGCTTCGATTGTGTCTGCCTCTAGAGAAGGAAGTTTGACTGTGTTCTGGGACGATCCAGGACAGTAGTAGCTGCCTGACTGTATGAGTGTCCCAGAGGGAGATTGCACTTGGGTCTTTGGGCTGGGCTGCCAAGCACATATCTCTCTCCTCCCATAAACATCACAGAGCGCTGATGTCTTTAAAAGGCCCTGAATGACATCTGGGAGTGGAGGAACACTGTGATTAATCGCCACGTTGATTCTCATGGAAATCACCCCGGGTCGACGCAGAAAGAGAGGAGGAGGAGCTGGAAACCGTGTGAAACTGACTTCGGCCAAATACACAAAGATGATTGCTCACAAGGGGATTTTTATGTTATCAAGAAGGGAATTGTGCTTAGTACAATGGCCTTCCTCTTGTGCCAATGTGTTAATTCATATTTCACATTTATAGCTTATAAATTGGCATTTGAGATCATTTAGAACAAAAACGTCTTGCATACAACTTGAAGAAAAGACATTTAAATCATTTCTTAATCATGTGCCAGTGCCTGAATCAATCTATAGAATTCCTGAGAGGAGTGAGAAACGCACAAGTACATTTTGTATATTTAAAAGTCACATCTATGAATCAGCTCTGGTAAAAGAAAAATACATTCTCCAACATGTACATCGTGATTGAGTGAGCGACATCAATTAATGACACAAGTGCTGCACTTATGGGTAAGTGTTAGGCTGTAAACGTAAGATTACACTTGATTTAATGGCAATGTTGGGTACTGAGTCAGTGACTCTGATTTCCCACAGGAAAAAAAAAAGACCTTTATCTCTTGTAAATGCTGTGCGTGTACAGGCTCAGGTAATTCATCCAGGGGATCATTCAAATAAACAGATCTCAATGATAAATGTAGGCTTTGGGAAGACATAGACAGATGTGTGTTCTTAAAAAAAAAAAAAAGAAAAAAAAAGGTGTGTGCCACATTTGAGGAACTGTGGAATTCACAACACTACTTCTTCATAACAAAGCCTTGGAAAGTTGAGGCTGACACCACCAAAAATGAATGAAAGTTCAATGGCGTTCTGAATGTTTGTCAGGAGGTGCAGTTTATACTGTTTGGCATAACTGCCTTCCTCAAGCCATAAGTCTATGCCAGCATTAAAAACAAATAGCTGAACTGAAAAAAAAAAAGCAGGGAAGGAGGAAATTTGCCCGAGTGAGGAATTGATTTTGTCTGGCCCAAGAGAGTACTTCATTCTTGGTCACGGCAGCGGGAGGGCTCCGAGACGTGTTTTACTAACAGGAGAGCAAAGGCACCCATGCAAAACTATTTTTTAACAGCGCCTGGAAAAATCACCCACTCCTGTGCACCATTTTTTTCTTCTTTACAGATGACACAATACTTTCCAGTCACTCGTCACCGGGAGCACCTCATGGCCACTTTTCAGATTTAAAGCTGCAGTGGTGCAACATGCCACCTTTTGCTATGCAAGCAGGGAGAAGCATACACTTGCTATGTAAGATTTAGAGTAAAAGTGAGCATAGGACTCTCACGGAAAACAGAAAGGATTTCCCACTGGAGGCGTATATGTCACACTGAACACACTACCTCCCTAAAACTTCAACAACTGTGCTACACGTGTCTGCATTTACGGTTAATCCCTATATTTTTGTTGTTAGACATTATTTGCAACGGGATATTGATTTTGATTCCAAGCGATTATGGCGAATGATAATACAATTCTCCCCATATAATTGAATATCTCTCTTCTTACTCTATCAAAACACAGGATACAGATACAGTGTGCGCTACGGCTGTCACCGTTTCTGTCCACCTCAGCAGAAGCGGCTGGTTTTATAGTGGCTGGTAAGGAGCGGAAAATGTGAATAAGCGAATTTGGAAAGCCTGACTCTCCTCTGCAGTGCTATGCAATTTGCAATTTAGTGTGAGAGCTAAGTGGCTCATTTTTATGTGAACACCATTGTGTTCCTAACTGTGCAGCAAACAATTGCTGTTCCAAGGCAAAGAATGACACAATGTGAACAATGGAACAATGAGGGGCTTTTTTTCTCTCTGTTGCTGCCTGGAGGAGAAAAAAAAAGATCCTTACAAAACAAAAAAAACTGGGCTGGTATAATTGTTTTCTAAGGCTGTGATTCGGAGATGTTAAGTATTTTTTTAGTTTTTAAGGGAGGAGACAAGATGATGCTATGCACAAAAGAATGTGAAGTGTGCACTGTTACACACAAGCGCGTGGGGGTCGTGTACACATGAAGACACACACTCAGGTGCACATATACACAGCGCGTATCAGCCAGCGCCGCCTGATGTCATGTGTGTTAGTGTGTATGTTGACAGGGATCAGCGATGGGTGTTAAAACATTTCAGGCCCTTGCTCTCCCCACAGCCATAGCATTGACAGTGTGAGACCTGCCACTGAGCAGCCTAACCTGACACTATCTATCACTGGGAGCATGCAGGAGTCAATGCTACACTGCACACACCGACACACAATCTCCCTCACTGTCTACTGCACTCTGTCTCACTTCCGCTGCTTGGCTATTTCATTCCCTCTATCTGTATTTATGTATGTCTCTTTGTCCCTCTGCCTCTGCTGCTCTCAAAGACACTAAAAAATCTGCACACACAACCTCATGCACACACAGTCTCAGGGATTCCTGGAAGTCTTGCATGTGTGTCATAAATCAAAATGATCATATCAGTCTTGCGCACAAAGCCGTATTTATTGCGAGGAGTGATGATACAATAGATTTCATCCTCCCTCTTGCTCTGCGTGGTAACACATTATCAGTTGGTGTATCAAACTTTTTTTTTTTTTTCCGTGTGTGTCTCGCTCTCAGTCCCACCCACCAAACACTTGACTCTTTCCAAAAAAACCACCCCCGGGTGGCTCATAGGCCTACATCTGCTTGTGATATACAATGTAATACAACACCTCACCCACACGCTACAATGTCACAGATTCACAGTACGACAAGGAATTGACACGGTGTACTTTCCCAGAAGGTCTTGCTCTTAACGGCTGCAACCACCCCCCAACCAACCCAACCAACAGCACCCCCCTCTTTCAAATTCTCACCCCGGTAACATGGACAGCCCATAATAGCAGACATGAATCTGTGTCTCCCCTTGCTCCAAACAGATGCTGGCTGTCCATAAATCACATGCCTCCATTTTGTTGAGGAGAACAAAAAGCGTTGTTTCCGTGGGCCTGGTAATAATCCCTGTGCCCCATGTTGTGTTTTGTCTCTGGGCCGGCTCTCGTCTCCCCTCTCCTCTGTCACGCTCCGGCTTCTCCACATGCATTACAATAGGGGCAGCCAGGTGATGAATATTTGTGTCTGGCCTGCCGTTAAGATTTCATTAATCACCCCAAGACTTGAGAGCAAAGCAGCGTACCTGGCCGGCCAGCAGGCAGTGGGCCTCCGCGTACAACCTCCTGGGGATGACGCGCAGCCATGTTGTGTTATGTTATGGCAAGGCTTATTTGTTGTATTTGTCTCTCTTCTCTCTTCCTGTCGTACTGTTTGTGCTCCCGAGTAACACAGGTTTCTGTTAAAAGAATGAATTCGCTGAAAGGAGCAAAAAGAAAAGTTTTTACTGTCCAATAGCACAAAATAACCGTGATATGTCAGCAGGGGCTTGTTATGGTTGTTGATCAATATCAACTGAGTCAACAATTATTCGGCCAGGTGTTGAGATTTCTGGCTTTCAGAACTCTATATTTACAACTGTGCAATGATGGAAGACGGCGCTACAAGTTCGTGACTGGAGCTGCAGCAGCTTAAACATTCTACAAAGGCTCTTTCTGGAGCCAAAAATGAAACTCACAGGGCAGTAATATTATTTTAAGATTCAGCATATTACCTCCTCTTTAGGCAGGTTAGTTGGATTTATACTTCAACTGCTCCACCTCATCGTCTCCGCTGTGAAAATATGGGGTTATTATTTGTGTCAGTTCTAGGCCACTTTGACACAATAGGATGGGAGAGACAGAATGGTTCTTACACTGACTTATGTGGAGAGACACTATCAATGTTTTAACTCTTTCTGCTTGCCAGCTTGTGACGATCACAGGTCACTGCAATTTGAGTAAGTGGGCACAAACTTTCTCAGCATTTCCTCCCATTTACTCTCCACCTGCTTACATGTTGGCCATTTTATTGCCTTTGTATTTTTCTAGTCACACTAGCGGTGTGGTTGTAGGGATGCCAATATCCGTTAGTCAGTTTGCCCCCACTTAATACCTCAACAATTTTCAAATAAATTCATTTTATGTTTCCCAGAGGATGCACACTACTGACTTTGGTGATCCTCCTTTTGCAGCACCACCAAGAGGTTGTTATTGAATACCCATTTGAGTAAATCTATTGAAATATCCTTATAAGTGTTGTATGAATGGCCATGAAATCTGATACAGACACTCATGTCAGGACGACTTTTCCTCTAGAGCGTTCATTAGGTGACAGTAGTAATTTGTCCAATTCATAAGTTTATAACAGAAACAGCTTGAAAACTAATGACAGCCCAGATTTCTGAAGCCCCAGTAATCCAAGAAACGTCCCATTGGACCAAAAGCCCATTTGTATGTGAGTCTGCTCTTCCGAAAAACGAACAGCCATTGTTCGAGTGGCCATTTCTTTGACAACACTCTCCCAAACTAAAACACATCTGTAGTTATTATGCAGAATTATGTCGTCAGACTATCCGACTACGGAAAAGCCATGACACGCCATCCTCTGCCTCTGACTGGCTAGTACTAGTTGCCTTCATTGATTGGATTGGTTTGGTTTAGGCATACAGCAGTGAGACTGGTTAAGGTTAGGGCTAAGTCAATCAGAGGCAGAGTAGGGTTAGAGTCCGAGGCACCATCCTGCATAATAATGAGCCAGGTGCTTCAGTCTGGGAAAGTGTGTGACACATCTTTGGAGAAATGGCCCTTTGAAGCAATGCACACTTGTTTTCGAGGTAATGGGCTGTCACATGAATGGGTTTTCAGTCTAATGGGACTTTTTAGGACTCATGAGGCTTTGGGATTATGGGCCAAACAATGGCATGGCACCATCTAGTGAGATATGCAAATGTTAGCACACTAACATAACTTCATATATCAGTATGTTAGCATTGACATTGTGAGGATGTCAGCATGCATTAGCATTTAGCTCAAAGCAAACCTGTGCCTAAGTGCAGCTTCAGAGAGCTGTTAGCATGGCTGTAGACTCTTACTCCTGTTGATCTTTATGTGTTTCAGTTAAACTTATTCGCTAGCATGCCATACGCTAGATCAAACCATCATTTTCCTAAATGAAGGCTACAGTGACTTCTTGTGAAAACTAACCCGGTGTCACTCCGAAGTTGTCGAAATCTGGCGCTTGGGCAGTGACTTGTGGCGTCAGACACTGACTAAACAAGCTTTCCTTTAACACTGGCATGCTACGCAGCCGTTTGCCGCTATAGTTTAATAGTGCGTAATGGCGTCAGGGAGACAAGAACAAAAGTTAAGGCAGCAAAAGTCCAAGTAGGGCAGGCGGGGTGTCAGATGGGTCCAGCAAACATTGACTTTCATCTAGGAGAGCAGTGTTCGCATCCCACAAAATTCTAAAGCCAAACCCTGTTCCTAAACCTAACTACGTGTTTCTGTTGCCTTAACCCAGCCAAGTACATTAGTTGTTGGAGATTAAAAAAAATGTCAGTTAGCGTTTACTGACGTAGTGTGTTTATTTTGAAAGACAGTATGTAAAAAAAGACATGTATGCATGTAACAGGCAGAACTTGACATGGCGTTCCAGAAGGTCAGCAACCAACACACCCAGGGTACCTTTCACGTCGTATCGGAACAAGGACGGTCCATGACCAAGCGTCGATTTGTGATTGAGGTTGGAGTGAGAATATGCTGTGAAAACTCTCCAGGTGTTTTCAGACAAAAGGTATGCAAATTTTTGACTTGCACCATTCATGAAAAGTTGACATATGTCTAGACAGATGTTCTTAAAACCAAAAGAAACACATTGAACGACAAATGATGACTACAAATCTCCAGCTATGTTAACTGCATAGTATGTAGCACTCAACATAATGACTCAGGTTCAGATTAAATTATTTAATGTCTGGCTTTTTCCCACATTAAAGAAGTTTCATGTTGTTTTGTTTTCTGAACAAGGTCAGACTTTACTTGTTGATGCTTCATATCATCAAAAACATTGTACCAAACAGTACTTCACTTCCCCTCTCAGCAGTGAGACTTAATAGCAGGGTTTCAAAGGTTCATGTTAACAGCTTAACTAAAACTTTTACCAAAGCATGACTCCAGGCAGGCACACAACATAACCGCTGTCTTTCTCTTCCTCTTTCTCTTCTTTCTAGTCCTCTCTTTCTTTTTTCTTTTTTTTTTTTTTACGGCGCTGGTGAGGCAGTAACAGATGGAGAGACAGAGTGCAGGGATGATGAGGACGTAAAATGTGCAACGTTTACTCATTTGCTTCTTTATTGTCTTTCGCTGCAGGAGCGGAGTGAGGGAGTGAGCGGAAAAACAAACCGGTGGGTACAAGGACACGGGCCTCCCGAGCCTCATTCACCAACCAATCGGCCTTGATAGGATCCACCAGCTGCCAAGGATACACCGACTCGCTCGCTCTCGTTTCCTCTCACCCTGCCTCCCTCTATCCACCCTTGCCTCCCCACCTGTTCTCTCACTGTCAGTCAATTTTTACTCTCTTTGCTGTCTATTTGCACCCCTCCCCTTTACTGCCCTCCCCCTTCCCTTCCTTTCTTCCTGTCTGTAATGCGGAGCGGTGATGGATAGACATGTGCCGGCGTACAGAGGAACCTATTTGGACTGGTGTGTCAGCCCATCTTTATCAAATGTTGCAGAGGTATATTCTCTTGCTATGCTTCATTACTCTGGAATGGCGGGCCCTGAAATGTTTGACTGCTCTGTCTTCTCTCCTCAGACCCCCTCCACCTCGCCCTCCCCCCCCCACCCGTCCCTCCTCTTTCCCCCTCTCTCCCACTCATTTAGCGGCTGTGAGCTGTAGTATTGGAGCTGTGGAGTGAGCGTGAGCATTGCTGTCGTCCTCTCTCTGCTGGCTGGCCAGGGGAACGCAGCGATGCCTCGGGAGGTAGATATCGATTCCATTGCATGGCTGAGGCGCTAACGAAGCCCCTCCCCTGCCTACCCATTCTCATGACAACCAGCTGCCACACCGGGCCACCATTGGCTGAGCCTCAACGGTGCCTCTGCCAATCAAAACGCCACTGACAGCCCCTGTTTCTGGGCATGACCTCAGGATGACATCACTAGAAAGGCATTAAAGTAATAAAGAGCTTGGTAGTACAATACTGTAAAGGGCAGTGCAACATAAAGACTCATCGATCAGCGCGTGCAGAATCTAAATTGAGGTGTTTCACTCTTGGTTGAATGAGGGGTCAGCTCTCCCCGAGTAGCCTCTCAGGGAAAAACTTTCCTCTCGCAGTCTATCTGTTCTGTCATAATATTCTCTGTATATCTGCGCCGCACACCTTGTCGGGGAGCTCGAAACTAAATGTGTGTGTGGATGGAGGTATATCACCCCGCAGGAAGTGGGGATCAATAGTAAATCCTCCTGAGCTGGGGGTATTTCTCCAGAGAGGTGGGGACTCTAAGCCAAATCAATGAGGAGCACAGACAGGCATCTCAGACTTGATGGAAGTTTGGAATGATGGGAATCAGGCCAGGGCCGAATTATAGCAACTATCATAACGGAGAGGCTCACACTTGTCTGAAGCCAAAACACAACTCCAACTTTAGGTTGAGTTCCAAACCAGAAATGTCTCCTCATAGGTCATCATTAGATCAATTGCGGCTAGCTCATTGTGTTATTTTCAACATTATTTCAAGGAATGACACTGAGTATCAACCGGGTTGGAGCCAAACTGGAGGGCAGCCAGTTCAACTGTTAGATTTGTTGCAGTCATATCGAAGCGCTCCCCGAGGCCAGTGGAGCCTGTGTTCTTCCACCAGCCCCATTTGGACCTGACTGGCCTTTCCCCAAATAGCCCGTTTGGCCCTATAATCCACGACAGGAGAGGGGGGCACTATGGGATCAAAGGGAAAGCGCGGAACCCTAAAGAAGCCATAACTCTGGGGTTTAATTGTGTTTCGAGTAAATGTCAGAGCACCCCAGACGTCTGGGAATCATCTGCCTCCCTTTAATACCAGTTATTGTCATTCTATCAAACAAAATCACATTTGGACCAAAATATTTGGAGAAGTAGCATGTGGGAGATTCACTCCACACAGAGCACTAAATTAGAGAATAAATGTAAACGAGGAGCTGTTTTATGACACACACAGTAAACATGCTGTAAATTGGACTGTCATTGGCTCATTTCTTTAAAAAGCTGCAGAGAAATGTGTGCAGGATGTTGAAGGGAGAAGTTGTGTTGATCATCCGCAGTAAGATTGCTTTATAACTAGAGTGAAACAGAGTGGCTCATGTGTCTGTGATAATTAGGACTATATTCTGTTTTGCATAATCGCCCAGAAAGATAAAAAAAAAAAAAAAAGTCAAGATGAAGCATTATCAAAAAAATGATAACTGCGCGCAGGGACGTTATCAATATATCTGTTTCACATCCTGAATTCTCTCTCATATTTTGACAACCTATATAGCACATTTAACCTTCGGTGTCTGTTTCTCAAAATGAAATTGCACTGTGCAAAAAAAAAAAAAAAGAAAAAAGAGAGAGAAAAGAAAGACTCATATTACCGTGAAAAAAGATGGCTTTTCTCTGGAACAATAAGCAGTCCTTGAACTCCACGTCATTAAAGTGAACGCCATCATTTCCTTTCATTAAGATGACTGTGTGCAGACACATATTGCAGTTGGAAGGCGAAGCTGCGGCAGGAGACTCATTTAAAAACCGCCCTAATCTGGAAAATGATTCTAATGTTTCTCAAATGTTATATCCTCCCAACCTAGCATGTGGAACGCTTAAGAGAGCTGTAACATTTTGAGGCATTTAAGCTGAGCCCCTGCTTTAAAAAATGTACCCTGAGAGCTACTTTCCCTGCTTTTCACATATATTGCCAATATTTTTTACAATAAATATTGAAAAACTGAATAAAATCCATATCTCTTACCCCTAGGAGATTATGGTTATCACATGCAAAAAAAGGCCTCTCATAAACTGTGCAGCTTTTCTGTTGGTGTCAGAGTGTAGAAATAGCCATGCCCTCTCCTGTTTGCCTCATTTGACTCAATGGGTGTGAAACAGTCCCTCATATCCTTGTCTTGTCTATAAGAGATGAAATGACTTTAAGACTGTGCGGTGTTGCCACAGGCAGGCCGGCTGAAAGGCTATTTCAGGAGAAATGGACATGGACATAAATATCCTCACGGGGTGCTTTGTAATAAAAAAAAAAAAACACAATGTTATGAAACGCAGTGAAACATAAAGGAAGAAAGAAGGCGGGGTGTGTGTGGGGTGGCGGAGGGGAAATATCCATCAAATTAACACATCAGTGGCTTTGATTGTAATCTCTCCGCCCTGGCTCTTGCTCTGCCACGCTAGACAAGCAGCCAAACGTGATTTATCAATGCAAAGCTAATGGCATCAATATGAATCTAACTAAAAATCAATATTTCATTACCAAATTGTTAGCGAGAATGAAGAAAAATGGCCACGGCCGGAGCGTTCTCCAGGGTAGGAGCATCTGGAGTTCAATGTGACAAGATGAGCGATGCGTGACTCGGGGCTCGAGGAAGGACACGGCGAGGACAGGACTCAGTCTAGGCACACTTTGAACTCTCTCTCTTTCTCCCTCCGCCGTGTTCCAGCCGGGCCCCGACGACGGTCCCCTCCACTTTATTATGTTTTCGCTGTTCACTTCCTTTTCCCTCTCTCTCTCCCTCTCTTCCCTCCTTTCATATCTTTATCACACCGTTTCCTCTATCAATCTCCCCTTGTGTGTCAGCGAGGGTGTCGGCAGAGGACCACACAGTGTTTCACATTCCTCCTCAATTAATGACCAACTCGAACATGGAGCCACTCAATCTCCCCCCGCCACCTCACCCCACCCCTCCCACGCACACATACACACACCCCATTTCAATTATTTTTGCCTCCTTTGAAGACAAGTCAGCATTTTTTTATCTATTCCCCTTCCCCTTCAGTCTCTCTCTACCTCTCTCCCTCCCAGTGGATACAGTATATCTCCCAAGGCTCATCACACGTTCTCCTAACCAGCACTGCATGGCTTCTCCTGTAATGAGCGCGCAAGAGAAAGAGCAAGAAAGAGAGACAGAGTACGAGAACGAGAGAGGGAGGTTGGGTTGATGGGTAAGACACCTAGCTCTGGACTAGATCACGCCTCCCTCAGATGTGACCTTCACTTTATTTATATTCGAGTTTTTAGTAACGAGTATTTATTAGGGAGGGCCTGTGATTGTGGCGCTCTGTCAGGTAAGTAATGATGCACCTTTGTGCTTGTGCAGCAGCCCCGGTTGCAATTAAAAACAAACACCCTTTCTCTCTTTTCCCTTTCTGCATCATCCCATCAACTCCCCCAAACACACTTACACAAACACACACGTACAACTCCCTCCCTCCTCCAGTGTTTGGACACCACTTCTACCTTCTTCTTCCTCCTCCTCCTATAGTCTCCCCCTATTGCCACTCGTTCATTTATGTGTCCCCTGGGAAGAGGTGGTAATGTCCGAGAGGCCCATTTCTCTCCGGCAGGAGCGGACAGGTCCACTCCTCCGAATGAAAAGGGGAAGGGGGTGATTGTAAAACATGTGTCATTACAGTGTCAAAACACCACACAAGCACAATGACTCCATCCTCCATCCTTCGCCTTCGATGTTTCGGAGGGAATTCATCCCCTAATTTATGGCTCATGAGATAAGCATCCCTGAACTGTGTTGGTGTGCTAAAGGGCTGGCAATGACGAATATCATACATGGGCAGAGCGGCTAATATGAATGCTAATATCGCCCCTGACATACAGTAAATCGACCCTGGGTGTGAAACATATGCGGCTTTGGATAAAGTGTTCATGTTTCCATTGGTGGGAGATTAACCTGCTATGGATTTTATTGACATTTCCACACTGTGGAGCAGAAGTGTGGGAACAGGAGTGGGTGTGTGGGGGGTGTGGGGTACGGGGGTTTTCACACAAATACAGCAGGCGTAAAGAAAAAAATGGTACCTTCGACTTCAAGTATAGAAACACATGTACATACTTACTCAATATCACCAGCACCTTTCTGCTCCAGCAGTGCTGTCATCAACATTCACGCAGTGTTGGAACAAGGAATCAGATCCTTAATGTAAGTAACAGCAGTGTCAAAATGCTCCACTATAAGTTTTCAAAATTTTACTAAAGTAACTGTACCAATTGGAATTAAAATGTATTTAGGAGCATCAAGATAACTCACTGCAGCTGCCCAGGTTGTGGTCCAGCCTGGGGCCTTCGCTGCATGTCATCCTCTCCCTCTCCTCTGCCTGTCCTGTCTATATCTCACTGTCAAATAAATCACTAATGCAAAAAATAAAATAAAATAAAATTCAATTCAATTCAATATAAATAAATAAATCATGACCCCTTTCAGATTGTTTTAAAGCATATTATATAACCTTTTATACTGCTACATCAACTTTTTTTTTTTTTTTTTTTTTTACAACTGTAGTACTTATATCTAGTTCAAGTGTGTAAAACCTGAATCTAAAAAAGTGACCAGTAACTATAAGTTTCAGATAGTGTATAAAAAAAATGCAATATTTTCCAAGTAGAAGTGTCCAATAACAAACTCAGGTAAAGTACAAGTATTTTCACACAAAAATTAAATATGTTTATCTAATTACTTCTGCAAGACTATCAAAGAGGGTAAAAAACCCACATTGAGAGAAATTATAGCAATATTTATATTTGTGCATGGCATTTAAAAAATAAGTAATAAATAGGCTACTTGCTAACTAATTACCAAAAAACACAAAGGAAAGATGCTAAAATACAAGACTTGAAAGTATGCAAAGTTACATGGAATAATAGAAAGTGAATTATTTTCTTTATCTATCTAAACCAGTTTTAAAGTTAATGTTAATTTAGCTTTCACAGGGAGGTTACTCCTCATGCCTCTCTTTCTGACTGCAAACGCCCCCCCACCATGCTTTAAATAAAAAGAGCATCAACAAATAGATGAATTATTGCATCTTAATTATTTTTTCATTCCTATATTTCAATTAATCTCCCATGGACTTATCGCTCAGGCTGCAAACAGCCCTGCAGTCCTGTGTGGATGTGTATAAATAGTAGTGTATCAGCGTGGTGAGTGTAGCATGGCTTTGGCTCATGTCTTAGAAATGAGGCTAACAAGACTTTCGTTTTGTCTTAATGAATAAATTAGAGAAGGTAATGCATAATACATAGATGATCCCATGTTGGATGGAGTGATAGATAATACATATCTTTCATTATTTATTTAATGACATTAACTTGGTCGGGAGGTTTGGAGCCAAGAGTCCAGCATATATAGAGCCTGATTAGAATAGCAATCAGGCTGAATCACCTTACCCCTGTCTGCCCAACACAGCCAGCAACCTGGCCAATAAGGAAATGCTGGAAGATTGTAGGAAAAGCAAACTACTGTCGGTGACCACGGGAGACAGAGACTGATCACATCCTTTTGAGGAGTTTGAAGTTTGGACACCTGCTGTAGTTATCAGCAAAGCATGATTAAAGTGGCAGAGTCTGTCACACTGCTAACATATTAATCTCTGTGATATCTGACTCCTGACTTGTTTCTCTGTGCACAGAAAGAGAGGCAGATCAATCTGGGGTCAGAGGTCAAACTGGGTTAGAGACAACCCAGGATAAGTTACTTATGCCCAAGAGTCCATTATAATAGTAATTATCTCATCTGTATTGTAATTGCATTAGTCATAATTAGATTACTTTCCTCTCAGAGTATGTAGACATAATTACATTGATATAAATCATGCAAATTTACAAACTTAAGGGGCCGTTCAGATGTAGCGTCTTTTGCGCACACAAATCCATTAGTTTCAATGTAGACGCATGCTCACAATCCAAAGCAACGCTGTAGCAGCGCACATTCTGTGTGACGCGCCTGTTTTTTCGTGCGCGTCTGCGGTGCACAGAGATGAAAAAATCCAATCAGCTCCACGAACCTGCTTCTTCCTTTCTGTCCAACAGACTTCACAACATCCGGTGGTGTGAAAGGCAGCAAACAATGGAGGAGCGACTGATCATTCTTGTCCAGGGATACCCAGAGTATGACCTGCCTTCGTCGTACTACTTTGACTACTTTGAGAAGGAACAATGCCTGGAGAATTATCAGCTCGGAGCTTGGGATAACTGGTGAGCATGATGATACGTTATTTTTTCATCTTTGTAACTTTTTTACTCCCCCTGTGAGTGACAGGCGGTTTTGGTTGCTTAGTAATGGCAGGCGCGACAGTAGCGCAACTTCCGGAGCGCCTTGGATAAAAGGATGGAAACGGCACAGCTGGCATGTTCCACGTGTTTTTAGACGCTACATCTGAACGGGGCCTAAAGCTGCATCAACAGCATTTTTTGGCCACTTGGGGGCCGCATAAACAATAGGTAAACAAAACATTTACATATGGTGGGGCAGGGATGACTTTATTTTGGTAGGTTTATGATTCTTATACATTTAATTCAGCAATATAATCTTCACAAATTTTTTTTGAGGTGTAAATGCAATCAACAGAAGTAAAAAGCTAACACGAGGCTATGAACAAGCCACACCACCTAGCATGACTTCATCGTTGCCATCACAATGAGGCTGTAAAGCTGTGTTCATCCTGATGACGCTCTGCAGTCTTATTTAGCCACTTGTGCAGTACCATCTTTTTAATGACCCATAAAAGATTTTAAATTCACGATTGGGTTAACCAAGCGTGAAAATCTCTTAACTTGTGTCCTTATTTCAGGCATCTAAACCCAGTAAAAAAATCTTGACTTTAAGACAACATAACCAGAAGTGTAAAAATACTAACCAATTTGCGGGTTTTAGGAGTCATTCCTGCAACATCCTATTATCACCTTTTAAAGTCACTGAGGTGAGCACGCTAACATTGTTTACTTACACATTCAGCACGCACAGTGTGACATCAGTATTCATCTGGAGGCATGTTCCTGGCCACCTGGCAAACGTTAGTCTAATTTTAATTCTCCTTTTTATATTATTTTCTCAAGTTTATTTGGAGGGAAACATAAATTTCAATACTTGAATTCTGATGCATTACAAAAAGGTAGTAGGTAAAAGCTAATTTTCCTCTCCAGTTCCCAGGCAGGTGAACAACCTGCATTAACCCTTTAGTTCTGTCCACCAAATCCTGAGGGAAATATCTTACTCTTTAGCTGCTTAATGCTACAACAGATTTACCAGCTAGAAATTTGGAGCATCAAACATTCATTTCCTGCATTCTGGTAAGGTTAAATGCACCAGTTTATTCCAGTTTATATAGTTCAATGAAATATATTGCAGTAAGGCTTTTAGACATTCTGTATTTCTTTCAAATATTTATTCTTCTGTATCAACTTTTCTCATTCAATGTAATCCCTGCTGAGTCAACAACACAGCTTACTTTTCCATCTTCCTTTGTGTCTTTTCTTTTGGAAAGTAAATGTGCACATGGCACCTATTCTCAATGATGATACATCAATGGATCTTAATTCATTATGGACATTAATAGCTCATGTGTTTCAGCAAGCTTTGTGCACGTTTGAAACCCATCTCATATATCTGTGTTCTCTAAAAAGGTGGGAACAAAGTTAGAATATGTCAAGAAAAAAGTTGTAATATTACAAAGATAAAGAAAAGTCATAATGTCTCAAGAAAAAAAGAAAATCGACCTTCCCTGTTGTCTGCTGTGTAGTATTGTCTAGTATTGTCCCCTTTAGGTCATCTGACAAACAGTTCTATGTCTGTGGTAAGGTTTAACCGACTGTGCACTTCTCTTCATTGAAGGTGGAAAACTGAAACTGACTGAAAACACTTTTGATCAGACATAATGTGGGATTGTCCCGTACTGACAAATAAAATGTTCTGTCCCTTACTGAATCAATACCAGACACAAGTTGTCCTGTATTTTCATGCAAAGGAAAACTGTTAGAATGAGGATACTGCAAATGAGTTTGCTCGAATATCGGTAGAGACAATTCTGTCGTCCTAAAACATTGGTAGGGACATACCCCTGCCATCCATATGCAAACCCGGTCCTTTGGTGGCAAGAGAGTGTACCAAAAAGAAAAGTTGAGGGTCATAAAACCAGAACCAAAACCAACCTCCTGTATAAAGTTCAGTGATCACTTTCAGTCATCATTTTCGAAGTTACACAGTGTTAATATGAAAATATTGATGAGGGCAGTTTTAAAAAACACTGTTTAAATTTTGTATGGTACAGCTTGTAGTGAACATTTATTGTTTACTTGGTAACTCAACAAAGTACACAAATATATGCAAACACAAGCTACAGAAATAATTTCCAATGGCCAATGGCTAAAGTATGGAAATACTGAGCTGTCTGGTTGTTGGCTACAACTTCACAAAATTCACTACTTATCAACAGATGAAACAATAAAGATTGAACGCTTCATCTCAGAGATTGTAAATCTGGCCGGACAGTGAGACGTCTCATAGAGTCATTTGGTTAGCAGCGGTACCCCAACCCCCCGTTTCCTTTTTCTCCCCTGTAAGCGATTACAGGTTTTAATCAGCCATACAGCCCGAGACCAATTAATCGTGGAATAAATTAGCCAGTTTGGCTCAGACCTCACCGCTCAACAATAGAGACAGAGCAGGGAGAAGAGGGGACTGATGGTGTGGGATAGGGCAGGGCTGAGAGCCATAAGGTGGAGCTCATAAGGCTTCAGGGGGGTAATGGGACCAGTGTGTTGGTTCGTAACATGTAATTTAAGGCACTGTGACTGACAGTGGGTTACAACCTGAAAAAAAATCAACAGTCATGGGAAAGTCAATAGTTATGGAGATCAATAGCCAGTGACTCAAGGGTAAATGTTGATTCTGATTTTCCAATCTGCTGTTCTGTCATATATTTGCCACTTTTTATGACACTGTTTCAGACAATCAGGGATTTTTTATGATGGAATTTATCATGAAAAACAGTCTAAGCAAGATAAAAGCAGAGAGAAAATACATCTTTATCTAGAGGTATTTTGTTCACAGATATCATCAATTGGCCCATATCAGAAAATTCCTGACATCAGCATTCAAGTGTCCCATTAGAATTTCCACCATTTACCTGGGGTATCTAACCAATCAGTGGTCCTGAAGGTGGGGGTGGCGGGGGGGTAGGAAGGGCCTCTGGGGTTTAACCGTGGAACATTCGAGGGATCTTCATGGAGGCAGGCAGGATTTGATGGGCGAGGCACACTTTAGTGCACGGTGAAGGCAGTATGACTAATGTGTGGAATGGGACATTTACATAGGAGAGGCAGGCTGTGCTCGCAGCCTCCCAGAGGTATGTATGGCTGGCCCAGCGCTGTGTCTGCTGCCTGTCCTCAGGGCTCCCTCTGCCACTTCATTTCCATGCTCCATTTTAGATCAAGGCTTCTCTAATATTTCCACATTATCCAAGGAGGCAATCTAAGATTGGAATTTGATCCACTTTGGAGGGACGTGCCGTCACCACCCCCCCTTCTTCCTCAGTTATTGGCTATTTTTTTTTGTTGTGTACCTGTGATGAGATTCAGCAATTCATTAATTGTCGTTGTGTGCAAAGGCTCAAAAATCATAATGAAATCATTACAAACCTAGAATTAAATAACTGTTTTCAGTTCTCGCATAAATCTGAGATGAGATGACACATCTCTTTTTCCTCTCTCCTCATTGTCACCTGTGACAAATTTCACACACAAAACAAAGCGATTTACTTAGCACCAGGAGACAATCACATCGCATTGGAAATTGAAAATTAGGCAGAACAACAGTAGGTATTTATACACATCTTGTGACGACTATAACTCATTCTGCAGGAAGTAATTATTACCGACAAACCTTCTCAGCTTGAACATTATTAGTGCGCATTAACTAGCACTCCCCTTTGTAATTGTACATGGCAAAAGCAGCGGGTTGGAGGATAAATTAGAGGAGGGGAGAGCCAAAGGGAGAGACAGAAAAGGATTGGAAAGTTAATCTCGAACAGAAGATGGAGAACTGGAGGGTACAGACAACAAGAGGAAAGAGCATTGCGGGAAAACGGATGTAAATATTATAAACAACAACATGGATGAAACTGCATGTTTTGCAGGCCATCTCCCTTTGGACCCGTTCTCTCCTCTATACCATATTGCTGTTGTTTTAATTAGGTGTGTGAGGAGTGTTTGTGTGCATGTACTGTATATGACTGTGTGTATTTATGAGAGATTCTTTTATTTTTTTCAGGTGAGATGGATGAGGAGAGCGATGTAATGAGAGTTCCCCTGTGTGTCTCTAACGTCCCGCTAACGTTAGCGCGCAGCCAGGCCTGTTTGCAGCTTTCCTGATGCGTTAAAAAGAAGACATTTTACACTATTTTGATTCACCCCAAAATGCAATGTGTCCTCTAAGTGTTAAAAAACAGAGAAACTGCACTGAAGGGAGAAGAATTGCCTTCTGAAAGAATAAAAGAGGCGTTTTTTTTTCTCAGTTTTGTTCAGGATTTACCAATACATGTAATGTAAATGAGGTTGGTGCAATTTCAGTTGTCCCTGGGGCTTGGATTGTGCTAGAAAAACTGCATATAAAAGAAAGACAGAGGGATAATATTTTTGCAGGCAATTTCAAAGCAGTTTAGTAGCAAGTCTATTGTGACAGTGGACCAAAGAGAGTAGCACCTTCTATCTGCATTTGTCTTCATATCTTTTACTGTATGTCACTGTTTTGTCAGTGTGGAGTTTTAATTAGGGTTTCATTTACTTCTACAGAATAAAACTTTTTTTTTCTGTATTCCAGCATCGTGTGGAATCCTGTAGAAATACTGAGGGCCTCAGGCTAAATCAATGGGAACAGGAAGCTTCAAACTTTGAATACCCTTTGCATTCTCAATGAGAGATCTTTAGCTAACGTGTCAGATGAGCTACAACCTATTTCATTCATTCAGCCTTCATTTTAAAGTTATTCAACTCACACTGAATGATTTCACATGGTGAGCATTAGTGCTAGAGAAACAAACAAACACACAAAAAACTAATGTTGCTCATGAATTTTAAAGAAAAAGAATGGCCTTCACCGGCTGTCACCACCTCTCAGGGTGCAGAGATGAGTCTTTTGAGAAGAAATGTTTGGGATTTGTAATTGATGACTTTGTTTCTGTCCAGCCTTATATCGCAGAAGCTACAGTGAAGTCTTTCAGTTCTTTTGAGGCGAAGAAAAAAACTCACGATTGCCATGTTTCTTTCTGTTTTTGATAATGAATGATAATCGTATGCACTTTAGATTCTGTTTACCATGGAGCACTGAGGTCACATTACAAAGTCTACTGCCCGTACTCATCACTGTGGCCTGGGCGACAGTGGGCCAACTCTCACTGTCAGTACAGTATTTGGGTTGTACATTGGTACACTGGTGATTCATACAGCAATTCTTGGTATTTGTGCTTTCTATTGCAGTCAAACAATGCTGGCAATAGCTGTTCACACGCTCAGAATCTGTATCTCCTGTAGGTGCATACTTAGCAAGAAAAAGGGCTTTTTGTCTGATTGCAACATGCATCAGTTGTAATTTAAAGGATCCTTTCTGTTTTCACAGTTTTTACATTTTTCTTTTCAGACATGGAGAATTCACCCTTTGTCAAGAATCAATGGAAAATACCGCAAGATTTATCTTTCTCGTCATTCAAATTGATCATTCTGTCCAAAACACAGTGTCAGTGATAGAGAACAAACGTGGCTACAGTTGAGTGAACAGGCATTACGTGACATATCCGAAAACTGGTGAAAATCGTTGTTTTGTCCCGATGTGTGACGGTAGCCATGGCCACTAGCATGAGCTGTCCCCAAGGTCTCGCCCGACGTTAACGTTATATTGAGAGTGTTTTCAAGATTTACACCACAGTAATAATTGGTTGACATTCTATAAATAGCTGTAGCTAGTGTAACATTGCTGCATCACATCACTTATAAAAAAATAAATTAAAAAAAATTACTCTGGGAATACGTTCTGGATATCTCGAGTCAGTGTTGCAGACACCCCAAGCACACTTTTTAACCATGTTAAAATAATATAAATCGCTGATTTATCTGCGTTTGCCAGCTAGAAAGCTCTGCGTTTCACTGTGATGCCATTAACAATGAGCCTGGGAGAACACAGCCTGGGGCAATGTTTGGTGAACCCCAGTATGTTAGCAACTGTTGCTATTAGGGAGGAGCACTTTGGTGGGTGGGACAGCAGACCGATCAGAAGGCCAATTTTTTTTGTACAAAATTATTGACTGTGACCATCAGTGTTATTTGCTTTAGGACTTTATTATCTAATTTATGTAATTATTCATAAGAATTTAAGTCTGTTGCAAATCTGATTCTATGTTCCTTGAAGCAGTGTATTGATTGATGTCACTTTTGATCAGTTTTACATTATCCTTGGCATCATATGTGTTTGTCACTTTATTGTTCTCTTCATATTTTGCTTACTTTAATATTAGCATGTACTTAAATCTTTTTGTAACCTCCAATGTTTATATTCTATGTGCTGCTGCCCTGTAAAATAGTTTTATTCTCAGTGTTACATAACATTATGTCATTTACGCAGCGTGGTTCAATGAGAGCACTTCAGTCTCTTGCACAGGTGCCCTATCTACACAACATTAAAACTTACAAAACTGAAAAGTAACATGAGGACAAAAAGAGGGTGAAAGGAGGAAGAAGGGCCTCAATGGCCCATCTGTGAACTGATGAAATTCCCATTTCGGTATAAAAGACTGTAACCTTCACAGTCTACACTTCATTCCAATGTAGATACAGGAATAGTCAGTGAGGGACTCAATAAAAATTTCAAAAACTCTGACAAAGAATGTTTATCCGAATTCAATTCCTGCTGCAGTTTATTCCACCTCAGTGGAGCAAAACTTTACAAGTCTTTTCACCAAGCTCTGTTTTGACTTTGGAAAGCTGGTGAAGCGTGCATATAAATGAAGCTTGGCATAAGTTAAATCAGGAAGACTGTCTTTATGCTACTGATTCATTCACATTTTTCTGTCTCTCTGTCTCCCTCTCGTCCAGCTTTGCTCATGATCATCTGATGTTACTGTTTCAGTTAAACCAGTCAGATTTTGCCACAATCTCATCAGCCAATCATATTGTCATTGTTAAACTTTAAATCTGTTCTCCCCTCTGCTGCTGTCAGCTGTCATTTCAGTGTGGACTGATGAAACCCTCCTCCCCCTGTTTCTCCTCCAGTATCATTACTTTTAGCACCAAGGTCTGAAGGCAGATTTATTCTTTGCGTCAGCTCTATGCAGAGCCTATGCTGTAGCCTACACACATGCCTTATGCCATTGTGAGCATTTATACTTGTGCGGTGGTGTGTCTGTGTCACTCTGCAGTTACACCTCCAAAACACTAGTTCGTGGCGGTTTCTATGAAGTGCTGAAAAGTTTAGTTGACTCAAAACACACATTAAACATGGCTTAATAGAGACAATAGCTACACAAACTAGCTTCACTATAATTTGCAGCATTCACAGACAAATCACCTGTCTTTTGCTGGACACATTCACCCCACAAATACAACCTGCTGATGTTATTAGCACAAGCCTATGGCATTTTACATTGTCTAAATTAGCTTAGCGGCTAGTGGACATTTCCTCTACTCATATGAAACCAGGGCAACAACAACATTTAACAAAGGTAATATTACGAAAATTTGGGTTTGTTACAACTAACAAGTTTCACAGACAAAACAACTGCCTTATACTGAACATGTTTTTAAACAAATCTAACATGCTAAAGTTATTAACACAAGCCTATGGCATTTTACATTATATAAATTAGCTTAGCGACTAGCGGAGATTTCCTCTGCTCATATGAAGCCAGGATAAATCACACATAAGGGAGCGATCACACCAAGATGAAACGCTAGTCACGCAATGCCAGTAAAACCATTGAAAGCGTCTTTTTAGCATTTTTGACGCTGAAAAGTTAGAATATTTTCAACTTTTTGAGCGCCAGATGCCAGTAGCTAACATGCATTGAATAAGTGCTTCCAGCGTTTCAAGCGTCTTTGAAGCGTCCGCATCTCTAGCGTCTCATTTCTGTGTGATTGCCCCTTAAGACATAGAATGCTATTTTGTGGAGGCTTTATTGTCTTCCCAATTTATTGTTTCTTATCTGTAAAATAAAAGTAAATAAAAGCTACCATTCCACTGAGGGAAATGGTTTCAGCTTACAAAAATAGACAGGAGGTCTGTGTTGTTACAATGTGGAGTTACATTTCTGTGGAGGTGCACGTCGTTAGGTTACGGTGCAGGCTCCAGATTCCGTCAGGGGGGATCCTACACCCTGCACAGCGTTTCTACCCCCTTAAATACAAAGACATAAAGATGGGCTTTAACGCCAAAGACTATATGCATCTCTCATCTTCACTGTGCACTTTTCAATTAAATATTTTTTCACTTTTCATGAATTCTCTCCTGATTGAAATAATATCATCTTTGTCTAGTACAAGCAAAATCTGGAGGTGAATTATTGTTGCCTAATGGAAAGAGGAAAATATTTTTTTCTGTCTGTACAGAGAGTTTACTTTTTATGTTCCTCAATACATTTGAAAGATGGATCATCATCTACTTACAGAGCGAAGCATTTAAAGGATGTCACCTGCTTAAATGTTGATCCATCCATGGAAAAAACTTCACATTTCAATCAACTTTTTGGTACACAAGTACTCAAAACTGCCATTCAAGCTCCTGAAGTTTAATAATGATTCTATATTAAAGGCCTAAACACAAGCAGGATGCCAGGATGCTGTCTTGTTGTGCAGCGATCTTTGGCTTAATACCGTCCAGATGGTGGAGGTAAGGATGGACGTCCACAAGAACCCACAGGCCGAAATGGCTCTACTGTGAACACAGTGGAGTCATTCAAGTTCCTGGGGGACCACCATCTGCAACACCATTAAATAGGATGCAAACATCTCCAATGTAATTAACAAGCCCCAACACAGGATGTCCGTCCTACATCTACTTGGGCCAACATGTCAACATGTCACTGCTGAGCGTGGTCTAACTACATCAACCATAAATGCCTCTGCCTTTTCTCAGCACTGCAGGATGTCATTTGAGGAGTTGAGAGCTTAGTGTGCTGCTGCCCGCCCTCCATCACAGACCTGTAGGATGGCAGAGCACAGAAAAGGGCAAAGAAAAGATGGCTGCTGGCCCTTTCCAGCCAGACAAGCACCTATTTGACATCTTACCCTCTAGAAGACAGTTCTGGTGCATCAGTGCAGCACCACCTGCCACAACAACAGTTTCTTCCCAACGGCAATCGCCATCCTCAATCTGCCCTTCTCAGTCTGCGTCCACATCACACACCAAAGCCTACTCCCACATGTACACACTTATTGACTGACCCTGTTGATTTGCACACAAAAGGTGAAAGGTTCACATTTTTCTCACAGTTTTATTTTGCATGATTTTACTAATCTTTTTACTATCTATTAATCCAGTTCTGCTTTGTATTCTGACACAATGCAGATGTTTGTGTGGTGGATCTACTATAAGTCTTTGCTGTTTTGTATAGTGGACAAGGACATTTCCTGAGACTGTCTTTGTCTTTCAGCAGTTCATTGCAAGGCACCAAACAAAATGTCCCTGCTATCATAAAGGAACAAAGCATTCACAAGGTCTCTCTTGCATAAATGCTCTCTGTTCCTGTGTAACAACCTCAGTCACAAAATTCTCCACGCTAAACAACAAAGTCACAAAGTACATTTTAGCATAGCAAGCTGCATGGCAGCCCTGCCACATGTTTCGACAAACTTGCAGGGTTACTTCAGCACTTTTGGAAATACATTCATTTTGATTATTTGCAGAGACTTAGATGAGAAGATCAATAACAATGTCATGTTTGCATGCTAAATATGATGCTACAGTCAGCAGCCGATTAGCTTATCTTAGCATACAGGCTGGAAACTGGTGGAACAGCTAGTCTAGGTTTTCCAAAAGTAAGGAATCCGCCTACCAGCACCTCCAAAGCTCACTAAGTAACCCCTAACCCTAACTAACATGGTTGAGTAGTAGTAGATAACATATCACATGTCTTGATTTTACGGGAGGTGTATGTAGCTACCAGACAGTTTTGGCAGTGCATGAACTTCCTGTCCCCATAGCGAGCTGTAACTTTATATTTGCCGTAGAGACATGAGAGCATTAGGAATTTATAATCTAACTCTGCAAAAAAAGTGTAATAGGCCTAGTGCATTCCCCAGAATGTTTTGCTTAAAGTGCTGCTCCACTAAAAAATTGTTTTTCTTTATGTTAACGTCAGCTAAAATGTCTGACTGACCCAAGCTCCCAGGAACAATGGGCTTTGAAGCCAGTTTTGCATAGTGGCCAAAAGTGGAATAACACTCTTCGAGTCTGTCATGTGACGCCAGGGCCAAAAAATACTTTTCCTATAGACTTACACTGTGAAAGAGACGTCTGTAATCGGTGGATAAGCATCACAACAACCCCAGGAAGTACCTCGTTTCACTTTCAGGATTTGATCCATTTGGTCTGATAACATTTTGAAAGTCTAGAATTATTTTATCCTCATTCATGTTAGTGAAATGCTAAATTGGAAGTTAGCCACTTGGCTGCACTTGGCTACACCTGGCTGCCGTAAGTCTTTAGCATCCCTTTTGCTTCCTCACACTATCTACAAAAAACTCCAACATAGCAGATATCATTATATGTTTCACATTTACGGATTAACCTGTTCTTAGCCACCTCAGTAAGCCTACAAGCTAACAAACAACACAAATACAGGATGCAAACTACACCTACCATTCTGATACATCTGCTAGTAATTTTGATGCACAACAGGCTCAGACATGGTTGGCTGAATTTCTCTGATGTTTCCTCTAATGCTAACGCCAGGAATCTTGATACACAGTTAAGCGAGTAAGAGCAGCTCTGGAGAATACGGAAAGCGAAACTTACTGCAGTTTTTTTAGTTAGGGGGAAAGAGTGGCCTAGCTCTGATTCCTGCCCCTAATAATTTTTTTTTTTTTCACAATTATATGGGAAAACCATGTTAAACAAAATATTAGTATCAGTAAGTATTAAGTTTAAAATGTGTCTAGAGAAGGACTTCAGAAGAAGAAAAAAGTGCAAAAAAAAAAAAAAAAAAATGCAACAAAAAAAGCTGCTAAATATAAAAACAACACATTTAGTTTACGCTAGATTAAGGTTATTTAATGGTCCATTGCAAAAGTACCTACAGTAAAATAAAGAAAATGTATATCCTCAGAAAAAAAGAAGGAATACAGTCGGAGGAAGCACAACACAGTTTGTAAAATAAAACAAATGCTTAACTTCCTAACAAAACTCACATTATTCCTCTTCGTCTCCTTTGTTCTCCTTCTACATGACAAAATATTAATTTCAATACAAATATCGTGTATTAGCAGCATTTTAACAAGCAGGATATGTGTTAACCTCTACCTTTCAAGATAAAAGTCTGAGCTCAATTCAAACAGGAATTTTTATAGGAATAATTTTTAACCATTATTTGGCACAACAACAAACACCTACAACATTTGCTTTACAACAACATGTTGTCAGTCTTAGTTTTGTGTAACTGTCTTGTACTACACAGCACCAATTAATCAGGTCAAATTCCTTATGAAACCATCCTGCTGGCTCAACGTGATTGATTGCAATTTTGATGGGGGATGAAATGTACAAAGCTCTGGCTAATACAAAGAGTTGAAGAAAAAAGAGTCTGTTTTTTTTTTTTTTTTTTAAAGAAAGGGGTCATGAGAAAAACTGGCCACATCCTCTTGTTTGCTTGCATTCCCAGGGTGGATATCTTTCTTTTCATCTCAGCCCTCTTCCTCATTCATGTCTCTTCTTTTCACTCGCAGGCCTTCTTCTCAGAAATGCAATGTTGCACAGCATGCAGCACACAGCAACAACAGGCCAATTTAGCACAGGGGGAGAACTTGAGGCATTCTTTCTCAAGGCAATAAATACTGCCGTTAAAGTAATGAATTCTGGCTTGGAAAACCACAGAAATGGAATCATTTGATTACTGTATTTCTCCCTGTTCTGTAGTGTTACACACATACATCATAGCCATTAGACAAAACATA
Source organism: Epinephelus cyanopodus (assembly GCA_026686955.1). NCBI lineage: Eukaryota > Metazoa > Chordata > Actinopteri > Perciformes > Serranidae > Epinephelus > Epinephelus cyanopodus. Next base: position 14,366,277 of record CM048919.1, read on the forward strand.
AGGCCTTTGGCAATTTGTTCAATATTTTTGCTGTGTGTTGATGCTCTAAATTTTTTTTAGCAAAGTAGTATGTTGATTTATATTATAGTTTTAAAAATATTGTAAATGTGTTATACTGTTTATTTTCATGTATAGCATAAAAATCCAGTCTGGAAGAAGAACCCTTTAACGTGTCGCTGTAGATGAGAAGCTGCAGGAAGTAATCTCTTACAAATGTAGCAGTTAGAGTGTGAGTGGCTTAAAGAACGTGGGTTGTCGAGCCTTGCGTATGGGTGACACTGGGCGATGCTTGGCAGAGAGGGAACGGAAGCGCGGGTGAAGCCTCCTTGACCCTGAGTAACACAGTGGGTGTGGATGGGTGGGGGTGAGGGTGGCTGGGGCGCTAAGTGCTCTGCTTGTCCAGCCCTGGCAGGTGAACTGGCAGGGGCTTCACCCCGAGGTTGGAGGGCTCAGCACTGAACACTGGCACTGGATAGGGGTTCTGGGATACATCCTGACTGAGTGCGTGTGTGTGTGTGTGTGTGTGAGTGCACTTGTGCTTTTTGTGAGTGGGTGTGTTTGTTTAGTTGTACAAGTGCATATACATAAGAACACATGCTCATATGTGCCTCCGTTTTGTGTGTATGGCTGTGCCTCTCGGTGTTTAGCCCCTAAATGATGAACACCCTGGTAGTACCAGTTGGCAGATGGGGACCCCCGGCCCTTTCTTGGAGTGGGGTAACATGCAGACGAGTGTTTCAAAAGCGGCTCGACAGGCTCTACACCGCCGCATCCTAGGGGCCCTCTAACCTCTCTGTCGTCTCTGAGGGGCCCTACCAACCCTCTGTGGTGGCCTTTTCCAGTCGAAGGGGCGCACAGCCCCTGCCCCCGGGACCCTGCCTCTCTACCTGGCATGCGGGTGACAAAGAGGGCAGGAGGAGTCAGCGGATACGAGGGTTCACCTGGACAGGACAGAGAGGAGTAACAGGCCAAGCTACATCGCCCTGCCTCCCAAGCTGACATGATACGAGCTGTTCTTGAGAGCCACTTTGACCTGTTTTCCCTTTATGAGGAGAAGATAATCCTTGCCTACTCAAACCCGTTTGATGCTGAAGTGTGTAACACCTTCTGCGCCACAGTACAAATGAATCCTGTCATTGCGGAGCTACAGATGAGCAATTTCTTCCTGCTTTGATTCCATCTTTTATATTTTCTTTTTTGCTCAAAGTCGTGCACTTTTATGCCTCCACCTCACCATAAACACGTGTATGACAAGTTTATAATTGTAGCTCCAAATCGGCGTGTTGGTGTGTGCCACATGGAGGCAGAGGAGGCCATAATTGGCATTCCTACCTCTGTGTGCCAGCCGGCTCTCTCTCCTCTCGTCAGAGTGAGAGTTGACAAAGAGAGCGCCAAGCGTTTCCAATCCCACATCCCTCACTTTTTTTTCTTCGCGGCCTGTGACGAGAAGAAGGCGAGATGTGTGTGTGTGTATGTGTGTGTGTGTTTTGGATTAGTGTCTTGCTGCACAATAAATCTTTGTTAAACAAATGCAAAGCAGATGGCACCGTGGTGTCTCCTCCGTGAGGAGAGAAAGAAAGAGAGAAGGAGAGAGAGAGAAAAGGAGAAAGAAAGAGGAAAAAAAACACACGCCTACTCCTTATTCTCATCCTCCACAGACACACTGATCATGCACATTACACAGACGGTGACTGTGTTGAGCTGCAAAACACTTAATCCTGGAGTGGAAGCTAAAGGTGGTGTCTGAATACTGACGGACACCCAAACACATTCTGTTCATGAGAGAGAACATTTTGTTTATCAGAAGGGACTGCCAGCGCGCCTGTTGATATTAATGATAGAGCCGACATTTCTTGCCCCAGCACACATGAAAAAGACATGACCAGGCCACGCACCGCATTAAAGTAAGGTGAGGGAAGGTAGAGGACTCTGTTATGTCTCTACCTTTTCATGTAGAAGTGGCCTTTTCTGCATGAGGCCAGCCACGATGCGCCCCGGCTGTCTCTGATAGTTATGGATCCTTTTTCAAGAGCTTGCGTGTTCCCTGACACAAAAGAACGAGGAGGCCCCTGGGCGATATTGTGCACAGGAGCAGCATTACAAGATGGCTGGAGACGATCGCGTGGTGAGACTGATTTGCTCGTCAGGAGGAGACGCGGAGGAATCCGGTGACCATTGTCCAGATCAGACAAGTCTCACAGACAGCGGGAGGGCCGCTATTGGATTCAGGGCAAATACAAAAATTCCTCTGTTTATACTTCTCGATGAGTTATTTATTTTTTGCTCATTATAATATTCAACCTGACATCATGTCCAGTCGGCCCTGCGTAACCCTAGTGAGGAATCACTGGATACACATTTAGAAATAAGAATAAGAGAGAGCACAGTCATAATTATGATGATAGGTGACAGTGCTAGTGAGCCAAACATCATTGCAAATGACAGTGGCCTGTGTGTTTATATTTGTATGCAGCCACATAATACTGCACAAAGTGGAAATGTGCTCCTTTGAATTACCACAACTATTGCTCACAGATATGAGACTTAGACTGATTTTAACTATTCTCCTTTGTACATCCATAGCATTTTACCTTCATAGACTGTGGATTGTGATTAATGAACTTATTATGCAGCGTACACCAGGGACTTGATTATTTACATATATTCAGGAAGTAGCCGGCCTAATGGAAAGAGCCATTACCCATGCTGTTGATCCTAACATCAAGGTGCTCTTCTCTTTCTCTCAAAAAGCTGGGACTCATTCGTGGCATATATTTTTAGACTCAACGTCTGACTGGGAGGCCGGATTGAACCACGTATTTCAGCACTGCAGTCTTTACTCCTTTCATCTCGCCTGAAAATGGAGGGAAAGCATCACTTAACATTGCAGCTTACCACACAATTACCTGAGTACCTGTTCTCACTGCAATTACAAGCCCAAGACAAATAATTAGTCTGACAAATGACTGCTGGGCACATCGCCCTTGTTGTGGTTGAGCCGTGTAATTTGGAGCCCCGGCTCCGAATGCTGGCTCTGTGGCAGTAATTAGCGATAGGCGATGTAACTTTACACCCGCCAAGTGTGTGTGAGCGTGAGCGTGCGCGCGCCTGTGTGTGCCACTGTGAGTTCATGTGTCACCGTGGCCTCGGCTGCAATCATAAGCTTCAGAACCTGGAGAATCTCTGCATGTCGGCCCTGATCTCCCAGTCAGTGACACAGACAGCAGCAGCAGCCCACCTGCCAGCCTGTCACGTCTCCCCAGCGAGGGGCTGACATCATATTGTCAATGCCACAGATTGAGCGGCGATCTTTTTTTTTTCTACAACCCCCCCTTTCCCCTCCCCTTCACTCCATCTGCCATCATCTGTGGTCTGTCTTCACGTCTCCGTGTGTGTATCTGCTCCTTCATACCTTCCTTCCTTCATTCACTCAGTCCCGGTTGTCACAGCTGACAGCGGCTTGTCAAATGTTCCTGCAGCTGCAGGTTCATCCATCATTAAGTGGCTGAGAAGAATTGAAATCATCTCTATCAGAGCCCTCAGGTAGTGTTGGCGCCTTTGGAGACGCAGGTCTGTAGACTACGAGGCCTCGCTTGTAGAAGGCATCATTACTTCCACATCTGTCAGATTTGAGTAAAAGGTTACACGGTTAGAGGAAAAAAGAAGACTGCGCTGGCAAATTCAGGATGATAGAGTAAAGTCATAAAAGTAATTTGAACTGTCTGCTGCGATATGTCAAGTCTTGCTTTCTTTCCAGTCTTGTCTTCACACAATATGCATGCGCACGCACATATGGCTCAGCCCTTTTATAATAAATATACACAAACACAAACAAACAGTTTCCCCCCTCACACATGTTTTTGGGCTCCCGTGGGGCCTCTTTAAGAACATTGGTTCTCAGAAGTAAATGTATCGCAGGTGTTTTCTGCCACACGAGGGAGGAGATTTTGCAGGAACAGAGACCTGACCTCTCTATGGGGATTAAGTGCAGGTAAATCCTGGGTGTGTTCTCTGCCCGCTCCTGACAGCCTGGGAGGCCACGTCTGACTCCCCTTAGTGAGTCACGGAGGGCCTGCAGCCGGGAGCACACACCAGGCAGGCAGACCACCACCCTTGAGGCCAGGACACACACACACACACACACACACAGAATAACCACCTATACACACAGAGAGACTGTAGCACAGGTGTGGAGCCAAGCAAAACAATAATATTCCTAATTAGGTTATTTTTTAATCTATGGAGGCAAGGAGACTAATTACTACAAGGTGTAAATACAGACGTTTCCATATTTACCGCTCATGAAATAACAGGATGCTAAGGTAAAACAAAAGGGGAGGATCAGGGAGATGTTAAACACAACACAGAAAAAAAACCCAATGAGAATTAACAAACAAAGCCCTCCGTTATTCTTATCGTGCTATCTGATCAATCTATTTTTGTTCCTCAACAGCTCTAATCTCTCTCCCACTCCCTCCCGTGTTGCGCCGAGAAACATTTTTGCACTTCAGAGATAAAAATCACAGTCTTCTCATCCACTCCTCTTCTTTTGTCTCCATTTCACACAACAAAGAGATAACACCCACATGTGACAAGTCCACCCACATCCATCAAACTTCGCTCAAATTCCGCCAGCAATAGAAAACAAAAAGATGACTCTTTCATCACAGAGTGGGCCAGAGAGCATCGATCACTTTCAGAGAGGCTAAACAGCGAGAGACTGAGTGGAAATGTACGGACCTGTTATGCATTTTAGATTGACTGTAATCCATTTCTCTGCACCACTTGTATCAGTTGTTTTACATTAGGCGAAACATTTTACCATTGTGTAAGATTTGTATTGTTTTGCTTGTTTGTCTCATTTATAAGATATATTGCGCTGCACTTCAAAGAGTCAAACAGTGTGGCCCGTGTCCAACACTGTGATGTCTTCTTTCTGGGATTTTCTGTTGATGAAGTTTGTGTTTTTTGAGGTGGAGCTCTTTTTATTATCTGATCAGCCACAGCTGCTGTGGCTGCTTACAGCCCAACTCTTCTTCTGTTTCTGTTTCCATCTTCCTCTTTTACAATCCCCTGTTGATACAGCCATAAATGTAAAACAGAAGAGCCCCTGTGCACTGGAGAATTTTTCAGAAAAAACTGACAGCAGGCATTTATCATCGGAAATGTAAAAAGCTTTCATGTGCTGGACATAAATTGATTAATTAATTGCATGACAGTAGTAAATCTAACTTATTTTACTTATTTCAGATTATAGCTGAGTCACTGGCACTGGTTTCTTCTGCAGAAATAGTCCTTAAGCAAAGTTTCCACAGAGTGATTTGTGGATTATCCAGAACTCTGTTTCTGAACTGTTGGGTCACGACCCCCCAACAGATTGCCAGATGAATGAAAAGATAACTGATAGACTGGGACCAAAATACACAACATTTGGTAATGTAATTAGTGCTTAATTGAATTGTGACAGTGGCATTCCTGCAAACATATTACATTTGTACATTTGTAATGCAATAAATTGGTATGACAGTATGATTCGTTACGTTAAAATTTTTCTCTACATTTCAGTTTTTAATTTTATGTTCTGACGACACTGTGGTTGATGTGTGGTTAGGTTTAAACACAAAACCCACTTTGTTAGGGTTAGGAAAAGGTCATGTTTTGGCATAAAGTACCCAGTTTGATTGCCACAAACATGCCCAGAAGTGTCTCAGTGTGTTGTTAATAATTGCCCAAGTTTTACTGCAGCAAACACAGCTGGAAATGTCCCAACATCCTATGATTTAAAAACACCTATTTTTTAAAAAAAAGACCTGCCTTTGCTGCAACAAATATGGCTGGAAATGCTTTTATCGTATTATATCGCATCACATCACATCGTATCGCATCGTATCACGTCGCATCGTATCGCATCGTATCGCATCGTATCACATCGTATCTTATTATACCACATTATATCGTATCTTAAAAAGATACCTGTTTTTGTCACAACAAACACAGCTGGAAATGTGGTTTTAAAAAAAGATACCCAGTTTTGTGGCTGCAAAAGATGGCTGCAAATGTCCCAACAAGTCATTAAAAAATTAAAAAATACCCGGTTTTGTTACAGAAAACGCAGCTGGAAATGTACCGACATATTGTTAAAAAAAATACCCAGTTATGTTGCAAAGAAAACAGAGCTTGAAATGTCCTGATCTGTTGTGAAAAATTAGCCACTTTCCTTGTTTGTCGGTCTCAAACACTGATCTGCTTTTTCGCTGCTTGTCAGCCTAAGTGTCATGACATCCCATCTCCACCATCCCCTCCTCCTGTTGATGAGAAACAGCTCATATGCATGTAGTCTGAACTGTCACTTTAGAAATGTTCATATCATGTGTTTAAAATGTACAAATATATTATATTCATGGTTGAATCTTTGGTTAAAATGTCCACCACACAAAAACATAATCTGTGACAAAGGGTGGCAAGTAGACAACACTTTGTTTTAAAGCCAACAAAGTTTGAAACCACTGATCCAGTGAAAACGCAATGGCCTAACAGGCTTCCAGTAAGAGATTTAGCAGTTGAAGCTTTTATTTGTAATGTTTCAATGCTTTTTTACTTTGTATTGTATCTCTTGTTTTGGTGCTGCAGCAGAGATATAAGAGACTGATATCTCAAACCCCTCACAAATCAAACTAAAAGTATCTACATGGGTAGATACCAACAGAGGGAGGTGAGCAAATGTTTCTTTTGTAATATGGATGGGCCAAACCTGCAGCTAGAACCCTCCAGTATTGCAAGAATTCATGTAAAAGTAACAGGCCAGACAGACAGACTGTGAAAAATGTCATACTTTTATTCCTGTAAAAATAGCCCGGCTATTACATAAATCCCACATTTAAGATCCAAGTGACGCACACAGTGAAACAAAGACACTAATATTCCACAACAGATGAGGCACTAGCAATGTGATACAACAGAAAAGAAGAAGGAAAAAGGTCAAGGTAAACTGGACTGGAGATTTAAAATGTTCATCACAATCACAGCTTGCCATCAGCTATTAAGCGTCCGGCAGCGGACAGCCACACAAATCCAGGCCTGACTGCCTCTCACAAAACCTCCTTATCTCACCTGTCCACCTGTCCCGCTCACTCGTCCATCTTCCACCCGCCGACCGCCGTGATTGCATCTTTAGTGTTACTACCCAAGCGACAGCTCTGCTGCAAAAGCAACATAAAGTCAGCCATTAAAAAAAAGTGTATTTATTATTTCTGAGACACAAGGAGACAGCAAAGAGGATTGCCTCTTCCATTGGCCATGTAAGGGTACAGTGATGGAGATGATGGTAAAATCAACAGTTTATCAGCAGTCTGCGGCAGAGATGTAGCAGAAGGGAGGTCTACCTGCATCTGAGTTTATTCATATCTTTGTTTAGCGATTAAATTGTATTCACATTTTTCTGTCTGGCATAAAATACATTATTCTTTATGTCAAAAGAGTTCATTGTTTATCAAAATGATGTGCTGAAGTTAATAGAAAAAATTCAAAAGTATTACTAGCTACACACTAATTTGTGCATTATGAGAAAAGATTTTTTTGGATTATATGAATGTAATTTTAGGATGCATGATTATCATTTGAAGATAAAAAAAAACAACCTTGCTTTACATTAAGTGGCAGAAGAAGTACTCAGATAATTAAATTAAATAAAAATAGCAATACCAGGTATAAAAACAATAAGTAAAAGCACACAACAGCTCCTTTCAGTGTTATTTTATATAGTTTTCTTTGTAAAGGACAAACCTGAAAAAAGCCTAGTAAACCAACTGCAAAATAAATGAGGTGGATTAAAAGTATATGGTAGTAAAAATGTGTTTAAGTTACTTTCCAGCACTGCAGTTTATAAAAAATACGATAATTTTACTTTGAAATGTTTGAAGACCTTGTAAATGTGCAGCGCTTAACAGTGTTGCAAAATGTATTCATGGAATATAAGTGCCATGCGAGCATAGGTGCAGATCAATAAATACAGAATGCAACACACAGTTAATGTCTTGTGTTATCCATAACTGCTCAACAAGACATTTTCTGTGTTATAATGCAGGGCTCCTGTTTCCATGGAACAATAGTTCAGTGCTCTTAAGCCCCACAATGTGTGTTTTTCTCTCTCTAAAATTGACTGTATTTGTGTTGTCTTGTTTGGCGCCGGGGGCGTAAAGGGCTCTAAAGTCAACGGGTGTCGTGCTACTTCCACCAGGCAGCCACCCGTCTCTGAAGCCAACATGCGTCACACTTATTGACGGAGGAAGTTCCACGTGTTTCTGCAGACAGCCCCTGTCCGCCTGCGCTTCCCCTTCGCTGTGCTGAGATCCATCCCTACAGAACGAGGTCAAGCCTGCATAATGACCCTAACGAGTCAAGATTCGCTGGATTAGATTATTTCAAACAGTTTGCAGAGCTACCGTTTTGACAACAAATATCCCCGAGCCAGAGAGTGATGGTCATTCCCTGGCTGCTTCTGACATTGCAAAAACAATGTGTTGATTTGGATTTCACGTTCAGCCGCTCGTCGCGTCCGCCTGGCTTATGCGGAGAGATATGTCATTCCGGGGGTTAGGCTAATTTCAGCCAGGCCATTTTAGATGATGTCAGTGGGCGCGGGAGAAAATGGAGCTGACCCCTCATGCCCCGTGCTGCTATGCCGCGTTAGACTTGCCGCTCACCAAATTTGGTAAATCTGCCGCGTTTATTTCCCCCAATGTCCACTTCATTACGGCGCGTCTCAGACATCGGGTGCACCGTCCCATGACAGATCGCCGGCCTCCTTTCTTCCTCCACCAGCAGAGCAACGCCGTCCTGCTCTTTTAATGCAAAGTGATGGGAGGCAATGTGAGCGTTTGGTTCAAAAATAAAACACATTGCTTCCTCTGTCAGTCTCCTCTTCAGGAAGCATTTGGCGAAAACGTCGTCGTAATCTGCCTTGTCTTTGGCTGTAATTATCAACCCTATAGTATAACCAGGCCTCTGCCTCTCTCTTCTTACATTGTGTCTCTTTTGTGTTTCGCTTTTCTCATCTGTTTTTTTGTTCCCCTTTCTGTCTTTTGATTCCAGCGGATTGAAGAAGAACAGGCCTGATTGTCTCGCCTGAGGTAAGATTTCATAGGTTTACATATCAAAGTCTATAAATAGATAAGAGCTTTTGAAAGGGAAAGTGAGCAGGGAGGAAAGTGTGTGTGTGCGTGTGCTGATTTGTGCCTGCGAGTTTGTTTGTATGTCTCTATGTGTATGTGTGTGTGTGTGTGTGTGTGTGTGTGTGTGTGTGTGTCTGTGGAAAGACAGAGAGGCTTTCCCACTTGCATACACAGCGAAAAGAGCCTCCACCAAAACAAAAGGGATTATGGCGTTTCAAGGGTGTTGTGTTTGCTGTGTTTATTCACATAGCTCATGGGGCTGCGCAGGACCGGCAATGAATGTCAATGTCAGGGAGCGAAAACGCTGCAACACAAGATAAATATGATGAACAATAAACACAGATTAAGGCTGAATATGTCACGCTACATCATACGCAGATCCCAAGTCTCATGACATTAAGTAACCCTTGAAAGTGTTGACATGATCATGTTAAAAAACGATGATGGCTGCTCGCCTCGAGTGCACTGCCACAGACGAGACGTTATTTATATGGATAGTTTGGAAAATTCAGGTGTCACACCTGCTTAATCCAGTCCAGGAAGTAACAGTGGTAGTGTAAGAGGGAGTGGACCATATTAGCGCTGATCATCATGGCCTGGAGGAGAGCAGAGATGAATGCATCAAGAACTGTAGTTGACGGAGGTGGTTTGAATAAACTAATTAGGCTGTAGAGTGTGTATTGTGAAGCAGGTGCAGACTGTATTGCAGGTGCAGCAATACTCACTATTAATGCGCGGGAAGTACAATATCTACGTAATCAAAATGATGCCTCAGCAAACACACTCTTACCTATACATTTTTCCATGAAGGGGAAAAAAAAGTTGGGCAGGGAGCGGCGTCTGCAAGATAAAGCCTAATGTGCGCAATATTGCAACGTGTTAGTTAACAACTGTAGCCTTAACTTTAAGTTAACCGATTGCTTTTGCTCTCCCCCCTTTTTTTGTATTTCCACATCTAATTACACTTTCATTCATCAATGTTGATTAATAGGTCCTGTGGCACGCCTGCCTCATTTTACTCTCAATTAAGCTGGTTGATGCATGTTCTCATCAAGCAAGATGCATTGGCCTGGTTTACTTGAGGCGCTATTAGTGGACACTGTAATTAGTATCCCAGCACATAGAACTTCCCCCACCTCCTGAGCCCCTCTCCCCAAGCTGCCATCCCTGGCCTCTTTTAATGCCTTCCAAATAATGAAGATAACAGAATAGATGAGGGACGAGCAGTCCGGCCCACGTTAATCATCTTCCTCTCTGCAGTTTTTTTCTTTCTCTTTTTTTCTTTTTAGCAGAAGAATTATGGCTTGTAAAATCACCAAACTCCCAGTGTCTTGACAGACCTCTTTTGTGTGCCAACCACTCCAGCTCCTCCCCGCATTTTCCTTATCAGTGGAGAGATATATGTCTTTATCACATTTCACACTCAAAAGGGAACAGCCAGCCTGATATATTTGCCAGTTGCTAAACGTGGGGCTTTATCGAAAATATCAGTCTAAGTTGTGCACATTAGCCCTCATGCTCTTTGAGAAGCCACTTTAAAAGAGGCCTGATTACACGCTTGTTGCTGTCGTGATACCAGCTTCAGCGCTGGAGCCCCGTTTTTCTCGCTCAGCCAGCTTTCCCAGAGCGCCTCTCTGCCTCTGATTCCCTGAACTTCAAGAGATTTCTCTGAGGAGGGCTCTGAGGGGCCTCAGCAAAGAGCCCGGCTGGGCAGACAGAGACTAAAGGATGGGTGAAAGATGGAAAGAGATGGAGAAAGATGGAGAGAGAGGCGGCGCGGGTAATAAAGCCAAGAGAAGTAGTGCGGCTACACTGCTGCCGTGCGGCTGCTCTTTGTGCTTTAGACGCTGCGGTGGTGGCCACGTCTCGTCCCCATGTCTGTGCAGACGGCTCCCATGGGCCCCCGCGCCGAGCTTGTAAGAGCTAATTGGGCCTGTTAGGGTCAGCAATTAGCCGGCTGCTATTGAAGGATCGTGACAGCCAAGCCTTTCAAAGCCCCGTCATTCTTTTAGGGCAGAGAGAGAAAGAGCAGAACATAACATGGACAAGGCTGACGCTCAGACAACCAACAGACAAGCAGCAGAGGAAGATAAACCAACAGGATATCCCACAATGCTGTGTGCTGAGGGTGAGGGGGGAAGGGACAGTATGAGGCAACATGGCTCTTATTGACTTCAGTCAGAACCGAGAGGACTGATGCAACTCTCTCCTGCTACAAATAATGCATCATCGAGCACTTTTCTCTTCCTGTACAAAATGAATAAAGTTTGGAACTGAAATTCTCTTTTTAGTGTGATGTGCTGCAGTTTGACTCGCCGCTGCTGCGGGTGTTGCGTTGGTTTGGTGTCTGACTGCTGCTGTAGTTACTCAACTACTGATTTCATTGTTTGCTTCATTGTGTGATGTCGTGGAGGTTACTTGATGTAGGTTCTGCAAGGACAGGGTCTTAAACGGGAAAATGAACACTGCACTTTGATTCTCTTCAAAACACAGACATTTTCTGCTTTAATTTTTATTTTTTTGTTCTTTGAGGTCAGTTTCCTGTTTACCAACACTGGTGATAGAATGTAACTAAGTACTTTTACTCTAATATTGTACTTAATTAGAAATTGAAGATGCTTGTACTTTACTTGAGTATTTTGCCCTTGTGTTACTTTATTCTTTAACTTTACTCCACTACAATTATTTAGCAGCTTCAGATTAAGATTTTTGCACATAAAACATATTAAAATAAACAAGTAGAGCTGAAAATGATTCATTTATTGACAGAAATGTAAACGAAGTTCATTAAGATAATCATGAAATGGGGTGCCCACTGGTTCATCTGGCCTGCATGTTATCTCCTCCCTCACACTCTCATCTCGTCCTATTTAATAAAGGCAAAAAGCCACAAAATTAAAAATCATTACATCAATTTTTACGTAAAAATGCAAAACATAAAAATGAAATATAACACCATGAGTAATATTAATCTAACGTTATAATGTGTAATATTATATCAGTCACAAGGGACATTTTTGCATTAAGTACTTTTACATTTAATATTGATTAAAATTACATACTTTTGCTTCAGTAACATTTTCAATTCAGGACTGTTACTTGTAACAGAGCATTTTTACAGTGTGGTATTCACTTAAAGGCTCTGAATACTTCCTCCACCCATCATCAACACTGTTGGTAGCACTACATTTTTGTTGTGGTTGAGCATAGCAGTTCACATGTTGGCTGGTAATGTGTCCAAGCAATGTTTTTAGGTTTCTGCATAATTTTAGCAATAATGTTGGCTGCCAGTCTATAACACAGTAACGTGTTATCTTTCTTAAATTAATATTGGAATGAAGTTTATTTGGAAAAAAAAAAACCCTCTTGCTACTGTTTTTAGATTTAATAATTCAAAAGTGAGCTGTTTTAAAGCAAATGCTGCACTTGGATGTTAAAACTGAGGACACTGAAGAGAAAAGTGAATGGTCTGTTTGTGATTTTTTGAAGGTGAGACAGGATACGGGAGAATAATCCACCCCAGCATTTAAACACCTGTAACCACCAGCGCAGGTGGACGCGGCTCTCGCATGTTAGCGACAGGAGGTAAACTGCCCGACAATCACTGCAGCCATGCAGACACTGATGAGGCTCCCTAATGAATATGACAGGGGGTCATTAGCAGATTTGGCCTCTCACAACCACAGCTGTCTCTGATTGTAAGGCCTTCCGGTTTGTGTGTTTGTGTGGGTGTGTCTGAGGGAGCATCTGCTGCAGGGTTACAACCTCAGCAGCCAGAACATACAAGTCAAGGAGGTTTTAGTTTCTTTGTTTTCTTTATCTTAAAGGGCGAAACACATAATTCAACATTCCTGTAAATGTGGTACAGACACAGAAGAACATGACATGGAAATGACAAACTGGCATGTTGAAGAGAGTGAGCAAATCATGCAGAGTGAACTTTTGCACAACATGTCTGGCCCAATATATTGATAAATCACTGGCAAATGTTATCTTAAAAATCATAAAAAACTAATTGCCATTATCACTAGTTGCCATTATGACATTGGGTTGATAATTAGCAATACTTAAACTGATATCCAGCTTTCAGTTAATAAAATAAATAAATCTAATAATAAAAGAATAATTGTACTTAAATCAATTGTTCCAGTCCAGGACTGAGCTGCAATAAACATGTCATCAATCTGCATTACATCAAGCATATTGGAGGTCATATTCAGCACAACACTGAAGAGGTACATATCTGATTTTTAATAAGAGTCCAATAAAGTCATGCTAATGAATCAGGCTAACCCTCTGAAGAATAACATTAGAATAATGTCATTTCATAAAAGCAATAAGCCACTCAATGCAGTGCTTCACAGTGATTTTAGAACAGCTCAGAGGCTTTAACTGTGCTCCGCGCCATGCCTAACAGCGCCTCTTAGCTGCTCTAAATTCACCGTAAAGCACTGCCTCTCATCGCTTATAGCTTACATCAAATAGGACCTTTTACCACAAATAGCAAACGAGGAGCAATACAGAGTGGTAGGTATATAAAAGGCAGCAAGATTACAGTATATTTGTCTCACGAGTGGCCCTCAACTTGTGCCTGTGCATTTCCTTTATATTGTGAGCAAGTTCAAAGGTTTATGAGAACGCATGTTTTGGTTAAAGGGAAAAGGATGAAAATGTATAGTTTCAGTCTGAAGTTGCCATAGAAACACGGCCATTGTTTGGTTTATGTGTTTCATTTCATTTTATCATTGAGTGAAGAGGAGAAGTTACTTTCTGTGTTTGTGTGTGTGTGTGTGTGTGTGTGTGTGTGTGTGTGTGTGTGTGACAGGTGGGGACTTGTTGTGCTGTGAGAGAGTGATGGGTTAGGCAAGATGACAGGCTGGCACAGGGGGCAAGCAGGACGGCGACTGAACATGCTCGGATCTGGGGAGAGGTGTCAGTCCTGCAGCCAGTCAAGCAGAAACACACAGGAACACTTAGGAAAAGGTGATTCAAAGAGGAAACAAACAGAAGCTCCACTTTAGATATTTCTGAGACCTGAAGCGAGTGAATAAAGGTGGAGAAGGTGTTTTCTTATTCTGTAGAACAAAATCATATGTATCGCTTGCGTTTGGGTCTAATTATCTTGATACGTGATGGTTGATGAATCTAACATAATGTGATGCCCAAAGTCGCCAGATTTAGATTATAACGTTTGATCTTTGGCCTCCCATTTTAGTGACAAAAACAAGATTGAATTTTCTCTGACTGAGGCCATGGTCTTGTTAAATGTGATTTCCATCCACGAGGAGTAAAAAAGAAGACATACCAGCTGTTCAAATTCATAGGTGATGAATCGTGCTGCAGGCTTCCAGCCATCATTTTTCAAAAAAAAAAAGTCCTCACGGTCACAGTCCATTTTTTACATAAAACAGCATGAGGGGTTTTTAAAGAGAGATGCTCCACTTGTAGTCTCTCTTAGTCATGGCTAAAGAGCGATTTTGCTTCAGCTTCATCGTTTACGTGGAGGCAAGGGGGGAAATTAATCAAAGCTGAAGAGTGATTTTTTTTTTCACGCAGCTCGCTCGGAGAATAAACATCAATAAACATTACTTAATACCCTACAACACAACCCCGCAGGGTCCCATTTAATTTCACTGGTGGAGAACGCCTAAAGTGCTACTGTTTTACACCAAATTACATACTCTGAAAGTTTGAAGAGGCAGCTAGTTTTCCCACCCTTGAGAAAGAAATTAAATTAGCTCAAATAAAACTGCAGGGAGAAAAAAAGGCGTACAGTAAATGCAGCTATTTGTCCCTAAAAGTCCGGTTTGACACCTACATTGTTGTTAGGTAGTCTGAAACATTGTGTATTTTTTTTTAGAAGAGTCCAAGTTAGCACGGAAATGAATAACAAAATTATCCGTCATACAAAACTCTCTTTCACTTTTTTCTTACTTTACCAGCAGCTGCTCAGAGTTCACATCACTTTGAGTTGTTGCGTGCGCCGGCTGCACGGTGACAGCCATCACAACATTTCACATTGTACTTTTCACAACATAGTTTTTTAAGGAACCACTTTGGCTATAGATTAATTACAGTGCAATTACGTGATGCCTCGCTGATGTGATCTCTGCGTTTGAAAATAAGCCATAGAAATGAGTGACACTGAGATGCGAGGCGCTCTGCTGCCCTGCAACATCTATATTTTGTAGGATGTGCTCGCACACTCACACTTTCAATATAAACCAAGTGGTTGAAGGTTAGCGAACGAGTGTCATTCACTGTCAGCGCGTCAGGCATTCACGTGGGCCCTTCATGCAACGTGTCAGTTTAGAAACAGCCATTTTGCAGGTACTTTGTCAAACAGCAGGTGATGTTGATGCTGCGTGTTTAACACAGTTTGACCCTGTATCAGACATGAGAGGACTTCATCATATTCCATCACGTTTCTCAAAGAAGTTCTGAAGAAGTCTGCAGGCGTTTTGTCGTGTTTCCTCATCGAGTTTGATCATCAAACACAGACTTCCTGATTTCCCTCATTTTGGTGAAAACTGTCAATCACAGCTGTCACGAGCCACTTGCTGATTCATCATTGCACGTCTGTTTCTCTTTCATCATTTATTGCTCTTAGTAGATTGAAAGCTGCCTTGATGTCTTAGGAATAAGAAATAATTTTGTTCATTTTCATTTTTTGTTACAGTGAGTGATAAGAGGGTCCTGTGTCAGCCACATTTAGGACCAGTCTTCCCTTTAAATTGACTAGACAAATAAAAGCCTGCGGTTTAATATCATACAAGGTGAGGAATCGCAAAGGAAGAAGTGGCTGGTGGTCATCAATATGGCTCATGTAAACACCCATGGGAATGTCAACCATAACAGACCCTGGTCACCAAAGTAATTCAACATGTGAGCATAGTAAACAAATCTCATACTAATAAGTCACATAGTATTGCTTTAATAGTGATACTTCAAGCCCACATGTTTGGTTTTGCAGTTTGGCAGTGATTATAGACCCAGGCCTGGCCAGTTTAAAGTACTTTACTCATACTCGTACTAATTAAATTATTTATGAGCTGGCACAAAGGTAGCTGTGTCATGTAAGGCAACCTAAGGCATGATTCAAGGTCTTATCAGGGCAACTTTTCTCCCATATCTTGCCTTAGATCACCAAAAAGGGCTTCAAAATAATCAAATGCCACGGTGGCCTCTATATTCTTTAATCAAAGTGTAACTCAAGGTTGTGAATTTAACGAGAAAGGATGAAAACTCAAGATTCTGAATTGTACAGACCACAGAATGTACACCCCCCTTTTCCTAACACAAGATGGCGGCGATATCGTGATGTTAGGTTGACTTCGGTCATTAACTTGCTATCGCCAAATGGCAGATCCACCATAAACTTTCCGAATTCTTGCCTGACTTCTCTGGAGATTCCCTACTGCAACATTAAAAATAAAAGAGATAGAGTAAGGAGCTCGGACATTCGGAGGGAGCTCGGAGTAGAGCCGCTGCTCCTTTGCGTCGAAAGGGGTCCGTTAAGGTGGTTTCAGGCATCTGATCTGGATGCCTCCTGGAAACCTGGAGGTGTTTCGGGCAGTGCCCCCGTAACTCTGAGTCTGGAGAGTCAGAGGGCGAATGCAGAATGCGGAACTAAATCGTCTCAACAGGTCGCCGGTCGGACCACTTAAAGAGGCGCACCCACTGGATCATGCAAGACACACCACACAAAGAGGAAAAAGGGCGCGAGTTTTCCAGTTTTTAAATACAGTGTTTCCCATACATTGACTAACTTGCCCCACCATAGTCTCCAAAAATGGGCCAGATTTAAAATGCCTCCAGTAAAATGAACGTCAGTCACTGGCTGGAGCACCTACTGAGAATTCTTTGGCTCCCCCTCGCGGAGCGATGTGAAATATGGTCCGGAGTTTTCATGGGTGTTTTATTTTGAAAATCGACCGATTACGCTCATCTTTTCTGCGCCTGACTTCCTATTTGACTCATTTGGTCTGTGACGTGCGTCCGTCAGCAATAGACCCGTTGCGTAAATTTGTAGCGGAGCAGAGCACCGAGCCGCTTCGAGCCGCTTCGAGGCCGCGGCTGGTGGAGCAGCTTTGACAATGACATTGACTTGAACGGCTGCTATTAGTTCCGGCACCCGCGCTTCAGCTGGATCGCGCACGCCATGGATCCAGTGGGTTGCCATAAATGGACCTGTCCCAGAGGCATTCAACTACCAGAGGATCTCCTTTTCTAAGCTGTATAAAATTAAATGCTCTGATTCAGAGTGTTGTACTTGCAAATCGTGAGGGGGGAGTGAGGAAAGCAGTAATTTGTGTCTGTTTGTGTGTAATTAATTTGAGTCTTACCTTTTGTTTTCTTTTTGTATCACGTATTTTGTATTGTTTTGCGTATCTGTGACTGTGTTTGTGAATGAGAGAGTTTTAAAAGAATATTTAGTCTGCATGATTTAAAATAATAAAATAGCCCTCCAGAGGCAGATCAGTACGTCAGTCATTTTTCTTTTGATTACTGAAATGTTGAATCACTAATCCTTAGCCGTATTTTAAATGTGACCATAACATACCACAAGCATTTTTATCAGTAAAAATGGAACATTTATCACACATTAAAAGCACAAAGATGCTGAAATCTCAGCATATTCTGCTATCATAACTTGGCTCTCAGAATTCACCAGATTGATGCCTTTAAATCAAATAAAAATTTTCACCCAGGGGAGCATGCCCCCAGACCCCCTTACAGGGTTTGTATGTATGTATCTTATTTTTCAGACTAGGATATTTGACCCTACTTGTATGTGCCCCTGTGTCAAAAGGACTGGCCCTAGTTTGGAGGAACGATGGGACACACACAAACAAACACACAAACTGCTCTTGTAGTCGTGGGATTTTATTTTTGAAGAGGTAAAACTCCAGCAGCACCTGTAATAAGCAGAAAAACTTCATTTTTTATCATCTGCAGTGTCCTAAATTTGTTCTGCATAGTAAAACTGTCGCTGGACTTTTACCTCGTCTGACTTTTTCCCCTTCTCCATGCACCTTGGAGGTAGGTGAAGTCGTGCCAAAAATCGCTACTATGCTTCTATAATTGACAATAATTTGATATGACTCCATCATACCACGCAGATAATAAATAATTCTGTATCTTGTCAGTCTCCAGAAATGTTATCGATATGAGCGGGTCACAGTTTCAGCTGCAAATGATATCAGCTGTAGAGACTTTGCCAGAGTCCCTGCAGAGTTCCTCAAAGTTTAGTCCCCAAAAAGCCTCATTATAACAGTAGACAGGGTTGGGTTTGTGTACTGACTAACATGCCGGACTTCCAAGGACACAAACACTGTGCAATACGATTAAAATAAATGGTCAACTAATGCCAAAACGTATCCCTGCTGTGGTAACACACTTTCATTGTAAAATAACAGAGGGAACGATAGCAGAGCGTTCTGATCCAGATTTACTAATGAGCTGCAGGGACCTGTATCGAATTACAGAAGGCTAGATCGTGAGCACCTGATTGGTGTGTTTTTTGGAAGATGAACACCTGTCGTCCCTGGCCGTACATCCCTCCGTCCATTGCTTCCCAGAAGCCCCGGAGGGAGGAAGGGCAGCGTGATGAACGAGCGGCACTGGCGAACACCCAAGGCAGTGATATCTGATCCGCCTCCCACATCCCAGCACAGGCAGAAGGACAATGAAAAAAGAAAGAAAGAAGAAAAAAAGGCAAAATATGTCACATCCCAACCCTCAAAACAGGGACAGAGTGTAAGAGATGAGAGCTGTGTTTCCTGTTACCCCCACTCCTCCCCCTCCTCCTCCCCCTCCCTCTATTTTGATTTAAGAGCGGAGCCACTTTAATAGAGATATGGGGGGGCTGAGAGAAAATAACAAGGCCTACCAAGAGATTAAGCCTTTAGCCACATGGCTGTTGTTGGAGGAGATACTCGATGATCACATCCAGTAAAACACATTTCAAAAGTTTACATGATCCTGTAGCTGTGTGTCAGTACACAGTCAGTCTAGATTTTGCTTTGGGAGCTGGTTATGCTAAGAATGGCAATTTGCAAGTGCTCAATTTTGTAATATATTGCACATACATATTTCTCCATCTTGTCTTTTAAAAAGTGGACAGACAACTATGTAGCTGCAAACAAAAAAGGACTGAAAATAGCAAATGTCTTCACATGTTAATACAGCAGAGGCCACACCAAGCAAGTCAAACACAGAAATATTAGTGTCAGTAAGTGAGTGGTGTTGCTCTGCATTGCGTGTGTTTACAGAAAATGTCCTTCAAACTGGATCTTAGCAGCTGTGTCAGCAAGCATCCTGCCTGCAGAGGGGTCTTTGATCAACACGCTACAGTCCCTACAAGCTGCTCTGCTGCTGACCCTGACCTCCGACCCCTGTAAAGCCAAAGGAACACACAGTGTGCCTGTAGGGATCTGTGAGGTATTACATGATTTGACTTTTGTTTTTTTACTTATGGTTTTTAATTATTAAAAATAAGCTTTAGAGTGCTGAAGCTGAACAAGGACTACACATTATTGCTATGGTGCATGTCAATTGTTGCTCTGTGTCACAGGCATGTAACAGAAACAATGACAACAGTGGTGCACTGTGGTTTGTTTACACTTTGTCAACACTGCTTGGTCAAAAGACGACTTCACACTTAAACGACACCACTTCCCGGATGAACAGTGTCCGCCTGTGTCCGTCTGCTGCACCTGGTGTTGTTTGATCCACCAACAACAAGAGTTTTGGATTAGGCCAGTCAAACCAGCAGAACGTGGGGCAATTTTGAGAGTGGGATTGTTGTCATGAGAAGTGGAAGGAAAACTTGCACTGCTTACTGAGTTCAGCGGTCAATATATCGAAGGGGAAGCAATGGTGACGAGATCTCCAGTCATCATTTTGAAGAGGTAGCGTTAGCCTGTGCACCTCACTGTCTTTGCATCGTGAGGAGACTGCAGAACAGAGGGAGACATTTTGTAAAATGTTGGTTGTGTGGACAGATTTTTTATTTTTTAAATGAAGTATACATGTATACAGGGCCTAAGATGGTCAATCAAGGCTACGGTTTGAAGGAACACCGACAAGATCAATTGCAAAGTACACGTATGGTAAAATGGCAAAATGTGCACCAACATTTGTTCAGTGACAGGCTAAATGTAAGAATTTACATCATGAATAAATCTGCTTTCATGTTATTTGTTTCTTTCTACTGATGTTGTGTGAACGCTTTTGCCCCCAGGCCTTGCATGTTTGCTGGAAGGCCACAACACGCTGCAGGAAATGCTGCAGGCGGCACTGGAGCGCAAACTGCTGCATGCAACAAGACAAACACGCACAAACAGACACATTAACAAGACAGAGTATGTGTTAACAAATATGAACCCATGATTCCTAAGCCAAATACTCTTAGTACCTGCCTGACATGCACCCTATAAAGTTATTGTACCTGCGTCTTGCCAGTACAGCCAGCTCTCAAACTCACAGGCTTTTAATCTTTGAGTTGAGATTATTTTGTCACACAGTTCTATTAGAGCTTGGTGGTTCAGAGATTTGCTCAAGGACACACTGCTCATTTGTCTAATTGTGGCTTTGAACCTGAGACCTCCCAGTCACAAGACTGCCTCTCCACTGACTCACCACGTCTAGAGATACATACATATTTTCAAAAAGCATGATTTAATTTGCGCTTTATCATCACATCACCTTTAGATAAATGAATAGATTGGTCACTTGTAATCATCTCAGTGTCACTGACTCCTCCACCACCACCAAAAAAACGAGATAATCTTTAAGGAAAACTGATAAGCTTAACATTCACTGCACATTGCATTTCATTTCCTCCTCTGCGGGGATAGAATATCAAACAAAAAAACATGAAATGTGTTTTAAATCACTGGAGGACAGTGACATGATTGTTCCCAGCGCACACACACCCACACGCACACAGACAGCACTTCCCTTTTCTTTTTCCCCTCCCTTGTACGTAATCTGCAGAACAATCACACAGCAGCCACACATCACAGTGACAGAGATGCACCTCCTCTCTACCTCTCAGTATCGATCTCCCATCCAATCTAAATGACCCTGTTAACCATTCCCTTAGCCCACCCCACCTCTCCTCTTTACTACCCCTCACCGCTTTGAGCCCTACTTAGCGGCAGCACTAACCCCCCCCACACACCCACACAACCCACCCACCCACCTTACTCCTCTTAGTTTAAAATGGCCCGGTGTGAAATAACTCACATCACTACAAGAGGGATGAGGTCATTAGAACATGTGACGCCCTCTTGAAACAGCAAGCATGATTGAAAAATCAATTTTGATGCCTGTTTTTTTCCCCTCCTCTCCACTCTGCTCTCCTCTCATGCCGTCTGTGTTTGCATTTCTTTTAGTAATGCTCTCAATAACACATTTGCCATGGAAACACTGAATCAAAAGACATAAAACTATTAGAGCAACACTTCTTGTACTTCAAAACCCCTTTATCTCAGTGTACCTCTCCGGCTTTTTTATCTTCCTGCTCTGATTCCGGGTTTGAATATGCAGGAAGAATACAATTCTTCCAAAGCAGAAGTTGAGGGTGGGCTCTGGAGTACAAACTAGGCTGTCACACTGGAATGATGTTGTGCTAATATGTTATCATATACATAACATAGCCCCTCGCTCAGCGATATTTCAATCTAGCTCATTACTCGGAGCCTCTCGATAGGACTGTGGTCTTTTGGGAGTGCAGCAGTGGCTTTGAGTGATTTCTTGAGTTTTTTGATCTTTTTAGCAGATCGCTCCAGGTTAGTTCTTCTGCTCACCTCGCATCTCCCATCCATTAAACCGGAGTCATTTTGAAGCATGTTCTTATTAAACGGCTCCTGTGTTCTTTTGGTTGAATATTTTCACGTTAGAGACGCAAGGACAGGGCCTGCCCACGGCGAGAGAGAGAGAGACGGAGAGAGAGACGGAGAGAGACGTCAGTGGTTTTTTTTTTTTTCCTTTTTTCCTTTACCAGCCGTCAACCTTGTTGGGTTCAGTGTAACTTTCATTAGAGAAGGAGATTTAGTGCACTTGAAAAGACAGATGAAAGAGTTAGAGGCTAATTATCAGGAAATTGAAAAAAGATAGATGTACTGCAGCGACTACAATTAGTGAAGCACAGAATATCAAAGACTTATCAAGAGCAAGCGAAAAGGCTGCCTTGAAGAGCGAGCACAATTAAGGCATCTGCAGCCCATGTGAAATGAGAGAGAAGAGGAGGAATAAAAATATGCCGGCTTGAATAGAAGTCCTTTTTTCAACATTTCAGGGATGGTGGGGTGGGGTGTGGGGGGGCTTTAGCGAGCCGGCAGATGACATTAAATCACCCTGTTAGATGAGCTTCACTCGCTGTGAGTTCTCCTCTTCCTCGCTTGCCCTTCTTCCATCCTCACTTCCCCTTTGCCTCTTTACATTCATGGTGCCTTTTCCACCCTGTGCCCCCCCCCTCACACACACACACACACACACACACACACACACACACACACACTCACTTCCCCTGGATGGAGGGGATGGTGGGGTGATGTCTAGCCTCTGCTCTGACGGGACTCTCCTGCATGCTTCATTGCCTCACAAATTTGCACTGATCGACAGTCGCAGGTCACACATGCTCACAAATAGGTCATTTTGGGGCTGTGAGTGTGGGTGTGTGTGGGTGGATGTGTGTCCGCCCACTCTGCGCCAAAACATTTTGTCACTGGCCAGCAATGCTGTGCGCACCAACACTGAAATTCAGATAAATGATTGAATCACAGTGCAAACAATAATGTGGTGATAAGGGGTCATTTTGGGGCTTTGATTTGTGTGTGTATGTACACTTTCTGCATCACATTAAAAAGTTATAGTAGAATTTGAATAAAAGTCCATATGAAACAGTAGCAGGGGAGCTGCCAAATTATTTTTTGGTAACTTATTTGGAGTTTTATTCAAAAAATTTTGGTCCAAAAATTTGACTTTGTGTGGAAATACATGTTAACATGAATGCAACATATTATCGCCAAAGATAACTTGGCCTTTTCATAAAAATCAGAAAAAGCAAAACAAAACATTCAGTTTACAGTACACAACATTGATGACAGGCTAACTGTTACCCAAGAATCCTTGTACATCACATTGCAGCACCTGTCCATATAGCGAGGCAAACTTGTTAGCTAACACACTGGTCTGTTAGCTGTATTATTATTCAAAGTGTGCCATGTTTACACATGGCACTTTAGGCTGCCCTACACGTTATTGTAGACCCAGTTATATATGCAACTCAATTTTATACGATATATTTAGTACGAAGTCCCTGCTACATCTCTCTTTAAGTTAAGGGGTTCTTAGTCTGAACAACGTTAAAGAACTCTGCATTAATCTATTAGTTTATCAAACGGGAAATAATGGGCAATTATTTTTATATGTAATTAATTGTTTAATGCTTTTTTTCCCAGACAAAAATAGTAAACAAAAGACCTCTCAAATGAAAAGATATGCTGCTTTTCTTTGTCAATCAGTATATTATTGTAAACTAAGTATTTTTTGTTTTAGTTTTTTTAAGTTACACTTTTGACAGCTGGTCAAACAAAACAAGATATTTTAAGATGTCGCTTTGGGGCACTCTTGGACACTCTGGAAATGAGCATTTCATATTTTCATTTTTTTGGACATTTTAATCAACTATTGAAAAAAAATCCTCAGATTAATCAGTAATGAAAATAGTTGTCATTTGTTTCCTTAGTCTTGACAGGGTCAGAAATGCACACAAATACCCCAAATAGGGACAAAGTGTGTACATATGTTTTCATTCCCTGTTTGACATGTTAAAATCATCACCCCATTCTAAATGTCTGACGTGGATTAAATCCCCATAGCACTCTCTACGTCTTTCAAACAACAAAATGCAATAATGTTGCATCATTTTACTGCATAAAACAACAAAGTCTCTTTTTATTGAAAGGAAAGGGAAATGAGTAGTATTTCAGTAATGACTGACATTAGGGGCATCTCACTTTGCAGCCAGGCCATGATTGGGACTCCTCAATATGTGAGAGATGCTTCGGGGTCTGTGCTCTTTCCAGACAGGCTTTTACATAAACTGCATGGCAGAGGCCTCGCCAAATCTACCATCTGTTGGATCTCTCTCTCTCTTCCTCCCATCTCTTCTCCCTCTCTTCTCTCTCGTCTGTCTGTGTTTTTTTTCTCCTTTATTACAAATACGGATCAAAAAACGCAGCCATTCTCAGACTGTTTACAAAACAAGAGCTTTTGCTGGTTAGAACAGAGAGCTCAGTTAAGGCGAGTCGTCACATTTTTTCTTTCTTTCTTTCTTTCTTTCTTCCTTTTTTTTTTCCACAGAGCATTTGTTACCAGAGATCTTTAGGGATACTGCAGTCTTTAGTCAGAGGACCTGCTTTTCTTGCCATTAGTAGAATGATATAAAACATGACAAAACAGCGTCTCTGTGAAGCCGGGTGTTAGACGGGTCTATTCTCTCCGGGACTGATATGTAGGGCAAGAGAGGAACAGCAGGAGGAGGAGAGAAAAAAAAGGGGATGGGCCTCAGCTGGGAGCTAGGGGGCGCACTAGCACATGCACACTATAACGTGGACATGTACTGGCTCTAACACTCTCATACTTGAGGTTCCTATTGGCATGGTGATCCATCAGAACAGTACTGTCAAAGCAAAAAATGCAAAATGAGCCTTCATGAATTTTCTTATGCAAATTGCAGAATCACTGATATCTAATAAAATCACATAGAGCACGCGGTTCAAATCTTTCAGCACATATCAATAGCCACAGTGTGTGTTTTTATGTCTGCAAGCGAGAGCACACTCTGTCTCGCATTCACACTCGCACATACTGAGAGATGAGATGAGATATTGGGAGGTGGTGGTGTCTCTTTGACTGTTGTGCCTGAGGCTCTAGCACATGGGATGGGGGGTAAAACAAATGCTAATGTCTCTCAGCCAACTAGCACACATGTCTAGCAGGGAGGGGGAGAGAAAGAAAGAGAGCTAGATTGGCATCTGTCTGTTAGCATTGAAATCGACAGTACAGTGGAGTGCTGTTTTACAGGCTCATTGTTTCACTTGCCCCTACAAGCCTCCCAAACATGAGGTGCCAGGAAATTAATTACTCTCTTTGGGAAATTTCTCTTTTTGTCAGTTGCACGTTGAATACTTTGTATCGTATCAATTGCAAAAACATGAAAAGCGTGTGTGTGTGTGTGTGTGTGTGTGTGTGTGTGTGATATTGGCAGGTTTTTTAGCTCTCTGCAAACTGACAAAATTCGGGATACTTTAAGTGCTGAGTGATGAGACACACTTGCAGCTGCCATTGTTTTTCAGTCTCAAAGAGTCAGGAGAACAACAGCGATCGGTAAATATCAGTGAGTGACAGCAGAATCCTTTTGGCTCAAAAGGAGGATTTTGAATTAGGATTTATTTTTAAGGGTTAGCATCTGCAAATGCCTTTGCATGCATGCACTCATGCACACGTTAATGTCTTCTGTGTGTGTGTGTGTGTGTGTGTGTGTGCAGACAAACCCAGAGCCACTATCTGCTGTCTCCTCATTCATTCCCACCACCTGATCTCCATCTGAATTGACAGCTGTAATGCTGACTCTTTTCATCCGTGCTACAGTTGAAAACAGCCAATAACAGCGAGCACGGAGCACGGCACTGCAGCACACTGATGTACGTGTGAGTGTGTGTGTCATTCACTCGCCGCAGACAGTGTTACAACTCACCCTGTATTTTTAACTCATCTCTACCAGAACTGTAATCTTGCCCATTGAACCTTCAAATTGTTGGATGTTACCTCAAAGGGAATTGGAGAAGAAAAACATTACCTATTGCCTATCGTCACCTCTCCTACCTCTGTCAAACCTGTGTTTGCTTCTCAGCCACCCTTTTATTCTACCTGCTACTTTATCCTGGTTATTTTTTTCTCTCTCTCTTTTTCTGAATGGGTGCACCCTCTTGTTCAATCTTTCAAGATTTTATTGGACTCCTGTGTGCAACATTGCCAAAGCGAAAATGTCAGTTTTCCCACACTGACAGGCATGTTTACACACTGAAATCACAATGGAATGATTAATAATTTAATTTGAAGTCATGCATTAATAGTATCTATAACAACACAGGACTGCAAAATTCAAATGCCAGCGAAGGCATAGGCACAATTTGGAGTTTGTGTCACTTGTTCATTTTCTGTATTCTGTATTTATGTTGCATTACATCTCTGTTTGCTTCCCGTCTCCTCTCATACTTCACCCCCCGCTGCCTCTCTCTCTGTTTTGTTTTCCCTCTCTCTCCCTGTGTCTCTCGCTCTTTTCTCTGGTTACAGGATTATAGAGCTGAGGGTCGGAGTCGGTGTGCGCTGGACTATGAGGCAGAGATTAGCCTCCAAAGTTCCTGCCCAGCACAGTTCATAAAAGGAGGAGGTGGAGGTGGCGTGCGGGGCAGAGGTAGGGGATGGGGATGGAGGGGGGGATTAGTCTGAGAGACTGAGCTGAAACTCTGTAAGCAGACCCCTCCGCCTCCGACACCTATCCCACCCCCTTCCAGCAAAAGAATGGTACAGCCCTGTGTGTGTGTGTGCGTGTGTGTGTGCGCGAGTTTGTAGCTCTGCCCTGTCAGGCTTTTGGTAGGGTCCGGCCCAGGAGGAATGCTAACTCACAGAGCTAGCGCCTGTCACGGCTTCTCCGCTCTCAACCTGCACACATACACACAGAGGTAACACGCACCCACACGTAACCACACACACATTTTGCTTGTCACGGCTCCTCCACACCGGGCTGGTAATTAAACTCCCACTGATTTATTGAGTGACACCAACAAATCCCAACCCAGCTTTTTTATGACAACCATACCTCCTCAGGCAACAGTCGCCATCTTTTTTTCTCTCTTTGTATATATATTTTTTATGCTGTCTTTGTATGAGGCCTGGGGGCAGGGAATACTCCTACCATTTCTCTTGAAAACATAAAATACAAGAGCAAGAGTTCATGCACACATGTAAAAAAGATGTCAAACTAAAAGCACTATTTGTAACATGCTGTGCTCTGCCCTTGCCTCCTGCCCCTCAGCCTTAAGTCACAAGATTGAAATGTGCATCTCTATGTTATAAATGAAGCCTATTATGAAGCGCGGCTTGCCCAAGCACCCCGCCCCCCAACATGTATTGTAAAAACTATAATTAGCCATTCCTTGTGACAGGAAGCCTTGCGGGTGTCTGGCTGACCACTCATGATGCCACTGTGGGATGCTTCACCTTTCTAATTACAGCAGAGTGACGGATTGACAGGCTACTCTAAGCAACCTCCACCAACACAAGACTGAGAAAGCCAATGAGTGTCAGAGTCTTTTGCCTCCGACGTGAGGCCTTCATCGCCAAACCACAAGCAAGACTCATGTTTGTCGACAGGCGCTATCATTTACCCTTCCCCAGTCAGGCAGCATTAGCAGGAGCAGAGGGAGATGAGGGACTGTCGGTGTATCTGATTCCTCTGTAGGGGCTCTGGGATGATGCTTGGGTGGGTGCACGGGTGGGATAAGATCCTCAGATCCTTTGGCAGCTGCCAATCAAGCAGCTCTCTGAAGTGCAATCAATATCATCAGGCTCCCAGTCAGAAGAAAGCACGTCTTAGTTTATTCGGGGAGATTTACATCAGGAAATATGAACTAAAATGTCAAAACGTATCAATCATTCACACACCTCTTCTATTCTATCTTTTATTTGATGTGTGCTTGTCACCACAAAAAGTACAGCACGAAGTGTGTTGCGAAAAGTTTCACTGTGGGAGAGCTGGCTGGCGATTAGATAGGTGGATGGGTGGGGCGGCAGGCGCCCAGACTGTGGGACTAAAGGTGTGTCACAGGGGTGGGGGAAGGGGCGGGGTGGCGGCGGATTTGCACTGACAGCTCGACACATGGAGGGGTTGCCGGTTCCCTCCTGACAGAGAGAGCGGCATACTAAATGCCTACCTGAGGTGCTACAGATGGAGGAGTCAAAGACAGAGGATCCTTTACAAGGCATTTTGGAAGGCACCATTAATATTTCATCAAAACTGCGTTTACACACGCAAACAAACAAAAAAGGAAGTGTGTCGCCTTAATCCGCCCTGCAGTCGCTCACTCACACACACATATCTGCTCTGTTCTATACTTGTGATCCCTCTTCACTCACTCTTCTTTTCTCTTTACTGTTTCACCCACAAGCCCTCGCCCTGCACAACATTTTGTTCTCTCACATTTTGTTTTACTCATTGAGCAAAGAGGCCGCATTTTATGTTGTTATCCCAAATGCTTAGTCGCTGTAAGTTATTTCATGTAGTCTAATTGCACATTTTAAAAGCCAGCTTGCATGCAGTACATTTTGCATAGCATTAGCTTAAGTATTAGTAAAGAATTTTGCTTGAGTATTTCATTTTTTTCACTGTAATTTTACCCATGATGTTTTCCACAAAGCTGCACTTTTAGATAATATATATTATTATGGGTCAAATGACACCATAGTGTGTGAAAGGTGCCACTCGTAGAACCTGGAAATAATTACTCAAAGGTTCCCCTCAGCTACACAAAAGATTTTAGCATATTTCATCTCATTGTATTACAGCCTGCAACTTTATCTCTTTCACCGCTTTCATTAACCTTGATTCCATTTGCAACAGAAAGCTATTTTTCCTTAGCAACAACACATAGACAAAGCTAGCTCCCTTTTGATGCTAGCTGGTGAACATAGTGGAGCATTTAGCAGCTAAAAAGCCAAGTATTTTCCTTGGGTCTGAATATTACTTACATTGGCCAGTTGGACAGACACACAACTCAAAATGAATGCCAGTGTTGCTCTGGGTCTGCTGGACACTTTAATAGGTTAACCGTTTTTAACATTAGGTGACTTTTACAAGATGTAATGTTGCTTTTGCAGCAAGCAGGAAAGCTAAGTGCCAAAAACTGCAGTTCTTCAAATGGCCACTTGAGGCTGGCTCCAAATATGAGTCAGTCTCCATAGACACTCATGTTAAAAGTCCCAACTTTACAGCAGAAATAAACATGTATACTGTTTTGGTCTATTGCTGATTTTTACATTCAACTGTATGGGGCGTGAATTTTTATATAACTCACCTGTTTACATTTTATTATGGCCTAAAGTAACGCATATTCAAGGGTGGGGCTGCTTGGGTGACAGGCTGTTTAAGAGGCGTTGCTACAGTAAGATCCAGAGTCAGATCCACCCCTCAACCCAAGATTGCGAAAGCCAAAATGCCAAACTCGAGGCCTCAAAACAAGAGTCCAGAAACCAGTAGGTGACTTCATGGTAACTACATCTATTCTTTCATATACTACAGTTTGCAGCTTGTTGCACTGCCCCTTGAGGCAAAAACATTAATTAATGGTTTATGTAACTTTAAATAAAAAAGAAATACTGTATAACTGTCATATATAAATCTCATATACTCCACATGTCTGGTTTGTAGCCTACTAAATATGCATTGATATAAAGTTGCACATACAAACTCATAAAATAAATAAAACCCCGCAAAATGTTGCTGATTTAATATACCGTGAAATCCAAAGAAAAATGTTTGTTGCCATGCATTTTAATGTATTTAAATAAAATCCACAACACAAAATCGGATGCAAATTCAATCAGCCTTTTGACCCTTCACTGCATTAACTGCAGAACATAAAGAAATTCTCCCTCTCTGATCACTGAGTGCTTCACTCATGCAATGTGTGGCACTCTTGGATTGTTGGCCGATGTGATCTGAAGCCATCAAAGGTATTTATGGAAGCTGTCAGTAACCAGAGAAATCAAGAGAGCAGCGGGGTGGCACTACATTGGCATGTTAACTAAAGGCGTGGACTGTTTAGATTACAGATTTCGGGGGTGGTTGGAAATCTGTATTGTGTGCTCAGTCACAGTAAAATCTAGTGTAAATATCGCAATGGTATGAAAAACAACCACTTTAATCCACTTAATCCAAACACAGAGTGGCCTAACTTGACTTTACAGTATTTGCACAGTGCAGAGTAACACAGTTCCCTTGCATGTTACAGAAATCTTCATATACAGCATACAGGAAATTAAAGGCACATATGAGAAGATTAATGCCAACACACACACTGTCTCTCTCTTTCTCTCTCTCTCTCTCTCTCTCTCTCTCTCACACACACACACACACACTCGCAGACACACATGGCAACGGTGGTAGATCAACATGTGACGGTGAGAGATAGCAGCAGCTTGCCGTCTTTGCCGGGAGCAGCCATTAAATAAACATGTCAAGTTGTGTGCGTTTTAATGATGATCAGCCGAGCCCGGTTTCCCTGTGAAGCGCCAGCCAAAAAGGATCGACACAGTGCAACTCCCCAGACCTCCTCTCTCTCTGTCTCTCTCTCTCTCTGTTTCTGCCTCTCATCGACACTTCCCTCACGTTGACAGAGATGGAAAGAAAGAAAGAACAAGAGGCAGGCCCTTTTGAATCAGGTTTGGGGGTGAGGGGGGGCTGTTTGTATGATGATTTTTCATGTGAAAAGAAAGAAAAACATCAGTCAAGTGCAGGCTTTTTGTGAGGGTTTTAACACAGCTCTATCCCCGGTAGTGTGTGTGGTAGTTAGTTCTGAGTGCTATGTGTTTGACATGAGAGTGAATAACGGGCCGGCTGGTAAACGCTCTGTTTGTGTGTTTACGGCGTCGCACGCCCTTAGGTGAGGCTGCTCTCTCTCTCTCCTTCTTACTTCCGTCTCGGCTTTGAAGAGCAGGGGCTCGGCGTCGGATTAAAGTTTGTTTGTTTTACGTTTAGCGAGCGAGAGCTGCCATTTCTCTCCTCCTTTCTCCTCATCTTCTCCCACTCGCCTTATGAACACACACACTCTCGCACACATACACACAGTAAATCTCGCAAACACACCCTCTCTCTCACACACACACACACACACATACACCTCAGATCAGAAGTAGTGTGGAGTGCTGAGGCTGCATATGTAAATGCTGAGAGATTGTCAAGTGTCTGGGTGTGCATACATCAGGGTAATCAAGCCAGCGCTGATGGGGAGAGCTCGCTCCAGGAGCAGATCCGCAGTACTGGCAGTCACACAGCCGTCACTGAACTGCTGCCAATAATGGGTTTGAGAGGTGCTGGAGGAGGGGGTAGAGAGCATGTGTGTGTGTACGTGTGTGTATGTGTGTGTTTACTCGCACACAAACATGCCCATCTGCAAGTTGCCATTTATTTTGTATGGCATGTGTGCATGCATGTATGTTAATGTGACACCTCTATGATAGAAAAGCTGATTGAGAGTGTGAAGGTGAAGCCAATCTGCCCACAGAGGCGTTGGAGTTGCAGTTGGAGTGCTGCTGAGTTACAATCTGATAGAAAAATGCCCGTGGATAAACTGGCCTAGCTTCACCTTCCTTTGCAAAGCTACTGTGTCCAATGCAATATTAAGCTTTTACCTCCTCTCCAACCTCATCCAATCACACTCTACTGTTTTTGGGTCTTTGTCCCACCACTCGTAGCCTGCGTCAGTCTATCCTGCCACACTATTGAATACCATATGCCATTCTACTCTATAATACTATACTGGGCCTGTCATGTCAAGTTTACTGTGTAACCCAATATCATAGCAACAGGCTGATGACACAAAACATCTCAAGAACAATTATTTTAAGTTTATAGTACAATTACTCAAGCACTGTAATCCAGAACACATTTTGTTGGGGGTATTTATATTACAGTATATTGACTAATGTGATAGCATTAGATGATTACTACATGATTTTTTGCAAATTAAAGATTTTACATCCAACATATATGATCAGTTTATAAAATATTATGCTTGAAATTACTGATGAATTACTGACGCTTTAAACGAGATAGTGCATTACCAACAGTGTTGGGCAAGTTACTCAAAAAATGTAATCAATACTCATCACACATTACTAGCTGAAAGAGTAATTAAATAACTTTACTAATTACTCAATAACAAAAGTAACTGGTTACTTGAATCATGAAATATCATTTAAGTACTTACCTTGAGGATTTTGGCTGTTGCCATTTTGGAACTTTGGAGCCAGAAGTGACCAGATGTAGACAAGAGGGTGGAGCTGTGAAGGAATAAGAGGTGGCTGTGACTCATAGACTGTGGTGACACCTTGCAGACAGTCCCCTTTGTATTTTGATGAATGTTGAAGTTAACTATAGAAACCAAAACTGTCTTTTGTAGCAGGCTGCTGTGAAGTTGAGCATTTTAACATGGGGTTTTCCATGGGTGTACTGTCTTTCTCTCTTCTCGTTACTGAGCAAGAGCATTACTGGTAATTGTGTCAACATCCTTCAGATTATGACTCTAAATGTAATACAATAAAAACATGAATGACAGATTATAGCAATTGTCTCACTTAAGCTAACCTAACATTTACAGTACAGAGTAACACTTAACTTGTTCTTGATATGGTGTTAAATGGCGTAAACTTAACAAATATCTAAATATAAGTAAAGGTAAGTGTCAAATTAACAATATACATACAGACGATTCCATGAAAGATACAAGATGAAAGCAGATGTAAATGGATTGTGGGAAAGTCCATCAGCATGTCATCTCAATTTATACTTCCTGTTCCTTTTTTAACTTCCAGTCTTCTGACACCTGAAACAAATAGCAGAATTCACCACTAGGTGGCTTCTGGAACCAGCAGCCAGTTGAGAACTGCAGTTTTTTGGCACTTTGCTTGTTGGATTAATTTTTCAGCCTCCCGAGGTTACTGCTGCTTTGTTACCCAGCAAAGTTTCAACAGTGCCTTCAAACAATGCTTGCTAAACAACAAGCTACACAACATTTACACCTAACTGTTAATAGGCATGAATATTTAGTAACAACTTATCTATATCTAAATAAAATCTAGTTTGTGCAGTGCAACCACATTTTAATTTTGTCATGCTTAAAACTCCACTGTCAGAAAAAGGGTGAGTTTGAAACTATGAACAGCTGGTGCAACCAGCTCCAGAGTATTTCTTCCACTGCTGCCTCCTGGATATCTCACCCTAATCTACTGTCTGTTAACCCATGATACCCTGCTTAACTGTATCCCATCCCTAACCCACACCAAATACCATAGTACACTATCATGTCCTTTGCCTGCTATGTTATTCATGCTCAGCCTTACAATGCAATTCTACTCAGCAGTATCCTTTATCTCATCCTAGTCTGTCACGCCCTGCTCTCCTATTGTATCCTACACTAGTCTATTCCCTTGCCTGGCGAGAGCACTGGCACGTCTGATCAACTAAACAGATCCCCCAGCAGGCCTCGCTCTTCCCTGTGGAGAGCCCGGGATTGGGAGGAATGTTAACATTGCATTACAGTACGACGCCACGTACACAATGTCCTCAATGAACGACACGGCTTTATCTGTCTCTCCTGGGATCTCGGCTGTGCCTCTTCCTCTCTCCCCCTCTCTATTTCTATGATATTCTCACTGTCCCTTCCTCTCACCTCCCCCTCCCTTTCACTGCACACATGTGCGATAGACAGAATATCAGGATTACCGTATGAGCTGACATGGTGACATGGTGTTAATCGTCAGAGTCGTGTTTGTTTCCGCCCAGAAACTGTCACCCTCTAATAACGAGCCCCGAAAACCCAACACAATTGGCGCTGGAATGGCAGGAGTGGCACAATAGGCACAAAAACCCAGCAATCTTGTCAACATATACAAATGGAAGGCATGGAAGGAAGCTCCACACATCCCCTTTTCTCTTGTTGTCATAGAACACACATGTGTACCCTTCACGTCTTCTTCCTGAGTGGTGTCAGCAGAGGCCTGCAATTAATTTGTGTAATTGCCCCCCCATACACACATATCCATCCCAACACCACCTACCCCTCCATCCCACTCTTTTAACCCTACTTGAGTTTGGCACTGCAGTTGTCCTGTTTTAACCCTGATACCACAAGCCATAGACACATACATACACAAACCCCCTGCAGTTTCCTTTCGGGACTTGGATGGGATGCCAATATGCAATGGAAACACACAATTAAACACCAAGACTTTGTTTACTGACACCTGATGATCAATATGTTTCAATTTTACCCAAAGGAGTAAGGCACTTAAATACCAAGGGAAGAACTGACTTACATGACTCTAAGTATAGAAAAGGTGAGCTAATATAAACACGGTTGGTAATATTCAGGTTTTAAAATGTGCTTTTGTGTGCATCGCAGTTTGACTGGTCTGTCAAACCAGATCTTGCAGATCTTAATATTTGGTACTAAGACACCAACAAAGAGTCAACATCCTGTTCAGCTAGCTCCCATAAGTCACTGCAATCTCTCATTCAGCATTTCTTTCATCGGCCTTTCTGGAAACAGACTGTATTCCCGGGGTTTACTTTCCATATTCAAAGACCAGCTGACATCCACTACACCACTTGCTATTAAAAATATAAAACCTTCATGATTATAATGATCAACAACTATTACTCAAAAAATACAGCTTCCATGAAAGTGTACAACTGTTATACCACAGCCTTTGTAACTTGATTTAATAGACCCTTTTAGATCCGTCATTTTATTAGCATGATGCAAAATGTCATCTTGTGTTATTTGGAGCCAGTAAAGAAGGAGCCATGGTTCAAAATTTAAATTTTTTCACATACCAGGAGAAACTGCCCGTCAACAAAAAGACAACTGTGGTGAATTGTGATCAGACGAAAGGACTGTACGTAGGCGATCATCAAAAATGCTCACATGTGCAGTGCCCACATATTAGGTTAGGGAAAAAGTATTTACTGTAACCTGGAAATCCAGATGCGTAGCCCCCAGCAAATTTGAATTCACACTGCACAGGGATCTGGCCCTGACAAGCAGAGCCCACTGAATCACCAATCGGACCAATCAGATCTGTCTATCTGACAGAGGCAGGCTCTGGGCGGGCGAAACATGATGACGATAGCGCTGCCCCGTGTCGAAAAGTAAACGGCCAAGATGGCAGCTGCCAAAGAACCGCGTCCATTCAATTTAGCTTTGGAAGAAACACGAAGCCAACTACACTTATCTGTTTCCTTGAGAGAAGAACAGAAGACTGCCCTTGAAGCCTTTGCTTCCAGGAAGGAAGTTTTTGCTCTTTTGCCGACGGGATACGGCAAAAGCATAATATATCAGTTAGTCCCACTGGTCAGCAAACAAATGGGGCTTAGTGCAATGAATACGTCCCCTTGGTTTTTGCTCTGATTGGCCATCGTGCTATCCAATTGTGAACTCTGCATTTGAAATGCCTCAGTTAGTGCCACCCCTTGGGTAGGAAGGGTGTATCTGTGAGGGCCAGACTCAAAATCTTTTTAGATTTGAGTCTGGATTTCCAGGCGAGGCGAACAGTCCAGTTTGTGCCAGAGTGCGCTCCAGCACTCGAAATGAATATTTCTGAATGCACCACTATCATCTTCCTCCATTGTCTAAAGCAAGCCGACAGAACTTGCTAGCTAGCAATAGCTAATGTCTGAGGAGAATTGTTTTGCCTCCAGCTAAGCCCCGCCCACCAAAAAAGTCATACTGTTTACTAACAGTAAAAGGGTCTATACATAGCCACGTTATACATCTACACTAAAATAATCCTCTCAGTCCCGTGATATGATCAACACGTGTTTTATTTACATACATATCTTGGTAAAAAATCCCACTTCAAATCTATTTTTGCATTCATTACATACATAACATACAATGTTCATTTCCTTACATTGTAAGAAAATGGAAATTTGGTATAAGGAATACTTCACCCACACAATGATCATTTGTCTATTTTAAAACCTCAAACAACTCGTGCAGTATAATCTAACTTAATAAGTCTCACTTATCCTGTCGTATGCACTGTACTTCCCAAACACATGAATTTTCAGTGGAAAAAAAACATTACTGTTTAAAACTGAACTTAAAGTAAAACTTATCTATGTTCTCTTCACAGCCTGACTTTAGAAGTAGATACGTTTTTTAGCCCAACTTTATGTGTTTGGGAAGTACTGAGCATACAACTAGATATCTGACACTTGGATTATACTGTAGGAGCTGTGTGGGAGTTTGGTTACTGATGTTTTGATATAGTTTTGCTGCTGTTAAATGTGGTTCCCAATCAATCCATAAATCAGTATGTTTGCTTTTTTTCGTGGAAGAATGTGAGACAAACAAAATCCTCATCACCAACTCACGGTAACATGGCATGGCTAATTGATACAAACCATACAAAAGGACCATACAGCAGGTTCTTTTTAGTGGAGTTTTTCTTTGATAAAAACTTTTTATGTTACTATTGAAAATAATCAAGTTGCAATGCCTTTCGCTTGCTTTGCGTGAAACACATTCCAGTAGGCCTATGTCAGCAGCCTTTTCATGAGCAAGTGATTCTTTGTGTTCTTTGATCTTTTTTTCCCGAGGCTTAGTTGTTATTTGTACTTATCACAGCCAAAGTGCGTCACACCACACACTGACCCCCTTCAGTCGATAGTTTCAGTACTTGTCCAGAGTTTACACGCAAAGATTTAACTTCTCTGCAAATCTGACATCCAAGCTTGTTATTTTTCAGATGAGCTAATTATTGGCCTTGCAGATTTAGTCACCTTGATCCCTTGTCCAGCATTTGGGTGGACTGTGTCCATGGTTTGAAGCGTCATGGAAGCCATAGAAGTTGGCAGGAGAGGCTTGGTGTTGGTGCTGCAACTGGTATCAGCAGCATCTAAGTCATTTGCATTTGTGTCATTTGTACCTACGCAGTGATGTTTGGGGTGCATACCAACTCACCAGGAGGTGGTTGTATGCAATAAGAAATAAGAGTACTTGTGTAGATAAAAATCAGAAGTGCCAGTACTCAGTAGTTGTGGGTATCGACCCATTTCAGGAACTGCATTTTGTTGAAACCAATCCCCAACAAACAAAGCACTTTTTAGCTGCCAATTCATAGTGGCTGTTGCTGGATACCCAGAAGTATATGACAGTTACCATGATCTGCACAAAAAAACAGCAAGCGTTGAGCAACTTAGTGTAGTATTTGTGATTTTGGGTACATCTTTTATTGATTCAAATGGTAGTAATTTTAGGTAGCGCACAGTTCATGGTTTCTCAAGCTAAGAAAGTTAGTTCACTTTCAGTGTTGCCCTGGGCAAGCTGTAATACACATGTAAACAAATTGTAGCCTTAACTACTTTCTGATGTCAAGGTTTAACATTGAGCAACTGAGCTAACAACTGCAGTCAACTACAGTTGGTAACATCATATAGCTCTGACTATCCAGCAACAGCCATCGCAAGTTAGTTGTCATCACCACCACAGATGGTCCTTCCCTCAATTCATTGGACAATGAAAAAAAAACACGCCAATGTCGTTTTTCAATGTGAGACACTGAGCAAAGTGCTTCACTCTCATTAAAAACAGTTATGAAAAGCTGACCCACATGCTTGGTGCTTAAAATGGTCAACACCATTCAGTCCTCTTTGTTACTGTGGCCCCTTGACTTGCCAAAGGAATCGCCCTATGCTTTTGGGCCATGACGCTTAACCCAGAATGGTCAAGGGCATGTGGAAAATGGTGTTTGTTAAAGGCCATCCTTACGCAGACTTATGGAGAGAACCACACAACATACTGTTGAGTAATGCCCCGTTCCAAGGTGTATTTCTTAGTTACATTACAAATGTCGATGGGATTTCGAATAAGGTTTCTTCTGAAACAGAATCTGGAAGTTCTGGTTTCACTTGGGCGCACTATAGCTGATATCTTTTAAAAACTGATAGTCATGACTGATAGTAGGTTTTAGTGTTTCACTGCAAAGACATGCAATTATTTTATACTGTTCAGAGTGAGAAAGTCATAAAATAGTATTAAAGACATTAAAATAACTATAGTAATAATCACAGTAATCGTTATCCATCCAACATGGATAACACTGACGGCGTGATATGGAGTTTTAATTGACCAGCATGTCAGTGTTTGTGTGCTTGTGTTTGTGCTTTAATGGCAGCGCTCCTGTGCTGCCATAGGGAAAGTATGTGTGGAGCGGCAGCTGCAAAAGAGGGCCTCCCAAGCCCGGGCTGACGCGAAGTGACAGCTCTGTATATCTCTCACTGGCACTGACAGCTGACAGATGGATAGCACTCATACACCGCAGGAAAAAAAGACAGAGAGAGAGCAGGGGGAGGGCGAGGAGGGGAGGGATGGAGAGAGAGGAAGAAAGAGAGAGGGAGAGAGAGAAAGCCCCCAGGATGATTCGCCAGCATTGCTCTCTGTTCAGAGGGCCGGCGTTTGATTGAGTGCTACAGAGAATAATAAACCCTCCACTACCCGGTGCAGTGCCAAGCTTTCTCTCCCTCCTTATCTCTCGCTTTCCCCTCCCTTTCTCTCTAACCCCTCTCCTCCCTTAATTCTCTCCTTCTCTCCCCAACCCTTTTATTGTCGCCCCTCCTTTGGTGCTTTGCTCCTGCTCCTTTATGCTACGCCTCCTATTCCCCAGGCCCGTCTTCAACACCTCGTGGTCTATCTTTATGTTTTTCTCTCTCTGCTTTCCCTTTCACTCGTCTGCTATCTGCCTCTATCTGCCATCCCGGTGTATTTGTCTCTCTCTATCTGAGGTGTGAGAGACAGGGGTAAGAGGTCCCTGTCAAACAAACCAACAGTACTCACTCACAGCTATTCCCCTGTGTATCTGACTGTGTATCTGGATCTGTACAGCCCGCTCTGTTTCCACAACTACAGATACAGGGAGCGTACATGCGCACACACACACGCACGGCAGCTTTCACCAAAGCAAAGGAGCATGTGATGTACAATACTAGCACTGGCATTATATCAAAGGCAAGTTAACAGTCACTTTGTTTGGAGACTTGTTCTGTGAGGTTAAACCCTTATGCAATTCTGAGCAAAGTAGCAAATGATAATTTAATTACTGTCAGATAATCTAATAACTTGTGAATAGATGCTGTTGTAGTTTTCTTGTGAAAGTCTATTAAACATGTTAAATTTCCAATCTTAAAGTTCTTATGATCTTTTAACTATCACAGAAAGTGTAGTACATTTCTGATTTTATTACATCTTTCATGGTTTTCAACTTTAAACCAGATTTACATCCATAAATGGTCATATTCTGGCTCTTGTGTGCCAAAAACCAAGTCACATTATCAAAAATACCAACACATGTCACTCTGACCTCGGCACATATCAAAGTTCGGTCATGGACTTTACATGTCCAGATGTGAAAGGTACCTTGGGTGCATTTGTTGGTGATGTTCTGGGATGCCGTGTCAAGTTCTGCCTGTAACACACATGTCTTCTTCAAAATATACTTACGTTTCACAGGAAATTCACTGTTTACATACAGTCTCTTTCAAAATAAATGCGCTACATTGGTACACCGGGAATTGACATTTTTCTTCCTTCGACAAATTCACATGGTTGGGTTTAGGCAATAAAAGCATGTAGTTGGGTTTAGGAAAAAAGAACAGGGGTTTGCTTTATAATCTTACTGGACGCCAACACTGCTCTACCAGCTGACAGTCAGTGTTTTCCGTTAAACTATAATAGCCGCGTATCCTTTGGAAGTTACAAGACGGCATTTTGCGTGGGTCTCTGATGCCGCAAGTTACTGCCCAAGCACCAGATTGTGATGATTTTGGAGTCAGACCAGATTGAAAATACATATTTTTCTTCTTACCTGTAGTGCTATGTATCAGTCTAGTTTGTTTTGGTGTAATTGCTTAATGATCGAGAAATCGGCTGTCGAGATGTCTGCCTTCTCTTGAATATGATGGAACTAAGTGGCACTCAGCTCGTGGTACTCAATGCGCCAAAAATACATTTGAAAAACTCAACAGCCATGTCACTTTGAGAAATCGTGACATAGATGATCAAGATAATCCACAGATAGGGTCAGTTCTACGGGACTACTGTTTAGTTGACCATTATTTTGTTGAGGTGTGTTTTGTGCTAACACTTTACTGCACATTGTGCTGGGTTACAATGTTAGTGTAGATTAAGACACTTAGTGTTTGGTGCTCAACATTCAATGGAGGAGCACCCTGACCCCCCACTCACACACAAACAAACAAACCTTGTGTACTTGAGAGGACATTGTACTTAGATTCTTTCCCTGAAGGGCTTAACCATAACCACTACATGCTTAACCCTAACCCTGACCTCAACCTTGATCTGGTTTTCATTCAAATCTAGACCCTATCTTAAGTCAGACCCCATGGGTGCAGGATC
Organism: Epinephelus cyanopodus; assembly: GCA_026686955.1. Taxonomy (NCBI): domain Eukaryota; kingdom Metazoa; phylum Chordata; class Actinopteri; order Perciformes; family Serranidae; genus Epinephelus; species Epinephelus cyanopodus. Next base: position 14,406,718 of record CM048919.1, read on the forward strand.
TTTGTTCCCAGATAAGAATCGAGTCCCCACACATGCTTGTATGAACAGATTTCTGGCCTTGCAAAGTGGTGAATACACACACATACAGACACATGTTCCTGTCATTCAAACAATGCCTCTCTATTGAACTGCACTCTATACCATATCTATGGATGAAGGCTTGGCACAATGCGACAAGCGACCCCTCTTTGCACTAACCCCCCGTCCCTGTCCTCTCCTCCCCTCTCTGCTGCTTTTATTTGGGAGTGTGAAGGAGAGGATTAGCCGTGGCTGTTGGAGGGAACGAGGGGTGTAGGGAGGGAGAGGCGGAAGGGTAGAAGGTCGCATTGGGGAATTAAAGGTGTGTATTTTGTTGTTGTTTTTTTGTTGATGTCCACTGCATGGCAGAGGCATAAAATGGGCACCTCTGTGTTGTGGTGCCCAGACGCCTCTGAATGTCGCCGTTCATCCTTTCTCTCCCTCTCTCTCCACACAAACACACACACACACAGACACGTATGTTCAGTTCCGCTCTATTTTCCATCTCCTCCGTGAGGGTTAATCTGTGGATGTGTTCCAGTGCCCTCCTTCTCTCTTTCTCTGTCTCTTTCCCCCATTCCTCCTCCTCCTCCTTTTCTTTCCCCTCTCATCCCTCCATCCCTTGGGTCTGTAGACGGCCTGTTTCTCTGCATCCCAACATAGAGGGGAGAGAAGCTAAGAGGCTGCCTGGCTGCTCGGCTGGCCGGCTGGCATGGAATTGAAAGATGTTTACTAAATAGCCCCCATGTCCCTGCGCCTGGCATTTAGTAGTCAAGACTCTGCTTGCCTGTTACAGCACAATATGAAGGGAAAATGACTCATAGCTGCCGCGGTGACATGCTGCATGCATTGCGAGCTCTATGCGGGCCCTTGTGTTCACAGTTTTGAAACATTTTAATAAGTAATTTCAATTAACACTCTCTTCTTGAAATATGTTTTCTAACCGTTATACATCTGGGGAAACACTGGAGAATCATTTTCACTTCCTGCAACACCCTTTTTCACATTCATCATGACAGACACTCACACTGGATGCAGTTCAAACCAAAAACAGTGCCTCCTAGTTGCTGAGGGAAGAAGAGTGTTATACGCTTGCTTTTCAGAGTCACATTTTTTCTATCGTGTAGATTTGTAAAACAAGCAAACTTGGTGAATGTGATATTAATGACTTGTTAGAATGTGAATTTTAGCTGTGGAGAGGAAACTCATTCAAGTGCCTAGGCCAGCTTAGACGCTCTTACTCACAAACACACACACACACACACACACACACACACACACACACACACAGGGCAGGTCTCCCCATCTCCCTGGCTGTGAGAGGGACAAACCAGGCTCATCATAAATCAAGATGATAAATCCTGATCATAAGTCAGTCAGGCTGGTGTCGGAGCCAGCAGGCAGAGACATGCCCTCAGACGACAGGGACACCAGTGACACCCATCACCTTCACATGTCACCCAGCTGAGACACATGAAACACACATACACACACACACACACACATATATAGGCCTCTCTGTCTGCTACCACTTGCTCTCCTGTCCTTAAAACATCCCACCAAGGACACGAACCCAAAAAAAACCCACACACACCCAGGTACACACTGCACATATTCTACTCAGAATAGAGCTATCTGTTACCCACACAGCACCAGACAGAAAAAGATGACTGCATTCACTCCTTTCACGAGAATTTCAACGCTGTGAGACAGAGAAGGCCTCAGCTATTAGCCTGGGCCGACCTTCATTAACGGATCGCCATTGATTCCTCCCAACGAGCTGTTTACCTAATTAAAACCCGGAACCCCACATCAGTTTGCCTAAATAAATATGTCTATTAAAATATGACTTCACAGTGTGCAGACAGGGGGTGACGAGTGGCTCATTTCTCAGCGCTGTGCTGCCAGGCTTTGTGGGGAGGACACGAGAGTTAAATCACACTCGGAGAGGCGAGTGTTTGACAGACCTGGTCCTTGTGCCGCTTGTCACGCACATTTGATATTTTGATAGCTTCCCGTCTCTTCCCATTAGCCCCTGGGGTCCCGAAACCATTTTAGATGTTTATCGGCAAAGCGCTGGGGGTTAATTTCGTGTCTCGTCAGGAGCGCCGGCACAGAACGGTATCGCACTGTCACCCATCGCGGCCAATCGTCGCAATCGGCCGGCTTATCAGGGAGAGTTGTGTTACACTGACTGACACATGACAATGACCCTGGCGACTCTCTGAGGGCTGATAGCATCTGGGTTTTCTTTTCACTACCTCTCTTACTCTCCCGCTCTTTCCCTCCCCTCTCTCTTGCCACCCCCCCCTCGTCTTTCTGTCTGACTGCAGGCAATGGAGAAATTGGGACTTTGTCTCTGGGGAAGTGGAAAGAGTAGGAGGGAGAGTGTATGGTGTCTTTGTGGGAGTGTATTACTCACACACACATGCACAGATAACACACACAAAGCAAACCCCTGTAAGCCCAGTGCGCGCACGCACACACACACACACATACAGTAGCTAAGACTGAGCATAGGTTGCGTGTGTGTGTGTGTGTGTGTGTGTGTGTGTGTGCATGTGTGATAATATGCATGCCTATCTCTGGCCATCCAGTTTTATCAGCGACAAAAAGGTATTGGTTTCAGCGTTTGGTGTGGAACAGCATGGTGCCACGGGGCATGCCTGCTCAATAATCTGCTAACACACTGAAAACAACCACACACACAAACACATTCATGCAAACGCACACACACAGGTTTGTAAACGCAAACCAATATGCATAAGCATGCTGAACACACGCAGGTGGCACATGTAAAGCCGTATATGCACGTGCGTTCTGCAAAAATCATCTCCAAACGTACATATTCAGAAAAATACACACATTCAAGGTACATTCTGGCTGTCCATCAAGACTCTTCCAGTCGTTTCCATTCCCCCCTGTCCTCCCTGAGACATGGGCTAGTTCTTTTTTCTTCCCCTCTGCTTTAATCCCCTATTTGCTTTCAGCTGCTGGTACTGAGGTAGCGTTTATCTTCACTCATACACACATAGTGTAGCTTAAATTAGCTTGTATATATGTGATTGATTTCATTTGCACTACATCACAAATAAATGAGTATACAGGTAATTTATGGGACACACTTTAAACATAAATAACACATGATATCATTGATTTTGAGATATTTCTATGACAAGCATGAAGAAACAAGACCACGGTGGCTTCAGCCGGCCTCTATGCTGCATTTTTTGTTGTTGTCTGCAGCTGACGTAAGATTTTGTAGGAAACCAACTGCCATATTGCACAAAGGGAGATTGCTTTATAGCACAAAACAGGAAGACGATGCTACTCTTCCAAAGCAAATGGGGTTTTAAAAAAAGAAGAGCTCCTGGCGATGTCAGGTGGTTGTAGATGTAAAAGGCCAGTATTCTGAAAAAATAATAGAACGTTTTGCTTATGTTTTGCACCAGTCCTCAAGATCAGTGGTTCCCAACCTGTAAATGGGACCCTTACTGTAAGTCACTAGGCATTGGGTTACAAGGTGATTAAAGGTATAAGAAAGAAAAGTTAGGTTTTCTCTACAGCCCATTCTCATTCCCAGGGCGTCAAATACCGGCACTTTGTCATTCTCCAAGGTGTGTGATTTTGACACTGAAGGCATCCCTCAGCATCTTAATGTAACGGCCCATTAAAATAATGTAACCTATCCACGGCAATAGTAGATGCTGAGAGCAAATGACGTAGTATAAAGAGCGAGAAAGTCTGTGCTGGATGGGTGTAAAGCGAGGTGGTTGGGTCAAACAAGACTGGACTTTCAGCCAGGAGACCACAGTTCATGTCCAGTGTGAAACCAAAAGTCAGTGTTGTTTTATCATAACATTAGGCAACTGACGAAACTCATGTTACTTCCCTTTTTTTAACCCAAAACGTCACCTTTTTTTTAAACTTATCAAAGAGTTCTGTTGCCTAAACCTAATCATGACCACTTTACAACATTAACCTTGTGTTTATGTTTAATCTCTATGGCATTTGAAACGCAGAGGGAGCATGACAATTCGTTGGTATTTGATGACCTGGGATGACATTCTGTTGTTCCCTCACACTTTAGCCCTATTCTTATGGGTCTAGTAGGCTATTACCAGGTGTGATTTAGAAGTTAGCCCCCCACATCTTTGTTTCATGAGGCATGAAGCAAAGTCTGTATTTTATTAAATTTATTGACACTATCCACGAATATCATGTCAAGGTTTTTTTTTTTTTTGTAGCGTGTTGCTGAGGAAAGGAGCAAAAAACCCAGATGATGAAGGCAACAGACAAGGATCTGGACCATCTCATACAAAATGACATCCATGTCTACAAGAAGGAGTCACCTGTTTTCTAGTCATTTTAAAGTTGTGGTTGGTGACAGTGAGTGCCAATCCGGGCTGAGTTTAGGTAACTTTCAAATCAATATCTTCATCTTTACTTTCAACCGGAAAAGAGGCAGAAAAAAAGGTGCAGAGAAAACAAAAAGCCTTTTAAAAAATATGACCTCAGTGTCACATGACCTCTGAGCTTTGGAACTATGGTAGGTAAATTGCAGTGGATATTTTACTTGACAAATTATGGACACAGCAGATTAGCACTGGATTACGATCCCAGACGGCCTCTGCAAATATAACAAAATACCGGAGGTATACTAGAGGTATAACAGAGGTACCAGAGAATTACTTTTGTTTGTCTCTTGTGAAAAACAGGATAATTGAAAAGTCTTTAGAGACCCTAAAAATCATTCAGTCAAAAATATCAGAAAAGACAAAATGTCTCTTTGTTTGAATAGTTCATTAACTATGTCCTCACTAAGTTCAGAATCTGTGTTCAGTGGTTATATTTCTTCATTTTAGGGGTTCACAAGGCAGCAGATTGGGAACACTGGTCTAAATCACAGTCTCCTTTGTTTACAGTATTCCACCGTGACACCACAGGTGATTAGAAATTATTTATTATCGCAGGATTTATTGGAATTAAACAAACTTGTGAATCATACATTCAGTTCTATCATTTTTCTGTTGGACAGCAGTAGTACTGAATGTGCTACTCACAGTCAGTAGATGATACATTTGTGGATATTTGCACAAGTGAAGAAAGCAAAAGGCAAATGTGTATGTGTGTGTGTGTGTGTGTGTGTGTGTGCTGTGTGTGTGTAATTCTTTGGGCGCCAGCCATGTCAATCAGCCCCCCGCAGCGCAACTGCCCTTCACACTTCTGTTTATCTGCTGCTGCTGAGGACTGGGAAGACTGATAAGAGTACATCACTCTCTGTCTCCCTCTCTCTCTCTCTCCCCCTGTCTCTCTGTCTGTCTCTCTCACACACATTACACACAAACACCCACAGTTTGTTAGTCGTCCCTTTGAGCAGTTTGCATCATCAGTGAAGATCATCGAGTCTATGTTTCAGTGCAATCATGAGCTCAATCATATTGTTTGAAGCGAGTTCTGTTCATTGTTAATATTCACCCCATCTCTATGATAGGTGAACATTTGGGATGTATTGCTGTCAGTGGATTACTGTTTATTCCTTAGATGTGGTAAATGAACACAATCATGTATCTAATGGTCAAGGAGAGACCATGTTCTTGGTTTTCAGCTTGCTTATTCAGACTATTCAGTGTGTTTGAGCTGTTTCAGATTGTGCCCTATATTATAATCAAGGATCAGAATCCATTTTCCCTATCAAAGCACTTGCCGCTGGCAATGTTGATTAGCACAAACCCTCAAAAAAAAAATTTTTTCTTTTTTTTTCCCCCACCGCCACCTGAAATTTTCTCTTTTTATGTCTGACGGCCGGCGACTGCGAGGCTCCACATTTCCCTGGAGACTGGCCATTGTTACCATGGTCGCTGGACAATATTGGCGGCCATTGTGCCACCCATGTACACCTGTCACTCAAGGATGGAGAGGCCACTCTGAGCACACAGACACAGTCTATTGAGACGAAAAACGAGTGTATGGATGTGCTGAGTGTTGAGAGAGCCCATACGTGTATATTGAGTGGGCTGAGTTTGCACGCCTCCGTGTGTGTGTGTGCGCGCGCATGTGTGTGTGTGTGTGTGCGCCCGGCTGTGTGCGTGTACATGTCTGTGTGTGTCCTCACTCAGTCAGCCAGCTGAGTCTGCAGTCAGTTTACGTTTGACTGCAGGGCAAAAGCTCGAGCAAGAAATGAATTCTGACTCACCGAGCGCCTCACATAAATTCCTTTTCTCATATTCCGACACAAAAGACAACATATCTGCATTGCATTAGCCCTGGGACTCCTTTCTCATTCTGATGATGATTTAGGGATGTTGAGATCTCCCCATGAACCTCAGAGCCGAGCCAAAGAGAAACAGTAAGACAGAGATAAAGAGGAGAGACACACTGAGAGATGGTTTCGGGTGTGGGGAGAGGGGGTGCTAAGATGGGAAAAGAAAGGATAAAATGATGGTTAGGTTTCATGTGCAGCCAGAAATTATATTTTTTTTTCCTCAATTATTTGTTTGCCAACGTTTGAATTTGCATGCTGTTAAATGTAATGTGCTAAATATTTTGGAAATGGGCAGCTGTAAAGTTAATGACCTAATATTACCTTGACTGTAATATTCTCTTGGTGATTACACTGTAAGAAAACTTTATCTGTGTTTCTAATGGACTCTGATGGAATGTCAGTGGTGTATGAGTAAATTGTCAGTTTAAGATCGTTTCATTTATTATCTAGTTGCCACAGTAACACGTTCTCATCATAGTAAAACATTTTGTGTCCCTCAAACCCTTGTATAATGTGCTTACATAATGCCTTATGTTTACCTCTTAAAGGAAAGTGCGTGTCTGATGATTATATTGTACAAGTTTATCTTGGCCTTTAGGCACTTGTATTGGTTGTTCCACCTTTGTTTGTACCTGTTCAAAGCCTTTTAAAGGTGTTGATTTCCACTGAGAGACATTCATGGTCCGTTTTTTTTTCCTCACACACTTTCTCCCTCCTGTCCTTTCGATGTATAGAGTGACATGCTGGATAATGTTTTCTTTTGACTGAAGCGACAGCCCTTGATTACCATTAAGTCTCAGTGATGTCACTGTCTCAGAGACGGAGAGAAAGAGTGGGTGGAAGACGTAGAAACGGACGTGATCGATTTCGTTTTTCACTGCGGTTTTTTATGTGAGCACCTGTTGTTTGCAAAGGTCGTTTGTGCGGCATGATGAAATTTCAAAGAAGGGAAAATACAGTATGTGCTCAGCTTGACACATTCATAAAGGAAATAGTCTGTGGTCTCGAGAGAAGCCATTTCCATGTTTGTGTCTTTTTGGCTTTGGCTGTTGTTGTTTTTCAAGTGCATCCATGGTTGTGAAATGACAGCATGTGCTGCTAACATCTTACTTTTGTTTTTGTGATGACAGCAGTGGTGGAAGAAGCACTTAGGTCCTTTACTATTTAAATTTAACTTAAGAAAAAGCACAGAAGTATTGTCAGCCAACTGCACGTAAACTATCAAAAGTAGAAGTGCTCATCATGAAGAGTGTTACAGAAAATCATATGATTCTGTTAATGCCACTAACAAATACATGTAAGAGACATTCAGTGTTGCAGTAGTCAACATGGAGTCAATTTTAAATACTTTATACATTACTGGATAGATTCATAATCCAATACTGCATCATATCATGTGTATCATGTGTCGTGCTGGAGTTAAAAGTATAATGTGTCTCTCTAAGATGTTGTGGTATATAACTAAGCAAACTAAAGCCCCATTTCCACCGAGCAGTTAATTACGGTGCGGTTCAATTTGGTATGTTTTTTTTCCGTTTCTATTGCAAAAAGTTTTGGAAAGTACCGATGGAATGTTCCTAACCATTACCATTTTTGATACCCCTCTGCTGGGATACCTCGCACACAGATCTGATACTAAAAGGTGGAGCTGTGAACACTGCAGCCTGTTAATTGGTCAGTAGCGGACCGTCATTCTGCTCAGGGCTGAGTTGTGTCTAGTTTTGAGGCAGAAGCCACTGTTCATATCATGGAGAGTTTAATTAGTAAACTGTAAATGAAATTACAGGTAATGAGGAAATACAGCAAGTGCTGGACAGAGCACTGAGTGACAACAACCCTGCCCACATTTAAAGGTACGGATTGCAGTGGAAATTCCAGGGTCTAGGTACCATGTCCGAAGGTACCATACCGCAAGTGTTTGGTGGAAACGGGGCTTATGTGATTATCAGGCGCAGTCTGTTTTCTCTACCATGTTGTGTTTTTAATAACTCTTGTAGTTAGTTTGCTCCTGTTGTTACTCTATTAGGCACGGATTTTGCTTTTGATCCCTGAAAACACTTCGTATCGTGTATATTTGTATGTTTTTTGTATTTAATACCATTTTTTCTTACACTGGGCTCAGTGAGTGACACTGACTCAGGGAACCCACTGGTTGTTCTGGTTGTTACTGGTTTAGAGCGTTAAATTCTGATCTCTGTACTTAGCGTTACTATCATTTGAAGCATTCTCTGGCACAAGAATCACCCTTGGAATAAATAAACTTTAACTGAATTGAACTGAATTGAATTGAAGAATTGAAAGTACAAGTTTGTCAAAAGTATACTTGAGTTAATGTAGTGAGTTATATTCCAGCACTGAATTACAGTCAGGTCATCCAATCAGAATGATGAAAGAAAGACTGCCATTAGTTTGCTCTTGTTTAAGCATCAGAGTGTGTCAAATAAAAAATAATTAAAACACTGATCATAAATTTAAACACATGCAAGGCTTACTGGCATATTATTTGATGTACACACAGTCAAATTATGTTCACAGCCTCATGCGCTGTTTGGCCCAAAGGCTGGGCTCTATCAGTCAACCAATTTAGGACATCATCTATATCAAAAATACAATTTGCATCTTGTATTTCCACATTTTGACCTTTTTCACATTTGTATAACAAGTTGCTGATTGGCCCGGGGGCTGGCTGCGTCACCGTCGCTTGACTAAATGTTTACAGTTGCCTTGTTATTATTGCCATGTCCCGGGCACAGTGGGGGAGTTGTCATTGAGGAAGGTTTTAACCTTCATGGTGCGCTCCGGGGTGGAGGCGGTGGTAGGTCGAAGGGTGGGGGGGTTCTGTCTACATGTATGTGTGTATGAGGTATCAGGAAAGAAAGGGTAACATCCAGGTGTGAACCTCTCATTATCCAGTGGCATGTGTCCTGTCACTCAGTCATTGTTACTGGCCACGTTCACATCTGAGCTCTTTCACATTACTCATCCTCTGTTTGCCCCACCTGACCTCTCTCCCTCTCTGATGCACACACACAGTACGCTGTGTATTCAGGCAGACAAAGCTTCTGCGTACTACAATATTTATACATCTCAGTTGTTCTTGTGTGCTCAACTTAGAATAGGGGAAATTGTTTTACAAAATACTGCTTATTCATTATTTACCCTTCTTTCTCTTTGTTTGTTCTACTCACCATGCCTTTGTAGCACCACTTTCCGAACATGAGCATTGAGAAATCTTTTTACAGGATGTGTTCTGGAGCACTACTAATAGTTTGAATTGCTTCCTCAAAGCCATTGCATAGACACTTTGGAATTAATATAACAGGATTTCAAAAGCTTTCAGGTACAAGGATCATAACATTCTCCATAAACGCTCATGTCATCCTGCCTGAGGTGGGAGGATCAAGCAAGTGACATGAAAGTCTCAAGTCTTAACCTTTAAGTCTCAAGCAAGTCCCAAGTTACTGTGGTGAGAATCAAATAAGTCAAGTCCTATCATAGGACAAGCAAGTCATAAGTCAAGTCATGTGAAATTCTGTGGATCTGGTCAAATATTTGACCAGCCAATAAGCTGAATAAAAAGATACATTCATGTAGCTTTCTTTGTTCATTCATTTTCTGTGACAGCTTATCCTGTCAGGGGTCATGGGGCCTGGAGCCTGTCCCAGTTGACATTGACTGGGAGTACACCCTGGACAGGTTGCCAGACTATCACAGGGCTGACACAGAGACAGACAGCCACTCACACCTAGAGATGTTGGTTAATCTAACCTGCATGTCTTTGGATTGTGGGAGGAAGCCGGAGCACCCCAAGAAAACCCATGCTGACATGGGGAGAACACCTGCAAGTTCTGCGCAGAAGGGTCCCCCCACCCCAGGTTCAAACCAGGAACCCTCTTGCTGTGAGGCGTCAATGCTAACCACTGCACCGCCAGCTACCACCTTTCTTTTTGGGTTTGTAACTACGGATGAAATTGGAAGTTTTGATCATTGTTTCACTGATTTTTGAGCAGACATTGCATTCTCTTCTTACTACTGTCAACAACAGCACAATCCTTGAATCCATTTTTTATCATTTTTGGACTTGCCCCCACCATGATAGCTGTGTCATGTGTCCTAACAGGTTGCCAAGTTTGTGTGCACTGCACTGGCAATCTCCCAGTCATGTTCTAAAAACAAAACGGAACTTCTCAATATCTGGGAAAATGCAAATATTTAATGAAAAGTCGAACCTTTTCAAGTCATCATTCCTCATAAAATTGGCAACTCCAGTCTGAGTTGAGTCTAGTCACGTGACGTAAGTCCCCCATGTCTGCATCCAGCTATCTGTCCAATGTGGAAAAACTGTACAATTTCAATTTGATATTAAAAACTAAACTGTATCAATAAAGCTTTAGAGAGGCATTAAAATGTGATGACGTAAGCACAAGGCAGAACTTCCACTGAAGATCCAGTAAGTTGGAAATGTGACAGTCTGACACTGTTCATGTTAGGAAAGCATTTGTGGGTGCAGCCATGAGTGTTTGAGGAAAAAAGAAATAAGATAATGAAAGTTTGTCTTCCTTCATGAACTGACTGTCCTGGAAGTTCCTCTATGGTCCAGTTCACTGAATACAAGATAGAGAAGGTACATATGTACAGTTTGTGTGTTTTGGGGAGTTGGGTGGAGAATATTCTTCTCTATATGCAGGGGAGTGCTGGATTTAGGGGAAAGGGAAGGGGGTGGAGGGGGTGGGGTAGTTGCTGGTGTTGTACGCATCATTTCATGGGTGACAGAAAATGGAGAGCCCCCAGTGAGTGCCTCCTTCTGCTCGGAGAAGCCACGGGAGAGAGAGACATTGGGGACTGAGAGAGTTAAAGAGACGGAGTGTGAGAGGGGGGTCCCGCCATCACATGGGATGGATCAAACCACAGCTGGCTGATTTCATTCGTCCCTTGCCTCCCACTCTTCTCATCCACCCCTCTGTCCCCTTGAACCTCTTCGTTCCATTTCGCTGTCTGTTCTCAGAGTGGAACAGAGGAGATCGTAATGTTTTCAGCCTGTTGATCGTTTGCTGTTTGTCCAGTAAGAACTTTTATGAATTTGACTTTTGCTTCTACAAATTCCTGCACTAATGTATTTCATTTGTTTTGCTGACAACCTTGTTGGTATTAAAATTTAATAAATGAGTTCCTGTTATGTGAAAAAAAACTTTGTCAAGTTTTCTTCTAACATGATGACTATAGAGTGTAGCAATGGCTTCCTGTTTGATTTGTCTTTGACCATGGCATTCTAACTTGTTGGCTCTAATCTAGAAAGGTTAGGTTACCACTGGAATTATAACTAGGGCACTTTGCTTCATACTTACATCACACAATCTGCACTTCAGGTTATCACTTTATTTGTCACTGTAGACATGTCTATAAAAATGTCAAGGGAATATGAAACGAACTTTGAAATGTTGCAAAAAAAGAAATGCAAATAGACGTGCTTCCATCAAGTGGTTTAGGTTGAATAAATTAGTCTCAGCTAAGTGTAGTTTTGTTAGAAATTGGTGCTGTAGGCTATGCTTTATGCATGGCTATAATCTGCCAGTAAACAGAGTAGAAGAAGTAGAGGTTATGAACCAGAAACAAAATGAGTGGCCTTGGCCATCTAACCCATCTACAAGAGAAAAACCGAGAGGAATCCGCAGGAATTTGTCTGAACTGAGCAAGTTTAAATTCTTTCATTTCAGATAGAATTGGTTGCATTTCGTTCTTTGTGGAGACAACGGAAACAGGCATCATGTGAGTTAAATATTTACTGTGTCAGAACTTATTTGGCAAAGTGTTTCCGATATCATTTTGCGCATCTTTTTTACAAATGCAAAACCTTCCTCAAGTGAGCATAGAGCTTTTCTGTGCTATTGAGGAAGTTTAACAAATTGAGCTGTTTCCATACGGCATTTCTTCTGTGATATGTCAAAACTGCGCAAAGGAAGACATGTTCATGGGAACACGGCTAGTGAGAATACATTTAAAATTTGCGCTTTCATATTTCTCCCTTTTTGTCTGTAGAAGTTCTCCCCTTTTTATCACAACAACTTCCTGTGGAAATCATCAAAGACACTGATGACATTTGCTTAATATCGCTTGCCTTCTTCCAAACTATAAGAACAAATGACCAAACTCAGGGCTAAAAACAATGGAGGCATATGACCACAACCTCATGGCTATATTTCAATCAACGCTGTTACTCCCACCTCCCACGCTTCCTGCTCCATGCTCACCATTTTTTTTTTCCATGCAGAGGAGGCGGAGGAAGGAGCTGAGATCAGACCACACATACAGATCCAGGCCTCCACCCTCCACCCCCAGCCTCCAGTTCCCCCGCCATCTGTGCACGTCCCTCCGCCTGCAACTCCACAACAACAAGGCCCTGAACCTCCGTGGAGGAGTCAATCCATCACTGGAGAAAGAGAGAAAGAGACAGAGAAAGGAAGTAAAGGGAGAGAGGGAAAGAAGATGAGGGGTAAGGGGGGGGGGGGGGGGGGGGGTGTATGAAGAAGGAGAGGTGAGGAAAAGCGAAAGTGAGATGCCATGAAACTTAATCACAGAAAGGGTCGTGTCGGGCAGAGGAGGGGAACAGATTAAATTAGCATAGCATTAGATATGGAAAATGATCTCTGTCAAAATCATCCGCTGCACAATTATAATATGTTAATTACTTATTTCATTAAGGAAGTTTATTATGGCCTCGCAGATGAAATCATGCAGGCCAAAGACACCTGGAGGAAAAGCAGTGATGCCTGAATATCTCTCTCTCTCCCTCTCTGCCGTCACTCTTGAGTCTCATCTGCCTCTCTCGCCCCCCCCCCCCCTCCTCCCCCCATCCTCATTCCTTCACTCTTCTCTCTTTGTTCCCCACTACATCACTCACAGTGTCACACTTTAAAATGCGATGTTTAATAATCTCCGCGATTGCTGTAGGAGTGTTATATTGACGACCACCAGAGAAGAGGTTTGATGTTTACCCCTCTGTCTCCTGTCTCATCAGAAAGAGTGTGCATATAAATAGTCTGGATCTGGAAGTGTACATGCTGTACAAACATCTGCATATGCAGGTTTACGTGAAGTTTTTTTTTTTTTTTTCAGTTTAGACACAAGCTGGGTTTTGATCCAAGTGTTATGTCATTTCTGTTTTCACAAATTTAGAAAAGCTGAATGGTCTTAGTAATATTCAGCCACGTTTTCATACAGCCTTCTAATGTTTTTTGAAGTTTAAAATAATTGAAATGTAAAGAAAAAATGCTAAATTGCAATACAATCATTTTTGTCAAATACATGATTTCATAGGCCTCATTGCTGGTTCAAAAAGAGGTTTTTAGGTGATAAACATCTGTTTCTATAGAGCAATAACAACTTGCCCAATACTTGTTAATTATTCAGAGTCCAGTGGTTGTGTTTTTATTCATTCACGAAGCCAATTTATTCACTCTCAACCCAAGTGATTCTGTTTTTTGTGACATTTCAAAAGTTTGCATAAAATCTGCTTGACAGTTGGATGCGAACAGGGGGGCACAGGGCAGTTTGCATTTGTTTCCACAGCCCTGCTGTCTGGCTAGCTGGCTCGCTGCCTTTCTGGCTCGTCAACGCCGGTCAGACACACGGACGATGATGATGACAGTCATCAGGGATGTAGCAGCCTTCCGCCCGTCCATCCAACAGTAGGAGCGAGAGGAGCAGGTGCAGAAAATGCAGAACAAAGAGGAAGTAGAGAGACTGATGGGGGGAGAGGGAGGTTGTTTGAGGATAACAAAGGAGCCCTTCTTTATATGTGCTATTAATGTGTCAGGGGTTATATTGAATTAAAATCAAGTTCAGGATGTCAAGATATTCCCATCAAGCAGTGAAATTCCCAACTCACAAGGTAGTCAAACTTCCAATGCATCAACAATTCACATAAAAACAAGTATCAAAATGAGCAGCAAAGTTACTGGAATGAATCTAAGTACAAAGTTTCATGACATTCCATGCAATACTAGAGATCTTTCAGTCTGAACCAAAGTAGTGAACCAACTAACTGACCGACAGAGCACCAACTTCAGATGTTATTACTAGATTGAGGAGGCATTATCAGTGACTCACTGCCTCAAACACATGGATAAAAAAGGGGCCTGCTACACTTAGTAGTAGGTTTAGAACAGCATTATCAGTCCATTAAATGATGTAGGGAGGAGGCTGGGGTGGTGGATGGTCAAACAAACAGGACTTTCACCTACGAGGCCACTGTTTGTGTCCCCATGTGAAACCAAAGTGAATGTTAGGCTGCCTAGGTAATGTTACATCACATAACAAACTATTAATAAGCATACCTATTTCAACTGAAACCACAACCTTTTCCCTAAACTTAACCACGTAGTTTTGACGAAAGTGAAACTGAAGCCATTCATTGGGCTGATTACGGCTTCTGAACTCACTAGTTGGTGTAGCAGGCTAACGGCCATTTAATGTGCTTATACCATTCAAAATGGGTGCACTCGACAGACATGCCCTCCATAGCGGATTTCAGCCAGGCATAAATGTGCTGCTGCCACCAGACTGAATACTACATATTAAGAACTTGTAGAATTGGGATTTAAACTCATCTACTCATATTTTTGGTTGTGGAATAGATAGTATAGTTTAACTGAATTTAAAAAATATCAACAGTGAACAATTTAAGGACAATTGTTGTTATATAATTCATAATTGGACAGTTTGGAATGAAAAATAGTGAGATAAACCTTGTCAATTACCACTCGCCAAATCCTTGTTCACAAAACCAATAACATGTCATTAAATGTCATCTGAGTAAAAGATAAAATAAGGAAGGCCAAAACTAAAATCAAAATAATACATGGGAAATAACATCAATAGACGGACAGCTCAGATAAAGTCAGGATATGCTTTCTGATAGAAGTACGTTTTTAAGAGAGACTTCAACAAAGTCAGTGACTCAAACAGCCTCATATCCTCGGGCAGGCCCTGACTGCAAAAGCTCTGTCCCCTTTGGTCTTCAGCCTGCACTCTGGAACAAGCATGATTTTTATATGTGTATAGATATAATTAATTGTATCAAAATGATGTCAGCTACATATGTAGATCTAATAAGCAAAAACAGCAATGTGTTTTTAAATAAATTTGATTTTTGCTTACACGGTCATTGTTTTCCATAATGATTTTTAAATTACTATACTTTATTTAGCCATCTCAAGAGAGAAATTCCCCTTTCAGGGGTTAAGTATCTTGCTCAAGGATAAACAAAGAGATAAGGCCTGATGAGGGACTGAGCATGCCAAATCTAAAGGCCATGTATCACCCCAGAATGAAGCCAAAGGCCCATTTATGAAGTCAACTTTTCCTTTTCAAGATTTGAACTACTGAGTCCACGCAGGAATCATGCAAGAGCTCAAAAGCCCCTGGAAAGGTCGGGTGATGCTATGTTGGTTTCAAATGAAGCAAACTGATTTTCAAAGTAGATTTATAAATATATAAATATGCATATCACATGTTCATTTTGTAACGATAACTGCTACATCCCTGATTTAGTGATCCACTAATAGATTCAAATGCAAGAATCAGAAACATTATATAAAAAGCTACAGAAAGATCAAAGATAGCTGATAAAAAGCTATAACGTCTGATGCACGTACAGTATGCAGCCGGGAACTGGGAAAAACAAATTCAGACGTTTAACATCTCTCCGATGATCCCAAATTTTCAAAACATCTCCGCTGTTTAACATGTTTAGCATTCCAACTTCAAAAAAATCCCGTAGCTCCTCTCATATTGGCCGCGAGGCTTCAAGCGAAAACCGTATTGATCGCAAAGTGAGAGGACTTGCAGAAGATAAATAAAAGGGAAAAAGAAAGGAGATGAGAGAGGAGGATCAGGAGATATATATGGCAAGAGAACGAGAAAAAAAGAGAGGCATAGACAGGCCAAATAAACCAGGGGCAATATCTTCAGTATCTGGGGCTCTGTTCTGCAAGGAACACAAGGGGAGAGGGAGGGAGGAGAGGAGGAGGAGAAAAGAGGAGAAAAGAGGAGGAGAGCGAGAACATCTTAGAGAGTGTGTACAAAGAGAATGAAAACACACACACACCCGAAGGCTGGGGTCACAGTCAGAATGCTAGAGAGGTGCAGCGGAGCCGATGGCTATGCAGGAACACCTCGCTCTGCCTTTAATATACCCTGCCCACCCCACAGATTTCAAAACAGATAGTCAAAAACAAAAAAATCAACGCCCCCAAACACACATACACACCCGCCTCGCGCAAACACACACCCTCCACCATGTACATAAACTCTGCAGCCCCCATGCAGATGTTGTGTAGTCTTGTTAGGTCGAACTCAGAGGGTGGGAATGGGTAAATTCGACAATGGCAGCCTCTGGGGGATTGCAGAGTAGTCTCACACATACACTAAACACTCTCTCTCTCTCTCTCTCTCTCTCTCTCTCTCTCTCTCTCTCTCTCCACATCGTGCCCTCTCTATTTGGATCTCTCACACACACACACAGAGGCAGAGGGAGAAGTGAAAGGTAAGCTTTTCTTATGGTTTCATGCATAATTCTGCCTCACAGCGCCAAACATTGTGATGAATTTTCACAGGGGATTTTTTTTTTTTTTTTTTTTTTTTGTTTTGGGTTGTGTGTATTTTGAGGCCACGAGGTGCAGCGATGACAAGATAGTTAAGTTGGTTTGGGCAACAGCTTGTTTTCAATCAGGACATTTATGAGGGGTTGAATCATTTATGCGCCCGGCGTCCCGGGCGTATGACAGATCCCTTGGAAACACAAATTATCATGTTGACTTGCAACAAACACTGTGTAATTACATCATGGCCTGTCGAGAGGCATTAAGGAATCTTCTCCCTATCGCCAAAGTAATGAGACGCTAATGCAGCTACATATGACACAGTCATTGGCAGTTAAAAGATTCACCCAAATACGCTGCCACTGAATAATTATAAGATATCACAGTTTTATAGGTTATGATATTAGAGGGTCTCTAGCATGTCGGCTCAATTTCAATAAAGGGTTCAGTAATAGATTCACTATCAGGGACAAACGTCTCTGTGGCCTGCTGTTACATCTGCTGTATCCCCTGTGTATCAGACCTGCCTCTGATTTCATTTATACATTTCTATTCTTAGGAGAGGAGTAAAACTGCCCCGACTTTAAGTCCCATTTGAAATCCAGCAACTCCTGCCATGTAAAGGAGCCAGAAATGGGACAGTCCTTCTGCATGTGTTAGCACTCCACTTGATCCATCAGGCATCTATCTATTCACAGAGGTCTCTTTAGGAGCAGACCGCTCAGGGCTGTTTGCCTTCCCAATGTACGTGTGAGAGAAATTGGGAGGGCCGTAGCCCTTAATGGTGTTGCCCCCCTCCCCCTCCCCCCCTCCCCTCCTACCCACCTCCTATCCTTAAATCTGCAGGGAATAAAGAGTGCTGTTAAACCAAACTGGAAGAGAAATGGTTTTGTTCAATGGGAAGCCGCCTCCATAAATTCCCACTTAATGCGGCGGAGGAAGGCTGAGGCAGAAACAGGTGATTTCGCCGCAGTGAGGGACGCCATTCATTACCTCTCAGCAGAGGGGAAGAACAGGAGAAGAAAAGGCTGGGTACTGTAGATGGACAGATGGGTGGACAAGTGGATGGATAGATAAAGCCAGTAAAGGAAATTCTGGTCTTTCATGGCCCAGACTCATAATTAGAACCTCAATTTTTAGGTTGGAGAATATATTGTTTGTCTGATATTATCCTTTTATCAAAAATCAGATAACGGCCACTCAGTGTCCTGCATTTCTGATTTGATAGCTATGATACTGTTTGATCCACTGTGATTAATCGATTGTATAGTATATGATAAATATGATTTTGGTTGTCTTTTTAAAGGTATTTGTATGAGTAGAATTAAATATTTCATCAGGTTCCCCTCAATAAGTACAGTGGTGTTGATGATATTTTAAATACTGCCTTAGCACCTTGATGAAAATCACTTCAATACTGGTAAAACCAGGGACCAGTCATCAGTTACAATCTGACATCACTAGTACTGGTATCAGCATTCAAAAATCTAAATAATGAGCCTTGACCAAAACACTTAGTATGTATGATAACAGTGGTCTAGAACCTATTTGGAGTCCTTGACTGTTGCCAAAGTGCTAAAAGTGATTTCTGTTCAATAATGTAATATCTGGGCAAATGGCTGGGGAAAGGAGATATTCTCCGAAGAGATGAGGCGAGGATAAGACGGGACGAGAGGCTCTGAAGGGTGAGATAAGTGACGGGGGGAGGAAAGGTAGGGTGGGGATGGGGGCTGTTGGAGAAACAGTGGTACAGGGAAGAGAACTGGAGTTTGGAGTGAGCGGTAAGTGAGTTATATTTAAACCATTAGGCAGCTTATTCGCTCAGTACAAATGCAAATGAACCGGCATTATCATCACGGCCTCTTCCCTGGAAATCGACTCCCTCTGTAATACCTCGGCAGAAGTGGACCGGTCGTGAACCCTCCTCCTCTGCAGTGCCAGCTAGCCCTCAAATGGCCTACATAGACGGCGAGACGCACACACACGTGCACGCGCACACACGCACACCGACACGCACACACGCAGCCAGTACCCCTCCTCTGCTAGGCACCCGCCCAAATCAGAGATCAAAGGCTGGATTTGTAAAGCTAATGGCTGCTGCGCTGCAGCCAGGGACAGGGAATGAGGGAAGAGAGGAATAGAGGGAAAGAGGGCAAAACAGACAGCAACAGCGGAGGCAGAGTGACACAGACGCACAGAGGAAGAAAATGTCTTTGTATTTTTAACAAAATTACTAAACACAATGTGGACTGCGAAAGCCACGCTATTTAAAAATAAGGCGATATAGAATATAGTGGGAGGTATCTCCAAAACACCTAGACAAACGCCACACTGAGGCGTTCACACTTTAACTTTTACTGGGTGCAGTTTTACTTTTAGGCAAAGCGATGAGAGACACGTCCACAGATGGTGACTATCTCTCGCTCATCACTGTGTGGGATTGTGGGATTGATGGTGTTGAAACAGACCTTTCTCTTTGTCTCACACATGGCGCAAGTGCTGCTGCTATTCCCACAGTGCAGCGAGAGGCCATTGAGATAAATGGCATGAATACAAGAAAAGGAGCAAGAAAAGAAGAAAGGAAAAGGAGGAAAGATGTGTCTTTGCCTTAAAAAAAACCCCAGAAATCTTAAGCATTCAGTCTGCCAGTTTGCATTGTTCCAACATTTATAATGCTTTAAGCTTGTCAGTAGTGCTCAGTCACTCCCACTCATTACAGTACATTGAAATCCTCACTGTCACAAAGAAACAAAAAGCATTTTATCACGTGCAATGATTTGGTGATCACAGAAACATATTGAGGAGCATATTTCACAGCGAAAAACTCCACAGCATGTATACTGAATCTCATATAATAACAGCTCAGCTCTTGGCTTACTGTTTCCAGTTCGCTCAATTAGGAGCCATTTTGGTGGCGAGTGGCTCGCTGACAATGATGAGAGAGGAAAAGTAGCTCTTGCATACATTAGCAGTGGAACCAGGCCAAAACGCTAGATTTCTCCTGATGACACTAACACTGTGACTTCATTATCACGACAATAAACAAGCGAAATGAGCAAAAATAAAAGTGTCAGAGCAGCAGAAACGTGCTGGTGGCTGCGTAGAGCCTCCTCTACGATGTCGATACCTTATTCAACGTGTTAATCGAGACAGCTTGTAATTCTCAGAGGAGATTTGATGGTTCAGTGTCCTGTTTTTTGACAGTAAACAAACTGTATTTAAAGTATTTTCGCCACTTTAATGCCACAAACAGCCTTGTATGTTTCCCTGTGATGAAGATAGCCTTTGAGTGTACCGTCACCCCCACCCTCTTCCTCCCCACCCATGCCTGAGACTCCATCAGTCATCATGATGGGGCGCTGAGGCCCCTCCATATCCCCGTGAGAGAGAGGATGAGGAAGAGGATGATGCAGAGGGATGAGGGCCAAAGCCAGAGCTCTTTGTCAGGTGACAAAAGCTTTCCAACACAACAATAGCTATCAGTCACTCTCCGAGCCTGTCGGATTATACGGATCACTATACGGCAGCGGTGGTATGTGTAGGTGTCTGTTTAAGTGGTGTGTGTTGAGGAGGGGGGGTTTGTGTTTGGAGGTGTGCAGGGGGGGTTGGGTATTGTAGGAATAGATGGACACGGTTACAACCTGCTCTGCTCCTCTTCTACACATTCAGTCAGGGCAGCAGATCACTATCGTCCTGCTTACATAACAGACGACTCCTAAAGCAGCAAGGAAGCCGAGAGCTCACACCTGGGGGTCAGACTGCTACTAATGTCTAGTGTTTACAAGGATGGGTTCTGGGTCAGGGTAGAGAGAGAAGGAAGATATTCTACTGAAGGAGAATTTTTTTGGCATTTTCTGGACAGTTTGCAGTATCAATATGTACCAAGTCAAACTGTAAACATTGCGGGTTTATGGTACAGTACAGCCCTGTCTCTTAGAAATCATGTTGGTATACAAATAATTGGAAACAGCAAATGTGTTTTGAGGGGACCGTAATACCAAGCGAATTATGTGTTCTACACATGATGAGGAAATGTTGTTAATTACCATATCTGGCAAATTACAAACATGTCAATACTGAAAATAACAGCTAAACATTCACTGACAATGTATTTCAGTTGTTTTCCACCAAAATGGACAATCCAGCAGTAAGCTATCTACTCGTGATGACAGCAGCAGTATTTTTTATTACCTTTGTTATTAACATTTAACCAAAATTGTGATATTTCCCTATAATTAATCAAAGAACATTTGTTGCCTAACCCTGAGACAGGAGTCTGGACACAGGTCCTGCACTTTTACCAACCTCCATCCTCCCTAGCCACCTTCTTTGCGAAGCCTACGTGGTACATGAATGTAGTGTTTCATTACCTGACAGAAACGTTTCTGACAATAATCCAGTCAATGATTATGAAAGCAGTTTAGTAACATTGAAACATTATTTGTAGGAGACAGGGTCGCATGGTCATACAGCAGTGTTAGTTGCAAAATGTACCAAATGTTTTTTCAAAAATAAAAGTGATCACTATGTGGAAAAATGGAACCTGTGAGTGTTATATAATTATATATCATAACATCATAATAAATCATTCTAGATACATATAACCATAAAAGTACTGTATTCTTTATGTAGTTGGACAAAGTGGAGCTGATTTTAACTTCATACATTTGTTTTATGTATAACTACACATCAAATTTTATGTTTGAATTCATAGTGAATCAGATTTTTTATTAAGTGTGATATTTCTCTCTGAAATGTAGTGCAGTAGTTGAGTAAAAGTACTTAGTTACATTCATTTAGTGCTTCTTCATCAGCAGCAACGTTTCTTAATAAGCTATATTCATGGATAAAGATGGACATTAAATATTACAGCTCAGCTCATTTACACTAACAAGACTTGTTATAGTCCATCTTCATGTATGTGTGTTTAAAATGAATGTCAGTGTGTGTCTCAGTGTGTTTTTCTGTCTGGAGAATGCAGTGCATGCTGTGCTGGAGGTGGGCGAGAGGGGCATTGACAGTGACCTCCAGCTCCACTCTCTCTCAGGTCAGGGTTCACAGTGAGGACGATGCTATAGGGTCTGACTGGAGGGAGCCTGAGAAAGGGGGTGGGCTCCCGGTAAAAAATCAATGCATGGCCGGTGGTGGGTCTCCTTCTCAATCAGCCACCATGACAGCTGCTCCAGATGGCCACTGGGTAAGTTGGCTGTCAGGCCATCAGTATCATCATTACCCATAAGGCCCGGCACGGTCAAAAGGTCAAGGGGTGGCCTCTGTAGATTTGTCAACCTGAAACACCAGGGAAGCACCAAATATTTGTATCGCTGTCAGCGTATGTGACATTTATCTATTTTATGTAAATGGCATATTATAATGCTCGCTGAACGCAAAACACACAAACTCCAAAGCAGTGGTGCAGAAAGGGATAATTCATCATGAGAAGTCAACACTTCACATTTCATTTCTTTGCAGAATGGTATAAATGCTGGCATGGAGACAATTGCAGCGACATGTGTTTTCCTTTGTTTTTATACAAGAATTTATATCACCCTGCAGGACAGCCCTACCAGGAATAATAATCTAAAGGTGTATGGCTGATGGAGTGTCTGTGTGTCTTTGAACAGTAGATGACCCATGTGAACTCAGAACTAACACTGCCCTGATGAATCCGAGGTCACTGGGTCATGACGGGGTCATGGGTCGCAGAGAGGACTCTTGTCTGACCTTTAGCACTGTGTCTCACTGATAACCTTACTGTGGAATGAGGAAGCACAGTGTGAAGAGAAAGTTAGAGGGAGACATTAGTCCATTTAGTCTGGGGTATTTTTAGTAATACTGCTTTAGCCCAACCTCTCCTACTGTTAGGAGAGGTTGTAAGTCAATCAGTCAATCAATCAATTTAATTCATAAAGCCCAATATCACAAATAACAATACGCCTCAGAGGGCTTTACAGCATACAATATCCCTCTGTCCTTAGGACCCTCACAGTGGATAAGCAAGATTATAATTTTTGAAAAGAGTAATAAGTAATATATCACATTTTTAGAGTAACAAGCCCAACACTATACCTGGCTAACTAGCAATCAGAACCCACGGCTTGTAATTTTAGTGTAACTGACTTGTTATATCTGATGATAACGGTGAAAAAGTGATTGTCAAGAAAAATAATGCATAAAGTTTAATATCAAGTGGGGTTACGATGAATTAGATGGTTTTTTTTACAATGACCATCTTAGATAATATCATGGTTTCATGGTATGTGGTTCTACACAATGTTATTATCAATCAACGTTACAATGACCCTTAAAGGTGAGATTCCTCATCTGGTAGCATATTGTTTTTCAATACCTTAGATAAACAAATATACATGGTCAATTTTCATACCACGGTATACCCTACAACTGGTTGCGCGGCAACCCGAGTTCCAGGTTTAGAAAAGTAATCCGGATCTTCATGTCCTCTGAAAGTACTCTGTATGCCCTACTAGAGTGTGTAAACCTATATTCTTCTGAAGCTATAATATGTGCTTTTAGTAATCAGTCAACATTCAATAGAACTACAAGGTTCAATATTAAAAGGCAGAATGAATGAAGGTAATGTACTGCCACCTTTGACAGACAGCTATAATGATATATGTTCAGTTTCCTTTGCTGGCTTCCTCTGATTAAACACAATGTGGGATCAACAGCATGTTTTTATGATTGCTGTCTGTTTACTGCCCTGCCTGGTCAAAGACTCAGAGTGTGTGCATGTAAACATTATGTGGTGTCTTTCACACACACACACACACGCGCACACACACGCCTGTATGGGAAAACAGCAGTCGTGTAGGAGGGAATGCAGTTGCAGTACGTCTGCTGAATCCACAGTCTGACACGACCCTCTAAACAACAGATGCAGTTGCACACATTCTGGCACACACACACACACACACACACACACACACACACACACACACACACACACACACACACACACACACACATACCCACTCTGACTAACAGAAGCAAACACTCCCATACATCTACACATGCAAAAAATACATGCACTATATGTGACCTTGCCCTGACAATGGCACCCACCTACGCTTCAATCTGTGTGACAGTGGAAGGCAAAAAAAGATGAGATGCCCATTCTTCTTGAAATAGTATTTCTTCGTGTTGTTGTGGTCTGTCGTGAAGTGATTGCAGTCGAAACTGACAGAAATCTATCTCTTGTGAGCTAACAATGCCGAAGTTGAAAAGCTGGAATAGTGCACTCAAAAGATGTTTTTAAAAATTGATAGGTCAGTTTTTAAAAGTTTGAAATTGCAGATGAAAAGAAGTGGCAAAGTACTTTACTTCATATTGTGCTCTTTGTTAAACGTGCACTATAACTGTCTAACAGGAGCTCTACTTAATAGATTAAACGGCAAAAAGAAATTATTTTCAGAATAAATCTTGCAGATTATCTCAGAAGAGCCTTTTGCAAATGTTGTCAAAGGTCAAGTTAACAAAGAAAATTGCAATGAAGTTTTCTTGATAAGGTTTTTTTTTTTTTTTTTTTAGAATTTAGCCATTTGTGAGGAGGTCTTAACTCAAAGGTCTGTGGATATGTTTTACTCTTTGATGGGTTCCAGTGGACTATTTTTGTGTCAAAAGATGGTCTAAATCGTGCCTCCGCTCTGTTAAAAACTAAATTTTGACTGTAGCCACAAATACTTGTGTTAATATTAACGATGAAATTTGTCAAACTCACTACTCCTTAGAAGATCGCATAAAATATCTAAAACATCCTCTAATATCTGTATCTGTTTTCCAAAACTCATATTGTTCAAGCTCTGATCTTTTGAAACCTTTTTTCAAAAGGGTGGGAGAAAACAACAAGAAAACCTAAAGGCTGTTGAACTACATTTGTCTCTCAGACAGCACCTACAGTCTGCTCTGCCAGCAAGGAAAACAAGGAAGGAGCAACCAGACGGAGGGGGGGCTGTTGTATTATCCTCCTCACAGGGGGGTGGGGGGATGCTCTGCCATGTTATTGAAATCTCCAAGTCCTGAAGCACTCTGCTGTACTTCTCATTAACCGGCGCAATGTTTGCCGGGGTGTCTCTTTCCTCTTTAATAATAAAACAACGCTCCCCTCTTTTCTGCCGACTTAAAGGATTTCCTAATTTAATCAACACGGGCAGGAACAATAACAACAAAAGCATCAACAATGGTAACATGGCCTCCGGTGTCTTGTCTGTACTTTTGCAGAGCAGAGAACCTGCCTGGATGTGGGAAAAGTCATGTGTATGTGTGCATGCTTGTGTTTGGGTTTCTGTGTGTGGATGGAGCGAAGGATGGGGGGGAAGAAAAACTAGAGAGGAGATGACATTTACTTCAGTCTGGATGTGCTAATAATGTGGCTGTCAGTCCATCAACTGCTAACTGATGAACACAGGTGAGGAGGATACTGTGTGTTTTGTGTTTGTCTGACTGCATGTTTACACCAAAGCATGACACACAAACAGTCTCTCAAAGTGAGCCACGGTGACCATTGCTTGACCCCAGTAGCACACCCCAGTCTCAGTGTACATAGGCAACCTGACCTGACTCTCACCCCGGATATCACTCCAACACCCCTACACTCGCACATGCACACATGTACACACATGCGCACGCGCGCACACACACACACACACACACACACACACACCACACTCACACACACACACACACACACACACACACACCACTGTTTATAGGCTCTACTGACCTCATGATCACCCTCTCATAGTCCAGCTGGCCTCTCTTTCACCCCATGACCTCTGGATCACCCCAGACAGCACCCTGAGAGAGACAGAAGGGCCGGGGTTTTAGGTGAAAGGCTGTGGTCATCTCCCTCTCAGTGGGTGTTAACAATCCATTTCCCAACTCAGGACAGCTTATACACCAGTGTAGATTAGATGTGAAACATATAGAAAAGAAAATTCAGGTACTCATGTTCAGTCACATCATTCTTTTGATAGGCTTGTGTTAGGAATAACACTTTTAAGTGTAACTGATTTGGGGCCATGAAGCACATTATCTTACAAATTACAATGTGAATAGATACATTTGACTTAAAATACAAAATATTAATCATATCCAGTTTTACTTCACAGTAATTCACTGAAAATGTAACCACTGCATTTTTTTAGTTGAATCTCCTGACTTTCACATGATTTAGTCTAAATTAAAAAAAACTATGGTGAAAGGCAAGAAAAAGTTCTCAACAAATTATATGAATATCTTAGACCTATTTGGAGACATGCATCAGGAATAAAATATCATGTTGAAGTCATCAGAGTTTCTTAAAAAGTTACTATCTTGGAGGCACAACAGGCCACTCACATATAGTATGTAAATTTTTCTTAAAAATGCAAAATAATCATATTGGGTTTGACTTCAAAGTTGCCCCTCATGAAACATTTAACCTCTACATTTTCACACATTGTGTTGTTATGTTTTCATACGTTAGCTTCTAATGCACCTTTAAAGTCTAATAGTGCCCTATTAGCTCTTTTCTAGGCATGTTTCATTTTGAAAATGAACCTCTCCTGACATGTTAGTGCTATTTCACTGCCCGACCACTTAACTGGATCAGACGATGTTCCTATGGGATTCCATTAGCAGTCTTGTATACTGGGTAACACTGACATAGGGAGAGTCTTTGTGTTACAAAAAACTGTACATAATTCACCATTGTATCAGAGGAAATCTAATTTAGTCTGCCAGTCCAGTGTAACATGTTACATACAGTACAAGGATCCAGAGAAACATTGGGGGAAAGGTAGAATTTTGTGCACAATATGCAATAGCTCCATCATATTTGAAATGCAAACCGGCTCCTTTGGTGAGAGACTAGTGGGAGTTGGAGGTGCACTGCAATGGCTTCTGGGAGTAGAAAACAAACAGCGCTGTCAAAACAAATGCTTTAATGCCTGCGGAGGCTGTCCTGCACTCTGCAGTTAGCAAGACTGGTCCATACCAGCCAGCTTAATGGGCTAATATGGATGAGAGAATTTTTTCCTGGTGCTTTTGTAAGCTGAACTTTACATCAAAGACCCATGATTAATTACTGATAAGGGGTTAATAAAACATTAATGCTTTTTGTAATTAACTACGACTCTGAAATACAGTACACCCCTCCCCACCCCCCCGTTGCCACCACTTCTCTCCTCACTCACCCCCAGCTATGTCTTGTCTTCATCTTTTTATGTCACATTCTGCTGCATCGTGCCATCTTGCATTTTTTTTTCTCCTTTTTTTTTCCGAGGTTGAAGTGAAATCATTAAAATAGAGTATAGGATGGGCCAGAAGGGAACAAACACAGCCCCAGATTTGTTTATCCTGCTCCAGAGGAGGACGGGGTGGCGGGTTTTTAATTAAGGGCTTTTGAATATTAATTTGGAAGGGTGATGGAGGCTCCAACAAGGTCAAGATAAAAAAACAAGAGCTTCATCACACTGACTTTTACAAGAACTGAGCCTCCAGAAAACAAAACACTCTCATTAATTGTCTCGCACAGGCCAGTGAGAGGGTTCAGACAAAAAGTAACGTTGCATCATCAAAATGGGAATTCTCGCTGTTTTCTTCTACCTGAGTCAAGCGCACAACACGAAACAAAAAGTATTGAAATATAAACACTTGAGAGGTGAAGCAGTGAGCCTGTGGCCCCAGATACTCTCACAATGGCTTTGCTGAGTGAATGGCATCCAGTGTGAAATATGCACTGCAAAAGATAATCACACAAACAAGACATTTAATAATATCATTTTGTTTTGTGGGGCCAGAACAGTCTACCTTACTCTGCCCTGTTTTTCCTGCTTTCACTGGCGCCAAGAATGTTCTTGTATTATCGGTCTTCCCGCTGATGTCCTGGTTTCAACTTTAAGGAATTTCCTGTAACTAATACGAAGCTCTTACGTGACTTTAAAATGTTTTTGTTGTTAAAGGGGAGCTACACCCTTTTTCAAAATTTGGAAATGTTATTCAAATGGTTTCTCTTTCCAAATGTGGAAAAACTTGGGTGTTAAAACTAAAATTTGTGATGTTATAAGTATAAAGTCTGGAGTTGCTCCATCGACAGTGAATTGGATAAGATACTATAGATGACACAGAGCATGTTCTGACTATAGACCCTTTTACTGTTGGTAAACAATATGCCGTTTTTGGGTGGGCGGGGCTTAGTTTGGGGCAAAATAATTTGTCAGGCACATTAGCTAGTGCTAGCCAGCAAGTTCTGTTGGCTTGTTTTAGACAATAGAGGAAGATGATACGAGGATGCATTCAGAAATACCCATTTCAAGTGCTAGGATGTAGTCTGGCACAAACTGGACCATTCGTAAATTGGGAGTGTTATCAGAATGTTCCGTCCAGTTAACCAGAGCACACCCTCGGCACTCTGACTGTGCAAATGGAGCAGCAGAGCGCCAATTGGAGTGAATGTGTGATCAACTTAACTGTTTATTTTTTTATATATAAAAAAAATGCTCCGTTTGTTCGACCAACAGGGCTCTCATTTTAGTGTAGAGCGTCAGACTGAATTTACAAACACACCATGTCAGGTCACACATCCAAGTAACACTAAAGTAAAGACTGACCAACGGGACCAGACTGGCCGACCTGTGTGCAATCGTAAAAAAGGGGGATGACACTTGAATGGATTCCTCCAGTTTGTTTTGCTATTGAAGTTGATATTTGCTAACACGTTAAAACGTTAGCGTGACAGAAAAATCCAATATTCCTCTTAATACCTCCCCAATATCTGATTGGGTGGACATGATAACCCTCAATACACATAACGTTATTCATCCCTACAACAGTAAATACCTTTTCCCTAACCTGATATCAAGTGTGCACTGCACATGCAAGAATTTTTAATGATCGCCATAATTGTCTTTGTTGTTGTTGAAAATTTCAGTTTTAAGCCATGACTCCTACTATTCTGGTTCCCAACAACACAAGAAGACAACATTTTAAGACTCCTATGTAGCCTACAGCCCTGTGGTGGCAAGTGTTTTGTCTTGCTTGACATATTCTAGAGACCAAAAAATCGGGATATGTCAACCTCTCCATTTTTGATAATGTCCATCTATCTCGCTCAAATCTTCTATTTAATTGAAAGTCTAATACTAAATCACTGGGATACCTCTTTTAAGATCCCTTGCAGACACATTTAAGATATATAAATATGCTGTTAAGATTTGTGACTGCATCTTGCATGGTTGCGATGTTATCACATTGACAAAATCTGCATAGACAGACATATAAACAGCTGGCAAAGTACTCAAAACCACTTCTGTTGTAGTTCCCACTACAAGGTGTCTCCAGGACCACATTTTGTCATGATGACACACACACAGGCTCACAAGGTGAAAACAATACCAGCCATCGCAATTTTGTCGTGGCTGTTAATTAGTAGAATTGGCTGACTGCAGTACTTAATGACAGCGTTAAGACGTTTATGTTGTGTGGGGGTTTTTTTGTCAGAGAAATGTGAGGAGGACCAGCAGGTCACAGGATGTGATTGATCTGAGGAAGTTCATTGTCATTACACTGACCAATGCACCCTGACAACACACACCCAAAAAAAACACTTGATGCACACAAATATGCACACACACACACACACACACACACACACTGGACACAAATAGAAAGGTCGCACACGTAGCTCTCTCTATCTCCCAAACACACACATACACCTATACACAGTGGATGAGACAGTGGGAATGTGTGGTTAATATTTAACAAACAGGAACAGAAATAGATGGGCTTGTGTGTTCAGAGCTGAATAGGTTTCAGCAGAGTGGCCTCTGTGGCGCATGAAACATTTAACACACTCCAAACAGTAAATCATAGGAAATAGAAAAGTAAAGTTTACATCAAGATAGACTTGTAAAAGAGCTTGCACTGGACTAGATGAGGTATGTAGGTGGTCCTCCATTTTTTTCCCAACAATTGATTAAAAGGTGCTACCCAAATGGATATTACTGCAATCAAAAACTGTATGTTTATGTCACAACAGGTTATTTATTACATATTAAGATATTATCCAAAATTCCAGTTAGTTGTTAGGGTAATGAAAACACGATTTGATGATAAATGATCTGCACTTTAACGTGAATGCAGGAAGAAGACTTAAATTTACTGCATATTATAGATTAAGGCAATCACCCACAGTAATTCAAAGTGATCATATTACCAGGTTTACCGTGTGTAAGCATCACATTTCCCTAAAATGAACAAGCATCTGGTGTATGAGTTTGTGAGCATGTGTTGTTTTTGCTTTTCTCTGCTTTTTGGAGCCTGCACATGTGCTACCTGTGTGTATGATAAATCTGTTCTCTCTCATAATCTATGTGATTCAAAATGTGATATATGTGAGCGTGAACTTTGAATTATGACCCGCACGGCGGATCGTAAATCTCTCCTCCCAAACTCTCTCTGAGTATACACTCTTACACTCTTTGGTTTGGTCCACTCATAAATCTCTCCAAACTGGAGCGGAGGTACACACTCTTTCTTTCTTTCCTTCTTTCCAACACCCTCTCTCACAGAAGTTGGAGCCTTCAGATTAGACAAAACAACAGCGGAGAGGCCAGCTGACTTTTGTGAGTATGCATATGAAAGCATCAGAAAGAAATAATGGACTCTGGGAAGAGCTTATTTTGATAGTTTGCTTTAAATTATAATGAAAATTTGCAATGGATATATCAAGGAACATTTTTGATTTATTAATCCTTGAAAAGCTTTCAGTTTGTAGATGACAGAAAATCAAATGGAAGACATTTATATTTCCCATTTCCGCCAATTTGTTATGTATTCTCAAATGAATAAATCACCAAAACTTGCAAGCAACCAAAAGCAAGGCGGCCAACAGTATTTCCATCATAACTTGCTCACATAAAAGTAGACATGAAATTCCAACTTGCACTTGAACACTTTGAACAATAATAGTTGTTTTGGCCAAAACCTCCCACAGCTTCCAGGCTGACCACTGGTTCAAGGACTGGAGCCTTGAGGGTGTTTTCCAGACGGTGTTTTCTCTCTCTGTCTCATTTGTGTCGCAGCCAAAGGAGATTTCAGGAGAATCACAGCATCAGCAGCCGCAGCCGGAGTGGTGAGAGGACAAAAGAGTCGTCTGCTATTGTTACCCTGGCTCTCAATAATTTGCAAGTTAGCATGAGGTGCGATATCACAAACAAACGCCCTCAAACAAAGAAAAAAAAATATTGCCATCTCGGCATCCTTCTGTCACCTGTGAAAAGAAGCACCTGGGATGAACAAGAGCCGGTGCATGGTGGCGGCGCGATTGGACAGTGAGTATTCATAGGCCGCTTCTACCAGGTACAGTACAGCCAGTGGACCTCAATCAACACTGAAAATTTGTATGAGTAGTGAGATGGGCCACCTGTATCTGCTTCCTGAATTATTTTGTGACATCAAAATGTGTATAAATGTATGAAATATGTTTGTAACAGCTTTTAAAATGTTTTGCATTGCATTGTTAATGAAAGTCTTGCTTTGTTGGATAAGGTGTGTAATTGCTGTGGACATAATTTTGATCTTTTAGTGCTTGTTGTCAACATTAACAAAAAAATGTCAGATATAAATTTAGATTCTACTCACAGTAGCGTAAATAGTAAGTGGTGAGTATTTAGATCTTTTAATATAAGGGTCTGTATACAGCATTCAAAGCATATAGCATGGAAAACTATTTTCATTGTAAAGATACAGAGGAATGATGGTGTCCTGAGCAAAGAATGAAGTCACTCTCCCTCTGTCTTTTGTGTGTTAGTCAGTCTGGGGTTTGGGGGGTTCCAGTGATAAAAATGGCGGTATCGTTGCAAAAGTATAATACCAACCCTCTGCTCTGCCAGCATTGTTGTTCTTGTGACCGGTGTTTGTACTGTTAGCATCGTTAGCAGCTAGCTGCCAGCTAAAGCAAGATTTCTACTTCTGTTGTGAATCGACGCCATAGGCTCTGCCTCGACATAGGTCTTACGCCATATCCTACACCGTAGCCTGACATGCATCTCCCCAGAAATGCATTTACACATCGCGGCAACGCAGACCATCTGTCTATTTTTGCAAGCCGAAACCATTTCCTTCAGTGGAAATTAAGCTTTTATTTACTTTTATTTCACATATTAGAAAATATAAATAAAAATTGTGAAGACAATAAAGCCTCCACAAAATAGCATTATTTTAAGTCTTGTGTGTGATTTATCCTAGCTTCATATGAGTAGAGGAAATCTATGCTAGTTGCTAGACTAATTTATACTATGTGAAATGCTTATGCTAATAACGTTAGCATGTTATATTTGTTTGGAAAACATGTTTATTATAAGACAGTTGTTTTGTCGGTGAATCTTTTGAGCTGTAATGGAGCCAAATTTTGTAATGTTACTTTTGTAAGAGGAAGAAAACTCCACTAGCCACTAGGCTAATTTATACAATGTAAAATGCCATAGGCATGTGCTAAAAACATTAGCATGTGGTATTGTGGGGGAAATGTGTGCTGGGAGTTAAAGAGAAGCCAATTTGTGTACTTGTAATTTAAATTGTACCATTAAGCCATGTTTAATGTGTGTTTTGGGTTGTGTTTAAAGTCAAATAAATTTAAAACCACTTCACAGAAACCACACCACCAACTAGTGTTTTGGAGGTGTAACTGCAGAGTGACATAGACACAAGTATAAATGCTCACAACGGTGTAGGCCATGTGCATACGCTTCGACGTAGGCTCTGCATAAAGCTGACACGCAAGTATAAATCCACCTGAAGCCACTTTCATGTTGGTAGCCGTGTGCAGACAATTCTGGCTCAGACTCTGAATCCTAGACATGCAATGAACACATATATCTCCTTAAAATTAAAGTAACAATACAAGAAAGTCACATGTAAGGCTTGCATTCAACATTTTCACTTACGTTTGTGCTAAAAGTATTAAAAGTATTTGTTATACAGATGAATGACCCTAGTGATTGCTATATATTATTAGATTCTACAGCATTACTATTGTAGTTGGCTGATCTGGTGGTAATTTAACTACTTTTTGGACTGTTGGGTATTTTACTCTCAACTATGTGTCTTCTTTAATCATAATGTTTTGTATGTAAAGGATTAACCAGCAAAGTAACCAGTATCTTTCGCAATTTAATAAATATAGTGGGGTACAAAGTACAATTATTAGTCTAAAATGAATTATAGAAGAAGTATAAAGTAGCATGAAATGGAAGCACTCAGGTAAAGTACCTCAAGTACAGTGGCCTACTTGAACAAATGTATTTGATACCAGGCATGCCACCATTACAAAAGAGGACTATTTAGTATCAGTGTTCCCTCTAAATATAAAGTTAGGTGACTTTCAATTATCACAGTAACCAGATAATAATATCTTGTCAGTCATCAGTGATACTATTTCTGTACTTTATATCTAGAAATTCAGTCCTGGTGATTTTTCATACCAGACGCAGCTTGCATTTAGTGAACTGATGCACCTGATATGGTTCATTATGATTGTCATTTCCACTTCTGCTCCTACTGGTGCCGCTGCAGCCGTTTTGCTGCTGCTAACGGCGCTATATGGAGTAATTAGCATGAGTGTGTCGCGGTGGGTTTTACGGGACGCAGCGTCGTCGCCTCCATTACGGCTGACATTCATCGCTCATCAGTCCACTCACAGATGATGATGATCAACATACGGCGCATCATCGCTGCTAATGAGATGCGCTTTGCTGATGAAAGCCATTCGTCGAAATTCAAGCGTAAAAAATAGAGAAAGAGAGACAGGGGGAAAAAAACACATACACAGGAAGGCGCATTCGGACAGCACTCATCTTTCAATCTAATGGTGTTAACTAAGATTCATTAACCACCAGCCATCTTTGTCCTGCAGGAATCTTGGAAGAGTGTTTGCGTGTTTGTCTGCTCTCTGTTTCTCTACCACATACTCTCTGTCTTGTGTGGCATGTGGTCATATTGTTTGTCAGTGTACTGTATTTGTATGAGTGGCCATGGGAATCAGTACCAAATTAATCTGTTTCAAAGGGAAGGTTCACTTTATGCCATTATCCGTAGTAGAAACAAATTCACAAATGACTTGCTCCTGGAAATGTGGCCGTGTGTGTGTGCGTGTGTGAGTGTGTGTGTATCGTTGTGGGTGTGTGTGGGTGTTGTCTGTGCAGACGGGGTGCTCATCATCTCCTGGAAGGATTGATATGAACATTCTGTCACTCACGGGCAGCACAGATGGCTAATTTCCGGAAAAGAGCAGATTTGAGCCAGGTTTTAAAGGGGAAAAAAAATAGAAATGGCACTTTTTCAAAGTGTGTGTGTGTGTGTGTGTGTGTGTGTGTTTTGGGGAGAGAGCATCAGTGTGTGTGTGTGTGTGTGTGTGTGTGTGTGACTGCCTATAATGTAGCGGGGGTTCAGTCAGGCTTGACCACTGACAGATAAAAGCTTTGTGTTGTTGAGCTGCCAGCCCAACATGGCTGCCTGTCAGAGTGTGAGTGAGCAGTGTGTGTGTGTGTGTGTGTGTGTGTGTGTGTGTGTGTGTGTGTGTATGCAGTGAAACCTCCAATGTGATCTAGGCGCCCACAGCTGTGGAGCTCTTCCAAAGTGCTAACATTTAGACAAACAAACCCTGCTCCACATCCATCGGAGGAAAAAAAAAAGAGAAAGAAATCCAGATAACGTCACTTCAATACCCATTTAACACTCGCTCCTCTCGCCACCAAACATTGGCTAAGGCTTTGTGGAAGGACGAGGGAGAGGTTGTGACAGGATTATAGCGCTGTTTACTGTAAATAACCAATTTAATGACCGCTGGCAAGCTTCAGGCCACAGGCCAGAGGCTCAGAGAGAGAAACAGAAATACAAATGTGAGTCATCTGGTCTACTCCCCATAAGGCGAATTTAGCGGAGGTACTTTGGAGTCATGCTCATGTGATGCCACAAAACTTGGCTATGAAATAAAATATTCAACCAAAAGTAGTGCATTTTCATAAGAGGGACTTCCTCTTTAGTTAAATGTGTTTGAGTTGGAATAGGGTGATCTGGTGTGGCCATAACCTCAAGAGAGACAAGCTGGGCCAGAGGACTACAGACTATACACTGTAGGAGTGTGTGTGGGCACACACATTTTTTTCTTGCATATGCCACACCCGTGCAAAGGTGTTTATTTTAAAAAGACATACACACATCATACATGTTACTGCATTACTGTGTCTTTATGTATGCATGTGTGTGTGTGTGTGTGTGTGTGTGTGTGTGTCTATTTGGCCTTATAACATGTTTTATGCTGCTTGTAGGCTCTATGTGCATATGTGCATGTGTTTCAATTTGTGCATTTACCTCCTTGTCTTAAATAGATGGACATGTTTATGTTATGTGTGCGCGTGTGTGTTTGGCATGCAACGCATTGCCGCATATCTGTGTGTTCATCTGTGCTAAGCGGATGAGGGACCCGGTGAGCAACGCTAAAACATCCAGCTTCTTGTCCTTGCCCTTGTCAACATGGCGCCGTCCGTTATCCCTCACCTAGCAGACAAAGACACTTCTTACAGGAGGGATCATCAGTCGCCTTTGCAACTCTGCAGATTCACTCCATAAATCCTAATTATACCCCTCCTAAGTTCCCCCCCTCCCTCTCCCGCTCCACAAATAAATGGTCAGAAAGTGTAAAACATCTGCTGCGTGGATCATCTCAGTGGCTGTGAAGGTAAATCATCCTCGTCTGTTTCTATTATAAAGGCAGGAGAGTCAAGGGACTTCAACTCTGCTGAATGCGAAGCATCACTTCACTGACTTGTTCCACCATGTCACTTGACTTTTCAGCCATTGAGGCTGTGAATTGTTGTCTATTACATTTTTTTGGTTCTGTTATTGACCACTAAAAGTGCTGCTCATTAGGTATTAGAAACACATCACAAGAGCAATGCAAAAACTCAGGCTATGATATAATGAGCACAATGTTGCAAAAGTCCCAGTTTAATGTTTTATGGGCCTTATAATTGTAGCAGATTTTTTCCGATGGCTAGTAATTATGAATGGAAAAACTTTTCAATGCTTCTATTTTCTATTATTCTGGAGTACATGACATTTGACCTCAATTCAATTTAAGCACTTGATTTATTTCTAAAAAAAAAAAAAAGGCAAATCATTCACTCGTCAAACTATTTAAACAACAAGAAATGTAGTAAAATAATTATCAACAATGAGAAAGATAAAACAGTGTGTTTCTTGTGCAGGCGTCTGGTAAATTCATGTTTACAAGCCAGCTGTCTTCTTCTTCTTTGTTGATGCATTGCTGTGCTCCCTTGAACATTACTGCCACCAATTACCAATCAACAGCATAATGTGAAACCAATGGCAGAATGTGACTCGCATCACCCCTGCTTTAGTACTATTTAGCAGTAATATTAAAGTATATATGGGGCCTAAGAAAATAGCTTAAATGCGTGACACAATTTATCATACTTAGTGTATGGTGGTGTGCTTTCCTCAGTTTATAACTGTAACTACATTGACTGTGTATGAGGTAGTGATCACTGCCAAAATGAGAGTGACAATATAATACCATGGATGAACATTTCCTGTGTAGAAACTGACATTAGGCATTTATCCATGCATGGTGTTTAAATATGACCCACAGGAGCGTTTGCTGAATTAGCACACCCCTACTGGTGGACAACAGCATAGATGATACATGACAGTTAACAGTCCAAGTTCTAAACATGTAAGTAATATTGTGAAATGATTGCAATTGCACCAAAACGTCATGGTTAGGTTTTGGTAACAAAACTCTTTGGTTAGGTTTAGAAAAATGATTATGGTTTAATGGCTTAAAATAAGTATGTTTGTTACTAATATAAGGTAATGTGATGTATGTCACATGACCCGCTATGACATTTTACGTTGCATTGTTGAAATAACATTGTCTTTTGTTTTCACACAGGAGATGGGGAGCAGTCTCCTGGATTAAAGTCCTGTGTTTTTTTGACCCATGCTTCTCTGTCCCTCCCACCCTAAACAAACTTTGTTGCTCTTAAGATTACGGCGCCTGACTTCCTCCTTTACTACAATCAAAATTACTAACAATAAATGTAAGTATAGGTCACAGTTGCTGCTTGTACAAATGACCTTTATGGTTGTATTTTGGAGGACGGTATCTGTAGATATAGCATAATGTACCTCCTGACCATGACTTTTCATTGGTGGTCAGACAGAGTCTTTCCCTAGTCTATATATTTTTCTGTATGGTGTCAAACAACTGCACTGTAGCCATGTTACCACAAAACACTTTTTATAGTACCTTAGAATGTTATAACCTGTATGGACATGTACCTCAACCTTTGATTTGTTTTTTTTTTGCATTTCTAGGACAGACACTTCTCTTATGTAGGAGAGGTTGTTACCAGATGGTTATGCGTCCAGAGTTGTTATCAGCTGCGTCACTGCTCCATCCAGCTCTAGCTGAACCTCTGCACCTCGCTGATAGTTTACCAACAGGGTTGCGCCAGTCTTTCAGAGGAAAAAAGAGCAGGCTGGAGTGTTTAGAGTCTCTGTCGCATTTGATGAGATATTTTAAAACAGAAGGTTCAGGGTTTGTGCATTGAATGCTTGTCAAACAAGTGTGTCTATTGCGCAATCAACGTACTGCAATGTTTCTAGCTCCACCTTTTGTGTTTGAAAAAAACATGACTGAATGGAATGGTTTTGCTGGTAGCATCTACAACTTTTGACAATGGAAATGCAAAATAATCGTTCTAATATGTAACAAACTGAGCTGAACTGAACTGGATGGTGGGATCGGAACGAGGCTTATGTGTCTTGAGATTGTGGTGTGACTTGGAATTTTGTATTGAGGCTTCAATTCTGTTATTATCCTGAAAATCCTGAAAATGGCCCACAGCTGACACAATTCCAATGGGTTGCATATTCTAGTCTATAGACTGCGATGGTATGGGTGAAGGCCTTATATGACCTTCTGGCAGTGGTCCTAAGGATGTAGTCAGATGAGGTTGCCCCATTGACGTTTCTCCATTTGTTTCTGGGGCCTCTGGTGCCTCACTTGGGTGGCAAGTGAGCAGGTGTGTTCTCAGATGTATTATTGTTGTAAGGCAGTTGCATTTTACAAAGTCTGCAAACAGCCTTATCTTTGTTGATGATTTTGCATCTACATTGTAGAACCCAGATTACCTCCCCACACTGCTTCTCAGATGCTTTGGTATTGTATTTATGTATTTTTCCATGGCTTTACTCTAGGCTAGGGTCCTCCTCCATCAAGTGGGCAAACAATGGGTCAAGCTGAGTGAAGAACACTCTCTGCTGAACCACAACGCAAACTACTTCAGATTGTTATTACAGTTTGGATATTACAAGTTTTTATCCTAGTTTGTACAAATGTTCAAATTGTGAATAAGAAGTGACAGCTTTAAGGCTATGTGGATTAGGTTTGAATAATTCAAATGAATCAAGTCTTAGTCTGATGTCGTTCAGACCTGAGTTTTTGAAAAAAGACAACCCTGGCTTGTACACCTCTAACAATATGGGGAGATGTCGACTGTATCTGACAGCTCCATGACTTTACAGCACAGATAGAGGTTGCTTTACAGTACAAAAGGGCGCTGTTTAGCCACTACAAACAGAGATTAGGCTTTTTGACTTTCTGATGGCACCAGATGGTGGGGGAAGTGAAGGGCTGATGGGAAAATATTTCCACAACATGTTTGTCCTCCTCATCGACTCCAAAAATACATTGGATGGAACAAGAGAGAATGGAGTTCATCGAAAATGTGGATTTAAATTGAAAAATGCTGGCGCTAGCAATACCACTGGCACGAGAAAGGCTATACCATTCGCCCCATTCAAAAATACTAAATGTAAGACCTTTAACTTCTGCAACTACAGTAATTTATTTTTGTTAAATATTAAACAAGTGTACTCACCCGCCCCTGTTGCTATTGACAGTGCATTGTTGTTTACTTGTGTAAAAAAACAGATGGCCTTAACATATTTGATGTTGGGGGGAAAGGAGGGTGGCAGCGGGTTCATGCTAGTTTAGTTTTGTGTGTGTTTCTTGTGCAGGCGTCTGGTATTTTATTTGCCCTCGTCCTTTTCTGCCTGTCTCTTCTCCCCTTCTCCCTCTCTCTCTCGGCTCTCCTCAGCCTCCAGCCAGCCTTGCTGCAGACAGGAGGTCAGGCCATGCCACTCCGCTCTGCCTGCTATGAGCGCTGGGTCACCGAGCCAGATAACACCACCAACTGTTCAATATTTGAAGAAATCAAGCATTCTGTTTGTTTGAAATTTCACTATTTGTTCGCATTCTCTCCACCTCCCCTGATAAATCTTGCACTTTATGCAAAACAGTGGAGCAGTTCAAGGGTGGAAAGTAACAAATTAAGGCTTTGTGAAAGCTGTAAAGCAGTAGCTCTTTGTATTCTTGTACTGTAAGATAAATGTATATTTTTACCCTGTACTTTGCTACATTTCAAAACAAATCCATTGTGGAATACATATTTCACTGGATCAGAAACAGGCCACTCATAGCTGTGATGAATCAAGTGAGTTATTCCTCAACTGAGCTTCAAACTTTCAGTCCTCTTTTCCCTTTACATAGACCTGCAGCCATACTCAAAAAAATATTTTGAATCAAACTTAACTTTTTACTCTGAGTACACTTCAAGTGTGCCTCTGAATTTTACAGCAGTATGTGAATTTCAGTTTAGCAACGGTGCTTCCACTCAAGTGGGACATTTTGGCTCTTCTCTGTTGCTGTTTATCATGAATATTCAAACTGTGTTGCATTCCAAGACTGAGACACCAAACATGCAGATCAGTGAGAAAATACACTCCACCACTGACAGGGTGCTAAAGCTTGTTTTAAACTCTGGCTAATGTGAATGTACATTTCCTATTTGGTCACCTATAGTGAATGAAAGCAACCAGTGGTAAAACAGAGAGCCACTGTTGGGTGTTGTGTAAAAACGTGCTGTTTAAAATGGGAGTGCTCTCATGTGCAGCTGAGCCACGCAGTTTCCTCCACAGTAAAAAGGTGATTTATTTAGTGTTTGGGGGGCTGTCAGGCCAAGCACGAGATTTCACAGGGTGTAATTTGATCTTAAATTGCTTGGCTACATTCAGTTTTCACAGCCAAGAAAGGGACACCCACATAGGTTTTTCAATAAAAGGATGGCAGACATGTCATTCCAGCATAACGCAGAAGTTGTACATATGCAAGTATAGCCTATACAAATATGCATGTTAACACATTGCCATAAGTGCCAACATGCCAGCATGTGGCAGCACATACAGAGAAGTGATGTGTCTTCAACAGAGCCTGGTTTTCATCATGTGCAGAGTTATCAACTTTTCCATCTCTTTTATTCATGTGATGAACCAGATTCCAAAGGAAGTGTACCAACTTTGAATATCAAATATAAAATGAAGATGACATACTGTACCTTATAATCACTTAAAGTTCACTCAAAGTTCCCACGGTTCTGAAAACTGGTCTTCTGTGGAAAGTCTTGTGTTTGGTCACCCATCCACTACCCCAACCTCCATCCTCAAGAGGCAGCTTCCTTATTGCTAACATGCTGATTGTTTAGTAGCTAATGTTCCTACCACTAAAGCTTAGTAAGTTAGCATGCTGACTAGAGCATGAATCGGGAGTGGATTTTCACTCCCGTTCCCTCCCGCTCCCAGAGAAAAATTCCCATCCCATCCCAATCCCGGGCCAGAGTCAAAAAGTAAATCCCATCCCGTCCCACTCCTGTAGAATGACTCCCGATCCCATCCCGCTCCCAGTCAAAATTACTCCCACTCCCATCCCACTCCCGTTTTTTTTTTTTTTTTTACTTACACCTTTAAGTTGGTCATTAGGAAAGTCAATGGATTGTTCTTTTTAGATTACCGTGTTTCATGCAGTTTAAAATCAAATTATGACACCATGAACAGTTATCTGATGGGTCATCATCATTGCGCACTTTCCTCTGTAGCTCACTCTTTATATCTTCATTTCCTCCACCGCTCGCCATGTTGTTGTGTGTTCGTCTGTCTCCAGTCCACGCTCCGCTGCTTTAAGTTCCGGCAGTAGCCGGAAGTTGAAGCGTTGGGATATTGGAATGTGTAGTTCTTTTGACGTGCCAACGCAAGTCAAGATAGTGTTGGCCCACGAAAATAAAACTACAAAAATGGACGCTTCGGTCCTCTAGGTTGTTTAACACGGGTGAAAATCATCATCTATTTATGTGTTCCCGATCCCGCCCGCTCCCGTTGATTATTATTCCCGTACCGTCCCAATCACGGAGTTAATAAAATTTTGACTCCCATCCTGCGGGAGTCCCGCGGGAATCCCGTGACCCGCAGGATTTCCCGAAATAATTCATGGTCTAATGCTGACATTCGCTTACACTAAACACAGAGTGCACTGAAGTTAAACCCACAGTGTTTTAGAAATAACAAACAACACCTGCAAAAGATGCCCTCTTGATTGGTCTAATAGTAAAAAATAGATCATGTGGAGAAATGATAACAAGGTGCCCTTTATGGTCTATTTCCAATTGAGAAAACACAATGCAGTGCCATATAGGCTCCCCTACATGTTAGAAAACTTTCTGCAGGCTGGTGCCTCAACGACTGCAGCTGGTGCCCTGTTTATTTTTTTGGCCCCTGTCCCCCTGACAGTCTGAGTCCACCACTGGTTTTCTGTTGCCAATGTGAGCAGGTTTTACTCCTCACTGTCAGATGATCTCACATCATCTTCCACTTCCTCTCTGCAGGTTCGCTCTGCCTGTCTTACTAACTCTCTCTTTCCATAATGTCCTCTCCAGACACCAGTACACTTGAGGGGTTTAAGGTAATTGCACTCAGGGCTTCATCTTAGCGCTGCTCCCTCACATGTGGAATCATTATCCAGGCTAACAATTACAGCCTGCTCTAGTAATTGATCAGAAAACTGTCTCGAGGAGGTTAAAAGGTATTAAATATCACCACTTTCTTAATTTACTGCGCCTGTCAAATAAAAAAGAAGGCGAAAGAGGAGTGAAAATGAGAGTCTTCAGCCTTTTTCCTCTCTCAGCTTAAATAATGACCCCCAATTAGAGTTCTTCTCTGTTACTATGCACTGCTCTAATGCAGGTCTGTTGGCCCTGTGGCTAATTTTGTGTACACAGGGTCATGAAGATTTTAATTTATCGTCTTGGCATTGTAGACGTGTGTGTGGGCTTGCTTTTGTGCACTTGCATATGCATCTGCGTGCACAGCGAGTGTATGTGCGTGCATTTATTTGTGTGTTTTCTCTTATTTTTCCACTTTACTTTCACCAAATCACCAATTCTAATGAGTTGCCACTGGCAATTATTGCCCACTTTAGCGCTGACCCTACAAGATGGGGGGGTCAGAGTGTGCTACTTTGTGCCTTTGTATGCATCAAAATGGGGAGGGAAAATTATCAAAATGTGCAAAAATAAACACAAGATGTTCATTGTGGCCTAAGTGGTCCATTATGTGCACAAATTTCCCTTTTTATGCTATTATAGCACCCTTTGTACTTTTATTACAAAAAATGACTTGTTGGATGTTAAAGAAAGAACATAAAACATATCAGATACTGTGGAGCGATTAGTAATTTCTATTTCTATTTGTCCACATTCTTTATGTTGCTATAATAAAGCCAGCTGGTGAATAATGTGGGTTTTTTTTTACTTACTGATGTAAATACTGTTTCTGATCCCACAAACACCATCTATTTTTTGACATGAGGGCAGGCAAAATGTCTACATTCTGTAAGATGGTGTCATCTCTCGATCATTTTGAGGATATGTGGTCCTTCAAAATTAAAGTTAAAGACCACACACACACACACACACACACACACACACACACACACACACACACACACACACACAGATCATTGAAAACAACCCCACCATTGTTGCAAGTCCACTCATTCCTCTTTATTTCTATTAACAACCAGCCCCAACCAGTTCTTTACATCTCTCCCTGTTTCTCTCTCTCTCTCCCAGTAAGGATAGCTGACAATGATAGGCAGACAGGGTGAGGTGGCGGGGGTGATAAGAGGAAGATGAGGGAGGGATGGAGGGATAGAGGGTAACAGCAGGGGACAGCAGGGCTAGCAGGGTGAGCGACGCTCGGTGCCTCTCAAATCAGGTCCATTTTTTCATTAGCTCATATCCTTGCCAGGCTTTACAGCTGGCTGATCAGCAATCAGTGGCCGTTTGTTTCAATCAGGCAGCACCTCCACTGTTACAGACAGGGCCAGATTACCGAGAGAGGGAACAAGGGAGGGATGAAGAGGGGAGGAGAGGAAGAGGAAGGCGAGGGGAGGGGAAGGGAGGCAGTGGGGGGAGGATGTCTATACCTTGCCATCACAGAGATGAAAGGGGTGAAGCAGGGGACATGCAAATACAAAATGTACAAAATGGAGAGCAAGGCAGTCGCAAATGTAAGGGATTGAACAATGGAGTGAACTGTACTGGAAATGAGAAAACGCTCCCTGTCGCTGCAGAAACAATGGAGTGAGGCTAATTTTATTTCAGCGTTTCCACTTGTGTGCTGGAAAAGTTAAGGGAGAGAAAAGGGAGAGCTGAGTGATTGCTATACTGCAAAAGGTATCTCTTTCAACAACTTTTCAGTGAAGTCTTTATTTTTTGTAAAACAAGTGAAAAGAATCTGTCATCGGGCAAGATAGAGACGAGAATTCCTCTTGTTTTACCAGATTCAAAGTGGAGAAATCTGCATATTCTGCCCTATTTCAAGATATTGTGGCGCGTTTATAACACAAATCCTGTGACAGATGAAACTGCCTGAGTAACAAAAGGAATTATCTTATCCAGGCTGTCCAAATTACCTTCTCATTTCAGGAAAAATAAGACTTTAA
Organism: Epinephelus cyanopodus; assembly: GCA_026686955.1. Taxonomy (NCBI): domain Eukaryota; kingdom Metazoa; phylum Chordata; class Actinopteri; order Perciformes; family Serranidae; genus Epinephelus; species Epinephelus cyanopodus. The sequence continues at coordinate 14,450,519 of CM048919.1, forward strand.
GATCAGATATGAGATTAAAAGACTTATTGAGAGTGAAGGAGGGTTTTTTTTTCTTCTTTTTTTTTTGCAGTGAGAGGAAGCACGAGGAAATAAAGAGAAATGAGAATGATATCTCTCTCATCCCTCTTCCAGTCACCCAGCCGGCCTCTCAGCCTCTCAGTGTTGAAAGGAGGGAGTGAAAAAAGATGAGAATGAGGGATGATTTAGGGGGGAAAGCCAGCACCGTGCCCAGGGAGGCCTTGTGCCTACTGAGCGTGCCCAATGAGTGGCGGAGACTGAGGCGTGTTGGATCTATAAGCAAAGTATTTATCCTGCCAGAGACCCTGAGAGATTAGCCTCCGCAATGGTGATTTATACTGACACACAGCCATCCTTTACCTTATACTACAGACACCCTCTCTCTCTCTCCCCCTCTCTCTATCCATTCATTCCCTGTGGATTGTGTCTGTCAGTGGGCCCTGATGCCCAGTTAGCCTCCAGCTATGATATTTGATCATAGTAACTACTGACTCTGTCACCTCCATTTCTTTTCTGTTCAGATACATTATATATAAGGCTGCTGAGACTTTGGATGTATGGTGGATAGGGTAGGAATCATATGGAGATGGATTAAAACAAGTCTGATGAATAGAGCAGCTTCAGTGTGTGACACGTAAGATGCAGGTTTATTTAGCTTCTTGACAAGCTGGTTGTCTCTCTGTATAAACACGACAGCATGGAATATATCACACTAATCAAATTCTTGAGATGTTATTAAATTGCAGTTATATAAAATTGAGACTAGTGTCAGTTACGGAGCAAAAATGTGTGGAGATATGAGCAAACTTTGCTTTGAAGACAGATTCTGATCACTTCAACCTATCCACTGTTATATACACCTCCTCTGTTGGTGTATGAAGTGCTTGCTGGGATTGCTTTGACATTCAGGACAGTTATAAAACAGAAGTTGATGGTATAAATATCATATTTTGTATAAGCTGTGTGCCCTGTCAGCAACCAAGCTAACTAACTTGCTCACTGACAGTAGCGCAGCGGATGACTTTATTTTCTATTTCCAGCAAATGTATAATCAAACTACTAGAGCTGCATGAGTAGGAATTTGCAAAAAAAAAAAATCTACAATATATATTGGAATGAAAATTAATGGTTGACTCATCTTGACACCACTGCGTTCATATAAAACTCCTATATCAATTCAGGCTAAAGTCCATGATCTAACATGTCTTATTAATAATGCATGTTGCTTTGATTGTTTATCAGACTTCTCTTGTAGATTATCTTTCGTGTCAACTTTTCCTTTCCTTTCCTTTCTAGTCCTTTCCAGGAGACGTTTGCATTAAATAGGTGCTTTATTTGTTCTGTGCTGCTAACACAAAACACAGCCCTTTTTACATTCGTTAAGCTGAAGTCTGAGCCTACACTTCTGACTGACTTGCTGACTACTATAGCTTCAGAAAAGCATGCGCCATACTGTGTTACTTATCGGCCCGTTTGTGTAGAAAAGTTCTATAAACGGGCCAATAAGTGATCTACACAAACATGCACACAGGAGAGTAGACTCATTCGAGAAAAACTGCACCTTACATTGAAAGTGGACGAGACCAGGCAGCAGCAAGGAGCAGTGACAGAGCTGTGGTTTTCAGATGTTATTCCTGACATTCCACTCACTACAAGTCTTTGTGACGCAAATACATGAATAAATAAAACTATATAGATTATGTATAGTTTATGATCTGTGATGAATGTATTTAGTCTCTCTGACGATTAAACATCACCATCAACCACCCAACATACAGCATATTCTATAAAAAGAATAAATCTTCAGATCAGACAAAGAAAACAAAAAGCTCTCCAATTTAGCAAAAATGAAAAGCATACATAAGACATCATATTGTTGAGTCAACATCTAAAGAAATCAGCTGTTCGATCAGGTCAGACCAGGCGTTTCCCATCATGTCGATGGAGAGCAACTGCAGCCTGGCTCTAAAAACTGCGGCTGCCAAAATCTCATGAGAACATCACTGTCCGCTTTTGCATGATGTCAGAGCAAGCTGGGATGAAGCAGGTCCCCAGGAAAGCCACTCAGCCTTACAGCAAATTTTATCCAGTGGCAACTTGCAGTATTACAGCGAAAAAATCGCCTGCAGCCCAAAAAGCATTTTCCCTATAGACCAGGATTATAATCATAAACATCTGTCAAACAAGGCCAGTAACTGAAAACAAGGTCTGTTATGAATCTTTCTATACTGAATTTTTGAGCCATGGTTGTTTTATATTTGTAAAACTTTACTCAAGATGAGAAAAGCTAATAAATAATCTGTGACATCACCACATTATAAAGTCAGTGAGCCGAGTGGGAACTCACAGCTGCTGCACATATTCAGTGGTCCATGTATCATGGAAGTAAACCTGGAAGCTAGAAAACTTTTTTGGTGTATGAGCCAGGAGACTCCATTGGAATAATTTGACACTATCTTGGCATCTGGCATCTAGTTATTACTAAAATTTTGGGGATGAAGTCGGACACAAATCTAACCGGCTTGCATTTTGGACAATTGCTGGTGATCGATTCTGTGCAGGCCTGGCTCATCTCAAGAAGCCTAGTCTCACTTCCTATAACAAACAGCAGGAGACTATGTTATACACACACACACACACACACACACACACACACACACACAAACCTGTCTTTAAGGGTTTGGCCAGTAACACTGTCAAACCAGTGCTAAGTGATGCTAACCATTTGACATTCCTCTATTAAAATACAAAGCAAACATCAGCGATCTTATGCTTAATGACTGAATATCTAAGCATGGCCAAGCATATTGTCAAGTCCTATGTTGTCAACAGGGCATTACACTTCCATTGAGGGTAACAGCCAGTGGGATGTGGCCGATGTAGCCAATGTAGCCCCCCCCCACGGTGCATTGCTGCTGTAATTGGCTGGGGCTCAGACAAATACAGTGTGACAGCTAAAAGCAGCAGACAAGTTGGGACATTATGCTAATTATGATATGTCATTACATCTTTACGGGAATGGCTGGTGGGCTCAGAGAGGAAGGAGGATGTCGGCAGAAGCCATATCAACACAAGCTCAATCCATTAGACGCACTGCTCCATACCCCCACAACCCCCTCTTTCCCTCTTTAACATCTCACCCTTGACACCAGCACCCTACAGCCCTGTAATTGTCTAGTCTGACCAGTTATGCAAACACACCAGTGCGTTGACATATCGTCTCAAGGCCTCACCTCAACAGGTAATGATGACGACTGTTACTAATGAAGGCAAGCATGTCATTGACAGCTTCTTGGTTTGATGCCATTATGTTATTACACAAATCTAGTATCCAAAATTTTGCTCATTCAAACACACTACATACAGCTATATTACCCATGATCCTCCACCATTGTTGCTGAACAAATTTTTGTAAAGGACAGAGGGACTAGGTCACTGCTGCTCCTTCCCACAATACTAAACAACAAGAGATAATTATATAAAGAGTAAGAGACAATAAGAAAACAACACAAATAAACAACTAAGCTAACAAAAAATAACAAGAAATACCAACCAATGAGAGAATACGGATGTGCAAATTCATGCTCAAAGATCCGCCTCTGACTACACAGAATAAAGAAAATATGTCAATCTGAAGAGTTATGGCCTATTCTGAAGAGTAAAATATAGCCCAGATATACTGTATGTACATAAATGTAGTAGCAGTGTGTTTTCTCACTGGCCATTTAATGGCTTTGTGAAATGAGGGTTGGTGTTCCTCTGTGAGGTCACTGAAAATGACCTGTCACAGCAGAGTGTCAACTCAACAGAAGGCAGGCCTGGACAAAATTGATGTAGTCATAGTGATGAAATATCTATCAAGTACAACTTAGCGATGCTAACTAAAGATGTCATACTGTGAATCTGAGTGTATTTGAATGGCCAAATTAGAGTATAAACTGCCACGGGTGTTGATAGTGTTATTGCTGTGTCGCTGAGGCAAATGAGACAATATCTGATATTTTCTCCCACAGTGACAACAGGTAGAGTGGGTAATCAGAGCAGTCACACACACACACACACACACACACACACACGGACTCACACATTCACACTCAGGCATAGAGCATTCATCTCTCACTAATCTAACCGCAGGGATCCCTCACAGTTTTGGCCCCTAATAGCAGGAGCTGTCAATATGGACAAGGTTAGTGAACCCAGGGCCATAACAAGACAGACCCCCGCCACCCGCCACCGTAACACACACACCCCACATCTACACAATAAACACACTGCCTGGCTTTGATCACATACATGAACATCATGAGTGTAATTTCAGAATATAGCGATAAATGTGTGCACTGCACACGCCTTAATACACCTCAGTCTGGTGCTAATTGAATTTTATCCATTATACTCCAGGCTCCACGGTGGTATAAGGCACAACATGGCATATAATTAACCATTCATTTTCAATGGCATAATATTATATGGATGTTATCACCAGGCCTCTATCAGGGGACTTGTATTGATGAGCTCAATACGCTCATCTGGAGTAAAAATCTAAATGTATAGAGGAAGTGCATGTGTTTTTCTCTGCCCATAACTGAGATTAAATTAGAGTAAAAGAAAAAAAAAAGTCAAAAGAAGAAGAATCATCATGCCGATAATAGGATTATTGTTTGTTGTTTGTTTGTTATGGATGGCGGATTAAAAAGAAAACCAGGGTTAAACGCAGGGAAGATTAGCACAGGCTGCGTGGTTATCGCCCTGCCGTTTCATAAAATTAGCAAACGCAACAGACTGAGAGCTCATTTGCATGAGGAGATAACGCTGGCATTGTTGTACGAGTGTTGCCGCTAATTAGAGGTTGTGCGAATACTGTTATGATGAATTAAACCCTTCATCATTAACACTGAGAAAACTCACAAATGATTGGACAGAGGGGGGAATAGCTGAAACAGGAGCTTGAGAGAGTATTTACAGGGTGTCAAGTTGACTGACATCCCCCCCAAAAAAGCGTCTAGGGAGGGGCGGCTTTCCCTTTCGAATATTATCAAAGTCAGTAAAGCCCCAGATTGAAATATTATGGGGTTTAATAAGACTTGGGGGGTGTGACCTGCTTCTGTGTGATGGGTTTGTGTGTGTGTGTGTGCCTTCTGGATGTGTGCACGCGTGCTTGAGAGAGTGTGTGTGCGATACGCGTTTCTGTACCATACTGTATGTGTGTTTGCTTTATCTAAAGTGGTTAATTAAATAGGAGAGTGGAATTGTCATTTAGTTTTAATTATGTGCCATAAATGAGGAGAGCAGCCGGCTCGCTCTCCCTCTCTCTATGAACTGGTCCTTCAAAAACATCAGTGAATAAAACCTAATATACGGTTCAGTTCGGAGTTATGCAATCTGACGAGGGGAGGGTGGGAGGGGTTGGAGAGTGGGGGTGTTGAAAAGAGGGGGGGTAAAAAGGGAGACGGTGCTAATTAAAGTCAGCTCTCTGTCAGTTCTGGTGGATAAACACTTCAAGAAGCTTTGCAGATAGACGAGAGATGCCTTTGTGTCAGGGAAATCTCTCTTACGTGGAAACGTACTCCGCAAAGGGTGACAATCCCCAGGGAGAAAGCGTCTGATAAGGACCTTGTCTCAGTTTTTAAAAAGCCAGAACAGGCCTCATTAAGGACCAAAGTCATATAGATATGCCCTTCGTCTAATTTCTATAGCCAGCTACCAAAAAACAATGGAGACACTTGGACTGCCAATTGTGCTGCCTACAGATGTACGTTAGGTTTTGCCAGGAGAAAATATAAATTAGTGATATTTTGTTGTGACTAACAAATAATGATCGCTGACTGATTTGATTAACTGTAATGTACCATGTAGACATCTAATTTCTGGCTTTTGTTAATAATAATTGCAATCTACTTAACAGAGAACTGGCAAAGTGCTTCCCATTTGCTGGAGATGCCTTCTCTTGTACAATAAATTTGTTTCTAGCATGTTGCAATTGTATAAGATGTACTTTTTGACTAATAACCACATCAAAAAGTTGTACGACACCAACAGTATTTAAGCTCTGAGCTCATTTCAAGCTCCGAACTCTCAAGACAAAAGCATCTTATTACAAATTTTAGTATTTTGGTTTGCATTCGGGATAATTCTCAGCTTGTTCGTGAGACAAAGTATCTAATTCAAGCTTTAGTCTTTTGTTTTGCATAGGTTAATCTTTTCTGACTATCACATTCCACTGGTGACAACAGTGCTTCATGTGGTTCACACCTCATTCAGCTATACAATTAAAAACAAAACTCTAGTCTCAGAACAATCATTAGCCCTAAAACCTTTTGCTAATGATGACAGTTACATCTGCTAGAATAGCACATAGTGTAAATCTTAGGCAATGATTAGATGCGCCAGGCTAAGACAAAATGATATAGATGCTTCATCAGAAAGAGGACAAACTTTGGAGCTACTTTGTTGCTTTGAGCTAAATGCTAACGTCAGTATGCTAACATGCTCACAGTGACAGTGCAAGTACTGAACACTATGTGGAACAAACACTGATTTGTATGTCATTAGTTTTGCAGGTATTTGGTCATAAACCAAAGTACTGGACAAATTTAAATTTTGACCTGACCTGGGGAAGATGAATATCTGAACCAAATTTTGTCCCAGTTCACCCAGATGTTGACATATTTCACAAGATAAGAAATCTGGAGAAACATTTTACCATTCAGAGCTGTCTATAAAAGATTTATAGTTCAAGTCAGCATCTTACTTCATAGCTAATTAGCTACCAAGCTACCTTCATGAAAGATAGCACACAATATCTGGCTGAATAAAAGAAGCAAAACAAAATGGTCAAGTTTCTTTCTTTGCGTTTAACTAGAAAATGTTGTTTGTAGAGGGCCACAATGTTACATTAAATTAATTCCAAACTGGTTGTTACTGCAGTTGTGATTTTGTACATGTTTTCAAAAGTGTAACAATGAGAGACACTGGAAGATGTGTTATGCTGTGTTGGGGTCATCGGCAGCAGTGCTCAGTGGTTGGATCGTGCAGCGTTAACTCTCTTTCTAATAATGCTCAAATGAGCACCTCTTCAAGTGTTACCAAAAATTTTTAAAATGTCATAAATGTCTCCTCCACATACCATCAGAGGTTAATGGCAAAGTAACCTCTTTCATGTTGCCTGGCGTTGATCCTGTGCTCATTTGTCTGCTTTGCTTTGCTGATGTTATTGTGTTACTTCCTGGTCAGCAGATACAGCCGGGGCCTCTGTTCTCGTAGATGTTGGTTGAGGGATGAAATGAGCGGCTGCTGCAGCTCCGAGGGGCCCCGTGCCTGCAGGCAAAGCTGACCCCGCCGTCCTCCTCCGACTGTCTGTGATGAGGCAGCAATACTCGCTTCAGGCTACAAACGTACAAGGGGGGGGGGGGGGGGGGGGGGAGTAGGAGGGCAAGCCTGCATGGGGCAAAGGCTTAATTTGCCTGTTTTGTCACTAAATTTAAAAAGGGAGCTGCTCAGAAGTGTAACATTTTACACAGTGTTTAATCCCACTCTGTCATGGCAAACAAGGGGCTAATGGGGAAAAATGGGGTGAGGGAGTCGGGGGTGGGGTGGTTGAGAGGTTTTCCCTGAAGTGTGTGGAGCCAGTGGTGGAGATTTGCATCCTCTGCATAGCCAAATCTGCACCCATTAATGACAGCACCAAATGAATTTAATTTGTAATTTAAACAATGTACTCTGCACTCAAGATAGTAACCTATCAATTTCGCAAAGGATATTGATGGTTTTCAAAACTGATATTTTAAGCATAATTTTCTTTTCTAAAACTGTCCCCACTGAAAAATTACAGCAATAGTTATTTGCCTTCAAATGATCTGTGTATTAACATTTTTCTCTAGCAGTAAAGAGAAAAGGGCGAGAGACATATTGAACTTACATTGCCACAAAACCTCTTAAGGAGGACGGATGGTTGGCCTTATACATATTAGTCTAATATACAAACCGATTCAAGCACAGATATCATCTAACAAAAGGGTTCACGTGTGATTCATGGAACATTCTTATCTTGCCAGTCACAGTATAGGAATGATTGGGTACTGATAAATGTGGCAGCTGAAAACAATTGTCATTGAAATGTATCGGCCCAGTATATTCTCGATTTAGAGGCCTCACTCATTGAGTTTACAGTATGGAAAGGTGTAACATGGCTAAGAAGAGAAACTTCTCTGCACTAGAAATGAAAATGCTGGCGTCCCAGGTCCAACTGAACCATTTGTTTCTGTTTGGCTGCCTGAGAAGTGGCATCAACGGAAGTTAGAAAACGGCAGTGTATAAAGAAATCACTGCTGTGGTCAACAGCATTGCAGTGGACAATCGGACATGAGGTTGAAATATCTAATTAATAAATCATATGTGCCAACCTATAGGTTGCATATATTAATAACATTAGATGATTAGACGTCAGATGTCATTGCTTGGACTTTCGTGGACTTTCCATGTCGACATCTGACATGCAAGGTAGCGTCTGTTGTTGATGTTCTGGGACATCGTGTCAACTTCAGCCTGTTACATGCATTGTCTGTTTTCAAAATACACTGCCCTTGTCGCAGGAAATATGTGAAAGTTGATGAATGTTGAACCCATCCACCACTCCTCAGATGTACTATTTGGCCCTTACTTACGCTGTTGTTTGGCCATATTTACCCCTGATGACCCTTTTAGGTGCCATTACTTGCACTGCAAGTCCACACTGACTCAAACTCGTGAGCATGAATTGAGACCCAGTGTGAGATTTGAATGTAGGCTCCGCTCACGTCCACACTAATAAATGCTGAGCTTTGTGTAGAAATGACCATACCCCCAGTTTTCTGTCATACAGTCATATCAGAAATAAGGGTCAAAATCTGTAACAACATCTGAAACTGCAGTTTGCATGTGCTTCCTTCCTGCACTCAACACTGGTTTCTTGGGGTCATGACATGCTAATATGAGTTGCTTTAGGAATATTCACATGGATCAATTTGAGAGGCATTGGCAACCGCCCCATTTTATTGTCTAAGTACTCTGTGACAGCTAGTATTTTCTTGTGTTAAAATGATTCCGTTCAAAGCAGAACAAAAATGATGACCCACATTAACCGTGTTTACCCCCTTTCTAAGTTTACTTGAATTACGTCCAGGTGGTATTGGTGAGCTGTATCCTATGTTAAACAAGGCTTCTTCATTAATCATCATCCTTCTGATTATCACCAACAGCTGAGTTTACTCACCTTTTTATTTACTACAGTAACACTGTGCATCACGTCCTAGTGGCTGCGAAAAGGAGAGATAGCAAACAAAAAGGTATTTGGTGAAGGGTTTTTTTGGAACTACACCACATTTCTCTTTGACTGACAGCCAGCAGTATTTTCAAGGCTTTCCTTCCTAGTGTAGCCCGGGCGACAAACTGCACATCACAAGCCGGCCAAGATGGCATCCATCGCACAGCCCTGCCACTGATCTCACCGCCATCGGCCGCCAATCAGACTCATCACATAGCTGCCTTCTGCTTGCTGACAGCAGCCAGGGCCAAGAAAGTTAACTCTTCCTCCACCAGTCTGGACCAAAAAAATACTAGAATAACTGGCTCTGTCTGTGTCTCGCTTTCTCTTTGTTTCTGGTCAGATTGTATCTGCAGAAAACAGGACTGAACCACAGCAAGCGATCACTCTCTCCAGGATCCACCTCAGCCTTCTCACTGTCACCAGGACAGCAATGCAGCTGTTTTTTTCCCATTCTTTCTTTTTTTACAGCTAGGCCAGCCTTATCATCTCAGTTTGCATACACAACACTGTGGTGAATTATTGTGTGAATGTGCATAGTGAACATCTCTAACTTAATTGGGAATATTGAATAGCAGATAATTAGATATTTGATGTGACACGTGGCGTCTAATGGGCTTGATGCAGTGGTCTCATGTTGTTCCCATAGCGAGAGGGATTTTTGATGTGTTGTCAGGCCCCAGTGTAAAAATAACTGAAGTGACAGCAGTGACTTGGTTGTCAGTGTTGTCGAGGCTGGTGCGGATTTTCACAGCCGTGGGTCCTGTGTATGTGTGTGTGTGTACGCCTGTGTATATGCGTGTTTGTGTTGTGTGTGTGTCTGTGTGCATGCCCACACTTGTATACGTGTGTGTGTTTGTGCACGGCAATGTTGTGGGTGACAGTGCTGATCGCTGTGTGATGACAGCCTATCATTGTCGCTGTGCAAGAGTGAGAGTGGCAGGGGGGCCTTTTTGGCATGTGTTTTCTCCACGCCTTCATCTGTGTCTATGGCACTCCGAGCTTGGCTTAACAAAGGAGAAGCAGGGTGGTGAGGTGGGGGGGTGGGGGGTACTGGGTGCCGGATGTCGGAGGCTGGGTGGGGCTAGTCGTGGAGAAAATGTGTTGGTAACGCAGTCACATGGTGTCACTTCCATCCACGGTTCAGGAACAGGAAGCAGAATTCACAAACTCTGGGGGGCAAAAAGTCACCATGGCAACCAGCATCTTTTTTAAACTCTTCTTCTCTTGTGTGTTTGCATATTGCTGTGGCAAAAAAAACACAGCTTACTGATGTTTAACTATCAGTTACATTTAAGGTGCTCACAGTAGTTGCCTCCATTGCTGCGCATTTGTCAGTTTCATGTGGCACATGAGGATCAGAAACCAGATCAGTTGCATGAATTGGTTCAGCTGTATTTCACGTGGCAAAAAATACCAAGCAAACCTGACATTATCAACAAGTGCCATGCGGGAGCAACCATTTCTTTCTCTGGTCCGAAATTTGGTATGGGGAAGGACTTTTGTAAAAACTTGCCTTAAGCCATTATTCACAGTGTGTTTCAAGCAGACGGATTACATGATTCTCTGTCACAACAAAGCTCTGCAGCACTGGCCTGGAAACACTGCGAAAAGCCTCCTTCTTTGTGCTGTTATTACTGTGTTCATATATGGAAACCTAAACAGCATTCATGTTGGAAACGGCTGTTGAAAATACACACACATACACACAATGGGTGAAGTAAAATTATCTTGGTGCAGTGACAAGGAAGTGACAGGCTGTCCATTAAATCAACACCCAGGAACTGCAGCTTCCTACCTTCCTACAACTACGGTGATGCATGGCCATTAACTGGACTGTCTGCCCGTCTGTACTCTCCACATTCACCAAAGCTTTCACTCATCCGCAGACTCCTCCATGGGGAAAGCGATATGAAATAGATCATATACAGTAATTGTACTCTTTAATTATCTGACCTGTCAATCCTATTTTATATTAATAATATAAATAATGTATAAGAAATGTGAACATCTTTATATTTGCTATTTTCTAACTTCTCAATCCCCCACTTTAATTTCTCCACAAGTTCAGGTTGAGTTTACATTTTCTCTCTCAGTTATTTATACCAGGCGTACTGTGACAAAACCTGTCACTTACTCTTTTATCAGAGGAGAGGACAAACTTTTCAGATGCCTCAGAGACAATCCGCTGCATGTTGTAAACTCTGAGGATTGTGAGAAACGTACGCTTGGTAAGTGTGGAGGCAGTTAACCTTTGATAAACAGATGGACAACTCCAACTGGTGCTGTGAAATTAACAGGCTCGAAATAACAACGGGACAATTACATGCAAGCTGCCTACAGTGGCAGTCTGCTTCATTTTCCCTTGATTTTACTTTTTGTTTCTTATAACTGATACTGCAGTGGTCAATGTTAGGACTTGGGGACACCTAAGGGTCCTCAGCAAAGTGAGGACAGAGACATTTTGAAAATATAGATATGCCTAATGTAGTAACAGGTTTCACTTTATTACCCTAAAACCTACAGTGGTAAATTTGAAGAAGAAATCTACTGCCATAGTTGTACTGAGTCAACCAATTTTGCCCGCAAATAAGAATTCATCTTTAACACATGGAATCAGGAATAAAGACCACAGCATTCATGCCGCACAAAGTCCGTATGTCAGTTATTTATCTCAGCAACAAAAAGGCCTCTCTTGATAGTCTTCTGTCTTCATTGCAGTCCAAGAAACCCCGTCAGCAACCTCTGACTACAAAAACCAATAATGTTAATGGAGGGTCACAAGGGAGCAGTGATTGAGCTGGTTGGGGGTAATGCAGGGATACTGCTTCCAAACAAACACATTGAAGTTCTTTACAGCAAGGGAATGAATGTACAATACATGCCCGTGAGGTCCAAATCCTCTGGGAAATAATCATTTTATATAAGTCTTAGAAAAAGCATTTAGAGCTTTACGGGACACTAAAACTCTCCATAAAAAAAGCTTTCATTGCAGATTTTCCCAGACTGTTGAAGAAATCCCCCCACACCACACTGGAGGTATTTCTGTGGCCACATGTCTGATTTTAATGTAATATTAACAAAAGTGATATTGACTAGTTGTGGTCAGGGAGGAATCACCACAAGAGCGTCTGTATTCTCTCCAGTGTGAGATAGTGTCTTGTCCGTTGTAATCAGGGTCTGACACTAAATTTAAATTACGTATGCACAAGCAAACGTTTACTCTATTGGCACTAGTTTCAAAGACTTAGTGTAGTTTGTAGCTTGAAAAGCCTAAAGCAAATTTTTAAAATTCTGGTTCAGTCTGGTTTCAATTGATGTGAAGGTTGCTGCCTTTGAATCACCATTAGCCAAATATTATAGAAGATTTTCTGTAGAATAATAAGATAGTCAATTTTAAAGGAGCTGTATGCAACACTCGGAGCATATCAGTGTCTGAGTCGGGATGGTCTGTAAACAGTTCTCAACATAGAGGTGGCTGAACTGGCTAGCAGCACACAGTGCTAACAGCATGAACAGTGCTAACAACAGCAACAGTGCTGACAGAGCTAACAGTGCTAACCTGAGAGGGGACTGGAGGGTAGCAGTTATGTTTACTGGAGGTCGCTGTCACCATTACCAGAAGTAACTGCCTGGAACTGCTTTATAAGCACAGTGCAGAGTGGCGGTGATTAGCCAATGGGATACAGACACAGGGTTTTATATGCACTAACATGCACACGCAGTTGGACCACCATTAGACATATAAGCAGGGATTACAGCACACAGAGAGGTAGCATGGCTGCATTGTCTGCTCAGTAAACCATTACTTCACAATATCTTTACACAGCAATGTAATTGTTTGATACTATTTTAATGTTCTGAGTGTCAAATATGTGAATACGATGTAGATAGAAAATAGGTTTGCTTTTGCATATGATCACTTACATGGTAAAATGTTGTTATTGTTATTTGTTAATTGTTATTCTAAGGGTCCACTGCTGGAGCGGGACAGCAAACATTAACACAGTTCCCCATATTCTCACTTATATTCATGTACAACCCTATCACCAGTCAGGATCTTGACTCCCGTAAAATCCTATTAAGTGGTAACTTTAAAAATAAGTTTTTCTTTCTCCAGTATCTGTGCAAGGCCATGGTATGGGTAAGGTATGACAAATAAACTATGATTAAGGGATGGTTAGGATTGGGTATCTAACACTCTTGGTTAGGGTAGGGAATGACTGTAGTTATGTTAGCAAAAAGAAGTGGTAAACATGATGGTCTCCCATATGAAAGTTGGATGGGCTACATGCCAACCCACCACCATGACCTCCACACCTTTCATTTCTGCTTCACTACATTAAGGGCACACAACTTCCTGCAGTAGCACCCACTGTGCGTTCCAATACCCGTACTGCCATGCTATATGGTATACCAGAAAAAGATTTAGTATGTTCCAATACAAAATATGTCAAATGCAGAATCACAAAAATACCAGGATGTTCTACCACATCCAGTCTGATTTTGCTGTTTGCAAGCCACCATGCTTTTTTTGGCTATTCTGACCCACAATCCTCTGTGCAGTGGACAATAAGTCACATCAACTGAGCCACAAACAGATGACAGCTTGACAGCGCATTGACAGCTGATTGACAGCTGTCAGATGCTGCAATGACGGATGATCAGTTGAATAGTAATAATAGGAATATTGATTGTAGTGAACAAATTATTTATGATTACAAACAACAACAGGAAATAACTTTAAAAATAACAATGACAGAGACCTGCTGATGTACTTTCACAGTCGCCGATACAATATCTTAGAAGCTACAATCTGTGCAGTTATAACTTTTAAGTTAAACTACATACATTGTAGAGAAACTACATACATTGTAGAGTAACAACAGCAGAGCTGTCTCCGTCTCTGGCAAACTCAGTGAGTGGTGTTTGTTCTATCTCCAAGGTAATGGATATAAAAGCAAAGGGGTCAAAGTTCAGGGCATAAGAAGATAGTATGTCTCAGTTGTGTGCATACTGCATGCAACAGTACATACTTTCTAAGGGCAGCTGCAGTAAAAGTAAAAAGAAAAAGTATGTGATAGGGGACACACCCTAAGTGTCAGTACTGGACTCAAACGGTGTGTTGCAGATATGTAAACACATTTCATGAACAGAATTCCTAGGGTACAAGGTGGTTATGCTTTATACAGATGTGTCAGGACATATTGATGGCTTTCCATGGAAAACAAGACAAGCAAAACCTTTCTCCACAATCACAGTCCGATCTTACTTCTGAATCCCACGATTGTTACATCAACCCAATTCACTGCCTGAGTGTGGTCACTCACTGAAAACGGCAGTTGGAGATGCTCTCCATACTCCATGCTCCTGATTAATGTGAATCAGTTTGGTTGGGTCACAGTTATGTGTTTGACACATAGGTGTTTTATAGGTTCAGGGGCAGAGAGTTGTAGATTGCATCTTTAATGGGGGATCAAAGAGAAACAGGTCTAACAAGGGAATGTATAAAACATGCCTATTAAATCAAGCTTGTTAGTGAACTTTAAAGCCTTGTTTAAATGTTTGATTAATCATATCGAAGCAGTCTCAACAATACAGTTTTAGCAACAAAATGTAATGTAGCGCCTTTTCTTCCTCAACAGAGCCCCATAGGTTGTTTATACAGCAGCTAATTATGACCTATGTTTATGTTTAGTAGCCACAGGCAGCGACCTCAAGGAAGTCAGGTGACATAGTATAAGCAACAAAGTCCATGTAGGGACATGGTCAGAGTGGTGATTGGGACAAAAAACGAAGGACTTCCACCCAGGACACTGCTGTTCATGTCCCCTGTGAAACCAAAAGTCAGCTTTGAGTTATTTTAAAGTCTCTAATGGTGCTAACTCCATAGCGCTGATATCCTACAATAAGCAGCCAACAAATCACATTGCCTTCTTAATGTACAGTTACGAAATTGACGTAAAGTTACTGAGATTAGGTTTAGGAGAGTTCACTCAAATTTCACATGGTTCCTAACATGCGACTCCGGTGGAAAGTCCCAGGAAAAGTCTGCATTTCACATGGGAACACATGACCTCAGGGTTGTATGGGTTGGAGGACTTGTTGGTAAAAAAACCTAAACTTGCTACAGGGTGTAACATGTCTTTTTATAGCAGCCATGAGGGAAATTGGATCGTGGAACTACTCAAACTGTAAGACAGCCCACCAATAGTCCAAGACCCAGATAGCTGGTCGTTCAGGTGAGTAATTCGGTGTTGTGAACCCTCTCAAAATGCACGTCAAATAGTGACTGATCAGGACGAATCCATACACTGTCTGACCAGCTTTAGGTTTCATGGCAACAGACTGAGCTGAGATTAAATTAATGTTTCCCATCAAGCACCAGCATCAGTGCAGTAATATCAGCGGACAAGTGACCAACAGGCCCTCAAGACCTACACATCCTCATCCATGCCTGCCCGGGATGAGGCCTGTCCAGAAAAAGGCCCAGAGGGCCCATACTGTACCTCACAGTCATGTCTAATTTTGGTTACTGCAGCAACGGCACGGATTAGGAGCATGATGAGGGAGGGGCTCCTCTAACAAGACTGGTCATATGCATAATTCATGTAAACGAGCCAGGCAAGAAGGCGGGGGCAGGAGTAGTTGATGCGTGATGAGCACTTCCCAAAGACACACACACATAGCAATTCACAAATAACAGTTAACGCTAACCATAAGTTAACTGATATCACAATGTTAAAGTTCATATTAGTAATTTGTAAAACATTAACACACGTGCACATTTACCAAGTTTAGTTGAAACATAGTCGCATTCTACCCATATGTGCCGTGGCCTTTATAGCCACACCTATTTACTGAGTTACCAGAAAGCACCAGTCAACGCACAAACATGCCAACATATAACATATCTAATTAATGTTTTATTCACTGAAGCAAAAATCATGTGAAGCTGATGAGAAGCAGTGTCAGCGGTGCCTTAACACCACGCTGCAGCTGAAGCTTGGAAAACAATCCCATCTAATGAAATGACAGAGGGTCATGTCAACAATATTAGTCATTTTTACTCATGAACAGATGTCTTAAGGGACAAGATTATGGCTGTGATTTCACTGTGACTCAACACGCATATCACCAAAGCGTGAATGTGCGTGTGTGTGTGGGTGCGTGTTAGAGCCTGGGTGTCTGTATTAGTGAATTTGAATGCGCTTGTTTATGTATATGTTGCTTCTCAGTGGACATGACAAATGTGTCGCACCTTCAGTGTGTGCTACACCAAGATGCCGCCATCCTCCGCCCCTCAAACACACACACACTCACACACACACACACACGCACACACACACACACACACTGCCACCTCTGCGCCCTCGCTCTCCTCTTCCCACCCCCCCACCTGCATAATAACCCCCCCTCTGTCTTCACTGCCAGAGCGCCCATGTCCAAACCAAACACAACAGATCAACAACTCGGCATGCAGATCGTGTCACAGGATAAATTATGCGCAGCGTGTCAGCTTCATACGTGGGCTCTCGGCTGGCTGTCCGTGACATGTGTCAGGGTGCCCCTGCATCTCCGCCGTGCAACGCTAATGACGTGATGCCGGGTTAGCCTCCGCTGCACCCCACCCCACCTCTCCGCCTGCCCTCAACCACCCCAACCCTTCTACCCCTTCACCCACTCCCCTACCACCCCCCACCCATCACGCGACGATGAGACAGTGTGTCACCTCCAGAAGGGCGGAAGGGGGAAAAAAATCAGGTTTTAAGGGGATAAAGATGGACAGCAGTGTCGGGTCCAGTGTGAGAGTGTGGTGGTTGATGACTGAGGGCCCTTAGATAGAAGAGTGTGACCAATATGGTCAGTAGCATTATTAAGTACCGGTACTCAGTATATTTAATACATGAAGTATGTTGATTTTTGTGCTTAAAAAAACATTTCAATTCAATTTAACTTTTAGTTGAAACCAACATAATATATTTAATTGTCAATACTAACAATGATAATAATATTGTTATCGTTTCAAGTACATTTCTTTTTAATTCAGAGGAATACAACACTAAAGCAAATGCCAAAGGCCAGTATCAGCTCTGTATATCGGTCTAACCCTTTTATACACACAACATGACATGTAAGACCTTTTTATAACAATTTACCGATCTCCCCTTCCTCCCTCCCTCCCCTCAAATTTCTAACTTCTCTTCCCGCTCAAGATGGTGCATTTTTTATTTATGCCCTCCTTTTTTCTTTTTCTTTTTTTTTTTTTTTGTTTTTAGTCTTTGTATGCAAATCCTGTCTGACTTGTCTGAATTATGTGTGTCTGTCCGGGAGCCTCTGTGATTCGGAGTGACTGAGGATTGCACACACGGTGATTGCATCCACTGGGCCTACTCTGAGCCTTGCATAAGTAATTGAGATGTCAGTATGTGTTCTCATATTCCCACAACAAAACTGTAGGAAAACATGCACTGTTGAAGGTCATTTGAATAATTCCTTAATGGAAGGGAGGCCTTGTTTTTCGGGATGCATGAAAAAGCAAATGTCAATGATCAAAATCAAGCAGCATCATATCTCACGGAGGCAGCACTGATTCCTGGAGCACTTCACCCGCTATCTCCTTCTCTTTCTCACTGAAAAGATAGATAAGGGATAAGTGTCTTTGTGCATATCAAACACAACACAAGCCACTATTTCTCAAGGGTCTTTTTGAAACACAAATTGGTTTTGAGACATTTTCTACGTTGACCTCTTTGATTTGAAATAGGAAATGACAGGGACATGGTAGTTCTCATATTCAGAAAACCACTGGGAGGTCAATGACTGAATCATACATATACACACAGGATAATGGGAAATGTGTCATTAATCTTTCATATGTGGATTGTTATTGTAGCTATAGACACGTCCCCAGGTGATCAGGCAAATATAGATGGATTAGCTGATATGCAGAGAGAGAAATGTGCATAGGAAAATATGTAACAGATATATTTAAAGAGGAAACTCAGAGGTATCAACATGCATGGTTTATTATTTGTCTAAATACAAGTCAAGGAAATGGAGAAGAAAAGATACAAAAAAAGAGTGGGGAAAAAGGATGAAAGAGAAACAAGGAAAAAATTACAGTGCAGTGTAAGGGGAGAATGGATAGGTATCACGTCTCGTTTTATAAAACCACATCCCTCATCCACCAAGATGGAGGAAACATTTCATCCCCCCCTGTATTCTTTGTGTTTTGTCCAGGCTTGTGATGGATGAAGGGCCTGGCGACACACACCTGCAGTTCTCATCCACCACCACATCATAACTAAAGGCTTGGCAGACTCAGATGATCTCCTACATCCGTTAGCCTGCTGCTGTCAAACACCATCATTCTCCAAAGACAACTCTGTCACATCAACCCTCCCACCACAAAATGAACCCACCTTGATGAAAGACTGCCGCGTGTCCATCAAAGGAATACAAATACACCGCTACTGACACCAGCTGGAGTGCTGCACTCTCGGTTACAGAGAGGTGAGTATCACACTGTAGTGCCTGAAATGACGTAGTCTTCTTCAGTGTATCAGAATCAGAAAGTGGCAAATGGATAAATAAATGTAAACAAATCTGAAAGCAACTAAATGTGCTGACTGTAATAGACCCCATCAGGTTACCTGTATAGTTAATGCAATGCCCAACAACAGAGGGCCTGGTTTAAACTATTTTTAAGTACTTAAATCTTTGGTGGAAAAAAGAGTTAATCTTTTATTGTAGATTCAAAATGTCATTATTTCTTAAATGCTTTTACTGAGCAATAAGTGCTATGTAAAAAATGTAAAGAAACATGTGCATGTCACCCCTGTGGAGACATTTGCTGCGCAGAACCTAAATACAAAATTATATAAATTCTAGGAAAACTTTGACAGAGCAAAGACGCCCCTGCACACTGTCTCTTTATTTATTGGGAACAATGTGTCAGCGAAGAGACCTTTATAATGTAAAAAATTAAAATATTAAAATATTTATTATTCAAAATTACCTGATGAAGGTTTTTCCGCCAAAATATTCTGATGTTGAATGTCGATGTTCGCCTAAATTTCTGCAAGTGTAAAAGACATTATGCAGGACTTCTTTGCTCTATTATAGTTGGCCCCTCCTATGCACCTGCCATTCTACAGGTGTGCAAAAGTTTTGTTGCAGGGAAATCTTTGATAAAACTACATAAGGCAAAATAAGGCTTTAAGTACCCAGGTTGTCCAGGACCCTGACATCTTTAACAGCTACTGGTATGAGAACATAAATTAATAAAAAATAAATTAATTGTAGTATCCTATACACCCCTTTTCAGTGTCTGTGATTACACTGTCTCCAAATGCAAAAAAAGGTTGCGGCACAAACACAACCTTTATGACACTATGCAGGACGTGTTTTGGTTACTGCATATGTAGTAGAATTTCACAGATCCTGTACATCTTACAGAATGAAGCAGAACAACATAATTGAATCAAGCCTTCAAACTGACTCAAATCAACATAAAAATAGAGGCAGGTATCTTGTGCAAAAACGTGAATACTGATAACTCCTTCCTGAATGGAATTTCCACAATGAGGAGTTTTATCGGGATCCAAACAGATTCTCCGACTTTAGTTTCTGATCCAGTGCAAAGGCTCTCAGTCGTCGTGGCTTTGTTTGTTGATTCCCTGTCAGACATTGTTTGTTTGGTTTGAGGTATTTTGGAAGGGTATTAAACCATACGTCGGAGTTGTGTGCAAAGTTGGAGGTTTTACAGACGGCAGACACGCGCGCTGGGATCCTCAGCAGGCGCTTTGTCTTTGTTTCGTGCTTGACAATGATCTTCATGCCGCTATCATAGACGAACCAGGAACAAGGACCATGAACATATGAAGCCTAACAAAAGACTTGTTTGAAACCACAGGTGTGAGTGTGTGTTTGCACTGAGCATACATACATTGGGGGTAATAAAGCACCTTGAAGATTTAGAGGTGAACATCAAACATCAGAAGCGCTGGGATCAATATGCCCTCCTTGCCTGTGACTCCTAACTACAGAGTGGCACCTCTCTATTATTGCCTCTAACAGATGACACAAATATACACAGTATATTTGATGTAATGTACAGAATCAGAGTGTGAAGTAGAGTACACATTCCCATGCAAACACCAATACACCTCTGTTCTATCTCGGCAGAGGCAGATGCAAGTTATGCAGGTTAATACTCCCTCCCCGTGTTCCCACCAGCCCAGGTAATTTTGTTATTCCGTTTGTGCCCTCTGTCTACACCCACCCCTGTCTGCTGTACATAATGGTCCCAGCCCTGAGAGGAAGCAGGCATTTACTTATACAAAACCTTGAGGAAATCCCTACCAATCCTCAGGGCTCACGTTCAGCAGCGCCCAAAACACAAAGGCTATGCAAATCTGCCCAGCCTGCGTTTATCTACCCTCGGTTTCCGTTTGCACCACGGGAACCAGCATTGTGCCGTGCGTGGCGATTATCGCATGTAATTTACATAGAATACGCACAGGAAACAGTGCACTGATCTCTAACAAAGCAGGAAAGAGTCTCTATCGGCTCAGCAGCTATCTGACGGCACAGCAAAATTACAGGTTTAGCTGTGGGGTATTAAACCTACAAGGTGTTTTTTTATTTCTGGTGTGCAGGGAACACTATCTCCTCCAAATGTTGCTTGTTTATCTGCCTTGTTTGTTTTATAACCCAACTCTAGCAGCCCCTTTTCCGAGGAAGCTGCATCTTCAGCCGGGCTAATCTGCCCTCTGCCTGTGTTTCCTTTGTCACTGAATCCATGTATCAACACAGCGAGGTGCAGCCAGATCGAGGAGGTGTGTAATTGCACAAAGACACTCGCGCTAATATAGCCGGGAGAGCGAGTGTGTGTGACTGACTCAGCCGACACGAGACACGTTGTGAGTGTGAGGAATGGAAGTCATAACACTGCAGCATGGCGTCATCCATACAAAGGCTGGCACTGTAAGTACTCTATCAGAAACTTGAGACATGAGGGCGAGATGAGAGATCAAATTCCTGATGCAGACGCTTCACCTGCAGGGCTGCCTGAGGAAGAAAACCCCACAACTTGCTGGGCGGTCATCCAGAGGTCATTGTACACAACGAATCACTTTCAGCTCTCGCTAAAGCTAAATGTTAAGGCCGTGGTATACACTGAAAGGAGTGAGACCTCAAGCTTAAGAACATAAAACAGCACACAAAGCAGAGAGTGCTTGTAAGAAGTGGCGAGAAAAAGCAGCGGCCACAATGCAACAGAGGAGATTGAAGGACTTGGATGATGTAGACGCCGCTTGATTAGCCAAAAAGGTGCAGACATCTTCTGTCATGCTCGGCAAACAACTATGCAAACAATCATTTAGAGGAGACAGGAACAAAGTAAATGAAGTGAGGAGGAAAACGGTAACGCTTTACTGCACATTTTTTCACTGATCTTAGACAATCACAAGCCGGCTGTGGAAATCAAAAAGGTTCAGCCAATAAACCTGTTTGTGCTAACAATGCTGAAGTTACACTTCATCCTGCAAAGTTGTGTTATCTGAAGAAACCTGCTAAAATACAGACAGGTGTGTTGAAAATGTGACATGTACTGCACACATGTGCATTAGAATCTGGCTCTGACGAATGATGCAAGCAACTTTAAATTTAAGTAATAGCTCTGTTTTGATTACAGTCTCCATCTTGCCAAGATTCACAGTAACACCTCTCCACTGGCCCGTCACGAAAATCAATGTCACTTTTTAAATGCACAGTGTTAAGATACGCAGGGTTTTCTTCTTAGCAGCATTGCAGCTTCCTCCTGTATCAAATGAACAGTTGTGTTAATTATTGGTTGGTACAGTGTGGCCAGTCAGGAGGCTGTATCAAGCAGAACAGACACCCATCTGATTTTGTTCCAAGAAGACAGGCAAAAGTACACTGCCGTCATTAATATAACACTGATTCTTTCAGAACGGGCCCTCCGAAGGCCAGTCACAAGCCTAGCATGAGTTCCTTACAGTACAATAGGCACCCTTACAGGCTTATCATCCCCGTCATCTTCATCATTATAATAATCATCGGCAGTATGATGTGGCTCAGTCATCAGTTACAAGTATGACACAAGTGACTTTTCTTCTCCTCTTAAAATTTTGCAAACATAAAAGCAGGCCTGTTGCAGAATATGTGCTGACAGTGAGACAAGGGCGTTTTGGATCTCACCTCTGCCATTCTTAAGTTTAACCCAAAAAGTAAATCCTATTACACTGAGTTAGGATTTGACATGGGTATGATTGCTTTAATCTGTCGCCATGCTACAGAGTCAAATTTTATGTTGAGTTCGGTGCACCGCCATGACAAATGAACACACAACCACAGATGTATGACTGTTAACAACTGCTTTGGGGTTTATTTTACAATTGAGAAAGAAATGAAACAAACTAATCGGTGCTAAAAAGTTTTTTTTTCTTTTTTTTTTTACAATATTGTCGATAAAACATTGAAATGTATAGTCATTGTGCATCGCTTATTTATTTTCCACACCATTTCATGCATCAAATTGGATGCAAGTATAATTAAAATCATTTCTGTAAACCAAGCCAAAGAAGCTAAATTTGTATTTTCTTTAAAAAAAGGACATTTTGTAGCTCTACAGCATATATCTATATACACCATCTGTTTTTATTTTTTTATCATTTTTGTATATAAAATGACAATATAAAAGTTAGAGAATGCACACACCTTAAGATACAAAGAATGTTGAGCCGTTTCAAATGGTAAGATATGTCTTATGGAGTACTGACATTTTCACTGGTAATCATTTACATGTAACGGACTGTTCTCTTTACAGTTGAATAAAGCGACACAATTTAGAAAGAGAATGTTGTAACAAACCATACAACTGGAAAATTGCTATAAGGTGATACTTCACAACAAGGAAAAGTTTTTTGAGCAAACTTGCATACTGACGGCCATTCATTTTTCACTGATTGACTCGTAACCAGAAGCAGCATTTCAGTTTTTCCAAATGTTCACGTGATCTTTTTTTTCTAATACACTGACGGATTTATGAGCAGGCCATTCATCATCAGAAACATTGCAGTGACAGGAACCCAAAAAGGAGAAGGGGGGAAATGATAATCCTTGATCTTTAAAATCAATCTGATGTTGACAAATGCAAGATATTTCAAAACATGGTCTCTTTACAAATTCAAAATTCAACTGTCTAAGGTGCTACTTCAGTCTTTCAGGGTATTCTTTCATTCTTTTGGTGTATACATTTAATTTTTCACCTTCTTCATATCAAGTATTATACAGTTTTCTCTTCCACTAATTCTTTTTCCACTCACCACTCTTACCATTGAAGCAGTAGTTGTATTTTTGCCATGAAAAGATTAAAATCTTGTGTTTAACCTTGATTCACTAAAATACATGCACAGATCAGACAAATAGCATATAAATATATTACAAAATAAGTGTAAAAAAGCTTGGCAGAACAAAAACAAATCAACATGAAAAGACATGGTCCAGTCAGGCAGTTATCACAACAAAAAAATAATAAGACCGATTTTTTTTTCTGGCGGCTCAGTTCGGCCCAGTGCAGTAACTGTGAACAATGTCATTTTAGTGCAATGAAATTCTAGTCAGTTCCACAGCTGTCAGTCTCTACGCTCAGCTCGAGACCCCACTTAAACCTTCTCCATCTTGTCTAGCTTCTCCAGTTTCTCCAGAGCAGTGACAAACACCAGGTGGTCCTCTGGAGACTTGCCATGGGTCTTGCTGAGGTGCAGTTTGACTGCGTGTTTGCTGACGAATGTCCGATTGCAAAGTCTGCACTGATACACAGAGCCTGTGTCGTCCTCTGCCGTGGTCAAGGCTGACAGGGGGCTGCCGAATGTCATTTTGTCTGTGATCACCTTTGAGGCAGCCTGCTGCTCCCGAAGGTGCTCAGCTGACAGCTTGGACAGGTCCTTCAAGCTGAAGCCCAGGTGAGACTCCAGGTGGCTGATGTAGGAGGAGGGAGTCCTGAACTGGGAGGCACAGTCACCACAGAGGAACACGGGCTGGCACGAGTCCATGTTCTTGAGAAACTTGGTGCCCCCAGTCCGTCTCAGCTGGTACTTGACATTAGCCAGCCAGTGGGATATGGTGGTCATGGAGAGGCCTGTGAACTTACAGATGTGGACCCTTTCCTGGGGGCCCAGGTCAGTCATGGCATAGCGGCCCTCTGAGGTCTCCCTCAGGCTAGAGGCAAACTGTGCCTGGAGGATGAGGAGGTGCTGGGGATTCCAGTTAGACTGCCTCCCTTTCCTCTTCTGCACTGGGGAGAGGTCCTCTAGGGCATCCTCAAACGCACTGCCGTCGGCATCCGACTTCTCTGAGATGGAGGAGGGAGTTGAAGATTTGGGCGTCAGTCTCCCAGTGAGGTTTTTTACCATATCGGAAATGTCCATCAGAGCATTCTCTCTCAGAGGAGAGGACACTGAGTCAGGGAGGGAAATGAGGGGTTTGTTACCATTTACACTATTGTTGGTCAACAGCGCATTGCTGCTGCTGTTGTTATTGTTATTGTTGCTGTTAACAGTGGATTTATTTTTACTCAGGTCTATGGGCTGGTCACTGTTGTCATACAACTGATAGTGGTTGACGGGCTCAGCTGGCTTGCCCTGAGGAGTTGGGTTGAAAGCTGGCTTATCCATCATGCTGTTGCTGATTTTGTAAAGCATAGATAGTGGGTCTGCAGCTGGGCTTACTGGTTTGGAGGCCTTACCCAGGTGTGTGTTCATGATTGACTGGAGTGCACTGAGAGGGTTAATGAAGGGACTTTCTGGTGAGTGATCGGTGATGATGCCAAGACTGTTGCCGTTAGTTACTGGGGATTGGCATGCCTCAGAGCCGTTCTTTGAATGGTTGTTGTGGCCATCTACAAGGCTCTCTTTGGGCTCCTTCTTGCAGATGAGCTCTGAATCTACACTGCCTGGGCTGCTACTTCTCATACCGGATGGTTTACCTACAGAAAGGTCATTTGGAGATGCTAATTGTTCTCTCTGCTCTCTCAGTGCAGGAGAGGGGGATTTTACTAACGACGGGGGCCGGCATCGTTCCAGGCTCACCATCTTCTCCTCCTTTTCTTTCTTCACAGTGGCAGCTTTCCCTGTCACTTTCTCCACAAGCTCCTCCATGGCAGTGACGTTGCTCCTGAGGGGGGTAGGGGAGGAAGGGCTCCGAGGCGAGTGGATGACTGAGTTGGGGTCATTTACCAGGCCTCGTAGCCCACTGTTAAACATTGGCTGCATCTGGACACTCTGGACCATTGGGGGTAGAACAGTAGCAGAGCTCTTCATGGCACCTTGCAGCTGGTAGGCTGCATGGATGCTAGAGTAGCCACCCCATGTCGGTGTGCCTGTCTGGGCTTTGCTGATGGCACTGGATACCGTGTTCTCAAGGGATTTAAGAATATCTAACCCTCCTTTTGGTGCCTCCTCTAGATCTTCTTCTCTAAGGTATTTATATGATGTGGCATCAGACTCAGATTTCTCACCTGAATCATCTCTCTCCTCCTTGATTTTTCTCTCCACTGGCTCGCCTGCTTCAACCTTCTCATCCTCACCTCCTTCCCTCTTTTCCTCTGAGCATGAGGAAAGAGCAGGGGACACCGGCTGGGACTTAACACCACTGGGAACAGGGAGTCTGGTGGTGGTCGGTGGCAGTGGGATGGACTGAATCTTCTCTTCCACCACTGGATCAAAAACCAGCTGTTTGCCCTTCTTGGATGCAGAATTTGTAACCTTCAAAAAGTGACCAGTAACCATCATGTGGGCAGTCAGCTGTTGCAGTGTATCATGAGAGCTCCCACACTCCATGCATTTGAGGATCTGAGCTTTACGAGCTTCAAACTGCCATGTGTAGCTGGCACCATTCTGGTAGCCGTAGCGGTTGTTTGGCGTAACATAGGGGTTAGCTGCAGATTTTGCGTCTTTGCCAACATCCCCTAGGGATACACTACCACCACCACTACTAGCATGGATAGAGTCTGGGGAGCATGGGGAGACTATAGCATCTTGAATTGCTCGTTTTTTAGCTGAAGTGGGCACCAGTTTAGTGGCCAAGGCTGGCACTGGTTCTTTGAGAGGCACTTTCTGGTAATGCTTGGTCTTGATCATATGAACACTGAGATCTTGCAAAGACTCAAATGAGTGGCCACAGTACATGCACTTCAGCACCTTCTGGGCATCCTCTTTCCCCTCCATCTCCATAAGGGAGCGCTTACGTGGTTTGGACCAGCGCTTTCCCTGATCCTCCTCTTTGTCCTTGTTGTCATCTCGATAGTGGCCCGTCTCATTCATGTGGACTGTTAAACCTACCAGCGTGTCATAGGCAGCGCTGCAGTCTTTGCAGCGAAACTTGCTTGCACCAGTGAAAACAGAACCATACAGCTTGTTGTTCTGCCGGTAGAGCTGCACTGTGCTGAAGAGGCTAGGCTCTGGTAAAAGGTGGTAGGGGGTCTGCTGAAGAGTTTTGGCAAGAGCTGCCTGGTGCCAGTCATAGGCTACACCACTACCATTACTAGCCCCACCACTGCTGCTCCCACTGCAGCTGGTTGCACTGTGGCTGCTAACAGAGCTAGCTGCTGTGCCATTAGTGTTGCCACTCGCACTGCTTGTGTGGTTGACAGTGGTGCTGGAGCTCCTGCCGTTATGGTGACTGCTAGCCAAGTTGACCGCACTGCTCTTGTTTGTGGTTGTAGTCGTGGAGACAGAAGCAGTGGGGGCAGGCTCTGGAGTGGTGAGGGCACTGTTGACACTGCCAGCTGCAGCAGGCTTGGATTTCATGATGTCCATTGTGATGCTGGACCAAGAGGCATCTGAGATGAGGTTTGCATAGACGGCTTTCATCTGTGCCAGGCTATCCTGGAAAGAGAGGCCGTTGTTGGGGCGGAAGGGCAAAGCCGTGCCTTCCCTCTCCTGACCGTCCCTGGAAGAGGTGCTCTTGAAGTCCGTCAGCCGATCGCTGGTATCACTGAGCGGAGACCCGTATCCAGCGTCAGGGTTAGTGCCATTGCTGAGTGGAGAGTCTCTGTAACTAGGCGGCTGGCCTCCATCCACATCTTCCTCTTCCTCATTGCACAGAAACTCAGTGTCCTGGCCATCTAATGAGAGGCCGTCATCCTGCAGGTGCTCTTCCTCATCGTGAACGTCTGCCTTAAGCTCGTCCTCGGGCATGTACGCTGGAGAGAAAGAGAGCAAGAGAGAGAAGACAAAAAGGGGGAGGAAAGAGGAAAATAAAAAGAGGTCAGCTCAGTGAAATTAAAGATTTACAGCACACCAACAGGACCACTGTCAAAATAACATGGAATGAATACTCAACGATGGGAAACATAAGCTTTTACTCTCATCCGTTATTGGTGTGTCCATGTGTCTGTATGCATGCATGCATGAATTTGTGTGTATTTCACACACATGTGGCTCTGAAAGCCAGTGGTGAAAAAAGCCTCCAAGGGAAAAATAAATCACTGAGCTTCTGACAGTTGTCCTTTTCCTTCCCAACTCCCTATTCCTCCGCACATGCCTCATGTTCCCCAGGAAATGACTGGCTGTTTGGCCTTGTTAGCCAGCTGCATGCTTGCATGTTCAACTCCCCCTTTTCTCTTTTCTTTCTTTCCTCCCCAAGCTTTATTGCCTTTCACTCATCCAGTCAGTGAAGTTCAGCTGCTCACATGTTCAGGTTATGCAACTGATCAGGGAGGGAAAGAAACAAAACGCTAATTTGGAGATATTGCAGCTTTTCCTAAACCCACTGTGACGAGCTGAAGGTCATTTTCATTTGTGCTATTAAGCAGGAACTGGCAAAACAATGGCGCTTGGATGGAGAATGTCACAATGATTGTTGAAGGAAGGAGTCTGGGGCATTCAAAAATACTACAACTGTTCTGTGATCCAAAATGGCACGGACTGTGCTTAACAGAAAGACGGATTAAAAATGGAAAGCAAAAGGGAACTAAAGAAGGCTGGGATGTAACAGGTTTACCAGTAAAATTTATAAAGGCAAATTAGAGAGGAGGCCAGACCATGTGTACGTAATGTATGTGTGTGAGTGTGTTTGCATGCTAGGGAAGACACAGCAAGCATCAGTAAGTAGGAGAGACAGGAGGTGGTTAGGGGAAGAACAAGTGAACGAAAAGATGTGGGGGAGAAAGAAAAAGTGAGCAGGAGGCGGTGGGTTTGGTGGGCGGGGAGATGGGGTGTAAGAGAAAAGGGAGAAAGAAGAGAGAGGGAGAGGGAGAGGGTGAGGGAGGCAGGGAGACAGGAAAGACGGCCCCCTAGCTTCTTCCTTTATCTCCTTCCTGCATGGTGAGATGTGTGTCCTAGATGCCAGTATCAGTCTCTCCTGATGAAACAGATGTGCTGTCAGCTTCAAACGGCACGCTAACCTGTCATATCATAATCTAAGTGGACATAATACCTGATATATATACACTGGCAACATTTACTGCTGCCTGAGAGGAGATGGGTGGAGGAGGTGGGGGAGGTGAGCAGCTGCACCGTCGACTGTGACTGTGTGATGATGTGCATGTGTGTGCGTGTGAGTGCCTCGGTAAGTGCCTGTTTGCCCGCATGCTCACCTCTCCATGCCTATGTGTGTACTTTACGCACTCTGCAGCTCATGCATGTTTGCTCTTACAGTGCAAACCTGAACCCACCGACCATAATATTGCCTATAAGTCTGAGTTCGCTGTGTGCTACTGATACACCCTTCTCCAAATGAGCAACATACTCCCCTAACGCCTGACAGGATTTCAGTGAAATGAGAGCACTACAGGAGAACCTGGCTGCGCTTCAATCCCACTGACAGACTGAGACCGAGACAGTTTCTAAAACTCCTGAAAATCCCTAACACAGCAGATTAGCATTATGTGCTGTACTCTCTACAACACATCTGCAGAGTGTCTTCTGTTACAGTGCCTTCCCCCTCGCTAACCCGCTTCCAGAACAGGAGGCTATCAATACATATCAGCCATTTAATATACAAAGCATCCTGCAGGAACGGCTATTTGTTCCTCACGAGCCCACACGAACAGTGCAAACATACAGTAGGAATTACCTATGTGAGTCACTCACAACGGCTGCAGCCAAAAAATAGCTAAACCCCAATAGCTGGCAGTGCTTAATACATACACTCACACTCACACACATACACACGCACACACACACACACACACACACACACTAACACAGACACACACACACACACACACACACACAGACAGCAGGAATGAGAAGCAGCAGATCAGAAATATCACTGGGTGAGTGACAAAACAGACTGCAGCAGGGAGGGGCTTCGAACAATGAGCAGGTCGCCAGGGAACCCTTTGACGATCCCTGTCAATCAATGCCTGTCCTGCCATGTTGTCATGGAAACAACAAAGAGGGAGATATCAAAAGCACACAGACAAAAGACTGGCAGAGACAGACATCTGTAAAAATCACAGGCGGCAAGTGGACGGTTTCGCAAACCATAAATGTATAATATTAGTGATGAAACATGAGTCTGAAATAAATGATCCCCCTCGTCTCTTTTGAGATGCTGCATGTATTCTGACAGGATGCTAAAAATCTGAAAGCATGAGTAACAGCAAAATATTAACAGCTACACATCAACTCTATCTGTTCAGTCATTGCAACTTGAAGATGTGTGATTCTGACTGGCGACCAGATTAAGCTCCTTCTCTCGTCCTGGACGCACATATGCAGAGCAACACCAGCAGCAAAGGGGCGGGCTCGGGAAGGGGCAGGGCTGGCGTGCCGTCCCTGGCGGTTTGGTTTGCCGAGCGGGTGATGGCTGTGAGCAGGGCCATCTGCACGGGCGCCAAAGCGCCTGTCACTTTTGCTCGGGGACGTGCCGCCATCAAGGAGACAGGCGGCAGCGTGGCCAGGATAGCACTGCAGACTCACTGTCAGAAGCAGCAGCGATCAAGCCCGCCACCAGCCACGCCAGATCACCAACAACACACACCAAGGAAGCCAGAATTAGTATTCGAGTGCACTGATCTCACAATACCTACACATATGGTTAATACACTGTTAACAAAAAAGGGATCTCAAATATGTAAAGTACCAAAAAGGGTTGTAGGAGCCCCTTCGGATGTTATAAAGAGCCTTTTTAAAAATGCATAATGCACAAATGGATTGACACTTTACGGTGCTGTAAAGCAGGTGTTATCAAAGGTTTTCATGTCTCAGGCTACCAAATATACTTTGGGACAGGTCTTCATTTTATTAGAGATAAGAGCTCAAGTGTGTTTTGTTCTCTTCCGCCTCATTTATTATTATTCTTATTTAAATAAGAGAGTTCCCAAAGGACCACCACAATTTAAGTACCCATGAAGCACCCTTGATTCTGTTATGTACCTAATATATGAAGATGGCAGATTTTGCATTTGAATCTGTGATCCGGTTTGTGCATTTAACATTGTTTCAAAGAGACCAGACCAGAGCCTATTCTGCAGAACAGACATCACTTTGATATGATGTTTTTTCTGACGAAAAGTCTGTGGTGAACGCCCTGTATCCTGCCTCGACACAACACTGGGCCTCACAACGGGACAACATGATCGACCTAAGAACAGATCATCTCTAAAACATTCCCCCTCACACACGGCTCAACTTTGTGTATGACTTGATTTTTGTAAACGATACCAAATGAAATACAACCAGCGGACACGTCAGCGTTTTGGCAGGGAGCAAAGCAGAAACATATCACTCCTTTTCAAAACTTTGCTATCTTTCCCCGCCCTACCCATTTTTTGCCTTCTCCCTTTGCTTTGCTGAGAGTCTGCCGGTTGTTAAATCAATAAAACTCTCTGTCAGGCTCGCGGAGCTTCACCATTTGGCCGATGTCAAAGCCAAACAAACCAGATAAGAAAAGGCAGAGAGGCGATGAAACGAGAGAGAGGAAAAAGAAGGGGATGAAACCAGTCAGCCTCCCCTCACCACCACCTCCGCCACCAGCCCCATTTCTCCAACACCCCTCCTTCTATTTATTTACACACATTTCTTTATTTATTTGATGTGAGTTTGGGAAGAGGGGGCAATCACGGCAGTCATTTGCGGCACTAATGTCCAATCACGGGCCCCTTCACTCATGTGATTTAGGCAGTGTAGGAGTGGGTTCGCAGCAGAGAATGGTGGGGGGGTTAGATGGTGGGTGTGGGGGGGCCGAGGCCGTTTAGGCCGGCCCCTAATAGGAAACTGGCAGTCTTATTCCTTCCCCAGATTCTGTTTGTCACCCCGCTCTCCATTACGTGCCTCTCAACCCTGATGGCTTTGGACAGGAGCTGATCAAAAAGCCATCGCTTGACCTACACGCCGTGGCAGAACGAGACTCGCGCCCTGCACAGGGAGAGTGGGAGAGAGGGAGATGAGATAGACGAGGCGAGGGGGAGAAGGAGGGGTGTATGTCAGTGTATGTGTGGTGAGGAGAAAGAGTGTGGTGAGGAGGGAGGGGAGGATGGGGGAGGGAGAAGGGGGGGGTGATAGCTCTCGGACCGGGACAAGAGGGCTGTAAATAAAATGACATTATTATTTCCTCTGTCCCGTCATGTAGAAAAGCCAATTATGGTAATGCTGCTGCCGGCGTGTCAGAGGGAATGCTGGGATGTGCTTCCCGTGAAGCGGCTAACATGAGAGCAATGCCCTGATCAGGAACACAGGCCTCAGTTTGACAAGAGACTGTACAGATAGGGAGAAGAAGAGAGAGAGAGAGAGAGGGAGAGAAACAAGAGAGAGAAAGAGATATGAAGCTAACAACAAAGCTGCATCTGGGCCTTGTTTAAGGTAAATATTAAGCTGTCAGCAGAAGAAAAGATTTCTTAAAATATGAAGTTTGAGGATCCAAAGTCTGAAGGGGGCAAGTTTGTTCTTGCCATTTACTTGGTATTACCCTAATGGTATTTCATTGTCATCGCTACAGTCACATATTTAAAACATTCCAGTTGCATGGAGTCGTGGACATCCCTTTTTATTTTTGGAAAAATACAACAAGCAACAAAACAAACACCCATGAAAAGGTGTGCCGTACAGAATCACACTAAGTGCAGCGCCACGACATGAACATGATTGAGAAGGCCTAACCTAAGGAAAAGCTATCAACCTGAAAAGTTCAGGAGTTCATGAATTATACTCTGTCACACCTCAAAATTTGACGAGATGAATTATGCAAAGACGACGGTGAGAGAGCCGGATATTGAGGGTGAAGGCGATCATTTACGTTAGAAGCTAATTCGTTCTCATCTCATCTCAGGCTTCTCCAGGTATCCCGTTCTCAAAAAATTCCTCCCACGCTTGATAGGGGGGCTCTCCTTAAAATAATACCTCAGCTACCTTTTCTCCTTTCACTCCCCTCCATCACCCCCTCTTTCTCTTTTTTCTCCCACCCTCCTCCTCCTCCTCCTCTCTCCAGCCTTGCTCACATGCCCACATGGGCCCCTC
Organism: Epinephelus cyanopodus; assembly: GCA_026686955.1. Taxonomy (NCBI): domain Eukaryota; kingdom Metazoa; phylum Chordata; class Actinopteri; order Perciformes; family Serranidae; genus Epinephelus; species Epinephelus cyanopodus. The sequence continues at coordinate 14,483,330 of CM048919.1, forward strand.
CCAAGCGGAATAATGGGAGCATATGGCCTAGGCAGCACCTACAGGGCCTTAAATAACTGCTGCAGCATTCCAGCTCGCTGTACCAATTTATCTCTCACCCCACCCCCCCACCCCCACCCCATTTCAAAACACTTCTAGCCTGAGTTGAGCTCAGCAGACAGCAGGCGGATGGGACATGTTGTTCTTGAGACACACAGCTACATTATGGACTGACGAAGAAAGTGGTGTGAATGTGAATAAGTGCTGTGCCAACAGGATTAGTGGTGGAATTCTGTATTATTGATATTCATTGAGTCAACCAGCAGCCTTTCCGGTGATCGTTTGCGCCGGTGGCTCCGCGCAAACACTTCAAGTCACGTTGAGTTACAGTTAGCCTGTAGCATTATGTAAAGTCACAGCACTGATGTTTTAGAGAGCAGTTTGTTAGTGTGTTTTGCCTTGCAAGCAGGATGGCAATGTTGGATTGCCTGCCAGTCTGAGGCCCACATCTCGACAACTAGGGCTGCAACTAGGGATTATTTTTGTTGTTGAGCAATCAGTTTATCGATTAATCAATTAGTTTGGTCTATAAAGTGTCCCAAAATCGTGAAAAAAAAACAAAAAAACAATGCATTTTATTTATAGGCGCCTGTCAGAGCACTCAAGAACACCTTACAAGACTCGGCTGAAAAAAGCAAGTACGAGACAGAAACTGTAACTATAAAAATTAGGCATAAAATCATCATCAGTGCAGTGTGTCTCCATTAAATCAGACCGAGTAGGCCAGCTTGAAAGGATGCCTTTTTAGACGGGATTTAAAAGTAGAAAGGGAGTCAATATTGCGTGGGGATGAGAGTTCCAGAGGCGGGAGGAAGAACGGCTGAAGGCTCTGGAACCCATGGTAGTCAAGAGGGCAGATGGTGATGCAAGTTGGATTGCAGAAGAGGATCTAAGAGTGCATATGTTTTAAAGCTTTTCCCAAAGCTCAAGATGAGGTCCTCATTTTCTTGTTTCATCCACAAACTAAACATATTCAGTCTACTGTCATACAGAGTAAAGAACCGGGAAATATTCACATTTAAGAGGCTGGAATCAGAGAATTTTGACCTTTTTTTAACTAAAAGAATTATTAACACCAATTGAATATCAAATGAGTTGGCGATTAAGTTAATAGTTGACAACTAATTGATTAACTGTGCAACCATTGCAGCTCTGTTGACGACTGCTGGCCAGGCAGAGATGGGAGAGAAGTCTTCCTGAACTCAGAGCGACTGTTCTGTTACTGAACAGGTTCAGGTTCAATGTCTTTATCGGCTAATGCTGTTTTATCACCACTTTGGGGAGAATATCGATCGTCTACTTGCTAATGTTACTTTGAATAAAGTATCAGCTAAATACCAAAACAAGCACACTTTTGTAAAGTAAGGTGAGGTCAGAGGTCAGGCAGGGAGCCAGCGCTAAGCTTGTTCAGGTCATGCTCTCATGAAAATATGTCAATACGACCCACAGACATCCTTCTATCTGACCTCCACAGAGTGATGTATGAATTGATGGGAGGTCTAGGTGAGTATTTATGCATACTATGATTGTGTACGGGCAGGTGATACAAGAGGCATGTGGGCAGGTTTGAGTGTGCGTGCGTGTGTGTGTGTGTGTGTGTGTGTGTGTGTGTGGTAAGTGAGAGAGAGTGAGTGTGAAAGGTGCTGCTGTTTTATTTATAGAGCAAGTGCTATTTATACCCAACTCAAAGATCAGTTCAGAGAAGCAGCTTGTGGGCCACAGCCAAGATCACTCTCCATTACTGTGCATGCACAAAACCAAGTCTCACACACACATACACACACACACACACACACACACACACACACACACACACACACACACACACACACTCACGCATACTGGAAGCCGGGGCTGCAAGCTCAATCGTCTCCGCTTTTTACACATGCATGCAGTAACAACACAGGGAGACATTTACAGTATACCCAGCCGTGTGTTAGTTGGTGAAGGGGTGGAGGAGGGTGGGGAGGTGGTGGCTGACTGACTGAGTGTTCTTCATGGAGTACAGCAGGCTTTAACATGCTGGGGGATCAATACAGTGAACCAGCGCCAATCGATTGCAATTCATCTGGCTCTTTTTTTTTTTTTTTTTTTAAATTTCATTCTCACCCACTCACACTGCGCACTGAGCTGCTGCTGCTGTCCTGTGAGGCAATACATAAATAAACATGCACACACACATATGCATACACATGAACACATAAACACAATAGCATGCGCACACACCTGAGTGGCTGAAACGATTGCACCCTCCGTGCAAACGCGGGTTCAATAAACCCCGTATGGAATTTATTTATTTTTATTGAGCATATCAGCCCATCCTGGTCTTCTCTGCATAACAAGGCCTGTATAATTAAACCATAAATTTCAGTGCGCTCCTTTAATTACCACAGACAATGTCAGGAGGCAGCAGAGTAAACAAATGGCTTTGAAGTGAGCAAGAAAAAAAAATGCTTCGACACAGCAATGGAGAAGCTGTTCATTTTGGTGGGGATGTTGTTGCACTTGAAAAGGATGAAATGTTCAAAAGAGTGTACGTGCATGGGGAGTACAGTATGTATTTTTTCCCCCCCTCCTGCCTTTTCTAAGAATGCTTTTGAGGGATGCAGGTTTGCTGTGGAGGGAAGGGAGGAATAATCAGTGTATCGCTGCAAGCATGACGATGTGCAAATATGTATATTTGGATGAGCATGGCACGCTTACGACAACTAATAAAGTATGTGAGGAAGTGTGTGTGTGTGCGTGTGTGTGTGTGTGTGTGTGTGTGTTTGTATTTAAGTATTTGTTTTTCCTGAACACACAGAAGGCACTGCTTTGTTTTTGTATGTAATTTATTGGGAGCCACGGGTTCTTGTCCCTCTTGACCACGACTGGAGACATCTGCAGATCGGTGTGTCTTAACAGTATATATATGGCAGTGTGAGTGTGTGTGCGCACGTGTGTGTGTGTGTACGCTTTGGGTCAATGTCAACACACAGACCTGCTTCCCAGCAGCTTAGCTAATTACACAAGAGCCCTGAAGGCCACTTAGAACAGGTTAGCTAATTAACAAACAGGCTGATTGCAGATTAATTGAGAGGTGTTCCTAATCTTCACCCCTAAACGCAATGACAAATGCTAACTGGCGCTAATTAGGCCGGTATGGAGAGCCGGGAGTGGAGGTTGTATTTACAGTTACCGTCGCTCATATGGACGTGTGGCTTATATCCAGCTGGCTTTTACAAATCTGCCAAGCAAATAAAACTTCAGTGAAACTACTCAGATGCTTAAGTGTGTATGAGACAGTCTCATCAGCTCGCAGTCTAAACACTCCAGGTGCAATTTTAAATGATCTTTTTAATGAGTTTGTAAATTAGCTCTTTGATATTATTAAAGTTGTTCTTACTATTTTCAATTTTGATAAAAGTAGCGATTTATTTTATTAATTGCTTGAAATTTTATTTATTCAGGTGGTTTATTTTGACTTAAGCCTACACTAGTGTTATCAAATATGTCAAATACACATCTAATCTGAATGTTTTATTAGTTTCAATACTATTTTTTCCCAATAGTACTACTATCATTATTAATTTCTTGATGAATTAATGATTTATATCTTTATTTTATTTTTTTAGGTCTGTGCATATGCAGCCTGTTTTTGCAGAGTCACTTTTATGACTGTTTGGCAATCAGTGTTTTGGAGCAAGGGCATAGGTTTTCTTTCAACACTGGGGGGGATTTCAGGTGTCCTTTCCCAGAAAATTCTGAGCACTGAATACTGAATTTCCTGCATTCAGGTGAATTTGTATGCACCATTTTGTGCATTTTATGCATCGATTTATAGTGCAAGTGTCTTTAATAAGTCAAAATAAAAGTCCTCTTCTACTTTCATGCTGTTGTTTGTTTTTGTTTTTGTTATAAATATTTAGTGGGACATGACTCCTGTGTCCCACCTGGACCGTGCTGCTGGACACATTATTCACATTATCCCGATAATGGAAATTTGCCAGGATCAACTTATTCTGAGTGATTTTTATTGCAAACCTTAATAAAATAGTGTAACGTCCCATCCCTACTTCTTATACTGAGATAATGTGTGGTAAGTGGTATACTGTAACTACTTTTATAGTGTTCCATAGCTATGGATCTTAATTATATCACATATACGTACATATTTCAGCAATCTCTTTCTCTAAGCTCTACATTCCAAGTTAACTGTGATCATAATCTCCTGCACTTCCTTTGAAAACTCCCCCTCATATGTTCACTGAATGCAGTGTTAAGACTATAATGTTTGACCTTTCTGTGTGTGTGTGTGTGTGTGTGTGTGTGTGTATGTGTGTGTGTATGTGTATGTGTGTGTGTGTGTAGGATCTGGGTGCATTAAAGTCTGCTCCAACATGAATGGCGTGCGTAGATCATGAAACCTGAACCGGCTGCTACACAAAGGGCTGCGGTGGATTACAACGGCAAAATGAAGAGAAATAGGCCCCTCAGCAGGGATCTGAACCAGCACCCATCTGTGTGACGATCACCTGCCAATAGAAAATAGGCTCCCTCACCACCCCCCTCCACACATACACACACTCAATCTTGCAATTTTCACAGCCACTAAAACTACTCCCCAAGGCCCGACTTCTTCCAACTTCCATCTGCCTGGATACATTTATCATACAGCTCCCCTGTCTATCACACACACACACACCTGTGCCTTTAAGCTGCCCACTCCCCCCCAAACACACACACACACTCTCAAATTCCACCTGGCCTTTTTCAACCTCTGACCCCACCCTCACCCAAGTCTCCCTCCCTCCTATAATCCTTCCCTCCATTCGTCGACGCCTTCGCTTCCTTCTGTCTTCTACACCACCTGCGCTTTTTAAATCCCCACATCAGGATGGACCACTTTACCTGCACCCACACACACACACACACACACACACACACACTCATGATTGCCAGTAAATACACACACATAAGCACATGCAACCCTCACCTAAATCCCAGGAAGCACACACCAACATACACAAGTATGTACAAACACACACGCACACACACACACACACACACACACACTGTCCCTGACAAGACAACAGCCAGCAGCAGCTGCTTCCATCTCCTAGCAACGGCCGGCCTGATAGATGACCCAACGATGGATAATTACCGTAAATCACCACAGCTCACACACGAAAGGAGAGAGAGGGGCAAGAGAGCTCGAGAAAGACTGAGAAAGAAATAGAGAGAGCGAGAGAGTAGGGACTGAAAGGGATCAGAAATAGAGGGCTGGGACTGGTCATGTGTGCACTAATGCACCTTGATGAGCTCAAATTCGTCTGCCTTTTAAAGCACACACACAATGTAGAAATGCAGACTCTTGTGTACCAACACATGGCCACAATTCATGCACAGTGGCACACAAAATAAACCTGTATATCTGCACAAACGCTCATAAAAATGCACATCTACGTATATATATAAGTGCATGTTCACTTTGTTTACAACACACAAACACACACACACATACACGTTGTCAGCATTGTCGCTGTAATCTGAAACCACAGGCCCTGCCTCCCTACAGAGGCACATGTCTGTCACAGATTCACCTCTTTTACACAGAGGCGCCAATCACAGGCCAAGCAGTGCTGCAGGGTGAGTGTAAATGCTTCTCTGTAGAGCAGGGAGTGTGTTATACTGGACAAAATTAATACAAAACTGACGCCTGACAGAATGGATTTTCTTTGTTGGTGTAATATATAATGTTGTTACACAAGCTGCACCCAAAAGTCCCCCTGTATATGACTTTTCGTTGACTTGATTTCTAATAACTTATCTTTTAACCCTCCAATAATGATGATAAACATTTGCAATGCATGACAACTGTTTGTGTTTCACATGTTCTAAATTTAGCAACACAATAAACTACCTTCAGAAGTTTTAATAATTGCACTCCGGTAAAAGTTTACTCCAAATTATCAACAGATCTCCGATATGCACACGCAGCTGCTCCATTTACTTCCCTTTCATTTTCTGCTCTCTCAGACATGCAATCTGTCCCTCTCTTTCCCTTCTTTCTTTCCTCGCTCCCCCTTCCTCGCCCTCCCTCCCTCCTACCCTCCCTGTGCGAGTCCTGGCTGCTGCAGACATTTGATCTGGCTGCCTTGTGATAGATTGACAGGTAATGAGGAGGTTGAAGGGGCGTTGGAGACAGGAGCAGGTGTTCAGCACAGTCTTTTTGGCCAGCGCTAAGCTGCCATGTCCTTCACTGCTGCACCGCACCACTCCGCTTCCTCCCTCTCTCACTCATTCTTTCCCTCCTTCTCTCCTTCCTCCTTTCCACCATCCCCCTCTTTCTCTTCCTGAGAGAAGAGGACTATGCAATCCATCACGCGGTGACACTGTCGGACATAGACTGTCTTTATATGGGGAAAAACGCATGGGCTGTGGAAATAAATAGAGAAACGAACATCGAGTCCCATGCTGGCAGCAGCAAACTAGGCCTCGGACTGATCAGTCAAACTGTGTCGAGGAGAGGATGAGACTGATTTGGAGCATCCTGTGTAGAGGAGACCGATATGGGTTTTTGAGATGCTGATACTGGTACCGACATGACATCCATCATGCTGAAAAGATTTCATTATCATGCGTAGCCACTCAAAATGCACTCCAGTTAGATTAGAAAAGCATCTGAAATAGCATTCCAACCATCATACCATTCCAAAAGTCTCGTGAAAGCCAAACTAATGACATTCCTTTAGATTTAGCAGCTCTGCAAAGTGGGGAGCGCAGGTTTCATTGCAGGATTTACACACTTAAGTTGGTGAGTAAATCCTCCCACACCACACTGAGGTGCATTTTTCCGGTCAGACACCTGAAATAAAAACATTACTAACACAGTCATCTTCACCTACTGTAGTCAGGCAGAAGGCTTCACTACACCACATCAGAGGTGGGCAGCTATGTCTGGCCGAGCTCCAACAAGAAGCCAATATCAGCAAACATACAGTATACAGTATATCGGTCTGACGCTACACCTATCTGAGTCACTCTACACTTTGACCTGTTTGAATCCTGCTGACATAGCGAAGCACCGCTGTGCATCATACCTCACAAACTAAGGAGGAGGAAAGAGCAGAGAAGAGGAGGAGGATGAGTGGGAAGAAAAAGCAGAAATCTGAGGATGTGGAGAAGTAGGGACGAGCTGAATCGAAACATGGGCTGCAAGCATTTTTTAAATGTGCAGTTAAGCTTATTTGCTTTGTTTCTGAGGGTGAATTGTTGCTTTGCTGCATTAAGGCGTTGTTTTGGTTGCATTACACAACTTAAAATGTCAAGCAAAGCTAAATCACAATGACACAAATCTCCTTCATTGGTCAGGAATTTAGTGCAGGAAATACATTTGTTCTGGGGCTGAACTTGTCTTTAACTTGTAGGGACCATTTTCAATCTAAACCTTCTGCGACCCAGCCCTTCACAGGGGTCTGGGAGGGAATACACCCAGGAGACATTTTTAGCAACTGAAAAGCTAAAGTGACAATTTTAGAGCGTTTAGTAACAACATTTTTGGATCACGAGTCCTCCAAGTTTTCATGACTCAGTGCCATTGTAGGAGCCAGCAAATGACTGAGGGCCACACAGGAAAAGTGCACACACTATGGCTTTTTTATGACCGTTTTTATGACATACTAACACTTTACGAAAATTATAACAGTCGACAGTGATATTGCCTACGCAACACAAATATCATATTCTAGCTTTTCACTTAAGATTTGACAGTAATGAAATAGAGAGACATTACAGTGTTTGACACTGATTGTACCTACACACAGGTATGGCAACACCACTTGGACAAACTACATGCAGAGCTGCAGTACACCATAATATTAGAACCCATTCATACCGAAATCTGTTGAGTTTATTTAGGACTATGATTACAATTGCTAATGATTATTTTGGATTGCGGTGCATGGTTGCCTGTTGTAGCACGGTAATTTTTTTTCTTTGTTATGTCCACCAACATGTATTACAATTACCGCCTAGATACCCAGTGTACTGGAAAACTTTCTCTGTCAAATTTCTGCGTGACATATGGCTAACAGCTAAGATGGAAACCAACAGCTCTGCTAAAGCTACTGTAGCTTTGAAAACACCTTAAATGCTTTGAGGGTGGAGCTTGCATTGTCGTCATAGGAGCCAGAGGACAGAGACAGTGGGGGAAAACAAGGCCTGAGCCTATAAATCCACCCCTCCAGTTTATTACCCAACATTAAAGGACATGTCACCCTCCTAAATCAGCAGGCCGAGAGGAGACAGCAGGGCTAAAACAGGGAGCATTTGCATGTTCCCTCAAACATTCCTGAGAGGTGAACAAACCGCTCGACCACCTACCTCCACTTATATCAACATCACAGTTCAAACAATTTGAGATTACACACTGCATGATGGATGCCATTGGGTTGCTGTCATGATGGATCGTTCTGAAGCAAAGTGAGCGTCTGGATACAAGGAGAAACTTATGTGTCCTGTTATCAAGGTTTTTGTTATTAGCTTTTTTCCTGCAAACGGATTTAAACATCCAGCACCTGGTCAGATGTCTGACCAGCTTTCCTACTTATTCATAGCTCCAAAAACAGCTTCACCTGGACAGTCGTACAGACAGTTTAATTATTTCAAATAACGCTAGATAAGAGTGTGTAGAATTAAAGAGGAAGCCACCAAGCTTAAAATTAGCCTTTCCCAATTGTCACCCTACTCAAAGAGAACCTGTTTTCTGGAAAAAAAAAAAAAAAAAACGTCATTGACGTGCAATCACATTCAAACACACTCGCCTGTCAGTTTATAACTCTCCTACTCTCTCTCACACATACACACACACACACACACACACACACACACACACACACACACACACACACACACACACAGTGACACACTCGCACCCGCACACACAGACCAAACGTTGTCCAACACACAAATAGACACCCACACATACACACTTTTTAAGCCCTCGCCTGGCATCAGCTGTCACACAACCTGTCTCGGAGAACTAAGCAGAGACAGACGCTGTCAACTTAGAGTGCCTCAAATGCCCACATCCAGCCAGGCAGAGGAGAAATCAAGCCTGTCTCCCAGTATAATTTGCGCTAATCCTTCATGGGAGATAGTAAAGTCTATGGCATATCTGCCTAATAGCATCAGTCACCGGCAGGTTCTAATCTCATATTTAGACCCATTTCCATCACGGACTGACGACAAAAGCACCAGCACAAAGTGTGATTACCTTCTTATTTTTTACATTTCTGCATGACTTGACTCCTGATAATGGCGGGGTGGGGGGATTTTAAAAACATGAGAAGCGAAAACTTTGAGTTTCTTTTCTTAGTGGAGGAAGAAGAAAGTCATTTCAGGCAACTACAGACGACAGGTAGACAGAAAAGAAAAGAGGAGTAAAGTAAGTGGCGGACTGTATCGGGAGAGAAAAAGTGGAGGTAAAGAGAGTGAAAACCTTTCAGTCAAGAACCTGCACACACTCAAACACTCACATTTACACAGCCCTCGCGCGCACACACACACACACACACACACACCCTCACACACTCATACACACTCTCCTTTTCAAAGCGTTTACAACCTGTGGTGTTTGTCCTGCTCTGCTGGCTGCTTTACCACGTGCATTTGAATGCCGACTGGAGTGCATCCCTCTCTTTCAGACAGCGCCATAAAAGACGACACACACAATGAGAGCTCTTTTCAGCCGAGTGGGGCTGCCTGGGGGTAGGGAAGCACCTCCAAAAACCGCCACGGCACTTCACAACTCTCAGGGCACAATGAGGTGCCGAGCCTTGATGAATAATAAGAGATTATTCATAAAGATGACAAACAGAACAGAAACAAACTATACAAGGTGTTGGGATGAAAAGTCCTTCAGCTGTAGCTTTTTCTTCTACAGAGTGTGTGTTGTCTGTGAGTGTGTGTCTCCAAGAGTGACCTGGCGAAAGCAGGGAGACAAAAAGAAGGGGAGGTAGCGCAGGGATCCTAATGAAGCCGTAAATCAGAGTCCGATGAGAACGGGCTCTGAAGGAGGATCACATCACTGGAGATCAATGCAGACAGCTCCACACACACAAACACACACACACACACACACACACACACACACACACACACACACACACACACAGACACTGACGAGAATAAAGACAAGAAACAGTCAGACGCAAGCACATGCCAGAATTCCCAAGTGAGGCCGACTTATGAAGGTACAAGCGAGTACATGAACATAAGCACACACATTCTACACACACACACACACACACTCTCATCTACAATCTATTAAAGTTCCTCCACGCTGTCCCCCGCAGAACCCACCCATGGGCTCAGGAGTCCCACCTCCTTGTTCAATCCCGCTCGTCTGAATAATATCAGCCGTGATGAATGGCGCCATAACTCTGATATCCACAATCAATCTCTGCTTTAAAGACACATCCATCTTCTGTAATGCTGAAGGTGGGGGGAACGAGGGTGGTGGGGTGCTCGCCTGACCTCCTAGTGGGCGGGTGGGGTATGTGGAGAAGGGGCTCAAGGGTGCCGACAGGGGAAGAAGGGGAGTCGGGGGGGAGGGGGGGTGTCCACTGAGTGATGTCTGTCAGCTCACATCTGGCTGCAAAAATAAATGAGGCTTATGAAGACAAATGAAAAAGGGGCTGTCTTCCCGGCCCCCACCTCCCTGACACACACTCAAACACACACAGACACACACCATGCACAGAGAGGATAGGACAAAGAGAGAGGAAGAAGCTGAATAAGAGCGGAGCCCAGGTTTTTTCTGCGTCTCAAAGCTACTTCTCTCATTCTTGATCTCCCTATAAACACTGAAGTTGTTGAATACACACTTAGCATCAACAAGAGCTGAGTAGCCCGTAGGTGCCAAAATGTGCTTCAGAACTGTAGCAGAACTGTGTGAATAAGACTGTTTTGTCGTGTTTAAGCTAAACTTGGCTGCACGTTACAATCAATGAAAAGCTTTTACTGCCCAAGACGATTTTCTCGACGAGAAAAAAGGAAAACAAAAATATCAAAATGGCCACTGTAACTGAGCCCTGAGTTCATACCTATGGCTGTGTGTTCTGAGGAGGGGGCACGGGAGGGTACTTAGTGGGCTGGGGAGGGGTTTAAAGAGTGAACTATCAATGACCTGTTAGAGAGGTCACCCCTCAGTGACACCGCCGCTGAATATTCTTCTTAATGATGTACCATGTCTTTTAACCCCTGCAGACAAAGCAAGGAAACATTACACTGTCAGGAGGGCTCCCCCACAACTTTGTCTTTTCTTTCTCTTTTCCCCTCACACACTCACTCACTCACTCACTCACTCACTCACTCTCTCTGTCTGCTCGCCACCTCATGCTGCCCTGAGTTGGATTTTTAATTATTAAACAGAGAATTTCACCCAAAGTTTTGTGCTGCCTGCTACAAGTAGAAATATACTCTGTTTAAGCTGGTATTAGAAAGCAAAAGTGAGCAAGTGGGCACAGTTTTCAAGGAAGACACATGCTTGGAAGACAGATCAAAATTTTATGTATCTGAAATCCCTGGAATGCCCGGAGAAGAAAATGTCCTTCTACGTACATTTCTATACTTCCTGACCTGTGGAAAGGTCCTTGCCTGGTTGCATTGACTTCATTTTAAAAGACATAAAACATTTATTTATTCGCTGTGATACAATACGCCGATCTAGCTACTCAGTGGTAACATTGGTTGGGAATTATATGATTTATTTCGATATATTTCAAAATAAATGAAGCTGATTTTACTTCTACTTTGGTCACACTTGCTCATAAGAAATGTTAAACCAAATAAGATGTCGCTTGGTGGTGGACAAATGCTGCAAGAAGGCATTCTACAACCCAACAGGTCAAGGGGCAGATTACAGTGTTCTTAAAAGTCTAATCTGGCCATGGTGGAGGACAGCAAGGGCACCCAGGTGAGATAGTTTATTGATTCTGCAAGTGGCTGCGATGGAGTTAACCCCAGCAGGGGCCGACGATGGGGGTAGACGAAGGGTTGGGATGAAAGGTGAGCCGATGATGGATGAGAGGAAGCTGGAAATGGAGTGCGTGCGGTGAGGTAAGACATTAACACAAAAAAAGTTGTAGATAGGCATGCCATGACTGGACTGACACCGCTTGCTATTGTAACTGACACGTTGGTTACAACAGGCGTTCCTGTGTACAAGCTGTTCTGCAACATAATGCGTTCTTAAACGGGCCCCGAGCGTTCAGTGCTGTGACCCCGCAGACCTCCGACTGGGGCCCGACCAGCCGGGAAAGCTGTAATCTCTCTGTCAAACAACTCTTCAGTAGCAGGTATGAAGAATGTGTGTGCGCATGTGTGTGCATATAAATGTTTCCAGACCACGAGGAGATAAAATGAATAAAAATGATGGCAAAGTAAGAGAGGTACGTGGAGAGAGTTAACAGCTATGTTCTATTACGGCTATAATAATAATCAGACAGATAAAGACTGTATTTAGCCAGATCAGAAACAGGAAGACAAACAAGCTTCTATCCAGGAGGAGCATCTCACACACACACACACACACACACACACACACACACACTTTCAAGTTCAAGTTGCTGCATTAAACACCTCTCGGTACCAAAACGTTAGGACTAAAGTATCATTAATAATATCATCATATGGTGCTAATTTTATGAATGACTTTAACAAATCTGTCCAGGTTGTTGAACTGTTAGCTTGAAGGGTTTTATGCTTTTTAAATGTGATTTATTATTTCATTGAAGTTGGACTGACACTGGCTTTAAGGTAAAGCAAGTGCCTGTATTCAGTGGAGCAACCCTACGTACACAAACACACACTCACACTTACATACGTACACACTCGGCAGCAGTGTGTGAGTACAGGGAAGACAGAAAAACATTACAGAGCCCTTTTTTTGGCACCAGGCAAAGTGAGCAGGGAGGGTGGAGGTGGTCGGAGCGGGTGGGGGCAGAGAGGAGAGAAAACGAGGAGGAGAGTGAACGGCTGGGGCGGGCTGAGGGAGTAGAGATGAGGGAGGGAGGGAGGGAAGGAGGGAGGGTTGAGCGTTGGAATGAACTCTCTCAGGCTTTGTGGTGCACGTTTCCCAAGGCCCCCGCCTGGCCCCTTTGATAAATGACACATGTCATTCTGTCAGCTTGTGACACTGCAGCTGGGAGGCCCTGTGATGTATGGCTCTGCTGAAAAAGGAAATCAACTTTTTTCCCTTCTCTCTCTCTCTCTCCCCCCTGTTTCTGTCTCCCTCACTCTTCCCTTCTTTCTCCCTCCCCTCTTCCCTCGGCCCAGGCTGAGTGCATGGCCTTTTTATATGAGGATTTAGGTTTCCTCTGGTCCAGTAAGCTCCCACCTCCTCCTCCTCCTCGCACCCCCCTACAGCGATAGACAGGCATGCATGCAGCCAGGTTGCGGCTGGTTTGTTCTCCCGTACACACACACTCGCAGTGACGCAGCTATTATGATCGTGTACAAAGCCGTAACCCGAGGAAAAGGGGGCAACGCCACCTTGGAGGTGGATCCAGGATTTATGGCGAAAAGCCGAGGAAGTAAACAAAGTATGCACTCTTTAGTAGGCAGGAGGGGGGGGGGGGGGGGGGGCAGGTGGAGAGGAGGGGGGAAAGATTCCGGTTGGGCAGGATGGCTGGTGTCTCCCACTGGGTCATCTGTCATCCATGTGTCTGACTGGAGGACGAGCACACACAGCTCTGGAAACATCGAGCATACACACACACTCCCACAGGAACTGGGATGAACTAAGAAAAGTATGCCACACACACGCACACACACACACACACACACACACACACACACACACACACACACACACACACACACACACGCACACAAACACTTACGCGGGCACATACTGTACAGATGCAGGCAGATAAATATTCACACTCCAAAAGAGATTTCAGAGCAAATACCCGCACTATCAATCTTCAAACAGTGGGAAAAAAAATGAAAACAAAGACGCGATGAGATTTTATTTCACAGGGCAAATGAGTCTAGCCAATGAGCTGCTCCCGTGAGGCCTGCCCTAACCCTCCCTTCCTGGCAGATTAGCCTATCACGGCATCCCATTGACCCCTCCACTCCATGCACCGCCCACGCAATGGGTGAACCAGCATAAAGAAGACCAATCTCTCTCTTTCCCGTTTTTTTTTTTTCGTCTGCACACACACTTTCTTACTCTCTCTCTAATCATATCCTGGTTCTTTCACTTCCTCACTCAACCCCCCCCCCCCCCCCCCCCCCCCCCGTCTCTCCCTACGTCCCTCCTCCCTCCAGTTTCTCTCTCAACGGCTGACCTGTTATCAGCGCTCTGGAGATTTAACGGCCAAAAAAAAAAAAAAAAAAAGCCGAGCGTGAGTCAGGCGTGACGGAGGGACGTTTCCCAGTGTCGCCTCTCAATCTTCATGTGATCTCACACACACACACACACACACACACACACACACATTCACTCACCACTACAAGACAAACACATTGATTTGGAATCAAGCAAATGTCCAAATATCATCACTGGCGGTTACTCAGTTCCGGTCGGGTAAAATCACGGTGAGGTGATGGATGTGTTGGTATGAAATCACAGGAATGAGGAACCGGATTTCAGGCCATTCAGCGGGGCTGCATACACACTAATGAGTAAGAGTTCACTATGTGTTGCTATGGGGACCAGGGCTACTTTGACTAAAGGAGAGCAAAAGAGCGAGAGACACAGAAAGACACAGGGAGCAGGGAAAAAAGAAAACAGCATGAAAAGGAAGGAGAAGTTGGTGAGGATCCAAAAGACAAAGAAGGGAGAGAAGGAGTAGGGTCAGAAATATTAATACATTTGTTTACTAATATTTAGTATTTATTAAATATGACCCACGGGTCTATTATGATGGATATATTTCATCACCTTTATTACTAAAAGGTTACACAACTCTGTTGTCTAAGATAAGCTATTTAAACTGTATTTAATAGTAATGCGGTAAACAAATATTTTTAGTGCTATTATTATTATCATTGCTATTATTATTATTGGCTTACTGGCTTAGAGCATTTTAGCATCATATAATTCTGGTTGAAACAGAAACTATTTGGAATTTTTGGTGGCATGAAAATCGTCAAATTAATACCATGCAGCATTACAAATATCAGCTATCTGCACCTTCCAGCACCGAAACATTGATACCCGCTGTAAAGGGCTTGTGTCTGTTTGAACCTAAAAGGAATATAATATCAGGCGAGGAGGAGAGAAACTGAGCCAGAGAGAGGGAGAGAGATCAAACCAAACACGCAAAGAAGTGCAGCAATCGTACGGACTACGGCCACCTGGGGGTCACGACCTGCCTTCGACCCCTTCAGATGTGCACTCAGGGTGGTGGGTGTGTGTGTGCATGGGGGTGGGGGGGTGCACAAGGCATCATTAGGGCTGAGTGATGAGCGGTGGCCATGTCTGACGACTGCAGGGTAGAGCTCCACTGCAGGAGCGACACTGCATTTATAAATGCCAGAAGGCCTTCACAATGCTGTCAACAGCACCAGTGCAACAACTGTGTGTACGTGTGTGTGGTTAGAGGAGAGGGGTGGAGAGTAGGGGGGGTGAACCACCACTGGTATGAGCCCCCCCTGTTAACAAGCTGCCTCTGTGACCCACAGGATATTGCTATACACATGTAGACAACAAACACATTGAAGACACACAGCGCTGCCGCCACTGGAAGAGCATTCCTCCCGCTAATGTCCATCTACATGAATAGTGTAGCCACTGTAGCCATTTTGTTTTTGTTTAGTCTCCTTCTTGCCCAAAGTTTGGTTTGAGCAGTTTGATTTTCTCTTTTAATCACAGCTGGAGGAGAGGAAGAAAGAGGCATGAGGAAATGAAGGAAGTGATATGACAAGAAGGGCAGTGTGTGTGTGGAGGCGGGTTCCTGGGAGTGTGTTGTTGTATGTGTGTGCGAGAAGGCAGCAGTGTTGGACTCCAAGGTCAGCCGATAAACACCACATTCACAAGTCAAGAGCGGAGGAAGGTGTAGAAACCCGCAACCTCCCATCTACCCCAACTCCTCCGATCCTAGCCGAGCATTCGCCTCAATTAATCACTGGAATTGTTACACCATGGTAATACCAAAAACAATCTCCATGATCACACGCACAAACAAAATTTCAAATTGCTATCATCCATCTCACCTGCCCCGGTTAAAGGCACAGGGAGGGGAGGGGCAGTGGTGGATGGGTGAACCATTCATTGGCCTCCCTCTCGCTCTCCGTTCTAAAGGCCTGGCCAGTGAAATGATGGTGAAAAATTAACGGCAGGCAGCCAAACAAGTAAAGGCGCCAGGGCGAGGGGATCAATGCGCGGCATCCGCGGCGGGAGCAGCTATGTAAAACACTTGCCTTAAGTCAGCCGCATCCGGTTAATATTTAATCCCTCCATCCATCTCCACAAAGAGCGTTTCCCTTTTAGCTTTAGCTGCCGTTTACTTTGATTACACACAACCGTTTGGGGTGGCTGGGGTAGGGTGGGGTGGGGGGGTGGGGGGGGGGGCAAAGCAGGAACGATAAGAGCATGGTGGGTGATTTGCATGGGGATGGAAAATATTCTCAGGTTTGATAATCGCTCGGAGCAGTCTAGTGCCAGTGTGAGACAGAAGAGAGGAGCTAGGCCTGAAGAAAGAATTAAATGGAGAAAGAGGGAGAGAGGTTGAGAAGTGAAAAAAGAAAAAAAAAAGGTGATGCAGAATGAAGCTCCGAAAAAACAAACCGAATTTCACTCCGAGGGGGTTGCCTTATTTAAAACAAGAGATATGCAAATAAAGCAGGAGTAGCGAAATAACACTGATATTATCTTCCCCGGTTATTTTCTGTGGCAAATGATTTCTAGGGAGGAAATCCAAAACTGTAACTCCCAAGTGAACATGCAAATCCATCTGTGTATTCCTGGGGAGCCTTCTGCGCTCACTCTCATGTTGCTTTTTCGCGTTGCTGTTTTTGCTTCCTCCTTCCGATTGAAGCTTCTCATGTTTATTCTGCGCCGGCACTGAAAACTGCATTTATTACAGACACCAAGTAATAACTGCACAGTGTCAACAGCGTGGCACACAAGCGGATAATAACTTTAAAATTCATAGAACACATGTGCATGTGAGGGTAAATTATATGGTGTATAATTAGAAATAAAGGTATGTAACACTAAACTTTATGTCTCCCTCTTTATGACTAACACACATACACACTGGCCAATGAAATCGCAGTCTCACACACGATGCTTTCTATTACACTTTAATAATTAAAGGGAAATTAAACTGCATGCCACCGCACTGATTTAAACCCCTCAAAATTGAGAAAATATGGCAAATGGAGAACACACACGCTTGAATTTCCTTTTTCTTTTTTCTTTTTTTCGCTGAAAAGCCAGAAGCCTGCCGACCCCAAAATGTGTTTGTCAGCCAGCGGGTTTACTGGAAGGCAGCCTTCGAGATGGGCAATGGCAACTGTTCATTTTCTCACTCATTGACCTCAACTCCCCACTTTACAATGTGGAATAAAAGCCGCCCTGTATTAGCCAACACAGTGAGTAACAAGGGAACCAGAATCTAGGTTACTGTGGAGCCGCTGCTGAGCAAAAGGTGAACACACCACACACTGTGTTCAAATGCACCCAGACACAAACACAGAGCAGGGACGTAATGAAGGGGCCATTTAACCTGTAGAATGGAGTTAAACACTGTACTGCGTCCTGATCTAAATCTTTAGAAATGAGCGTTGTTAAAAGGCACGATGAAATGAAGTTAAATCATCAGTTTTTGGATGCGTGCGTCATCGCATTTTTCTGATAATTTTTAGTTACCTGATAGCAGAGCAAGATCCAAGCAGCAGATCACAGTTAGTACGTCTACAAATGGACAAAACTGGACACTCATCCACCTACAGACACATCACCATGATCGCCCAGCTATTGATCAGCGAGCCTCTGCCGCTGGCCGCCGTTTCAAAAGGGGGAAGAGAACCGGGGCTGCAGGGCCTGTGACAACACTGACAAGGGTAAAGTGTTATTTCGCTCGCACGCCGACAGCTGGACAAGGGGGTGGGAGGGTTGGAGAGGGGGGTGGTGTTGTAGGGAGGCAGGGAGGGAGGGGGGCATTCGGCCGGCCGGGCAGTAATTCTTAATTGACACCTGTCAGGATAATGGCGGCAGTCACAGCTGTTGCAGGAGAATTTGTCCATCGTCCCGTTCATCTGTCAGCTCTAATACCCATCCTAAAAGCTGCCCCCCTCCCTTCCCTCCCTCCAACAACATCCCACCACCTTGCCATCCATCCACCCACATAGACCCCCACCCACTAACACCATCTTCTTTGATACTGCTGCTGGACTAAACACTGGTGCCCGCTGCCATCATCGAACATCCACTCTTCCCATCTTCCTCAATTGCCAGACCTGTTTCATTACGTTGCTCTACGCGCTCAAACCATGTTGAGATGATTAAGGATTTGGCGAAAAGCAGCTCCAAAAAATCAAGAATGCACAGTTAAAGTCTTTCGCTCCTTCCCCTCATTTGTTTCCCTTCCCTCATTTTTTCATTTCCCCGACGATCTCCTTCCTAACTTTGTCTGATGAGGTACAACCAGCGGGGGGAAAAAAGGAGCACAGTTTAAAAAAGAAAAAAACAAACATTTTTTTCATCCACCGTTTTTCATTCACCCCCACCACCACCACCAGCACTTCTCTCTCTTTTCTCTTTGCTTTTGAGTGGCAAAGAACGAGTATTTATCCAGAAGAGAGGGGGATGTGAGATGAGAAACATGCTGGAGAGGGGAAAAGAGCAAGAAATAAAGGGAGAGGGAGTGCCGAGAAATGAGAGGAGAGATGAGAGGTACGTGAAAGAGACGGAGAGAGAGAAAGAGAGAGGTAGAGAGGCATAAAGGAAGAAGAGACGGAGGAGAGGGAGGAGTGCGCAGGGGTTGGGTGTCCCTGGATAGGGCTTTTGCTCTTCTGTAGTGGGCCCATCTCGTTTGTCTTGTTTGTTTGTTGGCATCAAAGAGCTGCCTCTCACTCCCCCTGCTAACTGATGTAATGAGTGGGTAAGCTACATGTTTTTTTTTTTTCCTGCGCCGAGGAATTCAAATACTTATTAGACAAAATATTCTGTAATTGCTCATCTTTTATTGATAGAAGTAACATGTTAAATTTGGCTCTAGCAGACTTTCCCATAGCCTCTTGAGGAGGCACGGCACTGATCAAGAGAGCAAATTTACCCTCGGCAAATGTAATACTTTACTTAAGAAAATTTGAGATGTCAATTTTTGTGCCTTAAATGTTGCACGACTACTTCTCTTGAACGCTTCCCCTCTTATCTTCCTCATGTCTTAAATTATGTGCTGGAGAAGAAGCAAAAAAAAAAATAAAAACACAACATACGAACAAATTTTCATTAATGAGCTCTTAAGCCGTTCATCCCCACTGTGGAGCCTTAACAAAATGTAATTACTCAGCACAACACAAATATTACATAGTAATTAAGCACACTTAACAAAGAGCTGGTAACAGCAGCAGCACGCCGTTTATCAAAGCTTTGAGTCCAATCTGAATTTCACGAAAGTAACAAAAAAAAAACGAGTTTGTTATGCTGCTGCAACATTGAAAAATGAGAACAAAAATTCTTTATTTGGGGGAAATTGTTTTTCTATGGCAGTCAGGAGTAAGACTGCTTGTCAGCCCAGTCCCAGAGGGCTGCTTTCTATCTGTTTCAGACTTGATTTTCTCAGACTTGGGATTTTTTTTTTTTTCTTTTTTGGATCCCATGACTTGCTGCTGTTTTTATGTGCTGCAAGGCAGGCAACAAAGCACATCTGGCTGCTTTAATGATATGATTTCCCATCATACTAAGCCACCTCCATTATGACCTCCCACAGAGACATGCTGGCTGCACTTAAGCATTAGGTGTAGGTGTGTGTGTGTGTGTGTGCGTATATCTGTCTGTCTGTCAGTCTGACTGTCTGTGTTTATGGTTGACGGTGTGTGTGTGTGTGTGTGTGTGTGTGTGTGTGTGTGTGTGTGTGTGTGTGTGTGTGTGTGTGTGTGTGTGTGTCTAAAGTGCAGCAAGGGCAACACACTGCTAGTGATGGTAGCAGCGTGCCCTGAGGGCAGCTTTTGTTGAGAATGCCCCGGAAAGAATTAGAGAGAAAGAAAGAGAAAGAGACAAGGAGGGGTGTTATTGCTATGGTGTGAAATATATCCTTATCTTTGTGAGCAGAAAAAGCTTAACACACGCTGCTTAAACCTTGCTAATACCTTCCATTTGATTATATTAGAAATTCACTGATAATCAATACTAAGAAAAAACCTTTCATGATCTTGGAGCTGTGATGTAAATGGGAATGTAAGAATTTTCTGTGTGCAAAAGGACTGTGTCTGCAAGGATAATAAACGTAGCTAATGCATGTAACTAAGAAACAACTACCACACACACAGACACACACACACACAAACACAGGGGCACTTGTGGTGACTCGAGGCATTAGAAGAGCGAGCTGAGCATGTTTGACCTTTGACTGCCTCAAATCCCTGATGTAAATTTAACTAATAGTTTCGGAGGGTGGCGCAGGAGCAAAAGTGGCTATCGACGAGGTCGATCGATGCCACCTGCTAACGACACCACCGCTCCAATTAGCGTAACCTCTAGCCGAGTCCGACCGCCAAACACACACACGCTAAAGGGAATGCCCAGGAAACATACAGCACAACTGAACGGGTGGAGGGAATAAAACTGGCCACTGTGGATCAATACGTGTTCCTGCTCTGTGCCATATCCCTTGTTTTGATTGGGAATAGGGAACAGATATGACAGTCAGAAATGAGAAATATGTGGAGCTGCTGTTAGAGGTTGTTTTCGTGCTCCGGTGGGGGAACAGAGAGGGGATCTGAAGGCAGGCCCTGCTAAAGAGGATGACTAACACGGCGTGGTTACCGTTACACTCGTTCAAGTTATTCATTCCAGGAAAACTAACACCGGTCAGTGCTAAGCTACAAACACACACGCTCTCTTCGCCTCTGTCTCTCTCCCCCTCTCTAACTCTCAAACACACACAAACACACACACTTTTTTCATTGAATTCTAACATAAACTCCTCATTTCTCAGAAGCTGTGGAGCCTTTAAGCCATCGGATGTAATAAGCCGCTCCAACTTTCAGGCCAAAGACACTAGTTCCTTTGCTGAAAAGCAACTTTTTTTTTATCAAAACAGGACTGTTCTAATTCTCAGGAAGGAGGGTGGCTGCAGATCCGGCAACATTAAAAGTAAAAATAAAAAAAACACACCTAGAGGCTATACACTGCTGCACTACTCAGGACGTTGGTGTAGACAGAAGGGGTGGGGGGGCCACATAAATCTCAACATGCTGATTATTTCGAGGGGAGAATATCACATAACAGCATCGTCAAGTAAGAGCACAAAGGTCGCTGTGTAATCTTAGCTACCCCGGGCATGCAAAATCATTAATCCCTGGGCACTGTGATTCTCCAGCTCGGAAATAAACTGGAGGCCTTCAGCGAGGCGGCTCCAGCACCGAGCTGGGAGGACGCTCAGCCAAAGTACGTGGAGACCGTGTTATGATGTGTTGGTGATTTACTAGCAGGGGCTGCAACACATGCAAAAGTGTAAAAACTTCAACTGAGTGTCTGCATTTTAAAAAACGGTCCCTGGGATTACTTTGGAGTGCTGATACATCAAGTGGTTAGAACAGGCCTGAGCTGTGACATTAATATAAAAATAAATAAATCTCTCACAACAGTTTGAAAAATTTCCAGCCTCACATTCCAGCCGAAAACAAGGGGAAACTTTAAGAAAGCGCGCCGCTACTTCGACACGAAAATTAAGCACAGTAATTGAAGGGGTTGGAATGAAAACAAAGAAACGAGACAGTTGAAAATAAAAAGAGAGGGAAAGGTTGCGATGTGCTGTAGCTGGTCTGACTCGCTTATTACAAGGTTATAAGAGTGGCGGGGGCGGGGGCGGGGTGGGGGCTTACCGAGGTCATTAACTGGCATTGTCTCCTGACGTGATTAGTCAGGTAGCAAAGTCCATTTGTCACCTGCACAGGCAAATTGAGTTGGTGCTGCACTAGGGGCTATGGGGACTGTATAATATCAACTTGATTACATCAAGGCAGCTGCGGACTTGACACCTTACTGAATTTGTCAGCATTAATCGTTAGGGCCTGTCACAAATCCATCAGCTCCACAGATAATTAGGGCTCTCTCTAATGAAGCCAACGGGAAGCAACCTTACCCCCACCGCCACCCTCCCATACCCACACACACACACACACACACACACACACACACACACACAGTCTTTCTTATAATTAACCATCGTAGCTCCACAGAAACAAGAGCGACTATCTTATGTGCTCTTCCTCCACGTCTTCCTCCTGTAAGACTATCTAAGGCTGCCGTGGGTGAAAGACGGCGTCACTCTATTTTATTGTTCCAGCCTTCCCTCCTGTTCCCCCCCTCACCCTTAAATCCAGTCTTTAATGATGAGGTGAGGCTACAAGTGTAATAACACACACAGGATTGTGTATCTGTGCACAATAAAATGCATATTGGAAAAAGGAAAATATACATGTACTTTTTTTACGCACTCTGTACTGCAGGTCTTCAGGCTTTCTTTCCATCTAAGCTTTACCACTTGGATTTCTAACTATACATGGATTCTTAAATAAAACTATGAAAGGATAACAAGTGTAATGAAAGCTACATATTGTCTGAAAAAATCATTTTGTCCTTGTGGCCATTTTATGTGAATCTTAACACTACACACACACATGTACACACACACACACACTTTGAAATATTACTTGGGAAAAGCGTGTTTAAAAAATGCCTCTTTGAAAAACTAAATGTAATTTTGTGTCAGAATCAGAATTGTCTTTATGTATATATGTAAGATCTGTTTTAAAATTCATCAGAATTTTTAAGAAATTTTCAAATTTAAGGAATGCAAAAATTCAGTTGTTGCTACACAACCATGACAGACATTTAATTAGAACCTGCCCTCATTATCTAAAAATAAAATTTGTACAACTGATTGTTCAACTCAAAGACATCCACAATTATGGCTTTCGCCATCTTTGGTGTTGTGGAAAATTTTGTGCCAGATTTGTGGCCTTCAAACACAATAATAAACATTACATAACAAATAATATTCTCCCAAATAAAGGTGCAAGGTGAGAAAAAAAAGAAACCTGTCGAGACAAGTCTGCTATTGTTGTTTTAATTGTCTGAGCTCTTATTTCCATGCTCCATGTCCCACCATGAGCAATTTCCTCTCTGAGTAGCAGCACAGAGAGGAAGCCACAGGTCAGTACCAGCTCCCAGTGGAGCATCAGACTAGCCTAGTGTGTGTGTGTGTGTGTGTGTGTGTGTGTGTGTGTGTGTGTTATTTGTTGCTACTGGGAGCGTGGAGTGGAGGGCGTTATCTCTGACCGACTGTCATGTTCATGGAAGAATGGAAAACATCCCGTCTGCCAAGCTGTGATTGACCATTACAACCCATGATGCGCATGGCACTCAGTGGACAGTGTAATGGATCAATGGCATGTGTGTGTGTGTGTGTGTGTGTGTGTGTGTGTGTGTGTGTGTGTGTTAGAGAGAAAGAGTGTGTGAGTGTGGTGGGAGAAGGGGAGGGAAGGGAGGGGTCACAGCGATGTCATGTTTTCATGCCTCCATCTACATGCAGAAACCTAACAGAAGTCACTCTGCTCCCACTATGGCCGATTCTTCCCAGTAGGCTATTTCGTCAAAACACAAACCGAAACACACACACACACACACACACACACACACTGAGGAAAGTAAAGTGAGGCTCGATATCTAAATCTGAATCCTGTTTTGCAGCGTAGGCCACGTGAAAAGCGCTTTGCTAGAAAAGGCAAGGAAGAAAGAGAGAATTCGACAGCGAGCACCGGTTGAATGTTCTCCATCCTACACTCCTTCTCATCCTCCTCCTCATCCTCATCACCACCACAACCACCACCATCATCACCAGCTCCCTGCTTAAAATGATAAAACCTGCTGAGTTCAAAGTCTTCGTCGGCTGGCCCTCCTGTTCGACCCGCTTTGCACCTCATATTTCAAAATCTCTTTAAAATTCTGTAACTGTCTTTTGTTCACTCCAGTTGTTAATGCCTAACTTCAAAGGCTCGGCCTCATTAGCACAGAGGTAGAAACCCCTGTCACTCATTTACATTTGTTTAAAGGCTGCAGGGAGACGAGAGGAAAAAGGGGGGAGTCCAAATCCAAACCACTAGAAGTCAACCTTGTCGGTCCTCTGCCAAGACCTGGTTTTATCAGTTGGTCACATTGCAAACATTATACTCCCCTCCAGCAGTGGATATTGATTTCATTACTGGACTGATTCTTACAGTGAATGTGGGGTGAATTTGGATGGGAACGTGTGAAAAAACCTCAACGTAATGTCTCTGAAGAAAAAGCATTCAAACACCTGATTAAAAAAAGGAGTGTTTGGGCTGATTTTCCCTGTGATCTATCCAACATACACACCGTGCTTTCATCTGCTTTTAGTACCTTCCCCTGGAAATAAAACGAGTTGAATTTCCACCCCATTTTACAACTTTTTATGCGTTTCAGTTTCTGGTTGAGACAACAGGAGGGTGGTGTGTTCGAGTGGCTAAAGCTACCAGAGGCATGCCTGTCTTCATGGAAGGATTTATTGATGTTTATCAGGGATGAATAGATCAAAGACTGCCACATGACAGGCGATCAATCACGCATCAAATCAAGGATGGCAATCCTCTAATAAAACTGAAAGAAAGGGAAAAACCGGCTCTCACCAGTTTTCTCCCCCTTCTTTCCCAGTCAATTATTCATCATTACTCATTCTTGAACCTCAAAAGCTCCCTTTTATCCCCATAACATGCCATTTAGTTTATCTCACCATTCTTAAGAGAACTTTCCTGGCAAAGGAGGGATAAAAAAAATCACAAAGTGGCATTGCGCAGATATGTGCGTCATTTGCGCAATTAGACACATTTAAAACACAAGTGTGGGTCAGGGGTTGAGCTGCGCGCTGTGTTAATAACACAACAAATTAAATTTAAACAGTTGTAAAATAAATCTCAGCATGCAGCACAGCTAAACAATGTGATGTGCGAGGCGATATTTTCATTTGGCAGTTGTAAATAAAAACTAGTTGGCTACTGGGATGGGAAATGGTCGTTATGGAGGGGCGGGTTATACCTGCTGATCGCCGCGGCTCTTGCTGCTTTCTCCTCGGCATAGTGACCGTCACTTTCCACGGTGCTTCTCATGCAGGAATTACAAACAAATCAAGTCTATCAGTTTTGGAAAATCATCCCGTTTTTCGGGGGAAGGGGGTTTGATCTCGGAGCTGTCTTCTTTTCAAACTGGCTGCTCTTTTTTGGACTTAATAGCTGGGTCGGCTTCGACAATGAGCACGAATATTACGAAGGGATTCGGCCAGCTCCTGACACCTTCATGTCCATCAAAGATCATCTTCCTTCATGTCTCTTATGGCAGGGTAAAAAAAAAAGAAGCAGCAGCAGCGACAAAGCACCTTGAAACCCAAGTTTTCAGTTCACTCCCCCTGGAAAAAAAATCTCCCTAATCTCCAGTGCTGTTTGGAGGGGGACGATACTTTGCTGCGCCTTTTACGCACACCAAAACTAAAAAATAAATAAACTCTGGCGGTAACAAAACAAATAAGTCCCGTGTGAGCGCAGCGCACAGCTCTGATAAGTAATGTATCCTTGTGTTTCCTTCTCTTCTTCTGCCAGAGACCTGAAAGAGAGAAAGGGGAGAGGAGAAAATAGATAGACAGGCATTAGATGGGTTAATGTCAGTCCCGTCACCACCACGCCACCTCAGCCCGGATCCAGCCTCACCAGTCCGGCGGAGACTTTTTCCTCCCTCCCCTCCTTCCCTCTTTCTCTCCCATTGAAAAAAAAACACAATAAACGGGGCTTTCTCTCTTACTTACGTTTTTAAGAGTCGTGGAAATAATTTCCACCGCTCATCTCATCGCATCTTGGACATAGTCGGGTTTTTTGGAGGGGTGGCTGATGCGGTGGAGAGGATATCACTTGAGAGAGAGGGGAAACAAACAAGACGCAGGCGCATCCAAGCTTCGCCAACAACAGATCAGATCGACATGGACTAAAATATTTGTCTCTTAGAAAAGCAAAAAAGAGGGGGGAAAAAACTCCAGGGACTGATCCGAGGTCTCCCAAAAAAGAAAAAATGGAAACGCGGTGGATCCAGAAGCTGTTTCAGACAGTCTCAACTGATAGACAGACGCATCGAGTGGCTTTTCCTGCTACATTTTTACTCCTCCCCTCTCCACAAGCGTCACCCCTGACAGAGGAGCCTACCTGTCAATCTTTTTAATTGTCTTGTTTTCCCCCCTCTCTCTCTCCTTCTCCCTTTGCTTTAAAAAATCCCAAACCTCCGACAAAGGAAAGGATCCTTTCGGAACTTACCGGGAGATGAACTGAAAGCAAACTTATAAACATGCATCGCAAACCACAACAAGTCCCACTCTGTTAGTATGAGCTTCTTACAACTTAAATGTCATCTTTAGCGCATAAAAGCGTGGCAACTGACACAGCACGAGTTAGAGGTCTCCCGCAGGGGGTGGGACGAGGGTTCAATGGTCCAATATGTTGTGATAATAGTGTTACATGATTTTTGAATGGCCAGAAAATGACAGTCATATGATCACACATAAATGAAACGTGCATGCAGACAGGAATGCAAACAACACACTCCTAAATTTCGCTGATCCACGCTTTGGTTACAGGTGTACATGTGGGTGCAAACACGTTTCGGCAGCAGCCCCCCCTCCGAGTCCAACCGCGAATTAAACTGGATCGCAATGGCACAACACGCGGTGTGATTTATATGTGTACATGTTTGAAAGGATCCGGCGGGGTTGGTGTTGGTTTCCGTGGGAGGAAAACGGGTTGTGGATACGTTAGGAGACGAGGATTGATTTGTTTCACCTTACTAGGAAGTGAGTGTTGTGTCCGGGAAGGGGAGGGACTCCGACAACAAGTCTGGGGCGCTGCTGTGCTACTTACAAGGCTGCACCAGTGCAACGTTTTAATCCTAAATACTCGATTCTAGTGCTTGTTGTTTTTGTGCGTAACAAACAGAGACGTGCTGCAAAGCATCGCGGCTTTTATTTTTGTTTCAAGGCGCGTTTAGCGCGGCGCTGCCCGGCCCGGCCTGCACGCTTTGCAGAGGGGGGGATAAGCCTATAGCGCAGGCTAATGGCAGCCGGGCTCATTGCTGCTGCCATAAGACGTACATCAAGTTTGTCCGTGAACTTTGTCACATTTCGGAGCCATGTCCAGCCTGCTGCTGGTGAGACACGGCAGAAGAGCGGTGTCAGTAATCGGCAAGGGGCGCAGAGGCACCGACGCACTTTCAGGAGTTCATCCGGTTGCGCGGCGCTTCATCATAGATATGTCCTACTCAGCGCACTTCATGGATTTTAAAGGATCCTCCATACCGAGCAGTATGAGAAAGCTGGTCGTGAACAAGCTTAGTCCTAATTTCAGAGAGGCCGCTTCTCTGCAAACCGTCGCGGTTCCGACACCCGGAGACGCGGACTTGCTCGTCAGAAATCGGTAAGTTGTTGTTTTTGAAAGGTGAGGCACAAACAGACACCGGGCTGCTGCTGCTCTCTGCCTGCGCGCTCGGAATAGCAATAGGTGACCCAAAGCGTGTCATGAGTCTATCAGTGGAGCATTATTTGATGCCGATCTATCACAGTAATGTTGAGAAGTTGTATAAAGGGGCTGCGCTTACCTCGATTTACCCATGTCCAGCACCTGCGATCATCATCATCATCATCACAAGATGGCAAAATACGTGAGGAATAAGCGCTGTACTGTAATTCCAAGTTCCGCCCTCTCTGCATTTGTCTATCAATCCATCTCGGCATCTCTCTCTCCCTCTCCCTCCCTCTCTCTCTCTCTGTCCTCCTGTCTCTCTACGTCACCAAACTGCAAACAGAAAGTCATGGGGGGTGGGTGGATGGGGGGGGGATCAGACTGGCATCAGGAGATGGAGATGATGGAGAAGGAGATGCAGTGTTACATGGCGCGGGAATTGCAGCATCATTTCTCTCATTCTCTCTCAGCAGCAGAGAGTGTGTTCACAGTTAGGGGAGAGTAAAGCCACTTGAAGTCAGTCTCCATGCCTCCTGTACCATCACACTCACTACATGATTATTATATAAACTAATAAACTACACGCAAGGTGGAAAAAAGCATAAGTTAATGCTCTTTTGGAACATTTCTGTTTCTATTTCTGATTCCAGCCGGAGGTAATATCTTACCCTAATTTTGATTTACTACTATATAAGCGACTGTATGTGTTCCTGATCTGATTTCAAATGTTATATTAGCCTCACACAAATACACCTCAGGGTTTGCTGTGCTGTTTACTGCCAATAAAACATATATTTTTCATCAGATTGGGTGCAACACATGGTGCATTAGTGTCTTACTGCCTTGACAAAGATCGGTTGCGTAAGACCTTTGACTGTTAGGTTGCCTGTACTAGTGATGCGTCACAGTCCTGGGATCAGTGAAGATGTTTTAACTAAAAAATAAAAAAAATAAATAGATTTGTTTGTCGTATTGTCCAAATTGAGAACCACTTATTCCATATTGCACAGCGTCAGTGCAATCCTAATGAAACATTGTATGAGAAAGTGTGAAATGATGAATTTTAGAGTGAGAAACTGATCATTGCAAAGATCACGACTGCAGTGAAAGAGGCGGACTGCTTCGTATGAAAGAAATAAAACTATTTCGTTAGTAGATGTTACTGATGATATCAGTGATGCTGGTCTTTGCAACATACAGTCCTGTACACTCCAGAGTGCTCTGCACCTCCACACCTACATGTCATTTTGAGTAAGTCTATACAAATACATGACCCGCACATGAAATTTCTATGCTAGAAAAAAAAAATACAGGCCTTGAAACGGTAAAATTTCATTTATTATTTCTTCCAAGTGTTGCATATGTGTATCAATAATACCTATCATGTTTTTATATTTGATGGTAGTGTTGGGTTTTAAAGTTTGCTGTGCACTATGTCATTTTATCGTCTTGGCGAATGCTGTATTATTAGATTTAAACAAAGGTGCATATTTTAACTGCTACAATTACCCAGCTCATTTTAATTATTAAACTCAAATGGCTCAGTGTTTTTGCAATTGTGTCTTTGATGTTCACATATTTCCTGTGAGGACACTGATTCTATAGATGTAGAGTAGTCAAATCAAGGTGTTTTATTCTATCACTGTGACCCATCTTTAAGCCACAGAAGCATTATCTACAAGCTCAAAGTACACGTGTGACATGCACAGTAATGAGGCACAGCATGCATGCCGCTCTAAAAGACAGTAAATGATTTATTTATACATTCCCCTCTCACATATTTGTTCCCACCATGTTACCAAAGTAAGATGAAAACTGCCGTCTTCGTGTTGAGGCAAGAAGCAACTATCTAAGATTTTAAAAGTGCAGTTTGTTGTGGGTGTCTGTGAAGACAATGAATCATGACATCATGCAATGTGTTTTGTGATACAAGCCTTTCCCTGTCAACGCAGGACTGTTCTCCTCCAAAGAAAAGGGAATCATTGCCAAAACAAACCAGAGTGTTTGTGCCCCGTGCAGACATGTCTAGAGAAGGAAGTTGAAGTCTTGACCTTCAGAGAGAATTCAGAAAATGTGTGCTCGCACCAATGACCGCATAAAAGCTTTTGTACATTAATGTGAATACATGTGCATTTTATTCACAACTAACTGTTTTATTTTCTCATCTTTAATCCACTTTTTTTCTGTTTGTGTTTCAGTTTTGTGGGAATCAACGCTTCTGATATTAATTACTCAGCAGGCCGTTACGACCCCTCAGTGAAGCCCCCGTTTGATGTCGGTTTTGAAGGTATTGGTGAGGTTGTCGGCCTCGGCCTTAGTGCCAGCTCCCGTTTCACCGTCGGGGACACCGTGGCCTACTTCAGCAGTGGTGCGTTTGCCGAGTACACAGTGGTGCCAGCCAAGGAAAGTGTGTCTGTGCCTGCAGTGAAGCCAGAGTTCCTCACCCTGCTGGTCAGCGGCTCCACGGCCTACATCGCCTTGAAACGTCTGGGCGACCTGGCCAAAGGTGAGACGGTCCTGGTCACCGCGGCTGCGGGGGGAGGGGGACAGTTTGCCGTGCAGTTTGCCAAACAGGCCGGTTGCCACGTGATCGGAACCTGTTCATCCAATGAGAAAGCGGGCTTCCTCAAATCCATCAGTTGCGACCGGCCGATCAACTACACCAAAGAAGACCTGGCTAAGACTCTGAGGAAAGAGTACCCACAAGGCATAGACGTGGTGTACGAGTCAGTTGGAGGCAGCCTCTTAGAACTGGCAGTGAACTGTCTGGCCAATAAGGGTCGGCTGATAGTGATCGGCTTCATCTCAGGTTACCAGACTGCATCAGGGATCCCACCCTTCAAAGGGGGAACACTTCCGGTCAAGCTGCTCCAGAAGTCGGCCAGCATGCGAGGTTTCTTCCTGCCCCACTTTCTCAGTGACTACAGGGAGGCTCTGGGTAGCATGATGCAGATGTTTGCAAAGGGGAAGCTAGTGTGTGAGGTGGATTTTGGGGATTTGGCACAGGAGGGGAGGTTCATAGGATTGGAGTCAGTCTTCCGGGCTGTGGACTACATGTATGCTGGCAAAAACCTGGGCAAGGTGGTGGTGGAAGTGGCACCACCCCCTGTTAGCAACAGTAAGCTGTGAATTCACTGATTGTTAATGCACTAAAAAAAAATCATACTTGAACATCTGAGCTTTAATTATTTTTTATAGAGTTTACATTCTTTGTTTTTGTAAGATGATCTATACAACACTCAAAGTCTACACACTGCTTCTACAAATAAACACAATGAGCCACTTATTTTCTGTTATCATGATTCTGGAAACGATGTAATACAAAGGTATTGTTTATTATTATTAATGTGAGGGTTCAGCTGTACGTCATTTGCAATTATTAATTTAACATGAATAGATATTAACATAAACAAATAACTATGCATTGATGATCATATTGGAGAAATATTCTGATTAAAACTCAGAAACTGTACACTCTGTTTCCACCTAGAAACTATTTTTTCCTAATCTTGTGTGCCCACCTTCTGGTACAAGTCCACCTCCGAAATTAATTTAGACCAGCTGCCACAATGTGCTTGCTTTTAGCACTCTCAGGCACTTTATCTACCATAAATGTTTTATGATAGACTTCATTGTTTTTCTAATAGGGGCTTACATTGGTATGTGCTTGTCAAAAGTGAGTGCTGCTCCAGGTGTGCTTGGTATTTTACCGCCTGTTTGTGGCTGACAGAAACGGCATTCACACAATCAATCTTTTCATTCACATGCCCCGAAGCTGCACATAATAAAAAAAATTAGCCCAGCTAACCAGGAGTTGGACTAGAAAATGCCATTACTTTTCCACACTGCGAGTGAAAAAAAATCACTCATAGTGAATGTATTGTGAAATGCCCTTTGACATTTTTTTTTCATTTCCATTTTGTTTTGTATTTAATTAAGTTTTGGGAAACAAGGAACAAAGCAGCACAGCATATGTTGGGAAGTTTACTCACATGGCAGATCATTTCTACATAAAGAAATACAGATTAATATTGTCATATAAAAGATAGGACTTGAAAGATAAGTATTTACCACTACTTGAAAAGCCTCAATAGGTGAAAAGTTTCCAAGATTTCTTAAAAAGCAAGAAGCAGAAAAGAGCTCCCGTATGTCGAAGCAGTCCATGTTGTATTAATGTACAGTATGTAGTCTAAAACAAACACCTGTTCCTACCTGGCAGGGAGGGCTGTAGTGTTCATGCACTGTGAACATGTTATTTCCTCATCCAGGTGGCCACTCAAAATATAACCCAGTGTGAAATACGTTACAGGTGTGACCCCAGCATGCAAAGCTGCTACCTTCACCAGACGGTGCAGGAAATCAGAAACACACCAGGCCAAGGCCATTTTACATCCATAGTGTAGGAAGTGAGAACAGCACTGTTAGTCTTAGACATAGACAGTGGACACTTTCAGGATTAGTTACTGTGATTACTGATGTTTGATGTCATATAATATCTGTCTTGTACAGAATTTTTTATTTTTTATTTTTTTGATCGGGGATAGTTATCAAAATAGAACAAATTGTGATGGGCATTAACTACAAACAATGAAAATATTAAAGTACCATTTTTGAGTTTTGACTTGATCACAAAAACAAGAAAATAATGTTTTTGTTAAAAAAAAAAAAATATTATTAGAAAGAAACAACACTGGGTATTGAATTCTCCCAGAGGTCATGTCTTCTCTTAAGTTTCTTTTCTTGGCTTTGTCTTTATTAAAAGTTACAACATAAAATTTGGACTCATTCAGGTAGAAGTTTTGCACATACCCATGACCTTTAGCTTGACACATGAGATTTAGAATTTATGCCTGCACAAGGTTTTTAGACTTAAAGTGACCTGGTTTGATCTAAATTCATATCACTCTCAAAGAACAAATGAAACTGCTGTGAAATTCATTGAGTTCATCTCACAAGCAGAACAAACAGTAATCATTAAATAATTGCAATCACCTCTGTAACGCTAGTGTTTGGTCAGGCGTTATGATGCAAAAGCAAGCTTGTACATGCCAGCCACATAAGGGGTGAGAGAGGTGATGATGCACATGGATGTCTAGATGAAGTTAGCACGCCCGAGCACTGTGTGCATCCATGCTGCACGGCGAGGAGGAGGCCAGGTTTAGCATCTCTTCAATTAACAGGAGAGGCCTCGTCTCGGCGTCCTCCAGGGCCTACCTGTACCTCCGCTGATTAGTGAGCAGTCACAGCCCCAATTAGAGAACACAGGAACCTGGAGAGACAACACTCTTTATTTAATTGGATTGTGTTGCAGGCGGAGGCTGCTAACTGGCAACGTATTGAAGCAACCTGGAACTGCGGAGCGTAAACAAGACATTAAAGATAGAGAAGGGTCTTTTAGAGAAGCGTTCACAGAGTTTTGTGTGATGGTGAAAGTTTGGAAACATTTCTTTATTTGAGGCATTATGCTAAGTGTCGCTCTCATTTTAGTCAAGGGTTACTGTGGTGCTTCTCTGCAGAAAGGGTCATTAACACACCATTTAAATTTAAATTGTTATGTACATTGAAGTAATGGAGGGTAATCTATGTAAATGAAGATATGCTTTGTTTTGTGAATGGCTATTTTATGGTTAATGCAACTTTATAACAACCAGTGAATCAGTGTTGTTAAGAAAAGACACTTAACTGATGGATTTCTGAGATTTCTTGATGTTGGTGAACTTCAAGTTTCTGTATGTGACATTCAGAACATTAGCATTGCAGTAGCCTACACTATTGTTCACAATGTAAAGATACAGTGGAATAAGAGAGTGAAGTCACTCTGCCTCTGTGTGTGGTGTTATCTGAGCTTCTTTGTCTGTAGTTGTGGTTGAGAGTCCGGCCCACTTGTCCCACTGGCTAGCTTGTCCGGCTGCTCTGCACCGTGTCCATGGTTGTTCTACAGCTGATATCAGTATGACTTTGTTGCGGCAGTGTAGCGTCCACCCTCTGCCAGCACTGTTGCCGTTGTTAGCAACAAGTTAGCACTATTAGCTGCCAGCTGCCGGCTCTGCCATCTCCATGTTTAAAACCGTGTGCAAGCTATGCTGCCCATGGATGTATAAGGAGACCTGGATACAGCATTGGAGGGAGGGGAACCATTCATTCCTATGATAGCTGCTCAGTAGCACATGAAGCCAAAATGGTTGAACTGCTGCATATGAAATTACCTGGATGATCGACACTGTTTCCGCAATGTGCGGCCCAAAGAGCAGGCACACTAGAGTCTCCCGTCGTCTCAGCCAGCTATCTTCCGATTTAGCGCTCTATTAAACTTGAATGCGGATAAAATAACTCAAATGTACCACTCCTCTAGACTCTCTTAATGTTATCGGACGAAATGGAGAGAGTCCTGAGTGTGATACAAGTCATCTCGTGAAGGTTGTGACTTACAGATGTCTCTTTTGCCATGGAAATCAATAGGAAAAAGTCTTCGGGCCACAGAGCATCAGTTGATGGACCCAGAAGTTGTAATGCCACTGTTTGGCCACTACAAAAATATGCTTCAAACCCCAGCACACTTCCTGGGGCCCTTATCCCAGCCCAGACTCTGAATCCAAAGCCCTTCATACACAGAGATCTAGCTATAGGCTGCTGTGAGGACCCTCATAATGCTGGATTTGCTTTTTTAGACACAAACAAACTGCTGTAGCATAATGCCACCCCAGCGTGTGATTTTAGATAGCATGCTGGTGTTCATGAAGTAAAAGAGGCGTGGCACAACAGCATTGGCTTTTAGTGTGACATATAACATAGGCATCAGGCAGTGCTTTCTAAACAATAACAATCATTTTTACCATCTCTGTTATATGGCAGTTGATCCTCTGCTTGTGGGTTGGGGAGTTCCCGGACCTCATTGTTTACCCAATTGTGGACATCTCAGTCGCTCTTCTTCTTCTCTGAGTTCGCCGCTTGCTGCTTTTTAAATCTCTGTGCTCATTTTTATATAGAATGTTGATGCAGAATATTGGCAAAACATTCCTGCCTTGCACAGCCAGTGTAAAAAGGGTTTTGGATATACTCTGAATGTCGCATACAGCTCCTGCAACTTTTGAAAAAAAAAAAAATCCTCACCCAAATGGAATTACACCATTGTTAACTTCAACGCACTTAGGAGTTTTTCTGTTTCAGCGAATAGTGGCTGATGTTAGCTAATGTTAGCAAATTAAGTAGGTATTTCCATATAACTGACATTGCTTAGTCAGTTTGCTGTGTTCTTGTGTATTTTTGCTTCTCTTCCACTGTGTTTTAGCATCTACCATTATGCAGTAATTGTCACTTGTGGCCACAGTGGCCGCTGCTCAGCAAAGGTCACATACTCTTGTTTTAAAAGAAAAGGGTTTTCCTTTTTCACCATTATATTACTGTTTTGTTAAACCACAAAAAAAAAATCCCTACTCTGAAATCAAACTTCTTGACATAACAACTTTTTGTAGCTTTAAATCCATTTGAATTTTCAATCCAAGACCAGAGCACGGAGCTGGTTTTTATTGTTGCACGTTGACATTCAGAGTAGCAAAAATTCTCAAAGGTCTCTCTCTCTTCCTTTTTTCACTAAACCCTCTTTTTCCACAGTTTCCCATCGGTGGAACATGTGGCACGTAACAAAGACATCACCCTCATATTGTGGGATGGTAGTCTACCTCCAGGCGCCTAAGGGACACACTGGCTGGCTGCTTAGTGCTGCCAGGATCCAGACAGTCCAGTTTCTTTCTGTGCAAGTCAGTCAGACCCCCTCAACTCCCCGAGCCCCCGTCACTCCTACCTCCGCCTAATTACCAAACCTAAAACCCCACTCGACTAATTAGCCACAGCAGACCCAGGAACTGTGAGTAAAGGTAAAGAGATGGCTTCATTCAGGAGCGTGTGCGTGTGTGTGTGTGTTTAAAGAGAGGGAGAGTGAAAGAAAGAGACAAGAAGAAAGGGGAATGGAATATTCAAACCTCCTTTAGTGAGCACATCTCTACAGCCAATTAAAGTCATTTATTAAACTCTTTGCGAAACCTGAGTTGTGCATGACAGAATGATAGGGGAATGTGTTTGTTTGTGTCTGTGCATGTGTTTCTGGATATGTCGACGTGCGCGGGGGTTGCACGCAGACACACACACATAAACCACCCTCACACACACGTCCACATGTGTCTCAGTATGGCTGGCAATCTGTCGGCTTTTCTGTCTATCAGCGGCGTGAGAGCTCAGTGGGACATAAATTACAATATGCAGCAGAGCCACTTGTGTAAGTCTCAATGAAGGGGAGGAATAACTTTCTTAATCAAGTTCCCCTGATTAATTGTAATAAAGGTGTCATCCGTAAATGTGTCCTCCTGATTGAGTAATTCGAGGCCGGAGACAGTAAGCACATCCCTGGTGATTGGGGGGTTGGACAGAGTGGGGGGAGGAGGGGGAGGGAGGAAGGTGTGTGGAGGACATACTGAGACACAAATAGCTCCTGGGCACACTGGCAGCCTTCGCACAACTGACAGTTATGAAATACAATTATCAGTGTGATCTGCTTAAGAATTCATCAGCGGCTTCACCGGCCAGTAAAGACGTTCATAGAGAGACAGAGAGGGAGGGAGGGAGAGAGGAAGGAGGGAGGGTGACACAAGAGGAGAGAAGGCCTCACTGATTAAATGAGATTTTTATTTTGTCCAGCAGATTGTTCACATTATGGTACACTATTGCGAGGGGATTATCTTTTCTGCTGTTTTCTTCTGTTAGAATCACCTGCGTTGTTTCATATTTTTTGTCGAACGTCAGTCAAAACCAACAGAATTTTTTTAAAAAGGATGACCTTTTTGAAACATTGTAGTGATTCTCAAGGTCATAGGTTCTGTTTAAACGTTAGTGGTGGTGGGGTGGGGTGGCACGCAAAATGGAGGATTTGGGGATCTTCAACCAGAACATTTTGAGCATCAAACACTTGATTTTCTGCATTCTGGCGAACTTTTATACACCAGTCTGTGCATCAATTTGGTGACAATGTCTTTAACTTTATCAAAGTAAAAGTGCTCTGCTTCTTCCATGTTTTTATTGGTGGGGACAAATGTACATGTTCAAAATACTGAGGGTGACGTCCCCCGCGTCCCCCCTGAAATCTACACCTGTGGTGACTCAGTAGGCATTTATTTTGTGATTTGCAGGTCAATAGATGTTTAGATATGTATGTTAAAAGTTGAAAACTAAAAGGTATTTAGACGTTTAGGTCAGCAGTTCCAAAACTTTTAGACATGTGGCCCTTCAACATGAAGAAATGTCTTATTGTGACCCTCTTATGGGATTTATTGAGATAATCTTTGGAGGCCTGAAGATATTAAATTATCCCGTGCTTTATAGTGAAAGGCAAAAATAATTTGGCACTAGAATACAACTATGAACACAGGTACAGTTGTATTCTTGGAATCATTTTCCATGCATCAAAATATTACAAAAAATTGTTAGATGCAGAGCCCCCTGATGATAAAGCATAGTAGGTCCATTTTTCTGTTGGAGAGACTATCATATGTGTTCAAAGATACTCCTCAAGAGTACTGGTCCCTGATAGCAGTGTACCTGAAAGAGGAATGGGTGAGTAATAAGTGCTGGGGAAACAAATATAACAATAATGATAATAATTATACAAACCATATCTGGTTGTGACTACTGCTATTCCTGATCTTTTGTTTCTTTTTTGTTTTGTTTTGCTTTTGGTTATTATTTTATCATTTTTATTGTCTATTGTCTTAACGGTCTTTGTATTGTATAATTTTGTCACTGTTGAAAATAGAAAATATTGAAAGATAAAAAAGGAAGTAAGGAAGACTGTGAGCTTAGTGTTTCATTTTTTTCATGTTTTTCTTTTTTTATGTTTGGGTTTTTTGGGGGTGAGAGGACGGGGGTGAGGTGTAGTCAATACGTTTGTTTGTTTTTGCAAATTTCTTTTCTTTTCTTACTTATCTTTTTTTTTTTTCTCAAAGATATTTTTATGGGCATTTTTTGCCTTTAATTGATAGGATAGTGAAGTGTGAAAGGGGGGGAGAGAGAGGGAGTGACATGCAGCAAAGGGCCACAGGCTGGAGTCGAACCCAGGCCGCAGCAACAGCCTTGTACATGGGGTCACCTGCTCTGCCACCAAGCCACCGACGCCCCACTTATTTATTTATTTTTTTAAATCTCATGACCCCTCTAATTTTTTGTCGGGGACTACTAATCTTGTTCGCATACTACAGGTGTAGTTTCACCATCATCTTTTTGAGTCTATTAAAACTATAAAAATGTTATGAAAAAACATTAAGCTCGCTTGAAACAATATTTAGATGCAATCTAGACATCTCTGACTCATCAGCCAAATTAAGCCTGGTGTTAACAGAAACACTGAGACACCATTTGACCTGCAGATCACAGAATTGGTGTTGTAGTAGAAAACATCCAGGCATGTAGATCAAACTATTGTAAATAACAATATTTGACAGATCATAATTTGCAGGTAAATATGGCCAATTTCAACAGCAATCCAAATAAGCTCATATTTTTGAGATCATGCTTCAGCATTAAGAATAGCTTAACAACACATTTTAATGTGACTTTATTTTAGCTCGCTGCACTACCTGCAAACCTAGTGAATAAAAGATCAAAACAAGCGCTAACATTTCTATTTGACAGATAAAATCACACTCGGCAACATTCATCATCTCGTTCTACCTACATTAACCCTTTAGGGCACCTTCTGTAGCCTCTGGAGGGGAGCGAGGGTCCCTCACTATGTCTGTTCAGATGTAGATATATATTCAGGTGAAAGGCAAGGGCGCTATTCACCACCTCAGGATTAATGACAACATCATCGCCATTGCCATGCTGACCAGCCCCATATTTCCATTGGCTGGATAAAGAGGAGAGGGAAGACAGTGGGGGAATATGACCATCCTGTCGGCAGGATGACGGACAGGTCCTCAGTCCAGCTCCCCCAGGTCCCCCCTGTCCTCATTCTTTACTGGCCCGGGCTGGCTAGCGAGGCAGCGTCTCTGCGGCCAAGGACACAGGGGTGTCAGCAATGCGTCTGGGTAACATCGTTCATCAGGCCGCATCGGTAATGGGTAGCTCTCTGTGACAGTGGTCATCAGGACACAAAAGCAAAAGGGCCCATAAACATCACATGACAGATGGCTGGGAGGACAGCTTCGGACAGGGAGGGAGGGATGGAGAGCGAGAGATAAAGTGAGATAGAGAGAGAGGGAGAAGGACAGAGGTGGAAGAGAGATCTCAGGCTGGATTGTTAAGTCTTATGAAAAGTCTCGAGCGCCGGATGGTTTATGAATGCCCATGTTCAATGTCAGCTGTGAAGGGAAAAACTGGAAATCACAGGGGAAATAGTTTGCAACTGACGTCCATTAAGAGACCAAAAGTGAGGGTAGTCAGTGCAAAATAGCTGGAGTAAATCAGCTGGTACACTGAAATAAATACAAAACATTTTGTGCTGTTATTGCAGTAAAAACATACTGACTCTAACCTTTTGGCTGCATAAAATAAATCATTTTCAACCACGCATTTTGTTGAAAACATGACGAGAGATTGTTCAAGATTCTCAATTGAGTGATCTTACATTACGTCCTTTTCTACTTCCTCTAGTTCAAGGGTGTGAGTTTCATTTCAACACTGGGGTGGACATGATGAAGTGGGGAGTTTCGGGGTCCTCCCAGGAATTTTCGAGTGTCAAACCCTTAATTTCCTGCATTTTGGTCATTTTCATGCAGCAATTTATGGTAGAAATGTTTTTGTTTTTGACAAAATGTGTCCCCTGCGTTCCCCCAAAATCTACACTTACACTCTAGTTGGTTTGCCTCCATGTCACTGATGACTTCAACCAGTAAGTGGGGTGAGACTATTTAATGGAAGGACCATTATGGAAGAGGCATTTGCCTAAGAGCCTAACATAGAGGAAAAATTCTGCTTGAAAAGAAAGGATAAGAGATTGTTGAGGAGATGTCTTCACAGATTCAAGCCTGCAGCGCCAATATGTCAAAAGATTCCATCAAAAGGATGTTTGGCACAACTCCGGCTTTGAAGAGTTTGACAGATAAGCGTGCCGTGCCAAAGAGGAGTTGGCCTGAGGAGGAGGAGGAGGATGTTTTTCAATAAATTACAGTCTAAGCAGTCTGAGGTGGGGTGAAAGTTAAGGAATAATTATGGAGGTGATAGCAATGACAGAACGCGAGAAACAGGTTGTGTGAAAATGAGGTGAGGTGAGGGTGTCGAGGGCTGTCAGAGAAGTGACTGAGGAACCTGTTGTAGGTCCCCACAGAGGGAAAACAATTGTTGTGTTAGCAACACCTTTGTCACCTCAGGATGTATACTTTGTTTCCATGTGTTTACAGGGAAATCAGGTCCCAAATGTGAGGTATCATCATCAAAAACACGGGGAAATTGTAGCTCCCTTCCGTCCAAAGTGACGCTGCAGGCCGCGCTGCGTCTTTCTTTGTTTTGTGGAAACAGCCTTGCCTGTCCATTAATCGTCATCCATCCATCCTGTGCACCTGTATATAAAAGGGAAATTAGAATATCCATCACTCGAGCACAACGTCAGCGTGATTGATGGGTTAGTCACAGGATCTCCTCCGTTCCCTACCCCAAGTCTGTGTTTCAGGAGTGAGAAGTGAACATTATCTAGCGCCATGATCAGATTTAGTCCGCGCATTTCCATCTAGGAGAGCATTTTGAGTGGATGATACACAATCCCTACGAGGAGGCAGCCAGCAGAAGGTTTATGGAAATCTAATATCATAAGGCCTTTTGGTTTGTTAGACTTGTTATTCATGGAGTGGGCTGGTGACACTTTTGATGTAACAGTATGAGACAATGTAACGAGGCAGAATCTCATTTTGTTGAAGTGTTTCTGTCAAACTATGGTCTGAAGGATGATTGGGAAAATCTGTGCAAACAGGTTTTGAGTGGGGTGTGCTAAGACTAAAATACCAACTGTTCTCAGAGAAAAGCCTTTGGTAAATAACAGGAAACGTCTTCTCAGAAGGCGATATGAATGCCAGCGAGCGCGGGATGCACGTTTGCCTTTTAAGTTGAGCAGGCAGTATTTAAACAAAAGGCATAAATAGACTCACTGCAAACAGACGATGAGAATTAATTTGATGTTTCACACCAGTGTTGGGCTTTTATTAATAAAACTGCAGGCTTTCATGTGATGTGATGCAAAAATATTCTCAATCTTTGCATTTATTTTGGACTCAAAATCAGCACTGTCACTCCCAAAATATTGGCGTTTTAAAACCTATATCGGTAAACTTTCTGTCTCTCCTTCTCTGTCTGTCTCTCTCTCTCTATGTGTGTGTGTGTGTGTGTGTGTGTGTGTGTGTGTGCTTTGACGAGGTGGAGACAGGAGCCCTAACGCTGCAGGATGGAGAAAGGTGAACAGGAAACAGAAGGTGCCCATGGAGGAGGTATATGACATCTGTCAGGATCCAGGGTGGGTGGAGGATTCAGC
Source organism: Epinephelus cyanopodus (assembly GCA_026686955.1). Taxonomy (NCBI): domain Eukaryota; kingdom Metazoa; phylum Chordata; class Actinopteri; order Perciformes; family Serranidae; genus Epinephelus; species Epinephelus cyanopodus. The sequence continues at coordinate 14,524,614 of CM048919.1, forward strand.
GCCCCCCCTCCACCGGCCGAGGGTCACCCATCGCACCGCAGTCGCTGAAGTTGTCACGACACCATGACACTTCCTTGGCAATGGTGGCCGCGAGCCGGACAGCCTCGGACGTTCAAGACACACACATATTTTTGAGTAAATTTGTCTGAGGGGGGGGGAGTGAGGGGGTGGGATTTTGTATGTGCTGTTTGTTCTTTCTCTGTGCAGAAATGTCAGCGTCCTTCTCATTGTTGTTTTTTTTTCCTTCCCCTCTCTTCAGGGTCCTGGATGGAGGAAGGTCAGCTGACACGGCAAGGTCGACAAACAAACAAACAAACAGAAGGAATTAAAAAAGAGAAAAACAGAGCAGATGAAACGTAGCGGTGTGTTTTTATCGCTGTGAGGTTGATTGCATGTAGCAGCCATTACTCTTTGTTGTGTCCTCTGCCCCCCATTGGCTGCAACAACACCGCCTGGCAGGGCTGCCAGTGTCACGTCATCTCATACTTCTGCTTAACTACGCGGACGACAAAGGCCACTTCACACCTGCATCGTTTTGCTGTTTCGTACTTCTCAGGTGGTTTTGTTTTTCTCAAAGTGGCAAAGGTCATTCATACTTAATTTGATAAAAATCTTTTCTAAGCCAGCGTGAGTTCAAATTATATCTTGTAGTTTTTATCATCTTCACGGAGGGAAAAAGTAAAAGTAAAAGAAAATCCCAACAAATAGTCCTTATAATAGCCTGGTTCCAGACCTCTGACTCATTACCACCTCTCAATTTTTTTTTTTTTAACAGGAAATCCAGTCTGATTATTACGCTTATTGGAGCATTCCCTATTAGTCTGCTGACTATTTCCTAATTTATCACATAAACCAAATCATAATTATTGTCAGCTACAGATCATTGCTTCAATTCCGCCGCAGAAGTTTTGGTTTGTAAGTTGTCAAAAGCAAAACTTTAGCACAACTAATGGTCGGCAGGTGTGTAGGAGAAGACCATTGGCTGGCTATCACAGAACAAAGAACTCCCGCACACCGTCTGCTACACCTACAGTACCAGGAAATTTATTGGTAACAAGAGCAACGTTTTGGTACGGAGACCCTACCATTGTTTTTGGTTTGGTAGTTTTAATTGGGAATAATTTCTGATGAAGGAATACTGAGAAAGAGAATAATGCTTTGCACACGTACTAGGTCTGGTGCAAGCATTTAATGATAAAGCCAAGCTCTCAGTCACTACACCTTTAGGAAACGTAATCCTTTATCATTTTTCAGTGAATTCATGCACTGGACCCAAGCCTTATTTTCTCTATATTTAATCTGATTGCAGTCTTGCACCTCAGCATTGTGCTGTGAGTGTGGTGAACTTCTCAAAAAGATTTGAAATGACAGCTTTGTTTAGAATTCTGTTATGTTTCTGTACCATTTCATTAATATTAAGACATTTATGCTTGTATATCTTGCAAATAATTACTGTGTTCCAGCAGAAACACAACTTGTATCAAGACTCAAAAATGTGAAAACAAGTGTGTTATTTTGGGGGCTGACTAAACTGATAACCTCTACTTGTAACTGTACAAGATTAATACAGTTGTTTTATTATTTTGACTTCAGCCTAAATAGCCAGCAGAGTCCCGTTTGTCATGACTTGAATCCGCTTGGCTCAGGCTGCTGCAGGTGAAGCCTGGGCCTCACCCTCACCGATCTGTATGCAGAGTGTGCCTTTAAAAAAAGCATGTTTCTTTTGTTTATTCTTTGCGTTGTCTTTTCCTTTCTGTGTGGAGTTTTGACATTGGAGATGACAGGTGTCTGTGGGGTGGAGGAGAAGGAGGGGGCGGGGGAGGAGGAGATGCTGGTAAGAAAACAATCTTTGACTGCCTGTGGGTGAAGGCAGACTCCTCTAGGCAAGGCGGCCTTCAGCGTTTAGCTGGGGGCGCAGTATCAAAATCACAGCCACTGCTGTACCCCTAAGGCGCTAATCTCAACCAGTTACCGTCAAGTGCTGCTTCTTCTTTATATAATCCTTCATTCCCCCCTTCCCTCTGCTCCCTCCATCTCCGCCATTCCTCTACTGTTTCAGACCCAATCCACAGAGGTGAGAGGATAAATGACAGTTTGAGAAGGTGCAGTGGAAGCCAGGCATCTTGAATCCAGCATCGTTTCTTTGCTTACCTGGGTTAAGAGAAAAAACAACAAAACAAATCCAAACTGTAGTGCTTTCACAAAACGGTTTACTGGATTTTGTAATATCATAATTAGCAGGGCTTCTGTGCTCATCTGTACCAAACTAGGCATCTCACCAGATGCTGAGGAGACCTCTGCCGTCATTCAGTGGGCTAGATGGAAAAGGGTTGTTGTTTGATCACTGGATGACTGCTAATTTAATAAGTGTTAACTGTGGAGCAGCCGAGCGAGGGAAAGAGGGAAAAATGAGGGAAAATGTAGGAGTAAAAAGCATTAAGATTAACTGATGACATGTTCAACTGTGCGCATAATATGAGGCTTAGTTAAGTACGCACATGCTGTTTGTCAATTATTTAAAACCCCAGGAAATTAAGTCCAGGTAATCTCATAAGGTGTAAATAACATTCTTTTTCGTGGCAGCTTAATTGAATTAATTTGACGCTATTTAGAAATAACAGAATTAGATTTGCTTTCACATGCAAACCAAAGACTGTCGAGAGGCGTTCTTTGGGAAGGTGAAAAGAAGAGGAATTAAAGTTATAATTCAAACAGATCTGAAGGGATCAGAAATGGGAATAATTGAAAGTACATAGGATTCCTCGTGTCTTCCCACGGAGCTCTTATTCCTGCACTTTGCACAAGAGCTGCACTCAAGTCCATTATTCAGTTGTGATGTAGAAGTTAAAGCTGGTGTCACTTAATGAACATGTCAGCTAAATGCTTTAAGTACAGGACAGATGGTGACATAAATTGATGATCAACTTATGTGAGTATAAAAGCTGTTGTAATCTCTGAGATAAAGATCTCTTGTCCATCATTATATAGGCTAATAAGTGCATGCTGGGAATCTTTATGAATACTGCGTGTTCTACTGTTGCGTTCACTAAAGGTCCTGTGAGCAGGATTTAGTGGAATTTAGCCGAGAGGTTGCAGAATTGAAACATTTCCAAGCCCATAGGAGAAGTAACATGAAAACACAGTCTGGTTTGTCCATTCTGAGCAACTGTAGAAACAACATGGTGGACTCTGTGGAAGAGGACCCGCTCCATATATAAATATAAACAACTCATTCTAAGGTAAAGATAACGCAACAATACTTATTTCAGGTGATTATAAACTAACTAAAACATAGTTATGGATATTATCTACCATTTCTGCCAATAGCTGCCCCTAAATCCTACACACTGGACCCTTCAGCTCCACTATATTAAAGCAACCTAAGTATCAGTAAATGTGCAGCCACTGTAGACTGCAGCAAAGATGTTTGACAGTGGGTTGTAAAGACCAGGCCAACCATGCAGATACAGAGACAGTGGCCTCAGGCATTTCTGAATTGGCCTTACTAGTGGGATGGCATGGCTTGACGCTATTTACACACACACACACACACACACACACACACACACACACACACACACACACACACACACACAAAAAATAGACAAACACACCCACAAAGAGTCTTGATGTAGACTCTAGGTGAAGGCCGGTATATGTCTGTCTTGTCTTGTGAGTGAGCGGGCCGGAGACAGAGGTGGGGGAGACAGATTGGAGGGACGGAGGGGAAGAGGGGAAATGGAGGGATTAGATGAAACCTTTCAGTGCGTGTCATCATCCCTGACATTCTGTAGGGCTTGACCTTAACAGAGCAGCATTGTGTCAGAGACAGGGTCTCATCACCGCCAGGGAACACACACATACACACACACACACACACATGCACAGACAACCCATCAGAGATCCTCACAGTATCACCCAACATACATTCTCACATACAGTGTAAACACACACCTGCAGTCACACACATACACTGGGAAATTCACAGATAAGTGGGCCTATACGTGATGCAGTTTGAATGATTACATATTTTCTGACTAATAGATGATTAAATAGCCATTCTACGGAAGTTGAGAAAAAGCGGTGAAACAATATTACTGATGTGCCGCTGTGTCAAAACCTCACACAGTAATAATGTTCATTAAGGTACTGCAGGGAACGTCATTTGCTCTCACAACTGTTGTTCAATCTGTTTGACCCTGACCAAGGGAAAAAATGATACTGTCCTGCATGTTAGTTCTTACTTTTGTTCACGCAGGCTTTTTTTTATTTTCCATGACTGGAAATCACACAGCACCATAGATTTTATCAAGTGGACAAAGCCACTGTGACGTCACCAATTGGTTTGAAGCCTTGAGTTCAGCATTTTGGCCATCTCCAGAACTGACCATACTTGGATAGAGGGGTGGGTCTGACCCTTTATCCTGATTTACAGGTTGCAGTGGTAGGGACTTGTCAGTCACAAGGTAACCATGCCCTAAAGCATACGTCACTTTATTTTCCATTTTTACTCAAAATGGGACCATTTCCAACAAAATGAACATCATGTTGTGTTGACTCCCTGCTCATCATTAAAAAGAATGCAAGTTTAAAGCATTCACGCCTTGGCTGCACTTTCAGACCCAAAGGCTACATCCACTTCTTTCATAGACCATTTCAAACTTAACAACATTTTAAATTGGTCCCTCTGTATTTATTTTCTGTTGGAATATTTTACAGTGTATGTGAATGACATCAGCTGACAGGAAGTAAATGGACCCAAGCTGTTGCCTCGCAATGCAATTCTAGTGAAACTATGTATAGAACGAACAGCAATGTTTATTTCAAATAACTTCTGGTTGGAAAATCCTCACATTACATTTATAAAATCAAACAGCACCGAGTAAGCATTGTCTCATTCATTAGTTTTTAGCCACTTGAAAAAGACTCAACAAAAAAAATTCGACATCAGTTTAAGTGTACGCTATATTAAAAATATTTTCACTGCTTTACCTTGCCGTCAGGCAGCACTTACTGACCAGGAATTGAAGCCATGATCTCAAAGCCACCAAACTCTGCAAAGAAAAACTGTCATTTTACCCAGCAGAACACTGAGTTGCTGGTCTACTGTTGCCTTGATTGGTTAGTATGTAAGTAGTGTAGCAAATATTTAAATACAGGGTACACTTACACTGTTATTGATCTGCTGTGGCCCCATCCACAGCACAAATGTGCAAATCCTAGGATAGCAAAGGAAAGACCCGCCCTCCTCGCCCTATGATTGGCCAGTACTCATTGCTGTCATTGGTTGGATTGGTTAGGTGTAGGCAATAGGCGTGGGATTGGTAAGGGTTAGGGTAAAAATGTCCGGGTAAACCAGTCAGAGGAAGAGGAAGAGTAAGGTCCTTCACTATCCTAGGAAACACAAATTTGCTTCTATAGGCTACATAGCTTAGCTTCCATGTTGGTAGATCTGGTTTATCAAAGATGATAGCAAAGCATCAAAGTAACTAAAATAAGCACAACAGAAATGTCAGAAAGGTCGGACCACATTAACTGTATATCTGTAAAACATTACAGTCACGGTTAAAAATAACAACAGATATAAACAAGTTTGCCGGTTGTCTACCCGGGAGTGATTGTGTTTGTGCAATATCATGGTGATTCGGTCTGTACAGTCTATGCACAGCACTTTACGGCTTCATGTGTGCATATTTTTGTTCTCTTGTGTCGCAAAGAGTTAGGAATTATTTGAAAACAGCTAATTATGAAATCTCTTCTGTAGCAACAGTGAGTCGTAAGTGTGGCAGCTGCTGTTCAGCAAAAGTTCTGTAGTCTCATTTTAATGCATCATATCTACATTGGCTAGTAAAAATACGTATCTGTCAAGTCCTTAAATACATATATTTATATGTATGACTGAGGCTAACGAATACTGCTGCTGCCGCATGTCCTAACTTGACAGAAATGTACCTATAGCCAGCCTATAAAATGCAATGCGTATCACAAGTCCCATCTTCCTATCCATCTCACCTATAAAGACGCAGGTACTAGACTTTATCTCTCACACCTCATCGGTCGTGCTCCATATTCAGAGGACAGATTTAGATTTGGCCATAGGGCTGCTATTAGAAAAATATGGTTGACCTTTGAGGACCAGGGATGGTTTAGAGCAGGATTGTTCCTCCCCAGCGCTGTTTGGACAGCCCGCTCCTCTCAGTCTTATTAACATATGCCAGTCTCCCTAAATGTTCGCAGTCACTTTATTAAAAAATTTAAGTACAACAGTATAATTTTTATTATGCCCATAAAGGAAGCGCTAGCTCGCATTAATTTTTTCATGAACAGTGAACTTTCGGAGCGAACCGCAATGGATTACATAATTAATTTCTGCTTTCTCTTAATCCGTCGCCATATATTCCAAAGTCCTGCTCTTTTGGTTTCTTTTGGCTTTGTTTTAACCTTGTCATCTATTTATCTATCTAGCTGTCTGTCTAGCTATCTGTCTGCCTATCCATCTGTCTGTCTCTCTATTCATCTATCTACATACTTTAAGTACAGTGAAACTCAACCTTTTGCTGTCACTATGTTTGAAGGCCCACAGCTGCACATATTTTCTTCATTTCTGCCTTAAGCGAGTTTGTAAGATATTTTTGTGATATTTTTCCTATTTCAATACATCATAAGTCACAGATATAGCTGGATGGAAACACATTTTGGTGTCTGTGTTTGTCAGTGAAAGTGCTGCTAGGAGTTTGCAGAAGCGAGTGCAGTGGTAGCAGTGTGTTTCTGACCCCATCATGCTATCTGTTCTAATGATGCTCAGGCCTCCATCAAAGTAGGGACCCCCCGTGGCTCCTGGGGGCCCCTGGGCTCAGGCGCAGTTGCTCTGGTTCGGTTTTTTTCCCCTCACTGCTTGAGGCTCGGCACAGTAATGAGAAACAGAATTTAAAGAAAAGCAAAACAAAACAACAAAAACCTCTCCATCTTAGACTGACATCCAGTCTGTGTTCAGTCAGCTTGCTCTTTTTCTCCTTCTCTGTATCAAAAACAAAGATTGTTTTAATGGAGCAGTTCAAACACACTGGGCAGCTTTTGTTCAATGCAACATTTTTCTCTTCCCTTGTGCGCGCACACACACACACACACACACATACTCACACGCTAACACACAGGGAGGATTAGTGTAGACTGTGCGCACGTATGGATTGATATGTTACAGCTTACTGGACCGATGCAAGACAGAGGGAAAAAGTATTGATTTTTTGCCAATATGGCTGCGTGTTGATCCCAGGGCCACATTCATTTTCATCACTCAGATACAGAGGGGGGGGGGGGGGGGGGCAGAGAAGTGTCACTTGTTTTGCCAGTCTCCATGACAACAATGATCATCCAAGTCGGAGGAGGTCAGGCCACTGGTGAGAGGCGAATGTGGGTTCACTGAAATCATTCATGAAATGTCCTCCATCCTTCACTCTGTGTGTGTCTGTCTGTTTCTCCTTGTGTCTGTCCATCACCTCTGCTCACATTGCTCTTTCTCCTCTTCCACAGGCATCAGAGCTTCTTTTAGCTTTACAACGATTTTCTGTTGCGGTCCGCTTCAAATTCCCACATCAGCTAGGTAAACCTTTGATGGTACTTTTGAATAAGGCATTGAACCCCCCAGCTGCTCCCATGGAGCCACCCAGCAGCCACCGCTACAACACTGTTGACTTTCCCCGGATGAATGAAGTTTAAACACATCACTCAGTGCTCTCATGTCCCTCCACTCTCTTCTCTGCGCTGCAGCTCTCCGACCAGGCTGCATCCTTCACCCCTCATTCTTCCTGATAGATTAGAGTTTATTACCGCCATCCCAGATTTGTTGTCACTGTGTATTTGGGTGGTAATGTGTTTCCTGGCTCCTCATCCAATTTGCTGGCGGTTGATGGGCAGCTGATTTCGAGGGAGGCGTGAGAAGGGAGAAGGGTGGCTGCGAACCGACTGAGGCCATGCGACTCTACTCAGGTGATAATTGGCGGCTGATGCAACATCCAACCCCACGTAATTAATCTCTGCGGTTTTGTGTGTGTGTGCATCACAAACAACATGTGTTCACCTCTTTATGTAATCTGTAATTTTTATAGCACAAAATAAAGAAAGATTGTGTTGGTATCCAATGGGGTGCAACTTTAAATAGATATACAAGTTTACAAGCAAAATCTGACCTTTGCACCCAATATTTTCCATCTTTATTTGATTATATTTGCTCTCTGACAGTGCCAATACTGCTCTTTCGTTACTGTAAAAGTTTAAGGTCATAAGTCAAAAAAGTTTGAAGAGATTTCACCTAGTGGCCACGGTGCAGGATGGTGTGATAATGCACACAATATGAAGTGACATCCGCCTCATTATCAGAGACTGCCCTCCCCTAAAAACAACACCATAGGTTGTTGTAACATCAGCATTACAACCCATAGGAAGTCAGGTGATGTAGTATATAGAGTGACGAAATCAATATAGGGAGGAAGTTGGAGTCCATGGAAACAAACACAGGACTTTCACACAGGAGACTGCTGTTCGTGTCCATCAACTGTATAAAATAATGGACATAGCTGCCGTGACATCACCCATCGGTTTGTGGACTCAAGTTTTGAAGCTTTCAGTTCGAGATTTCAGCTAACACTGACATTTTCTCTTTTTTTGGAGCCAGAAGTGAGCACATTTGGACAAGGCTCACAAACTGTAGCGATGCCTCACTGTACTGGCAGCCTGTCCCTCAAGTGGCCCTGCCCTTAAATATGGGTAATTTTTAGTCTTGTAAATGTAAACGGGTAAGTTTAAAAAATTTCCCCGCCATACTGTTGTCTTGAATTTTGAAATTGGTTATAGAAATCAAAACTGTTTTTTGTACCAGGCTGTAAACATGTTTACTTCTGCTGGAAAGATGAGTATTGTCACATTAGAATCTATGAAAATCTGGAGCCAGCCTCAAGTGGCCGTTCGAAGAACTGCAGTTTTTGGCACCTTCACGTTGGCTTCATTTTTCAACCCGTAGCCACTTGTTAATAACCCGTGTGAAACAAATGCAGCATTGAGTAATGTTAAGTTAAATTAACTGATGTAATGTAAACACTCGCATGTGATATCAGTTAAAACTGTGTCCATTAACAGTAAATGTCTTTTTGTTGTTGTTGTTGTTGCTGTTGTTGTTAATCTCCTATCACCAATAGGGACGCCAATTTCAGAGACACCCCTGTGGATCTATTAGAGGGTAGGAACAAATGATCTATGTGGTTGCATGGGTTGTAGGACCTGTTGCAATATCCGCCTATACTGGCACACCTTGAAGTATGATTGAATATCATTAAGTTGATGTTGTCCACTCTTGATATGATGGAGATGTAGCTTGTTTGATTGAATACTTGTGTCATTAGTTTTACTTTATCATTGTTATTCAATACTTCTAATACTGGAATCATTATACTTCCGCAGCCTTTTCCTCAAAAATGATGTCCATAGTGGAAATTTCCACACCTCAGCATACGTCAAAGGCTAACTTTCAGTGTCAACAGGAAGTAGAGTCACCTTCAGCCAGGCAGAGGGCGTAGAGGCTGATGTGGTAAATAGGTATGTAACATGTAGCTGGCATCAGACATAAAAGACTTTTCTTAACGTAATCTGGGTTTCAGTGGACAGTTACACTTATAACCCATAATTTTCTGACCAACCAGTTGCACTGTTTTGCAATTAATTTCTTAATCATCTAACAAAGTCCACCTGCCAAGTACCTCCATGTGCTGATGTTGATATTTGGATAATACAGTATATTGTTAATTCTTTCCTCTCTGGCAGTCATTGGGACATCAGTGTATGGGATCCCCTGAATAACGAAAAAGAAAACAAATAATTAGTTTATGTAAATAACAGCAGAGAAAAGCCTACAAACTTAATAAGAATCCATTTTTGGAAAACAATATTACATTATAACGTTTCACACAATACACACCAGGTAGTCCATGTTATTGCAATGCAGCTGGTGATAAGCCGTGAAAATAACCTGACAGAGTACAAGGCAGAGATAAGAGGCAGATAGAATGAGCATCTATCTCACTGTGTTAATTAAAGATAATCAGTCCTTAAAGACATCCAACCCTTTAAATTAACACAAGATGGTGAGTCCTGCACCTCAAAGGGAAAGACAGAGAACAGAGCGATATAAACAGTGATAGAGACAGAGGCTGTATCCATCCAACTGTCAAACAAATTTTATGCAAACTTTTGAAATGTCGCCAAAAATAAAATGTTAATTATGTGTGTTTCTATTGTGTTGAAGTAGCCATATATACTTTCTGAATATAGAACAAGAACATAGCAAGATGCTAGAGAGAGGCATATTTCATGTTGTCTGTTGAAGATCTACAAAGAAATTTGCATGACAATCCACTAATTAGGTTTTCACTTATGACTGAAGTCAGCTGTTGTCTCTGGATTTTGATGCCACATAGATAGTAAACATCCCCAAATTTTTATCTTGTCAAGAGTAAACTTCTGAAAGTGAAATCAAGATTGTTAAGGTTAGGTGATGACCTTCTGACCTTTTCAGTGGAGGCTCAAGGAGACATTCCTTCTTTTAAGGCAGGTGTTAGTTTATAGGAAACATTATAAAAGTTTTAAATAGATGTTTAAAATGTCATTACAAGTTTCCCAGACCATTGCTTATGGTATTTTATTATGTGAACACAGACACTATTTCAACACTATTTATGTGCAAGCTAGTGTATTTTCCAAAAGTTAATGACCTAAACAGTTAGTAAAGACACTCTGGTTACATATTTTATAGTGTTGGCAAATATAATTTCCACTCAACAAAATCAACAAAAACCAATAATCAGATTTAATCTTTTTTTCTATTACAATATATCATTTGTAGAAGAAGCAGTTGAATGACAAACCAACAAGAAAGGCTTATTTTTAAGAGAATGCTGTCAGTTCATCATCTATGTCTTTAGATAAACCACATCAGTTAACCAAAGGCCTGTCCGGGTGTCTTTGCTTTTTTTTCCCCCCAGTGATTCTGGTGGTGAGCAACAGTAGGAAACTAAGCTTCCTCGCCAGGCTTTGTTCTCTGTGACTCCCCTACGGTAGCTTTCATTTGACTCCCAGTGTGAGTTCCGTGTTAATTAGGTAAATGAATACGTGTGTACAGACGGGGCCGCCCTGCACTAATAGCGACACCAGCACAATCGCAACAAAAGGGCCCCACCAGCTAAGGCTAAGTTTGTGATTAAAGGAAAGGCCTCTATGGCGAGGTGTAACAAAACGGCATACAGCGGGCTTTGAAGCTTATTTATGGCGCTTTATCTAATCCCTACCACCCGTGGCTATGGAGGAGATATGGATGTATTATTCATGATAATGTATGGTGGTGACTCTTATGCAGATTCACAACAAAGGCAAACTTTCTTTTTGTGCCTCTAAACGGCCAATTATTTTTTTTTCTTTTAGACTGATGCGGAACAGATCAAATGATGAAGGGAAAAAAAATGGTGTTTCTGACGTTCGGTGGACCAGTTTACTGTATGTTCTTGTCTGTCTTGTGAGTCTCTGAGCCCTCGAGCTATGGGCTTCCTTGGCAGAACTTCTGACTGCAAATCACAGTTTTATTCTTCTCACCTAGGGGATGCCAGAGATCCTCCATAGTCCTAGTAGTAAAATTTGAACTCAGTCCAAATCCACATCATGAACACACAGGTCACAAAATGAAGAGGGATCCTTAAAGAAACAAATCTAGCTGAAAACATCTGAAAATAATTGGCAGTGTACCTTGCACTTCTGGGTGCTTTGTATTGTTTGGTGGTGTTTTTCTTTCTTTCCCTTTGGCCTGTTCTCCTCTTGATTTACAATGTGACATTGAAAATATGATTTGGATGGTTGAATATTTGGTTAACACATACCAGGAATCTCTCCTGGGTTACATGTCAGGGGGAGCAGGGGTCAATATTCGGTTGTTACCAACAGTTGACCCCATTTGACCCAATAAAAGTTTTTACAATGTTTCTTTGTTATGATGAAGACTGTTGGGTCAAATACTTGCATGTTGTGGGCCTATTGAACAACCATTCATCCAGTGTTTGACCCCTCCATATGAGACTGCTTTCACGTGTTAATCTGTAGTCATTTACTTGCAGTATCACAAGATCACATGAAAATCCATCTTGTCAGACTTTAAGTATTGTGTTGGGTCAAAATCTCAGTGGTTCAGACAAATCAGTATCCTGTGAGGAGCTACTGGCAGCTACAAGCGTGTTGGTGTGCTGACACGGCGAGGTGGAGGCTCCTATAGAGGTTAGCATAGATGCTGCAATAGCATTAGAACTGAAGAGTATTGCTTCATTAAAAAGCAAAGAACTGAAGGCATTTCTCGATGGAAAAGATGTTCTTGCTCTTCTCCCGACTGGCTTCTGGTTTCATGATAGACAGTGATAGGTTGGCTGGTATATCCGATCACCTGCCAAAAATTTTTTGAAAGTGCCTACCCTTTTCCAAATAGTTTGCAATGATGGCTTCTCAGATGGTACTATGTAACAAACCATTTCTTGTCATCCTCTCCAGTCTGCAGCTGTGGGTCCATATACATAACTGCTAAACCAGAGAATAACACAAAGTATCATTAGCACATTAGTACCAAATTATCACAATGTCGTTAGAAGAACGTTTAAATCCAAAGATAGACACCTGTTCACCAAAACAAAGTAGCATCCAATCTGCATCCAATCCAGTTCAGGACAAGGGTTAATGACCAAATTCACCTCATGATTGGCCCATTAAGATGTACCAACAGCTAGCAAGGGTTACACCTAAATATCTTGCCATTATAAAAAGGTTTTCATAAAAGTGTAAAGTCAAAATGTTTTGGCTTCAACCAAGAGCACATTCAATCCATTTACTCATTAAATAAGTAATTCTTGCCAAGCAGCTTCCTGGCCTTCTTAATAGCCGATATATCAACCAATTGTTGTTTGTGTTTTCAAAGAGCTCTGTTTTCTTACTGCCATGCTGATGCTACATTTGTTACAATACAGGTTGAGCAAATCTGCGTTGAATTAGTGATGGATAGATACAGCTAGGACTTGAGAGAATTTTAGTGGGATCAGCTATCGCCCATAACGTCACAATATGCAGTGCACTGTATCTCCATGTTTCTGTTCAACCATCATGTTGATTTCCAAACCTTCGGAGGCCAATAATAACGGTTGCCCGGTTGTTTTTACATCGCCAGTGATGAAGTGCCTGGAGAACACTATTGTTGGTTCCCTGGCTTTTGCTTATCAGCCTATAAACAGGTAGACAATGCTATTCTGGCCACGTTACATCTGGTCCACACTCAACTTGAGGGCCTTGGAATTATTATATTTTTTTTATGATCCAGCTCAACATTTTGACTTATCAGCACACACCTGAGGTCTTCCCAGTCTAATCATTTGAGAGGAGTTTTGAGAGGTACAGTAGGTCAAAGTGAGTTCATTTTAGTTGAATGGAACACCAATATGCTTGTCCATCAGGGTTGTGTTTAGCCCAAACTGTTCTTTAAACTGGTTAGTTAATGAACCGATCAGATGCACGTAGGTTTCCCAAACAGGCACTTGATCAAGTATTGCCAATGACACAGCTCTAGTCATCCACCTTCGTAACGTGACGGCGTAACTTAAGATAACTCAGTGCTGACTTATAGTTTCACAAACCCTCATCTCCTGTTTGACCCATCCACCACCAACTATCTTCCTATACAGACTTTGTTGCTCTTTATACTGCAGAACCTGACTTCCTCCTTTGCTCTTATATGACGGAAGACAGTCTGCAGCACATAGGTCACATAATGACAGCCACAATTACATGGGTATACATTTTAGTAGAAGAGTAAAATGAGAACAGCCTGGGTAAAGGGAAGTAAATATCTAGTTGTGTTTCTGGACCATAAAATAGAGTTAAATTGTGGCACACACATCTGAGGAAGACATTTTTCTAGTTCATGTTTGCCATCTCCAAGTTTAGACGAGATATTTTCCCAAGTGTGCTTTATTTGGCATGGTATCAATGAGATGCAACAAGTTTTCACCTTTTCTCTGGGTCCTTATGAAAGGGTTTCAGCTAAAGTAGGAGCAAGCCAGGAGGGAGTTACAAGGATTAGGTTCCCAACAATTTGGAGTGTTCTTGTATGAGAGAATCCTTAAATTGTTTCCTTACACATTAATTTTCAAATCATCCTTATCAGAGGACGGCGTAAGATTGGCACTGGATGGGTAAGTCAACTCCAAACAACCACACCAGAGTTACATGTGCCAAATGAAAGACTGTCATTAATTCAAAAGCAGTTAATAATGGATGAGGGAAGACATCACTGAAAGCTATTTACGGTTTGAGGAGGCAGACATATGAATAGATGACCCTTCCCTCTCTCGCAGTGACAGTCGAGGGTTACTTTACAAAACTGTTGGCAGCAGAAGATCTTCCTGTAGCAGACAGACAGAGCTGCTGTCACTCAACACTGAGCTGTCACCCTCTGCTGAGACACTACGAGTGCATGTGCGTGTGTGCGTGCGTGTATGTGTGTGTGTGTGTGTGTGTGTGTGTGTGTGTGTGTGTGTGTGTGTGTGTGCGTGTGCGTGTGTGTGTGTCAATGTGACAGGTCTGAATTAATGAGAGGTATGTGTCAAGGGGAGAGAGAGACGTTGAGGAGTAAGGAGGGCAAAGATGGCGGCTGAGCAGTGGCGATTACAGCGCGCGTGTGTAGGATCGGCTCGGAAAAGCATCATTTCATTGTTTCCTGCCTGGTTATTTCAGGTGAAGCCAGAATCAGATAAATCTTTAAAGTTACAATCTTTGACAGTTTCATGTTAAAACACCTCCTGTTACTCCAAGATTCCAGTAACTCCAGTACATAAAGGTTTTTATATTTGCTCTCGGAAAAACTCCATGGAAAAGCCTGTGGTGTACAGGAAGTGATGTCATTTATATTTTAGGTTAGCTTGGGATAAGAAGAGCACCAAAGAGAGAGACAAGAAAACCGAAATAAGAGATAGACTCCTTTACCATTGCCAATAGACAAGTATAACTTTGTGTTTGGAAAAACAGAGTTAGTAAATAGAAGAAAGCAGCATGGAGGGGGCGTCAGTGAAGATGTTACGGTGGTTAATTATTTTTTATATCTGTTACGTATTCATTTTCTCTTTCAAGCTCAGTGTCAACCAATTTGTAACAATGTTTAGGAGCTGCCTGGACAGGGAAGGTCAGACTTTATGGCTGAGATGGTAAAGACTTGCAGCAGTTTATGGCTCTTGGAGAGTGTTTTGGAGTAATTTGCAACCAGCAAATTTTCACTGCTAACCAACTGGTGAAGGCAGCTAATGGCTAACTTGGTTTGCAGTAAACTATGACTAACAGCTGAAATAGCTGAAGTGATGTTAACAGGGTAAACATGGAGGCTCCATGCAAAGTGTGAACCAGTAGGCAATACTCTTTATTATTTTTTATTCTGTCACAGCAGCACATTACTGCTTCACACCTTCAATTACTCTAGCATTAAATTACTTTACTTAAATCACTAGCATTTTGCAAAGCAACTCAACAAAACAGCTTACACAAGTTGCCAAAACTCAGTCTCTGTCTTTATCTTCAGAACTTACCAGGTAGTCTAATGGCTTTGCGTATTAATCTCCAAGCCCTCTTCTTTCTGGATCTGTCTCTATGCAGTACTGACGTTGAGTGATAGAGCTCCGGGCCACAAATAGATCTCAAAGCCGATAGACTTTCACAGCAAAGTGTCACATGACTACCAACTCGCACATAGATGCGATAACATGACTTTGGTGTTTTTGCATCACGTAATTCTTGCATTCACGCCACCTCACAAAAATGCATTTTACTCACATATGAAATACTTGCATTACATTTGGTGTGAACACACCATTAGGATTGGGTTAGCTTGAGGTAAGTGCTAACTTCAGCATGCCAAAATGCTCAAAATGGCTATGTTAACTATGCTAATATTTAGCAACAATATATGATGCGCAATGTTTATCAAAATTACAGAAGCCAAGATATCCTTATTTTCAGTCCCTATAGGTCAAGTTAAAAAAATGCTGGAATCTACAATTCACATAATGCAGCTGGATAGCATCTTTAATCAGGTTAAATCATCAGGATTTAGTTCCATCCAGAGCCATTGTTCCCCAGTCTGTGAAGTTCTCCTCGTGATGAGTGTAAAATCTGTGGTGTGCTGCTTAAAACTTGCATCTAATCCAACAGTGATTTATCTTTCCAGAGACTAAATCCCAGTACATACCATAATTGGAACTAATTCCTACCAAAGAAATCGGTCCTACAAAACCGTTGGTTGAATTTGTCCACCAGCAAAGTCTCTATGTCCAGATTAACCCATCTTTATTGTAGTGAGCGCAAAAGACTAACTAAAACACATACTGGGTGTTTTAAAGTTATTATAAAGTAATAAAACATTAAACAATGATAAACAAATGGAAACATTTTTAATAAATTCTTACCTTTAAGTTCTTTAATAGATGACTGACACTATTGTTTAAGAACTGCACTGCTTTCTCTCCTAAATAGCATGTTTGGTCAAATATGGCGCCTTAGCATTTGAAAGGAAGAGTTGCTCCACATAAAGAGAAGATGCATACGGGTGACTCAGATGGGTAAACCTCAGTTTGTGTGTGTGTGCATTACTCTGTGTGTGTGTGTGCCAGTTTCCCCTCCTGACTGAAGGAGAAAAACAGCCAGGGAGAGTCTATCAGCGTGGCACCCTGCTCCAGAACATTCTTGATGAAGCAAAGGTTGTCTTCATTAGGTGCATTAATATTCATGACGAATGGTAATTTTGACACAGAAAAGGTCTCAGTAACCTTTTCTCGTGCATTTTTTCACTTCTCAAGGAAATTACAGTCCGGCAATGACTTAATTAATGCTTGGTTTCCTCGCCAAGTCGTTTGAGGGCCTGTCACTTTGAGGTTGGGGTATCTGTCTCACACCGACAGCGATTGAGAGAGAGAGATAGAAATAGAGGGGGAGAGAGAGGAAAGTAGGATTTCAGAGAGATAGGGAGGGACAGGATGAGTTGCTTCTACATGGGCTTATTTACCATTAAATCCTCCACTCTGTTTTCTCTCTGTACGCTCCACCCTTCTCTCCTTTCTGTCTCCCTTTCTCTCTTTCTCTCTCCCCTCTGTACAAACCACCCCCTCCGTTTCTCCACCTCCTTCATTCACTGCGTCGTGGTGTGTTGGTATATGGAGGATGTCACCCTCAAGGCCCTGCAGGCCTCACATTTCAGCCGGGAGATCATGAGATGTGACAGGATGTGACTTTTCACTTTCCTCTCTTTATCATCTCAGGGATCGTTCTGCAACATGGCTTCAATGCCGCCGAACAGCGAGACACTGCAGTCCTCGATGCATTTACAGTCCAGGGGCTATTGCAGAAACAAAAACAATCGCTGTCACATACTGCTGTCTATAAAGAGTGCATACAAATATGAGCTTTGAGTGTCTTTATTCAGAATAAGCACATAATATTTAACACAGCTTTTCAGCTCCCAAAGAAACACAACGGATCTAGATTCACTACATATATACTGATACGTAATTACAAGGAGGCCAGATAGCAAAAATAAAGTGTCCAAATATATTAAGGGGTCCTCAAAAATTGTAAAATTAATAATAAAATACATTTATTAAAAAAAAAGAAAAGAAAAAAAAAGAAAATTATTTTCTTTCTTTAAGTGGTTATTTTTCAGTTATTATCATATCAGTATGGTAGAGTTATGACACGATTTGGCAGTGTATTACATTTAAAAATTTATTGCATTTTAACCCTTTAGAGCCACATTTTTATGAGACCGTAACCAACTGATGCATTATCCATCAGTATTGTCTGCCTCATACACACTCAAACACAAAGATCAAAACACACACACACACACACACACACAGCAGTCTAAAACACTCAATCCTTCCCATTTCCTCGAAGACAATAAAATATTTGAACATAAGGCAGCATTTCCTTTATCATGTCCCATAAAAATAGTAATTTGCCGGAGCCCCTTGTAGCACAATATGGTAGGCAGTGTGTTTTCCTGATAATGTAGAGATGACAGATAGGTCCATACTGGGAGGTTTCACTTCACTCTGGATACCAGTGTAATAAATTGCACAGGGAAGGAAGGAGGAGAGGGAAAGATAGAGCAGGAAAGAGGAAGATAGGGCAACAGATAGAGACTCCTCCGACATCTCTCTTCTCTGGCCAGTAGAAGGCTGCACTGTGGGCAGTGATTATACGCTATGAAAATGTAGGATTAATTAGGCCGGCAAGGGAAGGCAACCCTGTCTCATTACTGGCACACTATTCCCCCTCAAAGATATCACCGCTAACACGGCCATCGCACTAATGCCAGCAGACAAAGTCCTCTCTTTTCTGCCCATCGCCCTTATTATCTTATTTAAGGCCACTTAAGGAGGGCCCCAAAGGTGGGCGACACCGTAGATTCTCTTCACCATACGTCGCCTTAATCAGAGCCTCGCTTTTGCTTTCACCTAAAGTTATATAGAGAAAAAAACGTATGCGTTTCAGAGGAGAGTTTCCTTTTCAGTTTAGCGCTAACATGTGTGATTGGGTGGAGCGGGGACAATGGTGGCACAGTTTCCACTTTGTCACAGGAATAATTAGTCTATGGAGACTCTGCCCTCACTGTGTTGATCCTCTGTTCTTCTCGCTTTATCCATTTTCATAGATAACGTGTCACACGGCCGGAGCCTTCCCCCTCCCCATAACATCTGTGATTCTCCATCATACACTGTTCATCTTCCGGGTCTTTATCTTTCCTATTCGTCAAATGTTTCACATCACAGAGGGGCAATTTCCAACACAGTCGTGCAGATGATCTGAAACTTTTCTGTATCTTTTTTTTTTTTTGTAGTGATTTGAAATGATCATTTAGGTGATAATCGGTAATACTTTTTCCTTCAGTGGTGGCAAGTGAACACAGCTGTGGTATTTTATAAGGTTTTTTTTTTATTATTTCCCTTCTTCAATGTGTTGGTCAACAGATGACATGCAATTATGTTGATACCTTTTAAAGATTTTCAAGCAAGAATGACAAAAGTTTGTTGGTTTCAGCTTCTCAAATGTGGTGATTTGATGTCTTTTCTTGTCATATATGATGATAAATAAAATATATTTTGGTTTCGGACTGTTGTCTCTATGAAAAGAGTCATCTAAATTTGTCACCTTGGCCTCTGAGGAATTATAGCAATTTGTAATATTTTCAAACAATTTTATGTTTCAAAAAATCTGGATCATTATTATTATTATTATTATATTTTTTTCTTTGTGAATGCTATCAGACAGCAAATGTAATAGCAGAGTAGTCTACATGACTCTCAGTAGACAATATATATAAGCTAAGAGATAAAAAATGAGAATGAATTACTATTAATAACAAAGGTATTGTTCTTTTTATCATATTGTATGTAGATGTAATTTACTTAAACAGCGATGTGCACCCTCATAATCCAAATATGAGCCAAACTAAAGACAACATTTCCTTCACTGTTTTCTCTCATAAGGTTACTGAAAGGTCTCAGGTTACAAAACAAGACACGTGACGTCGGGGCGGTGGACACTTTGTGCTCAGCGCTTAAAGAATACGACCTCTTTGCCCTGTGTACCATCAGCCTCGCTGCCAATTGTTACAGGTTGTGGATCCTACATAACGAAACCTAATTAGATTGTTGAGTCAATCAGCATCCCACAGGTACATAACATGGCTGTAGAGAACAACAAACTTGTGTAATTGCCCTGAACATGATTACACCTCTCACCAGGGCCGAGTGCTTCAAACACGCTTGTTTTTGTTTTTGATTGCAAAGTCGTAACATGTGCTAATTGTGGCGTGCAAACCTGTTTGAGCAGAGTGTCAGCCCGAGATGGAAGTCTAAATTGATAAACATTCAGCACAATAAATGACATTCTTCCCACTGCACGCGCTCCGAGCTCTTTGCCTTGGAAATAAAAACAGCTTCTGTGCGTGTGTGTTCGCCTAACTCTGCTGTTTATAACCACTGCGAGAGTCTCACCTCCTCCGAGCCAGACTTAGCCGAAACATAATTACCCAGGGCGCTCTGCGATAACGCCTACTGTCACTCCTCATTTACAAGGCCTGCTGGAACTCCACTCAATTAAGTAATAAAACATGTTCTCTACTATTACCCTCTATCACATGAACATTTCAATAGTGCACATCCATAATTGACGCGAGCTGCTCTCCCTTTAAATTGGCAGGAGAGTTGTGTGAAGAGGAGAGGAACATCATTTAGTCAAAAATGTTGCAGCTGGTTCAGGATTATTCGGCTGCAGAGGGTGACATCTTTGCCGCGGCTCGTCGTAACTTCTTAATCGTTCTGCTGCAGGATCACCTGTTAGTGATAAGCTGCAACATTTATATGTAAATACATGTCCATTTTGCTCCTTAATTATAACAGATTGATACATGAAAGTGTATTTGTTATTCTAAACACCTGGCATGCAGGATTTTTTTTCCCGTTGAATAAAGATAAAAGCATTACCTACAAAATAAAAGGCTTCATCAATAGACAGTTCTGAGGATTGATTTGAAATTGACTTACTGATTAGAATATCCATAACAAATGCAACAGAGATCCCAAAACAATCAAGTCCTGTATTAAAGAGTCTTCTTTGTATGATACTGTGTGTTTAATGAACTCAGGTTTCAAAAACGTATCCTGAGCGACAGCAGAGATTTAAAAAATAAAAACCATGGGATCTCAGAAAGGAGTAATGAAAATGTCCTCCTAGTATTTATATTCCCAGCAACTTGTTGTTGTAATGTGCGTCCTCTGGAGAGTCAGCAAACTATGATGCCTGTTGTTAGTGCAGCAGAGAAAGGAGAAAGTGTGCTGGAACCTGGGATTTGTGGTTTGATGCAAATATTGCTGGGTCCCCAAATGCCGACCGGTACTCCTGGCCAGTTGTGACCTGACTACGAGAGGAGAAATGTAGTGTGATGCAAACTATGAGCTGGCCCACAGTCAGAGCCCTTAAGTCGACCCTGAGGCAGTTAGCTAACTCCCAGACTGCCACGTACAGTACTGTGGAGGTACTGTAGTTGCACTCGAGCTGTACTGTAGCTGCTGTGCTCAATGTTTTTCCACTAGGTACTCTCTGGGGCCACCCCCTCCTCCCTACTTGCCTGCAGTGATGTCTGAGGCCACCACTACAGGCAGCTGCCACACCTCTGCTGAGGCAAGAGGCTCCTCTATGAAGTGGGGTAACATTTCAGATGTGTTGCCATTGAGCACCCAAGGGACCCGCTGTATCCACTGTTTGGAGGAGGGAAGTCAGCATGGGTCTCATAAAGAAACACATAATACAATTTACTGCTAATCATGTGGGGCAAATATATTTGGTTGCTTATGAGTACGTGTTAAAGTTTTTCATCCCCATGTACATCATCAGTATGTACATAATGTCACTATCCTACTTTCATGTGTCTTAACACTGCAGCCTGGAATACAGTCGCTACAGTACATTAGGTGTCGTGTCGTTGCTCTTTTGTCCACTTGCTTTTATAGGACAAACTCCTTTGATCATTCCATGCAAGATGGTATTAAGTGTCAGAGATGAGCCATAGCTTCTTGTTTTCTATTCTAACTTGGGGCACAGAATCCTCAGAAAACAATGACTGTTTTTGTGCAGTCTGAGTAGGTGTTCTTGTTTTATTCATTCTTCTGAGATGAATGCGGTACAGGTTAAATGGGATTACGCCAATATCAGCTGTTTGTCAGCTCTAGATCAACTCTACACTTCTGTATACAAGTGATGCCTATAGAAAAGATCAATTTTCCTGCTTTCATTTGTAGTGTTGAGCATAAATGCACTAAAAGAGTGTCTTCACTGAACGTGCTCGTGTTTTTAGTTAGCTGAACTAAACTGAGCTGAACTGAATGTATCCATTTGCAACCAATGAACGTGAACGTAAGCATTGTTCACTCTTGTGTCAGTTAACAACGTTCACACACTCTGTTTTACGGCAACCAAGGATGTATGGCATATTTATGGCATGTAGAATGTCACTGTTTTCCAGTCTACATGTGTTTCCTCTTACCTAAATCTGAACCGAATTTTTTTTTTTTTTACATAATCATGGAGGGGGTGCTATACATTTTAACAGGAGGGACATGCTATTTGACGAGGGATCAGACTTCACCACAACACCTGCATGGCTAGTGCAAACTGCAATTTAGACAGCGCAGCTATCGGCACTGGATAAACGCGTTTATATCAATATTTTATTTATTTGAGTATTATGAACAAATCAGTACAAAATCGAGGAGAAAAATCGGTCCGAAAAAACAACTCTGAATGTCAGCCATACTGGCAACGAATCTGAAATGCCACATCAAGTTGAATCATTCGACCGGTCTTAGGAAATATCTGCAAGTGAATAATGATCACCAGATTTTATTTTGTTTATAGAAAAAAAGTATAATACTTCATTGTTTGGGACTGTGAACAAATTGTGAACAATGACAACCCATTCTCACTCTGAAGTCATTGAAATCCGGCGCTTGTGGTGTCAGACACTAATGAAAAAGCCGTCCTTTAATGTCAGCATGATACGCCAATACGCTGATAACAGCGCTCTGTGGCATCAGGGGGAAAAGCGGCGGGACAAAAGTGAAAGTTAAGGCGGTAGAAGTCATAACTTGTCACAGGTCCCAGACGTCACCAACCAACGCACCTAGGGTGCCTTTCACGTCGTAGCTGGACTTGGAAGGTCCATGACCAAACGTCAATATGTGACGAGGTCAGAGTGAGAAACTATGAAGTGAACAAGTTCATTTTAGTCTGTGTGAACTGAACTCTCACCTTGCTCTTGTGAAGTGTGAATGTGCACAACACTATTCATTTGGATTGTCTTCTAATGTTTTCCCATTAATGGGTTTTCAGACAGCAGGTGAGTGTGTGGCACAGTCAAAGTGATTCACATGTCCTCACAAAAACAGATGGCTGTTTGGTGAAGAGTGACTTGTGCAACTAATATAATAGCTTTCTCCATTCTGAACTTTCTGCTTCTCTCCATTCCATCAAAGGTCAGAATTGTTCAGTTTTCATTTGTCAGCTTTGCAAATTTGCAAGTCAAAGTTCACAAAAGTTCTTCGTCATCCACTGATTGCAGCAATTCCATTGAAAGGAACTGATTTCAACCTGAAATTGTGTTGTCATAAATGCCAGTGTGACTAAACCCACACATGTCTCCTGTCACTGAGTGTCTGTGTTGTCCTCTTTCAAGCAAATGAATGAGTGCCAGTACATTTTTCTGTGTATGTGCATTTGTGCGTGTGTGTGTGTACATGTCTGTGTTGTGGGATCAACCCGCTGATTACTGGGGGCGAGTCTCAGCCTTTGGGAGCGTGGTGCAGGACTGGCTAAGCTCTCAGTGATGTCAGTGGCGTTTAACACAGAGGGAAAAACCTTTGCAGTGTCGCCCACTGAACCGGACTCTGACTGCTGCGTGTTTGTGTTGGACGTCAGCACGGCGGCACTTGACGCTGAGCAGACCCCAGACCTCGGCCAACACAGTGCAAGGGGAAGGGGCGGAACCTGGGGCATGCTGGGTAACGAGATCTGGTGAGACCAGGGGCTGAATTATGGCCACCTGCCACGCTTTATGGATGTCAGAGTTCGGGGTTAAGATTCCACTTTCTGTGCCCTAAATCATTTATTACTTTGATGTCGTTGTTTTGTCCAGAATTAGTCTGTAATAAATCTAGATTAATGTACTTTTCGATCGTACAATAACAACATATCCATGTCATATTCACCACTCTGCAGCTCGAGTATTTCTTTTTAACACAAATACAGCTCTCATTCACCAACATACTGCACTTTCTTTTTTCGTTCCTGCTAATCTTCTGTCAGTGAAGCCAATCACTTCCTCCACAAATGTTTCACATTAAAAGCCCTCTAGCAGCTCCAGAGGCATAATCATATAATTTCCTGGTCGGCTTTTAATGTCAAACCTCTGCAGGAAATTATGAGCTTAATTTACAGGAGTTAAAAGAAGTGTAAAGTGAAGTTGTAGAGATTGGATTTAATAAGAGTGAAAAAAACAAAAGTAAAGATCAGCCTGCAGGGATTGGCCTTTATCCGTTTATGCTATTTACAGTAATTCTAAACGTGTATAGTCAGAGACTTTAATTGAAATCTTCTATGACTGAAATTGTGCTTTAAAAACCAAACAAATACAAAACATACCACCAGTATTAGCAGTATTTTCTGCTAATACTAACATGCTTTATTCAAAACAAAATAGAGCTTTTACAAGGAGTAGAAATGAGTACACTGTTATTAGCCACTACAGAATGTAAAGACAGTGAAATTGCTTGTGACTCCCATGATAACAAGCCACTAATGACAGTAAGTATTAACAAAACCCCACAGCTTCTTGACATGTTAAAGCCGGGTTAAAGAATGACACACACACACACACACACACACACACACACACACACACACAAACACACACATCAGCTCAGGAGAGGCGAGAGGAAACGCTAAGGTGGTGGCACAGGGGAACAACGCGGGAGAGAAAGTGAAGATCTGGGGCCTTGGCAGGAATCAGCACGGCATGACAAGGCTCCCATTACATCTCATGTCAGCTCATAAACTAATGGAGGCATTAGCATAGCTTATAGTATGACTATGAGTCATTGGAGATGATATATAATTTAGAGAATCTACGAATCGGCCCTAAAAACAGCGATTCCAGTTTACAAAGCTCTTGTTGATGAGAGCCCTCAGCGGATGTGGGAATATACTGGTATTCATTTGTGTGCTGTGCATTAACACAGAGCTTTGTCACACACACACACACACACACACACACACACACACAGATGCAAACACGTACACATACTTGCATCAGGAGGCTAATTACTGTAGCTCATGCGTTACTGATACCATCTCTTATTTTTCTCCCCTTCCATGTCTAATAGTTGTGACAGTAAATGAAGAATGCCTGGGGGGGCATTTTCATTGTGACACATTTAAGAACGCCAGAAGAACACGTGACTTGAGTGTGTGTATGTGTGCGTGTGCAGCTTTTGCATGCCTCTTTACAATCCTTCAAAGTGCTGTCACGAAACACAAACACACACGCTCAAGCTTGATAAGATCTGTTCAAAAATCTCCATCAAAGAATCACCATTAATTGTCATCTGTCACAGCTGAAGCAGTGCGAGGCCATGGCGGTTGCATTTCGATCAAGACGAGTGTAGAAAAGCGACTGATAGGCTGTGACGGCTCCAGGGTGCGCCTGGCGCCTCGGGGGCATCGCTCTGCCCAGAATCAAGCCTTCATTGTGGGGGAAGGAGCTCTCAGGGCCCCCTTCTAATCTGACGCCCATTCTCCTCTCTGTCTCACCTGCAGGTGGGAGCTCACACAGCTAAAGGCCTGCTCACAATCAGCTCCCTCTTTCTTCCCCCTCCTTCTCCCTCCTGCCTCCTCGTTTTAATCCCCCATCCATCCATCTATCGCTCTCTCATCACAGGTGCTTTCCCATTTCCTCCACACTTGTTCACAATTAGCAGCTTTCGCTTTTGGGGGAAATTTTGCTCCATCGTTCTTTGGCGAATTCCCTTTCATGCCTTTTATTTTGTCCTCTCTGGATTTGTCTCACCCTCCTTCTCTATCCTTTCTTTTTTCCTCGCCCTCCTTCCGTTCCCTCTCCTCCCTCCTCCTTCTGCTATACCTATCTATCTATAGTCCGGCAGATGCTGTCCCATTTGTACTCTCCCCCATGACATTCCTACGGGGGATTGCTTAAGGATTCAAGAGCCTCGGTGCTCATGGATCACACTGACACTTGGTCAGCATCAGCAGATTATGAACTATAGGCGCCTGACACCCCGCCATTGTTCCTCCATCTAAATATGAACAATAAGGCCCATCCGACGCCCACGCTGACAGCTTATTCGCTCTTATCACTCCTGTGGAGTCGCCCGGCATGATCTGGGCGCCTCCCCCTTTCTCCTCCCTCCATGTACACGCCCCCCCCCCCGCCTCCCCTCAATCCTCCACCTCCCTAGCCCCCCATGCTCCAGCCCCTTCTTAGCCCAGCCACAGGGCAGGGGTGGAGGGACTGGAGGGAGAAAGGGAGGGGCAGAGGGCAGAAAAGCTTGCAGAAAGATACAAGTGATGGTTGGAAGATCATGAGGGCCTTATTTGGAGCATGCCCTTATCTAGAAAAACCAGGACACCTGGATTTTGTTTACGGACACGTTGGCACGGAGAGGGATCCAAACTTTGTCAAATCTCACAGCCCAAAACTTTTACACTGTGCTGCTATAGAACATTCATATTAAAGCAGCACGGCAAAGCTGGTGGGGCAACCTGGTGGCTCACTTGACTAATGTACTTATAATTGCAACGCCTTGGGTTTGATTCCGGCTAAAAACCTTTGTCACATGTTATTACTCTAACTGCTTGTCACTGCCAACTGTCAGTTAAAGCCAAAAGTCAAACACTGGTTGAACTGATAGAGAAAGATTTTGATACAGATTAAAGAAAATGATGCAGGCAGCTGCTTTGGACATTTCAGCTTTCATTTGAAACTACAACACAACTGTAACCCTGACGTAGAAGACAAAATCCCAGATAATACTCCACTGCAAAGTTGTGGGGGGGGCTTTCTCCATCAATTAGAAACATTTTTAAAATTCTACTATACAATATGCGATTGTGGCAACTACAGTATTGTTGAATACATTGAATGAGAGACAAAAGACAAATGTTCTTTATGAATTCAATTAAAAGGGGGCTGCGTTTAACAACAGCAAAACTATACATCCATGTAAACTCACACAGTTTGTGCAGTATAATCCAAGTCTCATTTATCCAGTTGGGCAGCATGGTGGTGCAGTGGTTGGCATTGTCGCCTCACAGCAAGAGGGTTCCTGGTACGAACTCTGGCTGTGGGGAAGCCCTTCTTGCGTGTTCTCCCCATGTCAGTGTCGGTTTTGTCAAGGGACCCTGGGTACTCCGGCATCCTCGCACAATCCAAAGGCTAAGTTAATTGGTGGCTCTAACTTGGCCGTAGGTGTGAATGTGAGCATGAAGGGTTGTCTGTTTCTATGTGTTAGTCCTGTGATAGTCTGGCGGCCTGTCCAGGGTGTACTCAGTCTCTCGCCCAATGCCAGCAACAAAGTTTTCTTCACAAATTCAAGGTAACATGGGGTGAGTAACTGATATGCAAATCATCATTTTGTGGGTAAAGTAGTCCTTTAAGGTCAGGGAAAGATTGGGGTTATGGCAAATGAAATATGATTTGGGTATCTTTAGAAGTAGTCGACTAAAACACTTAGTTAAGGTAAGGGAAAGACTGTGGTTAGGGATAATAAAAATGTGAACATCTGTTTAGAAGTAAACTGTGCTACAAGTCCATCCAACAAATAGACCTTCACAACTTAACTTCCCTCCTTGCTACAGGTAAGACACACTACTTGTGTTGGCACTGAATGTTGGCATTCAATGTATTCCTCTGGATACTGTTTCCACATCATACATTAAGCAAATATCAGCAGGGTCTGGCTAATGGACTGTTTCTCCAACCACGATACTAACTCTGCCACTGATGTGCACATCTCTGTCACCGTCACAACTTCACAACCTCCACCAGCTTTTTAATGAGACTGGCTGAGTTCCCTGTTGACAGCGCACCTTCTACATAAAGAACAGAAAGAGAGAGAGCCAGGGAGCACGATGGGTGGATGAAGAAGAGGAGGAAAGCAGTACGAAGAGAAGGAGGAGGAGAGCAGTGGAGAGTGGCGAGGCTTTCTGAGCAGAGCAGGAATTAACAGGGCCCCAGGGAGGGCCAGATCAGAGCCGGGGTCCCCAGAGAGCACTTACCATAGGGGCCCCCCACGCTTGTTACAGCAAGGCAGGGGCCACTAGGGGACTCCCAGGGCTACACTTCACAAATGCAGGGCTCAATTCACCATGCAAGATGGTTAAAAGGCAGACGGTCAGGGTGGCTGCGAAGGAAGCACACCGCAATTATGTCCTGCTTTGAAATACCCTGCTATGAGAAAACCAGTGAAATTATAACAAGCTCAGATATGTTTAAGATCAATTTGGGAATAAATCCTCTCAAATGACGTATTCCTCTTCTCCGAGGACATTATACTCAAAGGCTAACTCCCATGTAGGGTTTTTTAGAGGGCTGAAATGCCAACCAGATCACCAGGGATGAGGGAATTAGCCAATAATATGAGTCCTGTTGAATGACACAGACACCACCCATTGGCAGCACCATAAATTCGTGACTGCACTTCTCCAGTGGCACCGTCATGAGTACTATCACATCTAATCCAATATCAGTGACACTAAAACTCAATCCAGCAAATGAGATCACCCCACGAGTTGAGTCCCGACTTCTTCGTTGCACATCAGGAGAAAAAAGCAGGAGACAGTAAAGGCAAAGTAATAGACATGAGGGGGTGACTAAGAGGAAAGGCTGCTGCAAAATAAAACTTTGCTCATGCACAGAGATATTTGACATTCTCATTTTAGTCACATCATTTTAATAGTAAAGATGCAAACACACATGGGCCCATTTATAAACATTTCACGCACTGACGATAGTCCAACTGGACTGGAATGTAAGTGTAATAAATGAAAACAGAGTTGTGTTGCAAGAGACTGTGGGATCTTTTCTTCATCTGAGATCTGTCACATCTGCCCTAAGAAAAGCATTTTTCCTGTTTTTCTCTGTAGCTCAAAGTTTTCAGCCGTGTCAATACATAGGTAGTTGAAGCCACAGGATGGGGCCTCACTGTGTTAAATTAGTCAAGAATACCAACAGCTTTGTTTCCATCCAACTGACAAACACATTTTCAACAACCTTTTGAAATGGTGCAATATTAATAACATTTCAATTGGGTTCCCAGCAGCCGAGTTGTGGTCAATCAATCAGCTTTGTGAATGTCAAAAAAGGCGCATCCGCAAGAATAATGGAACAAGCCTTTCAGGATTGGATTAATATCGGTCAAGTTGTTGTTGTTCTTTCATGTCAGAAAGTGTTAGCCATATTTTTGGGTATCAAAATACGCAATGTCAGAGGCTACTTGGAAATTGTCAGTGTAAGTAATTTTCAAAAGTTATGGGAGAAACAACAGGTATGATATTTGTTGAGGTAGTGTATAAACTGCTAATGTTTTATCTCAGGTACGTTATAGAAAACAATACATTTTCCTCTCTGGTTACCTCTGCCAAGAAGGAGCAAGATTACTGAAAAACTACTGGCTGGACTTTCAAAAAAACTTGGTGGAAGAGTGTAACATGCGCAGAGGAAGAGCCCATTCAGTTTTGGAGCACACCTGAATCGGGGCAGAAACACAAATTAGCTTGTCTTTCACTTTTGTTAACATTGTGAGTTTGGGCATTTCGCCTTGAGTGGCCTACTGTACTCTCCAAGTGGGGCAAAACAATAGAGTGCCGAAGTCACGCCCCTTCCGGTAGAGCTCCTGAGACCTTAGATCAGAAAAAATATGAATGGCAGTGAATGGGGAGAACAATATTATCTTTTGTTCCCGTTTGAGTTGCAACATGAAATCTAAATATGTTGTTAATGAATTTAAAACATAAATTTTAAGATCAAGAAAGTCATACTTTGTGGTCAAACTGTTGAGATATAAGCTTTTTAATTAGAAAGACTCAAGAGTACACAGGAGGAGATCGCGTATGTGACGCCATAGCTTTCGCTCGCTTCCTGCCTTTTCTAATTACGTTTTTTTTCAAAAGCTTACATCTCAACAGTTTTACCACAAAATATGACTTTCTTGACCTTAAAATTTATGTTTTAAATTCATTAACGACATATTTGGATTTCATATCACAACTGAAACGGGACCAAAGATAACACTGCTCTTCCCATTCACTGCCATTCATATTTTTTCCAATCTAAGGTCCCATGAGCTTCACTGGAAGGGCCGTGACTTCAGCATTCTATTCTCCACAGACATTAGCTAGGGCCAGCTAACAAGTTTTGTTTGCTTGTTTTAGACAAGAGAGGAAGACGATGCACGCAGGGTTTTCAGAAATATTCATTCAAGTGTCGGAGAGCACTCTGGCACAAACTGGGCCATTCGGAAATTCGGAGAACTGTCTTAATGTACCATTTGGTGATCCGCAGCACGCACTCTCGAAGTGTACTCTGGGCACCCGTTTGTTAATTCATATAGAAATATAACCCTCCGTTTCTTCTACCAACAGGGCTCTCATTTTAGTGTAGAGTGAATTTACGAGTGCACCATGTCAGGTCACTCACTCTCCAGGACAGTTACTTGAATAAGTAAACACTGACCAACGGAACCAGACTGGCTGACCTGTATGCTCCAGAGCATGCGAGTGGAGTGGAGCTGAGCGGGGAGCGGGGGGATTTTGTGTTGAGCGAGGAGCGGAGCCTTATCTCTTGCTCCATTTTCGCTCTGGTCGCTCATGTCCCACCCAGAATGCATCTTTGCACCTGCACATACCCACACTATTTTCTTTCAAAACTATGGAGTTTACTGTGTACTTCAGAAAAGAAACTGAGAAAAGAAGCAGCGGTACCTTGGAGAACGGCCCCTTACTGCGGGGAGAGGCAAGAAGGCTTCCCCGGAGGTCGGCCGCTTAACCTGGTCCGTCTCCTCCACGCTTTGACTTATTTCCACCCTGCCGACAGTGGTACTGTGGAGAACGGTCCCTAACTGCGGGGGAAGGGGAGAGGGCTTCCCCGGAGAATCTACCAAGCTCATGTTTTATTTGTGAATAGAAGATTACAGGTTAGGGTGGTACGACGCAGTTTGTTTTTTGAGCGGAGTGGTGAGTGAGTGTGGTGAGAAAAACTTTATGATGGAGTGGATCGGAGTGGAGAGAAGAATGCGCAGAACCAAGCGGAGCAGACAAGTGGCGCAAAATGACAGGTCTGCGAGCGAGGAGCGGAAATTTTCACCCAGTCCACTCCGCTCACATGCTCTGGTATGCTGTCACTCAGTGGATGGATGATTTGACAGGGTGGCCGGTTTTGTGGTCGATTACTATGCCAATCTTACAAAGGAGGACACCACTTTAACAGTTTCCTCCGGTTTGTTTTGCTATCAAAGCTAATGTTAGCTAAGGTGCTAAAAAGTTAGCGTTACAGAGACATCCAATATTCCTTTTCACACCTCCCCAATTTCTGATCAAGTGGACATGATAACCTTTAATACACATAACATTATCCATCCCCTCAACAGTTAATACTTTTTCCCTAACCTAATATGAAGTGTGCGCTGCACATGTGAGCATTTTTGATCATTGCCTCCATCCAGTCCCTTCATCTTATTGCATTCAACTATAGTTGTGTTTGTTTTTGCTAACAGGCAGTGGTGGCTGGCATACAATAAAATTCAAGTTTGAGCCATGACTCTTCATGTTCTGGCACCTAATAACACAATGAGACAACATTTTAAGGCAGTCAAGTTTCCAAAAGGATCAAACCTAAAAACTCTGGTTTCAGTTTTCCTCTAGTGCCACTCTGACATATGTGGATTTGAGTGAAATGCCTCAACAAATATTTCATGGATTACCATAAAAATGGGGACATTGATATCCACCTCAGGATCATCATAACTTTACTGATCTCTAAATTTTGACCTAACGCCATTGGCTGTTCAAAATTTAAATTTGCACTATACCGTAAAACTTGTTGCTTAAAACACTGAATACGACAGGCTTACATTTGGGACAGACATGGAGCAGGCCTTCAATTCCTTTTTCACATAACTGTTACTCAGCAAAAATGCAGAGTATGATCAAAATATTTATTTGTACCAGCATAAATATTAGTATTTCTATTGCTACTAATGTTACCTGAAGTGGGTAGCCAACAACCTGGTTTTATACAGCAAAACAACTTCCATAAAATGAACAGCTTGGCAACCAGACCTAGCCTCTAACCGAGACAGGCCATTATTTGTCAATGGTATGGCTGTTGTTCACATGAACATGTTAGCATTGTCATCGTGAGCATGTTAGCGTGCTGATTTTGGCATTTAGCTCAAAAACACGTGCCTTAGCATCTCCTCTCGCCTCTTGTGCTTGTGCCTAAGTCTCACCGAGTTGCTAACATAGCTGTACTCAGTCTTGTTCTTGTATTTATTTTAATAGAACCCCGGGAATATTTTCTTGCACTAGTCTATATTGGTGTTCAGGCATTAGTACTAGGCCTACATGATTTGTTTTTGTTAGCTTGCACTTATGTAGCCTAGTGATGACTATATTTTCACCTAACACTTGACTGGAGGTGAAAAACTCTTAACAATTATGTCACAGTAAATAGTCATGCTAACTGATTAAACTGGATATGAGAAGATGACAGTCTTACGTAATGGCTGATCACTTTGCTTCACTCTGGTGCATTATCAGCCTATTTTCAGTGTTGGCACAGGTTATTTTTCCTTTGCTGTATCCTGTAAATATTTACTGTTTGAGTGACCCAACTTTATGTCAAGTAAAACATTAAAGTTTCACCTTATCAGGAAATATTTTCTGACTCAAGAAAACCCATCATACCATCTTTTTTTTGTCTCTTCATCTGTCACGCTGTTTGTTTTGATAAAATGAATATATCAACAGAATTAACCCTTATACGGCACGACTGACATGAAGCAGATGGCTGCAGCAGCTATGTAGAAAGGTGTTATCGCGGGCTGACAGTGAAGATCTGCTATTTAAACAGAGTGGCTTGTTGGCGCGGGGTAGCATGCCGACTTCCCTGAGTCTACACACGTGAATCAGGCTGTGTGAGGGCCACTGATATAAAATTGAGGATGTCAAATTGTTTAATTCAAGAGGGTAGATTTAAGGCATAACATTTTCTCACCCTCCAGAGGTCTATATAATTTTAAATATTGTAAATCTAAATGGAGAAGAAACTAAACTGGAGCAGTTTGGAGTGCATTTCAGCTCAATTCAATTTCGAGTTTCTCTTCCACGATGTGCATGGTGTTGAAAAAGTGATGCTCTTGTAAGGGCAGAGGGAATAGGCCTCCCACTGATACACTCTTTGCCTCATCATTTACTTTCCCTTCTGCCAGAGATACTCTGTCTTTCACTCCCTCTTTTTTATGTTTTGAAGTGCTATTCCTCAGTGTTGTGTGCCTAATTAAAAAGCACTTACAGTTGTTTCTGGTTCAAGGTTGAAACGTTGCTATCTCATCATAGAGAGCTAATCAGATCCCTTTTCAATCACTGCTTCTCCTTAATGAAGTGCTACAGACGGTCAATGGGACTGCCTGCCTGCCTGCCTGGTGTTTTATTTTGTTCTTTTTTGGGGTGGGGGTAAGCTGCTAGGAATGGAGAATGCTTGCCATTTTGCAGGGGGGTGTGTATGTGTGGGATAGAGTGGGCTGTCAATTTCTGTCAGGCGCTGAGGTGTGTGTGGCAGTGAGTCTATGGCAGGGAGAGCGAGGGCGGGGGGGTGGGCGCTAGGCAGGGATTAACATGATCAAAGACACAAATGCAGAGCCACATAGGAAAAGTAAGAGAAAGGGAGAAGAGCCATGCAGGGCTCCCCACACACCCCTCCTTCCCTTCCCCCTTTCCCATAATAACTCCCATGGAAGAGATGAACCGTAACTGAACCGTGGCTTCCCCTGCAACTCCACCTCTGCCTCAAACAACTATTGATTCAGAGCAACAAAAATGACAAAAACAAACATTGGATTCTGACTGTACATGCAACTATACGTGGCCTATCGATGTTAGCATGGATGTATGTACACACTCGGATCTGGGGTTCCAGCAAGCAGGGCACATGTAGAGGGAGACAGACAGGAAATAAACAAACAAGTCGGCTTTAATAGAATTGTACCTGGAGCCCCGAGGACACACACACACAGACACACACACACACACAAGCAGAGCATATCAGCCGGCATACTAATACTGCCAAAGGGAAGCCAAAACTAATAGCGGAGACATTAAGGAAATGATCCCCAGGCTGATATGTTTTCTATAGATGGCGACTAAACAGAATTGCTATATTTATCATACTCAGGGAAACAGAGGGAGAGAGAGAGACCCCCATGCACACTCCTGTCCCTCTCAGTTGTCCCCAGGAGAGTGATGAGAGTTGCCCCCGGGAGAGGGTGCAAGTTACTGTTTCTATGTATGAGAGAGTGCCTCTTTGTGTGTGCGGGTGTGTGCCACCAAACATACTGAGTCCTCTACACTGCACTTCCACCCAGCCTGTCTTTTAAGTAGCAATGCCACAACTTAAAAACATTACAACTATGCCCTGCCCTCAAAGTACATGTGCAGAGGTATTAACCTTTTAGCACCAGTTGATGCTCCTGTGACACGCTAGCACTACGTGGAACTTACAAGAACTTACGTGGAAGTGAACACGAACATACTGATAGATTATACTCTTGTCACTAAAAATAAACCTGGTACAATTTATGGCGGAGTATACAGCTTACACTGTGGGTGTGGAAAACACATTTAAACCTACAGTAACAGACTTTTTGGCCATTTGGGGCAAGTGAAAACAAGCTGTAAACACAACGCTGACGTTATCATGTTTTACACAGATATAGCAATCAGTTGCTCACTTACACATCCTGCTGATAGAGCAAGACTATCAATCATTCGGAGCCATGTTTTTAGCAACAGGATGAATGTGAGTCCAAATATTCACTCTTCTTTTATCCTTTTTTAGAATGCAAAATCTTAATCTGCAAGGTAACTAGTATCTACAGCAGGACACAGAAGTACTGGAAAAGTAGCGTACTGGTGGTAAAGAAGTCAAATTTCTGCTGTAAATTCAAGAGTTACATTACAACTGTTACTCAATGCCTTAATGTGTAACTTCCACCCTTGCTCCTACTTCTTTACCCTCATCTCTCCACCCACTCCTCCACCCCCCCTGCCCTTTTCCGGCTCTCCAATTAAGCATCAGCAGCAGGTTTCCATCAGCTGTCTGGCCGTCTGCAGCAGGACTCTTCGGAGCAGAGGCCTGTCAGGAAATGAACTCATCACTGGGTGACAGCTGCTAATTTCTCTCTCTTCCATGTCACACGAGTGGCCTGCTGCAGTTAATAATGAGCCATCCAGCCCTGATTAGGGACATAACACGAGGAGGGTGGAGATGCACACAATATTGTACACAATCACTCAGCCAGACATGTAGAATAATGTGCGAGCACAGGCGCAGACGGACATTCCTATTGAGGACAAAAACACCAGCACACACAGCGAGCTGGGGATGTTAGTGGAGGGCATGAACCAAGCTCAGCTCAGATTCTTCACTTAGTGGTTTGCATCAAAAGGTGCAAGACAGTAAAATGGTGAACCTAGAGATTGGAGTCTACACAAAAAGAGCATGTTAGCTCAACACTTACAAAACACTTAAATGTGATGCAGCATGATCGCATGAAGATTTAAGTGTCTCCATTTCATGAGGAGAATCTGGTAGCCTATTTCTGTTTAAATTTTGAATTATTGAAATCAGTGGGTTCCAGTGCCAAAAAGGGTGTGTAGGTGTGTGTGTTAAAGGGGAACTGTACTCATTTTAAAAATTCATACATGCTATTCATATGGTCTAGAACAGTCCAAAAATATTAGAAAACATGAACAACTCTCTCCTAAATCTCAAAACTAGAGTGGTAAAACTCACTGAAACTCAAACTTGTGATGACATTGGGTACAAAGTCCGGAGCTGCTCTATAGACAATGAATTGGGTTCTAGACCAGTGGTTCCCAACTGGTGGGTTGTGGTTGAAAAGTTCCATTGTGACAGGGCGGCAAGTGTGTCAGGTTTGTAAAAACAAAAAAAAGACAAAAAAACCCCACTTTATTTTAAAATACAGTGAATTTCCAGCATAGAGCTTTAATTTGAAGCGCCGTTTCCTGCTGTAGAATGAGTGACTAACAGACTTGACAGAGACAGCAACCTAGCTCAGTAACACATGGCCAAAAGCAAGTAGGAACGCTGAATATATTAAAATATTTGGACCTATTTTTTTATACACCATTTGTGTATAAAAAAGAAAACAACATTTTGCGGGTCCACAATTCTGCCTCCCATTCATTGTCCATTATCCTGGGCCCTTTGTTGTTTATCATATATATAAACAACTTTGGAAAAAGTAGTAAAGATGCAACTTTTAATTTCTATGATGATGACACTGTCATCTACTGCTCTGCTCCCACCCCAACAAAGGCCTTTGAAAAGATTAACTGACTAATCGATTAATAGAGACATACTTTATATGAATGCACCTGCTCATTCTCTTCACCTGTTGGACAGTGTGTATCACGGGGCTCTGAGATTCATTACGAACTGTGCTTCTCTCACTCATCGCTGTGTTCTCTACAGTAAATTAAAATGTTCATCATTGTCTGCATCGTCGCCTCAGTCACTGGTATATCTTCATCTACAAAGCAATTTTTGGGCAGACTTCCTTCTTATTTAAGTTCACTATTAACCTGGAAACAAGGAAGTCAGAGGAACAAAAGTTGGAACAAGCTTCATTCTAAACTACATTTACACACACTGATTCCTTTGACTGATTTTAAAGAGAGTGAAATCCTTGTCTAGTCTAGGCTTTCAGTCTGTACATGTTTTATCTGATTGTCTGAGTGTTTGTTCTGTATGTGTTAATGTTTTTCTAATTATTGTCAACTGTAAATACGTGACTGTATCACTGCTTTCTTGGCCGGGTCTCCCTTGAAAAAGAGATCCCCCATTTCAATGGGACTAACCTGGTTAAATAAAGGTTAAATGAAATTATCTATGGAGCAGCTTAAGACATTGTACTTGATGACATCACAAGTTTGAGACATACATGCAAATAACATATTTGAATTCTTGATTTAGGTGGTGTTCCCCTTTAAGGGAGTCAAAAAAAAAAAGAAAAAAGAGGTTGGAAAACACTAATTCAAAGAATGCATCTATTTTGCAGGGTAAATGGACTATTTTAAATATGAAACCCCCTCCAACCGCAACGCACACACTCACTGCTGTTGATATTAATGCTCAATAACATACAGCAATTACAAAACAGACTATGGTGAATACATTCTATAAATACAAGGCATTCAAATGTTATTGCATCTTTTACGTCTCAGTTGGTGTTAAACTTGGGTTGGCACTCTCAGGCATGTATCGATGCTCAAACAGAAAGCGTGACCTCTGTTAAATGTTCCTATCATTGCTGAATGGAGGAAAAAAGAAGCATGAAAAGACTGTGTGAGTCTCTAAATGCAACATGGAGCTGAGAGCAGGGGACAAAGACAGGCTGAAATGCAGACAGGTGTTATGTGAAATTACAGGCTCCCTTCTCTCTGTGTGGTTGTGGATTTCACTGCTCTTTCACTTCTCTCTGGCCTCACCTCTCTCAACATCCATCTGTAATCCTCTCATTTTTCCTGCCCACTCCTCCACCGCTTTCACTCTCAGCCCACCTTCGCGCTCTGCGTGCACGGCACATGTGTGTGTGTGTGTGTTAAAAGGGATGATCTTTTGATGCCCTCTGTGTGTATGAGTGCTTTGTCTCTCTACTTTCAGCGGTCGGCCATTGTGTTTGCAGCCGTCATACTGCTCTCCCACTCACTCCATCAGAAACCAGGCCTGTGTAGGGGCCTAAATGAATATTGATTCTCCCTCCAGTGCTGAATACTGCTGGGGGGAAAAAGGATGAGAGTGTTGTATGCAATGAACAGAATGGGCCTGATGGGGTTGAGAGAAGAGAGGATGACGATTAGGATGATGGTGATCATGATGACGATAATGATAATGGTGATGATAATGACTGTGTTAGTGATCAGCAAGCATGATGGGAGCCATCAGCTGATGCATGTATGTGCATGTTGCTTGTATGATGGCGCTGTGCGGCACATGTAATCGCAGTATTGATGCTGAAACGTGTGCTTGACATGACAGTTAACCGCAAATACCACTAAGTCCAGACACTGTTGTTAAAAATTAGACTCAATCTTTATTGTCAGAAATGAAACTACAGTAGCGGTTTTTAGAGCTGAACTTACAAACAGCTGAGGGGTTGATGAGAACCTGAAATGTATGATGATCAACTCAACTTTATTACATATACATCATATGTATGATCTGTTTTGAAGATATTCAAAATCTGTCAAATTATTATTTTCATAACTAATAACACACTAATCCCTATAAAGGATGGAAAGACAAAACTTAAGGAAGTAGACAAGAATTAATAAATCATTGTGTCATTGTCAAAATTCTAACATTACAAACAAAACTTGTGGTAAACAAAGGTATCATAAAGAAAACAGAAAGCAGATTTTCCTTTGTGATGAGCCATTTAACCTTCAGAATATTAGATGCATTTTCAAAAACAAAAATATATCAGGTGGAAATATATTTAGTTCCTTAGGTTGCATGGCATTAATCATGTGGTTATTATAGTCTTGGTGGCTGTGAGGATTGCAAGTTAACTCACTTAGCACCAAAATCCTTTTCTTTCAATGTCCCTCTGAATAGATGATGTTTAACCTGAGTTTGTGTTGCCCAAGAGAATATAGTAAAAAAACAAAAACAGATCTGATGTAAAAAAAAAAAAAAAAAAAGCAGGCTTTAACGGAATTAAACCAGGAAAACGGAGATGAAATGATAAATGTACCTTATTTCATTATTCTCTCTCCTCTACTCCTCCAGAACTATATTATGAGGAGCTCCATCCAGATAGACCACCATCTCTTCTCCAGCCTGCTGCTCTGCCTGCTGCACCTCCCCATCACCTGCCGCCGCTTCTCCATACATGCCTTCCTCCACCTGTAAGGTGCAGTTGTCCAGCTCTGTCACGATGTAATGCGTTCCTTCGTCGTTGACAATAACCTGCGTTAGACCTTCCTTCATCATCTGGGATGCGGCAAGCTGCAGCACCTCCTGCATCTCCTCCTGTCCAGCCTCCTGGATGACCTGCACCTCCTCCTGTTCCTGTTTCACGACTGGCTGCGCTTCGCTCTGCACAGCCTCGGCTATCTCAGGGGTCAGGACCTCGTGAACAATGGCTGCCTCCCCTTGCATTTCCTCCTGATGGCCCATTTCGCTGACGGCGCTGAGGAGAGCGTCCAGAGCTGTGGACGACTCTGGAACTATGTGACCTTGCCCTGCGACTGCTACCGCTCCTCTAGCCACAGCCCGCAGCTCTTTTTTAGCCTCCCCAGACTCCAACACCACATACTGGGTGCTGCCTCCGGCCAGGTGGGCCCCTGCGGACGCCACTTCCCTGCCTGAGGCTATTACTTGCCCGTCTTCCGTGATGTGGAGCACCTCCGCCACCTGGCCGGCCATGGCCAGTGTTTGCAAGGTAGCAGCGGCCGACTCTTCCAGAGCCTGGTCGATGGCCACGTCCCCGTCGCCATAGCCCTGGATAATGATGACCTGCTGGATTGAGTCATCGTGACCTGATGCCTCAGATGAGCCCTTATGGTGCACAGGGGAGTCCACTGGTTCTGCTTCCACAAAAGTAGCCCCCTGACCCTTGAGACGACACTCGAAAGACTTGGACACGATACCTAGGGAACAGAGAGACACAGTCGACATTACATTTCACAGTCTGGGTATTTTACTGATACTTTTATTCAAATCATGGACTGCTAAAACGAAAAGAAAAAAAAATTTGTAGAAAGGTGAGGGATTAAAGCCCTTGACATCTGCCTTCAGTAATGGCATGTGTTATAACAATTAAGTATAGAGAGAAAAGACAACAGGAGCCATAATGAGAGATAGAAGGGATTTTTTTTGTCCAAACAGAATATAAAAGGAAAATAATTTAGTGGCAAGATGGTCGGGATCATATCCAAAAGACCAAAAATAGGCATGATAATTACTGCACATACAGTACCTCACATGCCTGTTTATATTCATCCTCTCTCTTAATGTTCTTGGTAACCACAACTGTTGAACTTACTGTGTTTATGCATCCATCACTGTGAGAAAAAGCTATAAGGAAGTTGATATAAAAGGTGATGTAACACTTCACATATTTGTGTCACTTAATGCACAAAAGGAGACAGAATATGGAGATATTAGGCTGGCGGAAGAGTGTGGTGAGATACGGCTGGTGCTAATTGAGCCACACTGTGCCCTCTCAGATCACAGGTTGCCATGGCGTTTCCAAGGTGATAGGAACAGTGTTAGAAATGCCATTGTTTAAACAGCGCCTGGCTCAGACACTTGTAGGCTAATCTATGCAGAAAAATGGGAATTTGAGACAGTGAAGAGGGGACTCTGTTCACGCCTTGGCTTCTAAGCACAAATGAACTTACTGCACAAATACTGGAAAGCACACATATTATTGTGGCGGGAAGACTACATTGACCCTCATTTGCAATATTTTAGTTTCACTTAAAGGTTTGCTCTTGGAAGTCTGCAGATTCTGCGACGCTTTAGGCTCACGTTACCCTTAAAAATATCAAAATCTTGCTTCAAAACATCAACCTTTTTGGGAAATAATAAAAGAACTTTTGTTGCTTTTAGCTCATTTCCTGAAAAGTTGACGCTTTGGAGGTTTACCCCCTAGGGTAGCGACAAGATCACACAGATCTCACAGTACATACAGGAACAAACTCATCAATCATTGATATTCCTATCTCCCCCTGACATTTAATGTCCTGCACTCACAAGGTTGACAATGTGATCAGAAAGTCAGAGTTGTGCTGCAAACAGTCTCTGACCCAACTGTGCCCTGTCCTCTCCGGTGTAAACAGACACCGTTATGTGCTAGCTTTAACTCCTGCTCTGATTGGACAAGTAGGCAGTGACCACAAGTCCTTTGGTGACAGCAAGCCTGTTAGTCCTGCACAGATAAGCTATCAAAATGGACTACCTGCACAAGCTTGTACATAAAGCGCTGGAGGAAACAGTGAACATTTTATGTGTTCAGTGAGTCCAACATCAAAGTGAGCTGTAAAGACCTGAACTGACGGAAGGTGCAAATGCTGTTGTCAAGGAACACATCTATTGTTCTTTATGACTGCATGCAAAGTGAAGCCTGATTTATGGAAGGGTGAACACTTTTGATGGGTGTCACTCAACAGGAATATTGTATTTTAGACAATGAAAAAGTGTTACGCGACACTTTCTTTTCATGTCACACATCTGAAGAGTTTTGTTATGTCATAGAAACCATTATATTTTGTCACGTAATGGGATTGGCTAGTCACGAATGCTTCTCTGACACATCTACTGTGTCAGAGAGGAGCGTTTTGTGTGTTCTACCATGGGTAACAAAGGGCCAGATCCAGGTGACCAGATCATTAAAACAGCTGGCAGATATTCAGAAAATAATGAACTTCATCTCCTCATCCATACCCCTGATTTGCTGGAACAAAACATATTCACCCTGTACCTCACTTGTTTGGTTCAATGGACTAGGGGCAGGGGGAAAATAATAATTCAGAATACTACTGCGATATTTTTGTGTGGTAGTATCGTATCGTTACACAGTGCCAAGTATTGATTTTTTTCATTATGTAAATTTTTACAACTACAAATACAAATCAGCTTCTGGCAGTCTACTAGAATAATATGATCATGATCAGTCCACTGGACACATTTCGCTGCAATAAAAATGACTGAAGTGAGATGAACAGACTGAAAACTTTAGATTATTACATAAAACATGTTGACAAGGCTTTCCTTTGGGGGAATAATTTACAGTTGAAAAAAAATGTAATAAAGTGCAATATATCACAATATATTTTATCGCAATACTCAGCATATCACAATATATTTAAAATGGCAATAATAGCGTCTTGTGACTTAAGTATCGTAATAATATCGTGCTGCAGATCTTCTAGTGATTCCCACCCCTACAATGGAAACACTAACAACCTCCTTTTCTTGTGCTCCCATTATCTTTTCAGTTAAGTTCAAAGTCTCTTCCTCTTCAGTTTCCACTGTTATTATCAAAATGCAAAAGGATACAAAGTAGCACAAATATAGATACAAAATAAATAGCTGTCAACGGGACATATATATACTGATAAGGACAATACAATGCAACTAAACAAACCATCTGGAGGATAGCGTTTGGTTACCATAGAGATGACTGAAATGTTTCGCTGAAGCATGAATTCAAAATGTTTAATTTCTGTCAAGCCACATTCTTCAAAAGTGTTGAGCGTCCTACCATAATTCAGGCTTCAAAGGTGTCAAGTTGTGTGTCAAAGAGTTAAACGCAGCTCCCAGGTTCAGCTGAGGACTCACACACTTCCTGTCTGATGAAGGCTTTGAAGAGATACTCTGATTGTTGTTTTATTGCTCAATTTGGCCAGTATCTGATGGGAGGAGTGACAAAAGACTGCTTATCTCTGTATATAAATGTCCTGTGCTAATGTTCGCACTTTATTACTTTATTATAATATTAATCCTAAAAAATGAGAAGATGATAAGTTTGGGTGATTATAATGAAATCTGCACAGATACACACCCACACCTGTCTGTAACTGCCAGGTTTATTTTAGGGAGTAGCTAAAAAAGACAGAAGACTGAACAAAAGACAGACGTTTCAAGATCTCTTTTCAGAGACTTATTTTGATTTGTGCAAAAAAGTGGAAGAGTTAGCCAGTGTTTTCTGCTGTTGAATCACAATGGGCTTAACAAATGGTAAGAGAATTTACAAACCAAGATGTCACAGAACAAAAACTGATATTCTGAGAGCAGAGAGAGAGTGTGGTCTTTTAAGTGTAGATGAACAGGGGTGATTTTCTGAGGACAAAGCTGTTTTCACTCACTCATGTCCATTCAGAGGAATTCTCTTTGTGTGTTTTTATACCTGGTAAGAGCCGTTACTACAGACTCTGGACCAGTCTACTTTTAGTACAAAGGGCAATCAGAACAGGACCTTGTTCGGAGGGAGGTTTCTTGGTATTCTGGAGCATCTGTGACCTACTATGCTATGCAATTTTTCACATCTCCCTGATTCTGATCAGAAGTCAAAGACTTTAGATCGGTCTGCTGCATTTGTCTTTCTGCCTGTCTTAAACTCTTCTAGCCTGTCTCCTCTGTCGTGTTATGAGTGTCTGTTTATCTCTTTTTATCTACTGCATATCTCTCCATCCTTATTTATGTAGTTTAAGATAACAGTATACTATTGTTTAAAGGCAAAGCAAACAAAACAAAAAAAACATCCACTGTGACGCTGCAGTACACAGGCAACAAGTCTGTGTAGTAAATATCAATTCGGACTCTGCTATTTGTATCTCAAGTGACAAGCACAGTAGTTAGTGTGTGGAGGGAGTCAGCACTGTCGAATACAGCCAGAGGAAGTTGGCATTTTGAGCAGCAGAGGTTACCTATTTACACAGAGCTACAGGGCCGATGCTAACTGCCTACGCCAAAGTGCTGCGAGCTGAGAGGTCGGCTGGAGAGGACAATAACTCAATGGTTGTGCAGTTTCTGCTGCATTATCATAAAACCTGTTTATATATGAGTGTGTGTGTGTGTGTGTGTGTGTGTGTGTGTATTTTAAGAGAGAGGGGGCATATTAGTGTGTGAACTTCTGACTGCATGTGTATGTTCAGCTAGGTAAAGCTCCGTTTTGCCAGTTAGTTCCCAATGTGCGTTAATGCATTTATGCGAGTCTCTGAATTCACGTTGTATGCATGTGTCAATATGTGGGAGGAATGTTAAGGTCACGCTCTACTAGTGTGCGTCTGTACAATATGTGCTACAATACGTATTTGTATGTATATGCCAAACCCTGCGTGTGCTTGCTTATATGTGTGTGTGTGTGTGTGTGTGTAGTGCTGTGGGGGTGGTAAGGCTATGCGTTGCTAGTGTGTGTCACATTAGCCATGGGGTGCTGTCGGCGGGACCCAGCGGCGGCCTGCTGAGGTTTATGGAGTGTCACTCAGTCGCCGCAGCCGTGAATCAAGTTAATGTTGCAGATCCCATCTCTTCAGTTGTCCTGCGCTCCCGGTGGAAGAACAACATTTGAACAGCGTGATTTGGCCCCGGCGAGAGGCTGATGCCTGTTTAATATGTGTTTTGAGTGTTCTGACTGACTGATTCCTTTAACAGGAAGTAGGAGAGAGGATGAGAGAGAGGGAGAGACAGGCTGCTTTATTGGCTGTGATCTGAAACAAGATGGAGGCTCCCTGAGAGGAATAAAACAACAGGAGGAAGAAAAGGATGCAGAGACAGGCGGTGATGTCATTTTGATTTCCAGATGACAGGAGAGTCTTACATTAAAACTGAGTCAGTGACTAATGATAAACTTGTACAGAGCTCAGAGTATATGTGGGGGGAATTTTACTTATTATATGCACTTAATGAATGCTAATTCTCTGCACAGCAGACTTAAACATTCTGCAGAGGTATGTGGATGCCATTTTATTTCTCTATTCAGATGACTGGTTCCAGTGAGAATAGGGCTGGCACCAAATCAGGTTTCACAACTTGATTATTGTGGCCAAATGTGTTCATGATAAGGCTATTGCTGCAACATTTATAGAAAATTAGCAA
Source organism: Epinephelus cyanopodus (assembly GCA_026686955.1). NCBI lineage: Eukaryota > Metazoa > Chordata > Actinopteri > Perciformes > Serranidae > Epinephelus > Epinephelus cyanopodus. The sequence goes on from CM048919.1 coordinate 14,569,204, forward strand.
TCAGTCAAAATAATCTTTTACTTGTTCATTGTGTGTTTCGTGTCTTTTTTTTTGGGGGGGGGGCAAATGAATTACATTCAAAATACAAATGTAGGGAGGTCGAAAGAGTTTGTGACTAACTGTACAAAACTGTGCAAAAAGAGCAATAACATTTAATGGATAATGAAAAGGCAACTAGTTGGCGCTTGGGGAGGGAAACAAAGCAAGAATGTAAATAAACAGAAATGATTTAAGGGGCACTGGATTATTTGCACAATATTATCATATGTGGATTATTAACATGATATCAATATTTCCCTCTTAAATATCACAGTGATTGCCAATACCAGTATACCGCAACCCTTATGTGAGAATTTACTGCTAAATAAGCAATATAGAAGACATCAGAGACAAAGAGTCAGAGAGAAAAAAGTAAGGAGAATAGGATGAGTGGAAAAGACTGAGAGATGTGTGTCTGTAAAAATGACTACAAATGCGCAGTATCTTGTGGTTGCAGTCTATATTTCACAGTAAATCAAATGCCAAACGCAAAGTGCAGATTTTCTTTGCCGCTACAATTGGCAAGGGCAGTAATATGCCGTAAAAGTGATCTCTAATATCAGATCTGGTTGCTAAGAATTATGGCAGTCATGTATACAGTCCAACAGATCCACAAGTGTGTCCCAGAAATCAACCTTATTATTACTGTTAAAAAGCAGTTGTAGAGTTGAAATGTTGTGTTCACCATGCATTTATTCTTTTGCTCTGCTTTGTTCTCACAGTCTTAAAGTATTGCACTACATGGGGATATGATGGTGATGAAACTGAATCTCTTCTCCTAATGAATGAGATGATACTGAAATTAAACTAAACCTGATTTTGGAGACTCCTCTGGACCCTCTTAGGTGTTCCCTGGGCTGCATTTTGCTAACCATTTGTGTGGCGACACTGCCTTGCCTTACACCAGCCGGCGTGTTAGCATCAGGTCAGTGCGGGGAGCCTCCCTGCTCAGTGTACGGTACAGATGCAATTATTGATCAGCGGATCAATGGGCTGGCCAGCAGCGGGGGCCCCGGGGCCTCTAAGTGGCATTACTTCAGCTCAGAGAGGCCGCCACGGGAGCGGTCAGACAGCACTTACCAGCAGTTAGAGAAATTAACCTTAACACCGAGACACCAACACACACACAATCAATTACGCTCGCTGTAACACAGGTCAGCTCATGGCAAATGTAAGCTCACATGCACATACACATGTAATCAGGCGAGCACACATGAACGCCTACACCTTAGTTTTGTTACACTTGTGGGAACACTGCACTGGCTGTAAACCTACATTTATTCCTCACCTAAATCTTTATGTACCACACACTAATCCTAATTGGTCCTCACAAAGGTAGAAGTGAAAAAAACACACATTAAAGACAAAAACTCAACCACAATAGACACTACAGCAAGCAAAGTCAAATACAGTATATCAAACCATAACACAAGAGAAGAGAAAAAAACACACTCACCAAATCAATTACAAGGTCAATGGCAGGGCCGTGAAAAAGCCAGGGCTTATGATCAATTCTTAACTACGGCACAAAACCCTTTACAATCCTTTTACCAGCCGATTACCTTCAATTATAGATATGAAGCCGGTGCCTTAAAAAGAGCATGATGGAGACCCCTAAACCTGACACACATATAGCTGTTATTTGTGGGGGGATTTTTACAGACGAGGCGGTGTAAGTGTGTGTGGCTTCTGAAGGTGACACTGCTAAGTAGATAAAGTGTCAGTTCTGGGTGTATCCAGGTCACCAGGGAAGGCCTGGATATGACAGTATGTGCGTATGTGGGTGTTTCTTGGTGTTTAAGACATTTATGTGTGTATGTATTTCATTTTTATCTTTATAAAACTGTGTTTCTATTGATTGCCTTAATTTTTCTACTTGTATTTCAATGATTTCAGGCATTGATTACTTATAAAGTAATTTCTAATAGGTTAAGCAAAGGTGCTATATAAAACTAACGCTTATTGTTATTTTATATCTATTATATTTTGATGTGATTTTTATCAGGAATTTATAAGCACAGCAACTCAGAGGGTTATCATGACACAAAAATCCCAGAGGACAGCGCTTAAAAGCACAACTAAAAACACTTATTTCCAAAGATATCCTCAATGGAAACAACAAACACAAAACATAGTACCATACAAATCAATGCAAACTAACAAATTACAGTATAAACCTGCTCACTCCTGTTGCAACTCTACACCCATGCTTCAAATTTCCTCCTTCAAAGGTGAATGAGCAACAATTCCCACAAATCCACCTTCACTTTTGCTTTACAAATCGCTTGTGTTTGGCTTTGCTTTATAAGCAGGGGCAGGTTGTTCCATACAGAGATTCCAGTATAGAAAAATCAGTGTGCAGTTTCTGTCATTGTGTTTAATTATTCATAATGTATGTGTATGAATTTCTTTACATATTACTGCAGGATATGTATAATAATATACAGTATGGCTAAGTATACAGTTTTTATGTGCATATGTCTTTAAATATTTTATACAGACCATGAGCTACAGTGTATGTTAAGTGTTTATGAGTATAAACAGCATTGAGATTTATACATTTACAATTTCTTTGCATACTGCAAAAAGACTATCACCCATATGTGTATGTGTTTATTCACTGTAATGTGTGTGTGTATTTTAGGATCTTACTTTGGTTGAGTTGTGTACATGATGACCTTACCTGCCGCTCCTCCCCTGTGAGGCCTCAGGCGAAGCTGCATGTGTTTCCTATGCGTGTATGTGTGTGTCTACCTCTGTGCGAGTGTGTGCGTGTGCACAAACTAGCAGGTCAGCTGAGGTCTGGCTAGTGATGGCTCTACTTTGTCTGGTAGGGACAGCCGCTACTGTCACCTTTACAAACGCCATGAATCAACGCCAGGGAGGACAGGCCGGCCGACCAAAAAACAACCAATTATACAGCAGCCAGATTGACATCGGGTGGACTGGGCAGAGAGAGAGAGATGGAGACGCACTGAACACACCCCAAGGACGAATAAACAGAAGAGAATGAGGGCACAGACTGACAGAGGGGCCTTCTCGGCTGTAACACCGATACGGTGGCTCTGAAGGCCAATATTAATCCGTCAGTGACTTCAGTTGGACGTTTAAGAAAGGGTGAACATCTTTTACATGATCTGCTGACGTTAATGAATGTGTTGTTATTCTCTGTCGTGAGCTGACGTAACACAATGTTTAGTCTGTAACAGTTTCATGATGACTTAAAAGGAAGCATAAATCCTTTGACGCACACAGGAAGTTATGCATTTTGTTTTTTCTGTAGTGTTTCCTGATTTAAAAAAAAAAAAAGTTTTCTATAATGTATAGAAATTGTTCATCTTTCTTTTACAATAAAGAGAAAAGTCTGGGTCTGGCCAGGAAGCTGCAACTCCCAGCAACATGTTCTCTTACATGTTTTCTTCTGTGTCTCCTCAGCGTGTATGGTGAGTAGTAAAAGCTAAGAGGATAAATGATGTTGTTTGAAATATCCAGACTGACTCATCATCTGTGAGCACAAATGTGAGCGTGCTGTGAGTGCAAGTCAGAATCTGCAAATGTGGATTTTAAGGCATTCCTGCTGCACCAGTTTGCAAAAAAAAAACCACACAAGTTCAACCAGGGTTTAAAGGAAAACAACTAACTGACCAAACAGTTACTTTAGTCACGTTTTCAGAATAAATAATGTCAGGTCACCCTCACATGACCTGTTTCACCTGCATGCAACAATCACACAAGGTGAAAAACCACAGCAGAGCTTAAGATAACTAAAACATGTTTTAACTGGCAGCTAAAAAGCAAGTTATGTAACTAACACACTGAGCATAACTCCTTCCCAAAAACAGGAAATTGCTACCTCACATAAGTAAACAAGACTGGTCGTGGAACATGGATGCCCTGATAAAGTAAAGTACTTCATTCATGAGTAAATCATTCTTGCATGGAACAGAGATATACATGCATCAGAGGAAACAGATTTTAAATATTAGAAAACATATCTGAAATACTGGCATATAAACATGTAAACGCATAAAAAAACATAAAAAGAACTGCTATAAGCAAGTATGGCATCACACCCAAACTCTGAACAATGATATATATGGTAGTGCTCCATAGATTGAGCTGGGAAGGGCTCAAAAGGTGAGATGTACACACACACACACACACACACACACACACACACACACACACACACACACACACTGGTCAGAGTGAACACAGGTCAGTGTCCTGCTCTCAGCTCTTTTTTCTGCTGACAGAGGATGACCCGGTGCGAGTATAATCTGGTCCACACTAACTCTATCTACCTCATGTCCCCCAGGTCTGTGCCCCCAGAGACAGAGAGACAGAGAGAGAAAGACAGGGAGAGAGGTGAAAGGTGAAGAGAATAAAAAAAACCCTATCATCAGGGAAACCATCCCCTCTACACCTTCACTTTTCATCTTTCCATCCTTTGAATACCTTCTAGTCTCTTATGGCCATTAGCCAATATACAATATGACAAGTACTATTTCAGTTTCAGCTGTGAAATTAGCATCAATAAATAAAAAAATATAGATGTATTCGTCTAATCAACGACATGCTATTGTATTTCATAACACAAAGAACTGATTTCAAGAAAACTGCAGCAAGAGAAGATTCACTTCAAGATTTGGAGATGTAATGGAATTCACGGGTGTAAGAAATCCCAGTGTAACAATTGTTCTCAAGGAGTAATAAATAGGCCAACAGTGCTAACCACTTCCTGGAGGGGATTTTTAAATTCACACGGCTTGGTCAGCCAGTACAGTTAGTACAGGATGCAGTGCTTCGGCAGGAAAGTGCATCACACAGGAGACAAGCGTCATCTACTGCGACGCAGAGGCTGCTGGGACGTCATTCGGTTGGCTATGGATAAAAAGAGTGAGTGTGTGGGAGGTTGCTACAGTTGCACAAAGTGAGGCCTGATCAACCTCAGCAGGGCTGCCAGCGAGAGGGCGTCTGATGCTGAAAGGCCTGAAACACCTGATGACTGCAGGTTACATCACTGATTATGTGCCCCAGAAAAGCATCAGAAGATGCATCATTTCAACTTTTAAAAAAATGACTAACCAGATATGACTAATATACAACTTTTTGTTGGAGTGTGCCGGCTGTTTTTCCCCGATGCTGCAAATTGCAGCTATTTGCACTCTGCAGATGAAGGTCAGAAATGATCACAGTGTGATGGCCTGATGCAAGCAGAAAAAAGAGACAGAAAAGAGAGAGAAGGCGTGTAAGAGCCTCATCCAAGAATCCAAGAGGGACGGTTGACATATGAAACAATAACAAAGATCACAACACTCTTCTTTCCCATATTCCCCCTCCTTCCTTCCCCTTCTCCCCATTAGGCCCTCTTTCTATCTCTCTAGCCTGTTTCCTTCTTTCTCTTCTCTTTCTCTCAGAATCTCTGGAGGTGGATCTTTGATTGCTTCTTTAATTAGCCATGTCAGACGGCTCCGTGGATTTACTGGGGATGTCGAACTTCTGCAGATAATTACATGCCTTTTCCCTTTCTCTCCATTGCTACATCCCTCCATCCATCCCTCCATCCTCCTTTCACTGTGTCCCCCTATCTATCCCTCTCACTCACTCTCCCATGATTTAATGATTAATTATGGATGTGAGTTTGAGAATAAAAGCTTTTTTGCTAATCAAAATGAAATCCCCCCCCACAACCCCCAACCCCCATTCTCGTAATTACAGTGTGAAGATGATGTTGCTGATGTCTTTTTGTTTCCAAGGCCTGGCCCGCGCACTGATCTGAGGTCCGTCAAGGCGGATGGAATGAATAATCACAACATAATGGCTTGCTTCAGAATTTCAAAAAAACTGGGTGGAGAAATGAAGTAGGCCGGATTGGTTTGGGGAGAATAAAAGAAGAATATAGACGAAAAGAAGCAGATTGCTGTGGAGATGTCAGTGCAGAGGCCAAGACCAGGAATCAAAGAGGCCTAAATGCTCAAGCCTGACCACAGCCATCAGCTGTGGAGAGGATGGTTTCTTTATCCAAAGCTTGTGTTTAAGTTCAAATATCATTTTGATTGTCAACTGACGAATACTTTATTGATTATTAATCATTTGTTTGGTCTACAAGATCTCAGAAAATAGTCAAATCTGCCCATGTGGCATCATCAATGTTGTTTGTTATGTCTGATAAACAATCCAAAACCAAGATTCTTTAGTTTTGGCCAATAAATTGTGAGCATTTGCTGCTCTTCTACAAGTGATCTGAGGACATTAAGACATCAGTATGCTCCACACGAAGTGCCTGTCGGACGGTCAAATAGCTTTGGAAACCCCATCTCCCTTCACCTTCCTCATGTCAAAATTGTGGGTGGCTGCGTCCCACAATTTCTCAAACTTTTTGAAACCTACAAACCGACAGCACAGATTGGCAGAGTTTGGCCCAGTGTGATGAGGCACTTTTCTATCAAGCTCTCTTTTCTCATTCTTGACAAACTATCTCAGACTGTTTGTGACTTTTGAGTGTGTGAGCAAGTGCAACACTATGGGTGATAAAGAAAGTAACTGTTAGTTGTAGCCTTAATTTATGTACATAGAGGACAAAGAGCAAAAGTATTCTTCTGCATATCAGTAAATATAGTTCAGATTTCTTTCTCCTTTGCTCCTCTCTTAAAAAAAAGGCGCTCTGTGGTGCAACTAAAGATTGATGGCAGTGAGACATTGATAGCAATACAACACAATAAAAGTCTAGTGTGTAGGATTTAGTGGCATTTAGCTGTGAGGTTACAGATTGAAACTTATCCCGTGTGCCAAGAGTGTAGGAGAACAATGGTGCCTGATGCAAAAAAGCAAAAATATGAATGGCCCTATTCAGAGCCAGTGCTTGATATGTCTGTTCTGGGAAACTGTAGAAACAACATGGTGGACTCTGCCACTGTCCGTATGTCGATATAAATGGCTCCTTCTAAGGTAACAAATACACAATGATTCTTATTTTTGAGTGATTATACACTAATGACAACAAAGTTATCAAAGTTACATTCTATTTCTGTCAGTATATTCCTTTAAAGGGCTATTCTAGCACTTTATTTTTGTACTAAAGGGGAGAGGTCAAGCTGCAGGGATCAAGCTGGGTCAAAATTCCCAAACACTGGGTGGTATATTATGCGCAAAACAACCCTATGACATAGACCTCACAGTATGTAGTCTTAAACCAAGGTGAGTTATGAGGACAGATTTATATAAAGAGAAAATTCTCCCAGCACAGTACCAGAAAATAATCTGATTTCAATTTTAATGGTCGTTTGGCTCGTGATCGTCAGCTAAAATAACAGTTTACCCACCTTTTTAATTCACCAAAACATCACTAAGGCAAACTAAATCACAGCCTGGCCATCCGCACAGTATATCCATACAGAATGTTGTATGACAAGTCTCTATTGTTCCCTGTTGAGTCACTCACACTCATATACAACACACAGACACACAGGTCTGTTTGGCTTAGTCTTCTATCCTTCCTGCCATATTTACTGGGTATTTACCTAACAGAGGCATGCTGGAGATATTTATCGTCCTGATGGCTCTATATATAGGGCTGAGGAGCTCGGTGAGAGGAGAGGCAGGCGCGGTGGGAGGTTGCTTCTCTAATCTCCATCTCCAGGCTGACAGGCCTGAGAAGGCCCTAATGAATGACTCTTTTCATCTGCACGCCTGTGTGTATGTGACAGTATAAATATTTAGCAATATTGGAGTCAGCTCGTGATTTTACACAGATGGAGTGATTGATGGCTCAGCCCCCTGATGCATGCCAAAGACCATCCTGGAGATGTTATATAAACCACCACAGCCTCTCTCTCCCTCCATCATCATCTCCATCTCGCTCGCGCTCTATCTTTCACACTGCCTCCTCTGCACTCCGCCTCCTTCCCAGCTTGTCTTCTCGCTGTCGATCCGCCCTCTGTGGCTCTGCCAATTTGCTTCACTGTTGAATTTCTATCATACAGTGTGGTGTCCCTACGGCTGTAAGACAGGCTAAATCAGAGGAAAACAACCTGACAGAGAGGAAACTCTGAGGAGATTGGCATGGACACGTTACAGCGCAGACCCCTTTGGTATTTTAAACTTATTATTTAAAACCCATTTTCCCTACAAATTCATTCTAAAGCATCTATTAAATTCACTTCTATTTGATTTTATTATTTTTTCTTAGTTTTAACATATTTTTTAAAGTGCCTCGTAAACTTTTATAAAGTTTGTGATCGATCGATGATGAGTTTTACTCTCCATACACAAAAGGTGTGAGCACTGTTTCCATGCTGTTGCTTTCTATGTTCAGAAAATCAGATGTCAACATGTGAGTGAGAGCTGCTCTTTAAGTCTGCAGCCTCACACATAAACAAACACACACACACACACACACACACACACACACACACACACACACACACACCCAGTACATATGCAAACACCCACACACATTCAGAAACACATGCACACAATGCTGTCATCTGTATCAGACAGAAACCAGACCAGAGCCACTATCTGTTTGTGCAACACACACACACACACACACACACACACTGGTGCCAATATGCTGCCAGAGCGCTCTATGAAAAAATAGTGTGTGTGTGTGTGTGTGTGTGTGTGTGTGTGTGTGTGTGTGTGTGTGTGTGTGTGTGTCTGTGTGTGTGTGTGAGGGGACGCATATGCAGTTTGGTTTAGCTTTATTTGTAAAAACTGACTTGTGACAGCTCGACTACTTTTGTGAGGACCTTTTGATTTTGGGGACACTCGTCATAGTGAGCAGATTATATCAGGGTTTGTAGCTGAATTAGGTAAAAGTTACAGTGGTCTTGTTTAAGACTAAACCTCAAGGGAATTAATGTATAAGAATCTATTGCATTTGAGTGTGTGTGTGTGTGTGTGTGTGTGTGTGTGTGTGTGTGTGTGTGAGTACTACACAGACCTTCTGCATAGCCTCTGCATAGCCAATTAAACTAAAATACAAGAACAAAATCCCTGAACAAATATATGAGGACTTTAAGGGGGGATGTTGAAGATGTATTAACCTTGTAATTGCCTGTGTAAAATATGCTCCCCTGGTAATGAAATTTCCTGCTTTAATTTGAAAAAATTGGGGAAATATCTCCCCTTTTTTGCCTTGTGTTTTCTCATTTAATTGCATTTAAAACTTCAATCTCAAACACCCCCACCGCTTTATGGGGGGAAGGACCAGCACTGGACCGCCACATCTATTAATCTAACTGTCCTTTATCGGAATTAGCATTCAAATGTGATCGGTTCCACTGCGCCTTCGCCACCGCTTGTAATTCCAACAAAATCCACTCCTATGCAATAACTACAGTGCCCTTCAAGACCACTACCACCTCCCCCTCGCTTTGAGAGGTATTGATTTTTATTTGTTCTGTAATGAGAACAATTAGTCTTTTTCCTGCCCTCCTTCATCTATCACCTCCACGTTCCTGTGGCTCTGCCACCCAGCCGGCCTCTGTCTTTAAACCCAGCTGGAGGTCCATCCTCTGGGCAGAGGACACCACTGTGCCCCTCTGCATAAGAAATACAGCAAGCTCAAAGAGATAACAGAGGACATTTCTCTTTTTCTACCTGACTATTGCCTGAAACTAAGCATGAAGTCTATACAGCTGGTTTAATCTTACTGAAAAGCAATGTGTTCATGGGGTTTGACTAACACAGGCTTTTGGAGCATGACGCTGACACTCATATTTTATGATGGACATGCCGACAGCCAATGTTAAAGCCAATTTTCATGGCAAAATAATTCCTCAAAATTATTTAGAATCAGTGTTTACCCTACATTCTCTTTTCTTAGCATTAAGTTTGAATTAAACTATTTTTTTTTAATTCAATTTATTATTAATCAATGCAACAATAATTACAGAAATAAATTGCATCCTATCTATCATACTGGATAGTTAATCTCTAATGTTAATGAAAGGCCTATATCTAACCCATGTTCCTGCCTGACTCTAATTGACACGGTTAGAGGAAATTACCACACTCTAAATCCAGTGTGGCTGGTGTTAACATGTATCATAAAACATGAAAACACAATAAAACACTCACACACATCCATTAAGAATGCTTCAATTTCCGCTGTGGAAGTAGAGTGGCATGTTGGACTGACTGACTAGCGGCGATCAGGAGACTTTAGCCTCTATAAACCACCTGATTGACAGGGTGATTTGTGACTGACTGACTGGATAAGTGGCTAGCCGCTTGCTCCGTGCAGCTGTTTGTGCCTGCATACGAGCATGTGTGTGTATGCGTGTGTATGTGTGTGTGTGTGTGTGTGTGACGTCAGGTCCTATTTCAGCCATGGCCAGTGAGGAATGAAGCATCTGAAAGAGTCCATTTCTCTTGCCGCGCTGCCTGAGCCTTACTTACCCTAATGATGTATAATAGCCTGCAACTACACTTAACCTGAGCATTACTGTGGCAAAGACTGAGTGGAAGAGGCACACACACACACACACACACACACACACACACACATAAAGGTCTAGTTTTTTCTGAGGACGCTGTTTACCAAAGGCTGTGAGGGTAGGAAACGACCTGGCATGTTAAAAAATGAAAGACTCGCAGATCGCACTCCATCAAATCAAATCAAACCCTAAGATGTATATTAACATTGACAGCTGTATCCTCGCTTTCTCTCTGATCCTTCACTCGCACTTCACTCTGTTGCTGACTCATTCCGTAGCTATAAGCTAAATGATACAAGCAGTTAGCATGCTGCATCTGTTGTCTCTTAATTAAACTCATTTTCCTGGATGCCTGAGTATGTTCATACATGCAATATGGATCCTGGTCCTTTAACCTCTTTCGCATTCATTAGTGCAGACGAGAACGAGCTCATCACTTACACACGTGCTTCATAAGTGACTGAATGTATGCGTACGTGTGTGTGTGTGTGTGTGTGTGTGTGTGTGTGTGTGTGTGTGTGTGTGTCTGTGTGTGCAAGACAGGTCGTAGACAGAGGAGAGACAGTAAATGACAGAGTCACGTGAAGCGGCTACTGTATGAAACCTCAGATCTAATCAATAGGAGTGAGGAGGACGCCAGGCGCCAGCCAGAGGGTCACCACTCATCACTCAGGTCAGCGGCGAACACACACGTGCATGCACACACACACACACACATAGGAGCATGCACGGTGAGGGCATTGCACAGGGCACATTACTAGACAGGACTATGAGGCAGTAGAGAATGGGTCAGAGAGGGGTTGAAGCACATAGCAACAGAGGGGGGGAACTGGATCGATGGGAGAGATTGAAGGAGCTCCGTAATACCGGAGGAGTCACGGATGTCCAGGATTCAGCTAAGCAGGGCTAGGAGACAGGTCAGGAGGGTTAAAACAGCCTCGCACCACAGGGAGGAGCCATCGACAGGCCATAAAAGAGGTGAAGGAACAGCGGAACTGACTGATTTTGATGCTCATCATGGCTGAATGCAATGGTGGTCACCAAGCAGTATCGGTTATGTAGAAGAGGAGATGACAGCAACCAGGTTGCAGCTGGAAATTAACTAATATGACAAATATAGCAGGCTTTTAGCAACATTTGCAACAGGAGACAGCCTGCTAAGCTGTGGGAGCTCAGCGGAAAGTGGGGCAGCAGAGGAGCACACCAGAGTGTGTGTTTATGTGTGCGTGTGTGGGCACATTGTGTGTGTGCCGCGGCTCTGCAGCAGAGAGACACCGACGGAGAGAAGGACTAGGCCTGGTGGCATTTAGCCCTGTTCTATAATGACACTGAGAGCTGGGGAGGAGACACAGGCACTGTTATTGAATTATTGAAGGTGCACGGTGAGGTATAAATCTGCCATGGAGATGCCATACTGTTGTAACACACACATGCACCTGCGCACAGTCGCACACACACACGTACGCAGAGGCCACCGACACACAGCGAGGCTGGCGTGACGACTGCAGGCTTTGACTTGCTGACCTTGAGGTTGTTAAAACAAGCTCTCCGTCAGCTTTTCTGCAAAATATGTTTACCTCGTGAGAGAGAAGGGGAGAGAGACAGAGGAAGAGGAAGAGAGAGAGTGGAAGTGTGTGTGCGCTGTGCTGACATTGCCGGAATAAACACAGCGACTCCATCAATTCTTCCGGATTGTGAGGCAAAATAAAAGAGAAGACACTGCGGAGGGAGACATAAAGTAACTAGCAACCTGTACTAGCCGGGCTCCAGCCAGGTTTTACTACACAGCAACATCATGACTGAAAGAAGAGATTAAGCTCTCGAGAACAAACATTTGAATCCTGTGAAACCGCCGTGCACACACAGATTAAAAGAGGACGGTTGTATATATGTACCTGTAGCGAATGCAGCCTAGAAACCGTACATCAGCCACCAATTACTGATGTTTATCTCTTAAATAAAAAGAGACAGAGTATTGCTACATGCATGAAGACATCACTATATGTGATAATTCCCTTTTCTTCCTTCCAGCGGAAAGACTTTCACCGCACGCACCAACACATTTTTATTTCCATTATTATTTCTGTATCTCTGTACAGATAGGGAGGTAGTGTTTCTCAGCTCAGCCGCCTCCCACCTTGAACAAACCAAACAGCGGCTTTCTGAGGAATTGTGGATGTAATGTACTGTATGTGTGTGCGAATGAACCATGTGATTATAGAATGGTGCAAAAAGCTTATATGTACATTTGTTTGTTTTTTTGAGTGTGCGGGTGTATGTATATTTTAGCATGTATGTCTGTGTGTGTGTATAAGTGGGCACGTGTGTCCTGCCTGAGCTCTGTAGCCGAGGGGGGCACCTCTTCTTATTAACATCATCAGTCTGCATCATTACTAGGCTGCCTGGGTTGGGCAGCAGGTGCTATGAGAGTGCCAGGGTTACAAACGACCACGGGATCGCTCTCGGAACACACACACTCACACGTGCACACAGACACAACACACACAGACTGACTCCGAACTCCCCTTTCAAATCCCCAAAAGGGATGTGGGGTGTCTGTGTCTATCTGTTATCCAGTGGGTTAGCGCTCGGTGTCTGGCCAGGTTTTCACTGGGGGGGACGGACTCCATCCATTCTCCTGACAACAGGCCGGCGATACGCAGCAGAGGCTGAGAGAAACTCAGCTCAGAGCAGGGGAGGGTCCGCAAGTCAACAACAAAAAAAAACATCATACAGGCTGTGTGCAAGACCGTGTGCAACTAACTGGAACATGCACACAACACAGTACAAAGAAACATGTAATGCTCAGGTGCAGATCAAAATAAACACAAGGGTTCGACTGATATTTGTGGTAACATACTGGCCTTTTTAGAGAAATGGGACATTTCTATAGCAAATGTTGACCTACAGGACTTAAACAGAGGAAACACTGAAAGGGTCTGTTCACCAAAATTACAAAAGTACATATATCCTTGCTTACCTTTAATAGTTTTCATTTACTTTCACCAGGTTTTGAGATATCTAGCTCTGCCTCCAGGTAAACAGTGTGTGTGGAGAGCAAAAGAGACAGGATGCATTGGCCGAAATCCAATCTTGGAACCAATCGGCTATCACCAGATGATTATTTAGCTTTTAATAAGCTTTTTTCTAATTTATCTGGATTCATGTGCAGATCTAGAGATTAGTCAAAATATTGTCTGGAACTGGGGTGCATGGAGGAGGCCTGAATGTCGGGCTATTGTCATTACACTGAAGGCCGACAGGTTAAGAAATTGCCACGCTTTGAAATGAATACATTTTTGTTTGTGTTGCTCTCTACATTAAAAAGTAGCTTTAATAGTTGGTGAACTACTGTAGCTGACAAGGTAACCACTAACACCCTGGTTTTAGCAATTAAAGAAGGAAAAAAAAAGCGCACAACACTAACAAGCTCGCTAGCTCTCTGTTAGCAAGCTAATTAGGTTGGTCGCTAACGGGGCAATGAGTTGGCATGGTTTATTTAAAAGACATATTTATACCATCAACTCCTATCTCATAATTTTTAGAAGGCATTCTTGTTAACTGAGCTGTAACATACCAGACAGAGAAGGTAGAATAGAAGTAGATGGTGTACTTATACTGTTTGTGAGAAGACATATTAGATCTTGTTAAATTATATTTTATTATATGTTCAGAAAGGACGAATTAAAATCTATTCAACAGATACTTCAAAACCAGGACAAATAAACCAAAATGATCTGTGCAGCTTGATCCCATTAATTTCAAGGAAAGATACATGATGTTTTTCAGATTTGGGTCCCCGACCCTTTAACTGACTGTAATGACTCATTTTAATCAGTAACACACCAGTAAGACTCTCCAGAGTTTCAGTCCATTTCAACAGATATAAATTCATGTATCTATTAGCAACATCAATCCTCTTGAAATCTTAATAGAAAAACATGTATGCACACACACAGCCATGTGCGCACAAATGGTATGTAGGTACAAACACACACGATGCAACAACACGAACACATGTACATCCCATAAATATGGTCATATTGACAGATGGATATCTACACCAGTGAAGTTAACGCTGATAAAATGTCCTGCGTTATTATTGCACGTAACCAGAGAATGGTAATAAAAGCTATATGAACAGGGACTGGCCTGTTTCTCAGGCGCCTCTATGGCACCACCCATGACACCAAAGATGTGTCAAAGACAACAGACACTCAATACAGTGCTGTGCTGCTCTACCCTGCCCACCGTTATGGATTATGTAGCCAGCATGCGTTCATTTAAGATGTACACATTGATCTGGCATTGACGAACCATTTCATATTAGCCAGGGTTTGCTCCTGTACGGCATCAAGGGCAATCAGATGCACTGTACTGTATCGGGCTAAATTTAACCTCCTATCAATCCAAATGTGATACACTCAAAGTCATCCTGCTTCAATCACTCACTGGTGGGTCACTTTCAAATAAACCTGAACATCAGGATTAATGCAAAAAGGAAAAGAATAGAAATTCTGTGGTAATTAATAACTGGATTAATGTCAAGTTCAGTAAGATTGATCCACTCAAGTGGAAAAAAATTGTTGATTGCACAATATTCTGATAAATCCCTCAACCAACCACTTAAAACTGAGTGAGAAAAGAGATAGGTATGCCACAGAATAAATCAGAATTAGAGCGATATTGATTTGACTGCAATTGGATAAAAAAATTGAGCAGGGTGGGGGTGCAAAATAAAATGATAAATAAATAAGAGATTCACAACAGGGGGAAAAAATTGTATTTGCTTCTCTAATATTGAAGCTGCAGCAGAAATTAATGTCCCTGGTTAGTTAGTGCTGTTAATTGGGCGTGCAAAATTAAAATGTTAAC
This sequence comes from Epinephelus cyanopodus, assembly GCA_026686955.1. Lineage (NCBI taxonomy): Eukaryota > Metazoa > Chordata > Actinopteri > Perciformes > Serranidae > Epinephelus > Epinephelus cyanopodus. The sequence continues at coordinate 14,584,563 of CM048919.1, forward strand.
GTCACTGCTAGCTGGGAACGCAGAGAAGGCCCCTCCAGCTGCATTTGACCTAACAGAGCGTGTTTCTTCCCTCTTCCTTCTCTCTCTGCTTCAAGTGTCTCCAAAACTAATAAAAAACCCCCTCACAAATCCCCCCATGAAGCCCTCCATATGAACTGTCACATTAATAACACTGCACTTGTATTCAAATTTTCTGTCGAAAAGCTAAAGAAAGATTGAATGCCCCGCCGTCGCGCGGCCAAAGATTGAAGACGTGTCTCATTGACATTGTTAAAAGTTTATGAAAATATATGAATTCTCAAACGTGGCGGGCCGCCGTGCAGCTCCACTCCCAACACTTCTGTTAGAGACTGCGGCTTTTAATCAAAATGATTGAATACCACAAGTTTGGATTCAGGGATTCTAATAGAGGACGGATAAAGTGTCACGGTCCAGAACTAGAAAAACCACACGGGATCACACATGCATGCATAAAAACCTTTCTATATTTTTTTCTTTTCTTACTTTTTTTTTTTTTTGAAACCATATTCCTCATTGGTAGGTATCTTGTTTTCCTCTGTTACTGAGTGCTTGTGTAAATGGCATCTGTGCTGACTGCAGTGTACAGCGGGTGACTGTTAGTCTTTTGGCTCTTTTCCTTTGCTTTCTGGAGCTGATATGAAGCTGTATCTGGGGAAAGAGACATATGGCACCAACACACACACACACACACACACACACACACACACACACACACACACACACACACACACACACACACACACTCATATGCACAACACTTATAAAGTGTGCTGAACATACAGTAACAGCTGCTGGCAACGTCACATGCAAAGACTAACAGAGTGACAGGCCGCCATGTCTTTATGTGTGTGTGTGTGTGTGTGTGTGTGTGTGTGTGTGTGTGTGTGTGTGTGTGTGTGTGTGTGTGTGGTGGGGCATTGGCAGCAGAGGGCTGAGGTAGAAATGCTCTCCAAAGACCAGGAGCACTGGAGAAAAAAAACCACTCCACTGGGGATAACACATGCCATCTCACAGGACCACACACTGCATATCAATGCAGGAGCTACAGCAAAAAGACCCTTGTTTGAGCTTAACAACTATTCTTTTCTGAATTTATATATAAACTGACCTCAGTCGCAAAGTGATAATCTGAATCCCCCCCCGGAATAAAAATGAGCCAAAGTCTTACAACAAAATGCCGTTTTTCCTTGGCAGATATTGGATGACTTTTTAAGACTTTCCCCTAAGAAATAAATTTGTATTAGATAAAGTTTTGCTCGGGACACACTGTTAAAAATACCCTGCTTGATCTACTAAAAAAAGGCAAGGCAACTTTTTGCATCAGATTATTATGTAGATCTTAAAAGACTAGTCTTTGTATAAACTATTTATTTTTGTTTGAAAATAAAAATACATTTGCAAGTCACCTTAATCTTATTATGTTAATCAAGCAAGACTATAATTCGGCAATTATTTACTTGAGAAGATAAATGTTTCAAACCACACATGGCTAATTGGGTAATTAATTACAGTTTCCATGAAGATCTTTTTAAATTTAGGACTATTACTGCTACTACTACGGGTTTATAATAGCCTGGGGCTGAGGAAACCTCATCCAGAGACCCTGGGCTTTCGTAGGCTAACAAAGGGTAAAAGCTGATGTGGTCCAGCACGACCCATGTTTCTCATATCTCCCTATCACAGTATTTGGGGGGTGGAAATTTGGTGACTTTCGAACATTTAAAAGCAACAGTCATAAAATAACTTAGTAGTGTTGTGTTTTTATCTCAGAGACATCCCTGACTCTGTGTCCATTTGTATTGTGGTTGTCGTGAACAGTAAAATGCTAAGTGGGGTAATACAAAGGGGAACATATTGTGAGAACTGCAGCTCCTCCCTCTTCACAATTATATTGGAACAGAGTAAACTAGAATTAAAACAACAGTTTTATGCCTCTGTGCACCAGTCATGTTTCTCTTACAGTTTACATCCATGTCTGTGAAAATATGGATGCTAAACACACATCTTCCCCCCCTGGCAACACATAAGATCAAGATTAGTGTCACCAGGTCAGTATCTGGCAAAATGTTTCCCCTTCTGTTCCTGAGATATGACGTTGAGTAATGGCCAGAAAAGTGTTTTATGCAGAACATTATGATGTCACAGCGAAGTTAACCTTTGACCTTTTGGATATAAAATGTCATCACTTTATCGTTTTATCCTTTTAGACATTTGTGTGAAGTTTTGAGCGCAGGAGTTCTTGAGTTATAGTCAAAACGTGTTTCGTGAGGTTACACCGACCTTGACTTTGACCTTCGACTTCCATATTCTAATCAGATTATTCTTCAGTCCAAGTAGATGTTTGCATCAGATTTGAAGAAATCTCTTTCAGGTGTTCTTTAAATACTGCATTCACAAGATTGGGATGGATGAACAATCCAAAAACATAAAGCTTCCAGCTACTGTGGTGATGTGCCTCCAGCGCAGAGGCATAATAAAATGTTGAGTGGGGCAACCTTTAGAAGATCGACTGGGATTACATAAAAACACCTTTTTAAGATACTATGTTGATCAACATACAATGTTTTATGTTTTGAACAAATGCAGATTTATTTCAAAAGTAGACATTTCCATGTAAAGACAAACTTAATTTTTGTATTGTAAATACTGCAGATTTAACTATGATACAGTTAGATCAGTTTAGATTTACTTTTTTTTTTTAAGTGGAGTTCCAAATACCAGCATGGCTAATGATCATAAACACGACCACAGCCAGCAGGCTTACAGACACATGGTCAATATGGCGACATCATCGTTGGCATGATAAGTATTATCAGTTATTGGCTTTGCTTCCTTTTACATCTTTACTGTTATCAAGCATGTGTGCTTATTTACGTGACGCCGTCATAGCAAAGTTAGGCAGAGACAGGCAGGTGTATCTTTGCTCAGCATGTGGTGGCTAAGTGCCAGTTGTTAGTGCTCCTCAACAACCAGCAAGGCATTCTCTGATAGGGTAAATATGTCTATTTTCATCCAAAGTCAACAATATGCAAAACATCAGCTCAAATCAATAGTTAAAATTGTTTTAATATAATGTATAGTTGGACATAATATCATATTGTGAAAATTATGGGCTGCTGTTAAGATTGACTCAACTCCTCCTGCTCTGTCAAATGTTGGCTGAGCTTCTGCGCTGAGTGACGTGTGTATACGGTATCCGTGTGTGTGTGTGTACTCTCATACGGCTGTGGCAGGCAGGTGGTGTTTTTCTCTCACTCCAGGAGGCTCCTCAAACAAAGAGCTTTTAGCATCAACTTATCAATCTCCGCTGCGACACCACTAACAGCTGGATGGATGGAGGGCAGGTTGGGAGGCGGGGAAAGTACAGTTTAAACACACACACGTATACATGTACGTATGCACACGATGCAAGTGTTGCCTGGAGAACGCCGTGGGAGGTGACTCATGTACCTGTTTATGTGAATGAGTTCAGCATAAGGGGATGCAGGTGAGGGCAGAGGCAGAGCAGTTCTGCTGGGAAAGAAACAACACAACACAACCTGCTTTATTTGCTAAAGGTGACTGAGAAATGTGGGTCACGACCACAACATGTACACAGATTCTCAACCTACCTGCCTTTTAAAAGAAGCTCGGGGAGAGGAGCAAATAAGTTAAGGGGAGTTTGAAAAACAAGAAGCCTCAGTGACAAAGAATAAGGACAGTTTTCTTAAGAGGGGAGAGTAATTCAATATGAGTGAAAGAAGAAGGCCCATCAACACTGTTAAAACCTGGGTCAGATGGCCAGGACAAAAGCTTTTATCATTTGTTTTCATGCACTTTGTTGACAGAGTAGCAAGGTTTGCAACATAATCAATCCCCTACATCTTAGACGATGCATTTGAGAGTAAAGTCACCATACATTCCAATATCTGACAGTTGTGCTGACACAATTATCTCTAGGCAATTATATGTAACTAAATAGTACTACATTCAAAGATATCAACTCAGGTCTATTATCAATATAATTCAGTCCACTTTTCTTGGATATAACAATACATAGCTGAAAACCACTGTAGACCTGAGCTTCTGAATACAAAACATGTTTCCAGGTTTTCTGAGATTTTAAATAGTCAAAATGAGTCCTTAAATTCATGTTTGTTGAGTATTTGCTTTGGTGTTCCATTGGTTTTAAACATATTAGAAAGTATGAAACTTCAGTAACTGCTTTTATCTATATGTTCAATAAAGATGCTTATTTCCATGCACAGTGCACTTGACTTCATGTTGCAGCTAACTGTGCCATGTGAAGCTGGTGTACATGAACAATGCCTTTATCTTGGTTTAAAAAAAAAAAAAAAATCAAGGTCAACCACATCAGCTCCTCTTCCCTTTAAAATCACAGCTCTCTCACTTTAACATGCTCACAGTTTGGTAATGAAGCGGAGGAACAAGTCTGGAGGAACAACTACTGAGATGGACCTCGTCTTGGACTTGCAAAGTTGAACGTCCCAAAAGAGATCCCAAATGCCTGAATATGCTGCCAAGGACAGATTATGCCACTTTTCACGGTATTTTCTGTGCATGTGGACAAGCTATTTTATTTCAAACCACAATGATTCAAATCATAATTTAAACCATTACGGGTTACATTGAGGTAGATTTGGCTGTGCTAACATAGAACAATAATGTCAATACCGCCTAATGGAGAATGGACCACACGTCTCTTTAAGCCTTAGCAGGACATGGCTGCATAAAGAGAAATCCCCATCAGGATCCTGTTTACAATCTACCTCTGAAGTTACAAACTGTCCTGGTCACAACATGAAATGCAACCAACTCATTCTATAGATATTCAAGACGCTGTTCTACGACATTTGTTTACAGCAACCACACATCTACCTCTACTGCCATTAAAAAAGTGATGCTTCAAGGGATACTTTTGAGACACTTGTTCACAAAATAACACAGGCACACGCAGCTAGTGCCCTGGTAACCCGTTATCTTTGTACAAGGATGGCTTCTTTTAGGCCATGGAGGAAGGTGATACAAGTCTCTCTGAATAGGGTGCGTTTGGAAATACTACCTATGAGTGCCCGAACACACTCTGGCATGAACTGGACCATTCGTAAATTCAGAGTGCTGTCGGAATATACCGTGTGATTATCCAGAGCACTGCACTCTCAGAGTGGCAGAGCTTACCCTGGGCAGCAGAGCACCAAGCGGAGTGAATGTGTGATTAACATAACTTTTGATTAATTTATATAGAAATATAACGCTCCATTTCTTTGACCAACAGGGCTCTGATTTTAGTGTAGAGCGTCAGACTGAATTTACAAGCGCACCATGTAAGGTCACTCACTCTCTAGGCCCGTGAAAAGTAAACACTGACCAACGGGACCAGACTGGCTGACCTATATGGTCTCACTCAGTGGGTGGAGGATTTCACAGGATTGTTGAAGGTGGGATGGCCATCTTTGTGGTTGATTACTATGCCCACCAAAAAGTTGATTAAAAAAAGTTAGTGTTACAAAGAAATCCAATATTCCTCTTTATACCTTCCACATTTCTGATTAGGTGGACATAACCCTTAATACACATAACATAATTCATCCCTACAACAGTACATATTCTTTCCTTAACCTGATATGAAGTGCATGCTGCACATGTGAGCAATTTTGATGATCAACTCGGTCCTTTTATCTTATCACATTTAACCATAGCTGTCTTTGTTTTCGCTGACGGGCAGTGGCGGCTGGTTTTGCATTAAGTTTTGAGCCATGACTCCTATTCTGGCTCCCAAAAAGAGCCCATGTAGCCTACAGCCCTGTAAGGGCGAGTCCTTTTTAACCTCCAGCTAACAAACTGACATCATTATGACCTTAAAAGGGTCTATAGAGTTGGCGGAATGGACAGTCTTGAGGAGTTTTAAAGATATGAAGAAGAGAGAGAAGTTTATGAGGATTATCTTCTGATTTCTTATGTAATTAAATAAAATGGGTGTGTGTGTTTCCTGAGGATGTCACCAAGATTGTGAAGTTATTTTGCCAGCCAGACTGATGCTAATGCAACCACTGGCTCTGGTATGTGCAATTCCACTTTGACAACGCACACTGTATATACCTGCTGCCTCCAGAAGATGTGGAAAAAAAAAAAAGGCTGACAAAATTTACAAAATGTAACTTTATTTTGTCTTCCTAGCATCATTGCTATAATTGCATTCCATGCATTACTTTTTTTTGGCATTCAAATGTGTCTGGTTGAAGAAATAATAATCAAAGTGAAACAGACAGAAAAAAAAACATTAATTAAAATGGGCTATTGAGATTCTGGGGAGGTTTGTGTAAGATGGCTCCACCAATTTTAGTGAAAAAATAGCAGAGACCACGGTTGCCTCAGACCAGGTCAACAGTTCTCTGAGCAAAACGCAGTCAATCTTGACACCACAATTGCTGTTTGCTGCTAGATTTGCCAAGGACACTCCCTTACTGAACTCCAAATGTGGTGCATGGCAAGTCACCAACATGCAGAAAAGATCCAAGAAAAGGAAGTAGGAAAAAAATAGCGGCCTTATTCGTGAAAGACACAAATACTGTGCCAACCCATCAGCAGCAGGGAGGGGAAAAAAAGGGAAAAAACACCAACAACAATTGAAACCCACCAATGACCGTCATGGGGTAGTTTAAGTCCATCAATGATGAGTGAGGTACAGTTGTAAATCCTGCCAGTGACAGGTGGGGTAGAGATTGAGGCCCACCCAGTGAATGATGGGCTGAGTTGCAGTCAAATCCATCTACATCAAAGCTCCAGGCCTCGTCTTCCTTCCTCTTCGACTCTCTAAAGAGGCTCAGGAGCCACAGCTATCACTCTCTTCCTCAACCTATCCCTCCAACCCCCCCCACCGCCCCCTTGATTCGCCCTTTCATTATCTCCACCGCAAGAAGGGAGAGAAATGGGTGGGGGAGAAGAAAAAAAAAACAGAAGAAGAGGAGAGTGGAGAGGTCTGAAGAGGTTTTCAAATCCAGTGAAGCCTGTCATATTACAAAAACATGTCGCTTTAAACTAAATGTGAAATATCAGTAATTGAAGCCATAAATCCACTGTTGTGTTTCCCCTCACCTCCTCCCCCTCCTTCCTTTCTCTCACTCTCTCTCTACCCATCCCTCCCTTGCTCTCCTTATTTTTTGTAAGGGTGCTTTTGATGAGCGGTAAATTGGAAATTATTTTGTGTTGTAATGCCGCTCTGAAACGTCTTCCCATTACCATGCGTCAGTCAGCGCTGACAGTGAAATTACTCAACTGTCAATCTGGCTATCAAAGGAGGTGGGTGGGGGTTGTTGGTAGAGGTGGGTGGTGGAGAAGGAGGAGGGGGGTTATACTAGGAGTTAGAGATTGATCAATAAAAGGAGGATGATAGCGGAGGAGAGGGGGGCAGAGAGAAGAAGAAGGCAGGGTGGGCAGGATGTTTCGTCCGTCATAATACTTCTGTTGTGATTGAATAAATCAAAGCTGTTGCGGAATTTAGCTGTCACTATTACCCTCCTCCTGAGTGTTCTTATTACTGTGTGTGTGTGTGTGTGTGTTTGGCGTGGGTGCCATTACTGGTACAGGCACCTTCTCGTGAGGGCAGCAGCAAATTAACCATAATTGCAGATAAGGCACAATAAGAGGGAGAAATGTATAGAATCAAGTAAATGCAATAATTCCTTTGTATGGCAATAATTTATGGTCTGACCAAGGCTCCCGTAACCTAGCTCAGATTCTCTCCCACTGTGACCCGAGAATGTGTGCGCAAGGTGTCCCAGAGGGCACAGCTGTGTTTTTCTTAGTGTGTGTGACTACATTTCTAGTTATATCGCTGGAGAATAACAAGCTAGACAAAGCATGACCTCCAGCTGATGATCATTGAAAAGAACATTTCCACCAATATAACCAAAATTGTTATTTTATGCCTTTTGATTCTTGTTAAAACACTCTTGTTAAGCTCTATAACATTACAACCATAGCTTTCATTTAAAAGGAGGGCAAATTGCAGTTGGAGGCGATGGCCTCACCTGCATCTTTGCATGTTGTACAATAGTTCACGATTGTTCCACTATTATTACTGCTGCAGTGTGTGCGTTGTTGTGATGTGTGTCTGTAATGACTGGTGTGTTGAGAGCTTCTGCAGCATATAGGGAGAGAGAGATAGAGCGAGTGGGGAGAGTGAGAACTCCTTTATTGCTCAATGCTAAATTAATTGCACCAATTATTCACGGAGAGAGTTGTCTAGTGGCGGCCTTCGGGGGGCGAGGCCCTGACCGCTCTCCCTCATTTTTAATTGGCTGTCCTGTTGAATAATTGATTGGAGCAAATGTGAAATGGATGGGAAGGTCCAAGTGTCTTTCATCACAACGGGCTGGCCGCTCTGACAGCCGGCCACAAACAAACTCTGCTGCTGTACGCAATAAACAAAACCGCACGCAGTTGAATTCAGCCCGGCCACTGCGGCGGGGTTAGAATAGCAGATGTGACTCCTGTGCAGGACACTGCCCTCTGAAAACACAACAAGATGCACAACCAGTAAAACCCATGCTGGTGGAGCGGGAATAAAGGAGATAGGGTGAGCAGGTGAGCCAAAAAAAAATTTGTATCATTGTGTAAATGGTGAGCGACGGTAAATGGCACTGATATAATTTGAAGTGGCAACTGAATAGTGAACTATATTTAATGTTTGTGACAGAGACTAGAGTGTGGAGAGGGAGTTGACGTAGAGCACTTACTCAAAATCAATGGGAAATGTAGACACCGGACTAACAAGACCCCTGGTACGACATGACAATTAGCAACATTTACAGTGCTGTTTTTTTTTTTTTTTTTTTTTTTTTAAATTAAAATGCTACAAGTGACATCGTTAAAACTTAGTAACTTAGTAACACTGTTATTCCTTTACTTGAACTGATGCTCACATTGCCCAGTAGAGATGTAAAATCCCTCCTGCAATTGTATTTTGGAAAAAAATATGTATGGTAGTCAATGGCAAGAGACAAATTATTTTTTCATACCGTTTAACTTGTGCCATGAATTACATGTATGATGTTTGTCATTTTAAAAAAATAATTCATCTAGTAAAGAAAGTTGCAGTTTGTTGTTGGTTTGTTGTAGTACCATTTAGTTTTGTGTAAAACTGCTCTTATCCTTTTTTCACCAAATAAGAACCTTGATGCTATCGAGTGAACCACACCCCATTTCCATCAGCTTTGAGTGGAACATTTGTAATGTGTCATCAAGGAGGGACGTTATCAGTACTAGCAACAGGGCGGATCAATTTGATTACCTGTGAGCTTTTGTTCTGTAATATCAGATAATTGTTTTTTTTGTTTTTTCTTTAATTATTATTCAAAAACCAAGCATGGACCAACTACTAATAATAACAAAACGGAGAAGACTCCATCCCCTCTTTCTAGCATGTGGGATATGACATGCCCACTGATGTCGTCAGGGGTTGCACTTCTGGTCAAGGAAAACCTGCTATTTTTTGGTTCCAGATAGAAACCAACTTTTCAGGTTCCGTAATAACTTACTTTTAATTGAAATGCTTCCAACAGTTCAAAATAAAGTGCAGGAACTGAAGCGGAACCCATTCTGCGTTGGTAGAAAAGGGGCATCAGTGAACTATAGCTCTCATTTTGCACAATACTGCTCACCAACACCAGCTAGCTAGGTAACTTAGCTATGTCCCACGCAAAAAAGTAGCCTGATGTGTTTTGTCCAGTGACTTCTGGTCTTTTAATGAGCCAATAAACAAAAGAATGAGCAAGACCCACTGCTCATGTGACCATATCACCGTACGAAACACACATGCGTCTAAGCTTCAGCAAGAGAAAAGGTCATGACGTCATTTGTGTGACTTGCGTAGTCTTTTCAATTACTTATTTTCAGTCTTCTGTTTTTTACAACAATTTACTTTCTTCACTTGCAAAACTATCTTTTACATTGACAAACATTAAATGTGTTATTCATAGCGCAATGGAATGGCAACATTCTTTCTCTCTCACCATTGCCTATCATACAATTTTTTTCTGAAGCTCCCATGATGATCCACCAGAATGGGAGGGACTCTATGTGGATATAATTAGAATACCATAACTGATCAGTCTACTAATTCATGCAGTACACAAAAACAATTTATTTTTTATGTTCTTCTGCAAAAAAACATCTGTCGTTATTGGCTGTTCTAGAGTGCTTCCCATGAAAAAGTGATCAAAATTGTATTTACCAAATTGTCACGATAAAAAGTGATTCTTTAGCAGAGGTAAAATCAAACACTCACAATTCCATGAATGTTTAATATATACTGTAAATCTGTCCATCATTTTATACACTCCTGTTTCTGTCTTACGTAAACACATTAAACACACACATATTCTTACGTGTGTGTCATCCATGGACACACACACACATCTCACAAACATGCACACACAAACCCCTCGGTAATCAAAGGCTATTAACTCTCAGTGCTTTCGCAACAAAACAGATGTAAGATTCATGAGTCCCTGCCCGTGACTGTTGTCTTTGCCACAGGCTAGTAAAGAAACAATTAGTGCAGAGCTGGCCTCACTGTCCGCCACAATCAATAGTCCCTGATGGTCTTCTAAGCCTATTGACCGAGGCCCGTTCCTCTCCCTGACCCCTCATCTGTAGCGGCCGACAGCAGCTCCAGTCCACCTATGTGGACCTTGGGAGGGGGTTACCAGGTTAAACAAGGCCGATCCATGCAAACAGGCATTTCTTAATATGGTCTGCCTCCGCCTGCATTTGTATGCAAGGTGCGTAGTGGACATTTATAACAGGTTACCAGCTATTTAGCTTGATATAAAAACATCAAACTTAAGGGTGCACATCATAAAAAAGGCAAAAAAATTACAACAATACATGGACAGAAGGAAGAGGAAAGAAAGCCTTAAGTCTTGAAAACTTGCCTACTTTTTGTAAATGCCTGCATTGCAATTACCACCAAACTGAGTTATCAAGCAGCTTTCCCTCCTGTTAAGGGTTGCAGAAGTCTAGAGGTGTTTGACAGTCTGAATCCCTACACTGGTTTGGTAAACGACTAAGAAGCTGTGTGATTCTCAGCAGGTGTATAGTTTCAGACAATAACAAAACTTAAACTGCAACTTAATCTGTTCTTCAAAATAAAAACTTAATGTTGAACTTTGGAATAATTACAGTATAAAATTAAGCATGCTCAAAACAAGAGGATGCGATTACTATGCATTGTTATTTCTCAAACTAGGCAAACTGTAGGGTTGTACAGACAAAACAGTCTAGGGTCTATGTAAACCTGTGTTTTTGAAGACGGTGTCTGTGTGTGTGTGGCTGATGCTGGTCGACTTACACACACCATCTTGTACCAATCATCTCACTTAACAGCAGCCTTAGTGGCACTGAGGCAATCTGCTGATGTTACAGTAATTGTCTGAGTTTGTGTTTGTGTCCTGACAAAACCCTCCTCCTTCCGCGCTTGTAGGAACATCTGGACCGGTCCAACTCACTGCTCCCCGGCCTTCTGTGACGAGTTTCTCCTCCATACTGCCTGCTAAGGAGGAGGTGGAGGAGGAGGAGCGTAAGGGCAACAGAGATGGAAGGCAGGGAAAAGGTTGAGACAGAGGAAGTGGAGCAGCTGTAAGGATGAAGGGGCGGGCAGCGGTGAACAGGTGTCACTCCCACTGACGGGCTGCCACCGTGGCCCCCCACCCTGACCCTCCCGCCCCACCTACACACTCACGCAAGGTTAGTGGGGATAGTGATGGTTAGGAGAGCACCCATCCCTCACCCATTCCCAGCCCCACGCCCACCTTCCTCCTCTTCCTCAGATGGCACCTAAGCCTCAACTCAATCTGTCTGCTGGGCCCACAGACTGACATACAAACGCGCACACATGTGCTCATTAGCACACACAAATGTGCCTGTACATATTCATAAGTGTGCCAACATGTGAATGCATGGGCATAAGCTGGTAAATGGATGCAAACTAACACACATAAACACCTTTGCTCCCGTAAGGCACTCATTTTCTTTGTACTTTGTACTCATCAGATCAAGCTGCGCAACCTTTGTCTGCAAAACCAATAACTGAATATTTCTTTTTCTTTTTGTTACATTTATCATTTTTGTGTCACTAAATCACTGTAACATATATTCTGAGCATAGTGCCCTCGCTCTGATTGAATTGGATGGCAGTCTATAATGTCTTAAGTGTCTAATTATTCAGTCTATTAGTGTTTGAGTCTGAGGCTACATTTAAAAAAAAATGCATATTTTGTCCAATTAACTATTCAAAAGTGAAAAGGTAATCATTTACAACAATATAAAACAGAGAAAAGCAGCAAATCTTAACTTTGTCTATGAATATTTTTGTCTCCATTACTTTGTAGTTACTATTTATGTTGGTTGTATATAGTGCTTTTTTTTAATGCTTCATTTTTAATAAAGTAGACTTTCATAATGTATAAATGACTTTATTTCCTCTAAGGTTGCTTATTTACACTGTATATAAGTCCTTGTACTGTATTTTGCTGCTGCTTCTCTTCTATTTCCTGGTGTGGGATCAATAAAGTTTTATCTTATCATGTCAAAATTGTCATCAATTAATTTTCTGAAAATGGATAAATCGTTTAATTGACTCCATTGTTTAATTGTGTCAGCTCTAAGAAAAAGAGATGAGTAATCTTGACCATGCCACCGGCTCATTTGTTTACAGTAATCAAGCAAAAACATCAGAAATAATTAAGCAGCAATGTACTGATGTTTAAAAATATGACATGTAACAACCTCATGAGGAATGAAAACAGCTGCCTCCCCAGTGAGTCAATCAATTATCAATCAATCAATCAATATACAAATCTATTGATCCGTGTCCTGTATCCATCCATTCCTTTATCTGTCCATCCATCCATCTGTGTCCAATCATCAGTGCCCTTACAGCCTTCATCAGCCTCTTCACTGCACGCCAGTGGCGTTACAGGACAGGGTGGAGGGAGGGACAGAGGGAGGTGCAGGTGTGTGTATAAAGCACCCCCCCCCACCCCCCCCCGCCCTCATCCACTTCCCTCCCTCCGTTGCCGTGGTGAGGAGGGCAGTAATTACTCTGGTGTCAGCGTTGCTGGGTGCGACTCCTCCCCCGGCAAGGGGCGGCGGGCATCCATAACCCATCGTCCTGCCACGGGGTAAACGCCGGGCCATCCATCACGCACCCACTTGACAAATACCTTCCATAATAGAAGTTTATTTTTATGGGAGGCTGAATCAAGGACTTTCCCATGCATACAAAAACGTGTCAGAATTATTTATGGCTTGTGCTGAGACGCACAATATGTCATATCAAAGTCCCATCCCGCTTGCCGGCGCTGCTGCAAGCTGCCGGCGCTTGGCCTGTCGATATCTCCGCTCGCTATCAATAATGTGGAACACCGCCACGATAAGCCTCAGGATTCGGAGGTCATACTTGACACACACACAAACACACACATGGGAGCTGACACACACACACACACACACACACACACACACACACACACACACACACACACACACACACACACAAAAGCAGGCATCACATGCATACACAGACAGGAACATGCAAAAAACTCACACATGATGACATACATCGATGTGTTTTCAAATGCATATCAAACGAAGGCAAACATTTTCATGTGCATACAGGAGACTCGCTCACACACACACACACACACACACACACACACACACACACACACACACACACAGGGAGGGGAATGTAAAAACACACAGTTGAAATGAGAACATAAATTCATACATGAGCCCACATTCCCACATGTAATGTTCCTAGCAATGAAAACAAACATGCTTTTGCACTCGCACATAAAAGCACAACACAGGAGGAATACCAATCTCGGCATGAAAGTGAGTTTTCCGTTTAACAGTTTATTTTCTTTACCCTCAGTTCCTTCCCCTAAGAGTAAAACAATTACCCAAACAAAGATGTTCACAAGGCTGAACTTGACCTGCGGTGTGGTGAGTGGGACCGCGGATTGCCATCAGTCAGTCAAAATCCCCGCCAAGGTCAGACGGAAACAAAATGGTTTGCAGACAAGGGAACGAGCCTGATCTAGCTGCTATGTCTTTGTGTGTAAAGTGTGTACGTATGTCCGCACGCGGTAGAATAATCTCCGACAGTACGGGCAAAAAAAAAAAAAAAAAAAGAAAACATAACAACTTAAAGGAAATCCCTACACTGCAGCCTGCAAATCTGAGAGCTGTCAGTCAGGGTGAGTGGCAACCCCTTTCGCCCAGAGAAACGGCAATAAATTGGGTTTCCTGATAAGGCCCCGGCATCACCAGCACAACGCCTGACCAAAAAGGGAAAAAAAAAGAAAGAAAAATGAGCTGCTTTTCTGTAGGCCACTTGAGTGCTGTCAATCAACATGACTGACAGGCTCACATGTCGCCAGTGGAGAGAGCAATGGAGGGAAAAAAATAGATTAATGTACAGAAGAAAGAGCGGTGAGAGGGAGGAGAGAGAGACAGCATTAAGCCTGGCTGGGAGAAAATGAATAAATATGATAAATATGATAATTGAAATGATGAGATTTTGGTACTTGGTATTGGATTCCGCTATGTGCCCAAAGGGATTAGTCCTCCATTCACTGTCATTTGCAGCCTTTCTCTCCCCTCCACACACACACAAACAAAATGCCCATGCATGCTTACAAACACAAAATACATACATTTAACAAAAAGATGTAAGTCTACCAGGTGGGTTGTTGTATGTGTAAAACTCTGAGGCAGCAAGAGGTGATAAACCTAAAAGTAGCCATCTGAGAACCCACCGACAAAGTAAAAAAAAATAGGGAAAAACAGCGTCGGCAGCAGCGGAAGAACTTTGTCCTGTGAAGACAGAAGATGTATGGCTCAGGGGAGATAGTAGCAACAGTAAATGATTACCTTTTTACAAACTGGGCCTTTGTAATAAAATGCGTAGGGGGGAGTATTATCAATTCAGCCGCCCGGTGAAGATAGCATTTCTGAAGCCACGGCGAGGCTGATCACTATCTAGAGAGGAGCCTGAATCTGTATTCCTCACGACGAGTCCAGGAGGGAGAGGGGTCTGGGACCTGTATCTTGTGTGTGCATGTGAGAGAAAGTGTGTGTGTGTGTGTGTGTGTGTGTGTTTCACTGAGAAAGACATCCGTTAAGGCCTCTTATGCCTGCAGGCCCAGCCGTGACAGAACCGAGATCTATTTTCTTACACCCACAAACAGAAAGACATGCAAGAGTGTGTGTGTGTGTGTGTGTGTGTGTGTGTGTGTGTGTGTGTGTGTGTGTGTGTGTGTGTATCTGCAGACACACACACACACATGAAATCTCTTATACGTGCAAACATACACACTTAGTCCTTGGGGCAAAGAACTATAAGATTGGAGATGTAGTCCTGTGTGAAACTGCGTGTGTGTGTGCTTCTTTTTACAGTACGTGTGTATGTGTGTGTGTGTGTGTGTGTGTGCCAAGCTGAGATTCTCCGTTAGATGTCTGATTCTGGAGAGAGACACTGACAGATGACATGTACACACACACTCTTTCTCTCAAACAACACACTTGTCTGATAGCAGTCAAACAGGAGTAGAAGACAACGCAGAAGAGACAACAGACAGACCGGCAAACAGATAGAGAGACAGATAGCATGGCAGAGCTCAGCTGCTGGCCCAGAGTCACATCACTCACTCTCAACACACAGAACTGGTAAGACATCATAACGCACACAAACACACAGCACAAGAAGAAAGAGGCAGAAAGCGAGCTGATGCACCGAGAGTAGAACAGGGTTAAAAAACATGGGCAAACAGTTATAAAAGGGATGTCAGTGCAGCCTGGGGTGTTAATGCACGCTGTTGAATTGTGGGATATTTAAATGAAGCGGTGACCAATGATGTGACACCCATCTGTCCCTCACATGTGTGTGCACACATGCCTGTTTTACAACGTCAAAATACACTACTGCACCCCTCACTCTTTGCCAACGGGTATCAGAGATCACAAAATTTTAAAGTGTAAATCAGTTCCCACCATATTTAATGAATTCAATCACTCATAAAAGTACATAATATTCAATGTTTTTAATATCTGGCAGAATTTGGATTCAGGTTTTAGGATTATGGCTCAGGTTATATCTGTCTGGTGACACCTGGGCGCTGCTTGACATCCTCCTGGATCCATTTTCTTCATGTTTATATACTTTTTATCATTTGGAATGTCTATAATGTGATTTTATGTTTTATGTTGATCTGTTCTGTACACAAGACATCTGTTGCATGTCTGTCCATCCAGGGAGAGGGATCCCTCCTTTGTTTCCCCGTTAACAGAATTTTCTTATCTGAATCAAGGGTCAGAGGACAGAGGGTGTTGTATGCTGTACGGATTGTCAAGCCCCTTGAGGCAAATTTGTGATTCATGATATGGACTATATAAATAAAAGGACTATATAAATAAAATGACATGACATAAATAACATGACTAAAAAATAATTATTAGCATAAATTTTAAAGCGCATTACATCATTTTGCAGGCACTTTTATCTAAAGCAGCGTACAACAAGTAAGCAAATTAATTAAGTAAAATAGACAGTTTCACCATGCACATGTTGAGCGCCCTTCCCAAATTCTGATCTCTTATTTGAAGTTATGTTCCCTCGTTCAGATCTTCATCTCCAACAAACGCACAGCAAAGAGCTCTGCTACAGAAACACAAAAGTTTTTCCCCTCTCCATCCTCCTTATTCTCTTTTTCCCCCCCTTTTTCACAGGTGTCAGAAGAGATTTCATGGCCTGTGCGTATGTGTGAATTTGCCACACCCCTTTTGAGTGCTAATTTACCCTTTTAGGTTTAATCTCCCAGTGAGTGGCTTTCCTCACCCTTTAATTAGGCTATGGGGAGTCGACACCAACACTAAACACACACACACTTAGACTTTGAGACACGCACACAGACTATTTCTCGCTACTATACACACACACACACACACACACACACACACACACACACACACACACACACACATACATGTACACACATCCACTCAAATGCTGCAGTCCCAGACTTGAGACACGCTTTGCTAAGACAGTCCTCATCAGCCCTCTGTGGGCCTCTTTCACACTCTGGCTCCCCTCAACTGCACCAGTCACCAAGACAGGACAGAGAAAACGGGAGGGAGAATAAGAAAAGAGGGGGGATAAAAAAGTGAGATATTCTGCACTTGTGAGAGGACAGAGAGAGGTGCTGGTGGTGAAGGCGTTCATCTCCGAACCTTTTCCATTTCAAATCTATTTGTCAAGTTAAAGCTGCATTAAGCCACATCAGATTTTGGCAGACCCAAGTGGCAGCGGGAGATAGATGTTTGAATTTTTTAAACTTTAAAGACTTCGCTCCTCATAAATTTTCTAACAAGATTTTGGTGATATGTGCACTCATTGAACCCAAATCATGTGCTGAAAACATCTCTGCAACAGATCAGGCCAGGCATTCTCTCATGTTAATGAGATGCTCGAATTTCACTCATTAGTTTGTGATTTAGGTGAAAAGCAGTTTTTTTTAACATAAAACTCTTGCTCTAGGTGCTCAAGGTGCTCCACAAAATCCTTCTTTCTAATTGTGCATCTTTGATGAATTCTGTTGTAGTACTACCAAGTACGCCAAAAGAGCTTTCACAGTAACACCCGAAATACATGGGGCAAGGACGCAATGCGTCATGTAGGCGAGGCGAAGCAGGGATTTTTACCTGCTGAACAGACCCGTCTTTGTAGCGTATGGTTGCGTGCCAGCTTCACTGTATACTGTGCATATGGAGTTTTGGCAAGTGATAATGCAGTGGATTATGCAGGGTTCGGAAGCGTAGGTTTTATTAATTGGTACTGAATTAATTAATTGGATCATTTTAACTACAGGATGCATTGATTTGATTGATTTATTTTAATGTAAAAACACCCACAAGGTTGCTCCGCCATGTCACATTGCCTCTAGCACAATGAAGTATTCATTCTAATCATTTTTAAACAGATTGTTTTTGTTTTTCACAAAGTTCTGTGTAGTTCTTACCCATTGGAGGGCTGTACAGTCACACACACACACACACACAAAAAAAGGCCAGTTGCAGTACGACACCTGACCAGGTGCTCATGGCTTCTGTGGTCTATGTAGCAGCTTTCATTGGTTGCGATAGACAAACTCTGCTGCGAGCATGCTGTTGATGATGTGTTGCATTGCAAATGTGTCCCATGTTTCTTCTGTAAAGGGTGTTTTGGACAGAAACATCCTACTGAGCTATATCATCACACAGTAGAAAAACTGGCAGATCTTTGCTCTCTGGATTGCCGCCCTAGATAGTGTCCTTCTTCTGCATCTACAAGTGTATTTCTTAGAACACAGCCTGTACCAGTGCGAAACACTGAAAGTCCTCTCTTCCATTTTTTCCATGTTTTTCTTCTCCAAACAGACCGCAGATTTACCCAAACAAAACTGGGCACTAAAGAGGGAAATACAATAACAGCAGTAGTGATAGCGGCTTGTTATGTTGGAAATAAGAGGGCACTTAATTGGGGTCTGATAGTCTAATAGGCAGCCCCTCTGATTACCAACTCTGCACATTGGCTTAAATTAGCCCACTGATGAGCAGCCAGGGGATTCAATTATGCTGGGGGAGAAATAAGGGGCCCTAATAGGCCACTGTATCAGGAAACATGGGGCTGGGCTGGGCTAAAGCGTTGGTAATTGGTTGTTTAGTTGGGGAAAGTTGAGCCTGTTGGTTAATTAGAGATGCCAAGACGTTTGGAGAGCCACCAAACAGACGACACATGGAAGCTCGAGAGGCGAAGGAAGAAGACAAGGGTCCTTGGCACAGCAAAAGGGGCAAAGGTCATGGTGAAGATCTCAGAAGTGCACTTCAGCCAATGAGGGTGTAGATCAGGGAAAACATGTTGGTACTAGGGGCTGTGTTGACTCAGTAAAGGTCAAGATGGGGCAAGCAGGGCTGAAAGTGAAAATCAGCAGTCTGGCCTTGTCTCACAACCTCCTCTCCTGAACAGTTTCTGCCTCTCTTTCTTATCTTTTCACTTTTCTTTCTAACTCAACTTCTTTCTTCCTTTCTTTCTGTCGCTCTGTCTTTGTTTCTTGTCTTGGACAGGTTAGCTGTTAGCTGTAGCTGGATATGTACAGTGTCTGAATTGAAGGAGAAGGAGGATTGAATTATGGATGAGGCTTTATAGGAGCCGGCGGCCTGTCTGGTCCCATATTCACTGTCCCATACAGGAGGAGCAGCCCTGCCTGCGAGCATCCCCGCCACACGTCACTCACAGGAGGTGTTTGTGTGTATCTATGTGTGTGCTTCTGTCGAGGTACTGTATGTTCACATGAAAGCAGACTCCAGTGTTCTGACAAACATTCCCGAAAACATACACCAAATATTTTTCCTTTTATCTTTTGATTATAAGAAAGAAGTTATGCATTTGATGTGTGCTGACACATTATAAACAGTCCTGTTAGACTGTCTGAAGAGTAATAGTTTATATGAATGATTCACACTAGGGAAACAAAAACTGGTGCCATAGATATCCAGGAAAAGTTGTTTCAGTGTTTGAGCTGGAGTCTAAGAAGAAATATGCTTATTAACTACTTACACTGCCTCAAAAAATTCAGATTTTGTAGATAAATTCAATCTATATGTGTGGATACAAAACTCTTTCCTGCTGTTCTCCTTCTTGTGCCCTTGAACATTCGACTTTCTGTGCTCCACATGCCACGATCACAATGTAGTATTTGACTAAAAACCTATGCAGACTGAATTTTATCCTTTTGTCCCGCTATCACACTGCAACTGTTTGGCTGTGCCCTACATAAGCCATCTGCAACTTTTTAGAATATTGCAACATAAGCAAGCACCTAACATAACTGTGCCACTGCAACACCAGGGAGTATATATCAAGTGTCATCAATCTGCCTCAAATTTTCTGACAGTGACAGAACTTGTCCAGAGGCTCAGACGGAGGTTGACCCAGTCTGTCAATGACACTACACTTCCACTCATCATTTACCGTGTGGAAAAAAAAAATCTGTCTGTGATGGCCTAAAGGTGGCAAAGACACAATGTAGACATCACTTCACATTCGGGGCAGCTGGAAACTGACTGCCTCTACATCTCCACACTGATTGGATGGGACTTGTCAGTCAAGGATCTGAATGGCCACTAAACAGCTGAGCTGAGGCCCTCAGATTGGCGCCAGGAGGAGGGAAAGGGAACAGAAGACGAGGATGAAACAAAAGACCGTTTGTTGTGGCTGATGAGTGATAAATGCAGCCGGTTGGGGGAGTTTTCATGCTCATTGGAGCAGGTCATTATGCAGGAATTGCTGCTCGCTCGGCCCAGATCGGCCCTGTATTGGTTTACCGAGACGCACGCAACCTAGGGTGTGCATTTTCCCCTAAATCTCTTCGCTAACCCCCCAGACAGACACACACACACAGACACAGACACACACACACACACACACAGACACACACACACACACACAGACACACACACACACACACACACACACACACACACACACACACACACACTCCTTGTTGCATGTCTGCTGGGACACACTGGCATTGAGCAGCTGCTTCTAAACTGTTACATCTCAACTAAGAATACATGTGGAGTGTGTAGATGGAAAGAGGTTAGTAAGAGGGACGTTTGAGGGAAGGATGAAGGGGCAGAAGAGGGATACACAATTAGAAGTTAGAAGAAATTCACTTCAGTCCTTAAACAATTCTTTTCCACCATCAAGGCATGGATTGTGCTCAGGTTTGTGTACTTATTTTTAAAGAATTCAGAGCATTTTCAACGCCCCAAAAATAGTTGGTTCCCAGCTGAAACCAAAAAATTGCAGGTTTTCCTCAACTTGAAGTGCAAACCGTGATAACATCGGTTGATGTGTCATATTTTACAGGTTAGAAAGAAAGGTGAAGAAGGTAACGATGGAGAAATCAAGTCAGAAATTGTTGGAAAAAGGAGTGTGCAGTTGTCTAATTAATAGTTGGTCCATGTTTGTTTTTTGGACAAAAACAAATATATGTAATAACAGAAGAAAAGCATGCGTGGGCTGGTTGCTAGATAGCACCAGAGTTCCAAGAATCCTGAATGGAACCAGTTCAAGAACCAGAGCTAATTTGGTAAAAAGGGGTGACAATGAGCCATTCAGGACCAGACGAAGCTGAAAGGTGTTCCTCCTTGAGGGAATTCTCCAATTAACACCCCAACACTGGCTTGAGCTAATCTTCAAGTTTAAACATGCAGGCATGTTGAGGTTGCTTTGTGTAGTCGGGGAAATTAGATATGATGGAAGAAGAATAACAAACACAGGCACAAAAGTAGTGTGTTGTACAAACCGAAATGAAGACATACTGTGACTACAAAAGACCATATTTATTACGTTAAAAGCCATATTCACTAGGACTTGAGAAACATTTAGAAAACTGCATATGATGTGTTTTCTATGTGGGATTGCTTTGATCGTTTTAACCTAAACTAAAACAGCTGAGCTCAATTCCATCAAAGTTTGCTCTTTTCTTTGCTGGTAAAAGTATCATACATTTTTTGGCTTCCCCTCAAGCCAATAAATGCTTCATTGTTGATTTTGTAAGATACAACTCAAAATAACTAAATCTACGGCGTGACAGCATCAGCACAATGAGCCACCCTGTTAATCTGACTTTACATCGCACTGAACAGAATGACTTTTTTCATTAATGCCCATCATGTGAACGCAACAGAAGGACGGTGACACAAAGACGCAGGTTCATCACTAACGCTGACGACTTGATGTCCTATAGGTGTTTTTTCAAAGATCTGTGATGCATTGTTTTTTTTTTTTACACATATTTTCCAACACAGAAACGTGTCACATATAACACATTGTTATTAGAAACAGATGTTGATTTTATCGTCGGTGTCTGAGGCTTCTCTCACAACGTCGACACAGTGTCATATGCGCTGGGATACCAGGACACATTTGCATGACATACACACCTGTCCTCCACAATCCAACACGTCGCTGTAACACAATACGCAAGTAAAACTCAGGAGAGTAATGTTTCATTACATGATGAACAGAAGGTGAAAGCGAGGGAGGGGAGCCGGCGAGGCACACAGATGCATAACTTAAGTAAAAGCCATCCAAACCCATATTTGTTTACAGATTTGTTTAATAAGGAAAAAATATATGCAAACAAATGAATTTGCCTGTGGTTGTAACTGTGTATTAAGATCATCACTTACAAGGCCAGGTCTCCTCTAGCCCTCTACAGTAGCCATCCATCATGCATTATTAAGGAAAATAGAATCTGCATAAAGCAGCAACAATGCCTTGAAGAAGTTTATTTATTTATTTGTTTTATCTGCTTAGGCACTAAGCAGCAGATCCAAGTACTCAGTCGCTGTTAGCTAATTACAAAGCATTTGATCGCTATGCCCCCAAGACGTGCAATTATAACCTTGGTTGGAAATTAGGGAAATATTTCACAATTTAAAATAGTGGGATGAAGATGCTCTGACAAAGCTAATGGCGACATCTCACCTGTGTGTGTGTGTGTGTGTGTGTGTGTGGTGTCTGAGTCTGTGTGTGTGTGTGTGTGTGTGTGTGTGTGTGTGTGTGTGTGTGTGTGTGTAATATATTATTTGGTACTGAACAGGACAGGAGGCTGATTTAACAAAGCCATTGCCCTGCAACCACAGCTGACCTCGCTGGAGGGAGATAGCAAAGAAAGAAGGAAATATACCATTTCCCAAAGCTGCTCCAGTCACAGCGTACTTGCAGCATTTTAACTAGAAAGAAAGTTCTAGCAGAGGGGTAATTTAGCAAAGTCGCGGTGCTCTGAGGTACCTGTAGCTCGAGTTCTGCTGCAGTGCTATCTATGCCGAGATCACACAGGCGCCGCCACTTCTTTCTGGCATATCTCTCTGCAGATCGCACAAGGAAGACAATTGTCATTACCATTTTATTAAAATGTGTCCTATCAGCAACATTTTCCCCTCACATATCTAACCTCTTTTTTCATTTTTTTCCCCCTCTAATTCTAATCATCATTCCCCTCCATCACTTGCTGGGTCTAATTCCCTCTCTTCCTTCGTTTGCAAAGGACCTCTGCTTTCATCCTTGAGAAGGGCTTTAATTCGAAGTGCGACGCTGAATAAAGAAGGGAAGACGGAGAGCGAGAGAGAGTGATATGGAAAGACAGAGCAGCAGTGGAGACGTTCGGGTGTCAATCAATCTGGCGCGAGGGGCTGCAAGGGCCCGTGACTAGGGTGCGTTTGATCTGTGTCTTTCAAAGGGGGAACAGCGGGAAGGGCCATCACAGATGATTTGCCTCTCGCTGCTGGCCCTGGTGCCACTCTGACAGAGAGCAATCACAAGCAGGTTAATTCAACATCTACCTTCTTAATCTTTTTTTCCCCTGTCTCTTTCTTTTGGTCTCGTTCTGTCTACTTAGATGAAACACTGCTCTTTCCGCTACCACCCCCACCTCTCTTTTCTCTCTTATGAAAGAGGGAGAGATCACAAGTGTACTTCCAATGCCTTTTCAAACCACCTATAGTTTGATTGCTAAAGAGTTGTTGATTTTCTTCAGTCCTGCAATATAATTTATTTACGTGTTGCTACAAGTAAAATTTGGAGCAAACTGTAATGCATCAACGAAAGTGAAGAGGGAGCAGTAATTGTGGAGTAAGAAACACCGTCAGCTGCATTTTTGGATGATTTCTTTTGCTGTCACTCTTTGGGTTCATATCTGTGGTGTGGTGTGACCAGAATATGAATTAGAACGTCATGATGACATCTTGAAAACATGCTGCTTAACTCGACTGAAAGAGGAGGATATGTTTCCTCCAGATGACTGAAAGACTACGTGCGTTCCAGACAAGATCTGACCTTCACTCAAAACACTGAAAACTGAAACCCACCATGTGCACTGCTTGCTGTAGCTGGTGGAATCACAGTAAGATCATAGCCAACTTTAAGATGAAGCCACAGGACTGACCTGGACACATACAGAGATTTGCTCTAACTGTTATGTTCTTATATGGCTTAACAGGTCACACTAAGAGGGACGCAAAGAAACAAAACCTTCACCAAAGGTCAGGCGATGCATAAGGACAAACAGAGGTGAGGGAAATTCTGGGGTAAAAGACGTGTAAAAGGTGTGCTTTGGTTAAAGGTGAAAGGGTATGGAGAACATGAAGAAGAGAGGTGTTTTTAAGAATACTTGAAGGTAAAAAGGTTGTGCAGAGAGGTTAGGGCATGGAAGTAAAGGAGTTCAAAGATATAAGTTGGTCATTGAATTTGAAGAACAGAAATTATACCACCAATAGGCCTTAAAATAAACTTTTAAGGGTCAGCAAGAAGATAAAACTCCAGATCCATTCGGTTTCAACAGGAAATAAACAACAGTACCACCAGATTGCAGCCATCGTCGAGTAATGTCCCTGCCTGGCCTCTTTCCCATGATGCTCCCCTCCAACTCTACCGCTTTTATGTAAGGTCAAAGGGATAACAGGATAAAGGCTGTCCTCTCTGCTCCTCTGAAGGACAAGCACTCTGCCGATTGGATTTGGTGGCCTTCAAGGACAAAGGATGAACACTGGGATACAAAGGATCCAATAGCAGAGGAACAAGATTTCATCTGTCTCTATGGCCTGAGTGATTGGCAGGGATAGCTAGACCAGCAGTCTTTGAGTGCTGCCTCTTTGTGGCTGGGTGCCCTCCATCAGCATTGAATAGCGAGACTTGATCCATTGACAAAAACACACTCAATGATTCGAGAAGATCTGACCTCTGCTGAATGATACAGCCTGGGCAGAGTTGTAGGGGCAGCCAGGTGATTTAACTCAGTGGAATGAATTCAATCGTTTATTTGTTTGTGTGTATACACTGTATGTGTGTAAATGTTTGTGTGCATGTTACACATTGGAACGCAGATTAGAGAGAAAGATTAGAGGGGAAATTTGAGAAAACCTTTGAGAGGAGAACGGAAAGTGGTGGGTTTCAAATGTTGAAACAGAGGAGCAATTGTAGATGAAGAACATAATGTGTTCGTTAGGTTCCACGGCAAGGCAGTTAAAAGGGATGTTCAGAGATTTACTACAGCATTTTCATACAGTTGGGTGGATGCAAAGAGACAGATTTAAAAATAATGAGTCAATAATCAAAAGCAGCAACAACAAGAGATACAGAAACAGATCTACTGACTCTTGGTCCATAGCTTGGGTAAAGCTCCAGAAACAGTTAGTCCTGCACTTCCCATGATACAACTCAGTTGCAGCCTTTGTTAGACTTTCTCCAACTGTTCTTTGAAACTCCACACCTCCAGGTTGTGATACAGGTTCTCTGTTAAAAAGTTGACCCTAATTGAGATAACCAAGATGACATCAATATGGCATCACCTGGGTTATTTTCTCAAACTAGAAATCTCCTCTAGAGATACACAAAAATAATTACTTTATCACCTTTCAGGGAAATTCAATTTTTCACTCCACTGTTATGTTTTACACAGACACATAGGCCTTGCTCAAGGGCACTTCAACAATACCCTGGAGGTGAACTGGCACCTCCCCAGCTACTAGTAAAACTCTGTTACTGATTGGTCCATACTGGACATGAACTGGCCTCCAATGGGTCCCAAGCCAAGTCCCCACAGACTGAGCCACTGCCTTCCATTTTACAACTGTTTTTATAAGCAGAATCTTTATGACTAGTAAACTTATCTCCATGTGAAAAGTTGGTGGAGTGTCCCTTTAACTTCCAGCTAATTCAGGAGCTACTCAGCAGTCAATAGGACAAAAAAGGTGGTAGTGGGCAGATGTGTAACTGTGACACTGAACATGAATCGTATGGAATGCTGTGGATGTTGAGAATAGGCAAAGACGTACAGTAGCCCCCTAAAGTACAATTTGAACAGTTAGTTACCTGCATGTAGGTAGGCGAGGTCTGGATTCTCAATATCAGGGTGATTTTCCTTCAGGTGGTTGCGGAACTCCATGGGAGAGTTGGTGGCAGAGTTGCATTTGGGACAGTTGTACATCTTCACGCCCTCATGTTTGCCCGTATGGAGAATGTGCTTCCGGATGTTCTCAGCACAGTTGGATCTAAGGGAGACAAACGAAGATAAAAGGCCTCATTCCTTTTTGGAATAGATGGAGAAAAAAAAAAAAAAAAAAAAAAAAGATTAAAAGATGAGAGTCATGAGGGAGAAAACACAAGATAAACACTTGGCAACTTTCCCGAAAAAGGTTTGCTGTACTAACATTTTATTTTGTTCCAATGATGACACACACACGCACATACACGCACACGCACACACACACACACACACACACACACACACACACACACACACTAGAAAAAACTCAAACTGGGCTTTGGAGCTAAGGGAGCAGCCGTGTTTGGACAGACTCTCAAAGCATTCATTGCCTAAATACGCCTCTGTGAAACAAGCCCACAACCAGCAAATGACTAAAGATCGCTTTCACAAACAACCAAACCCAAGTTGTTACACAAACAATATTTACATTCTGCAAATACTTTGATATTCCGTCATGCTCTTTCATATCTCCTATTTTCTTGCCTTGCAGTCGCTCAGGTTTAGTGTGTAATGGTGGTGGTGGGAGCAGTGGGTGATGCATCCTGTGAGAGTGCGCGTGGATCTAGAGGCCCACTGAGTGCGTTAGAGATATGTCTGAAGACATCTGTTATGCATTATGTATCTTTTGCAATTCTATGAAAGGTAAAGAAGTTGTGGTGTATGTTGTGTGCGCGCGGCGTGTGAGAATTTGCGGGTCTTCGGGCTGGTCAGATAGGGCAGGCCAAGCAGTGAGCTACTGCAGGGTGTAGGATGTAATGATGTCAGCTCAGAGAGTCACACACAACCCTCCGCTGATTAATGATGCTGCCTGACCTGCTCCCAGGCTCTATCTAAACCTGCCCACGGACACACAAACACAAACACACACATGTGTTACTGAAACCCTGAATGGACAAAACAAACATGCACATACATACATACATACTTACACAGACATGAGCAGACCTTAGTTTGCACCAAAATAAAAATTATAAATCTCTGATATGGCTACACAGGTGCAACTATTCAGACATGAATCCATAAACACCGTACCCCCCCCCCCCCCCCCCCCCCCACTACCTGCACACACACACACACACACACACACACACACACGTACAAGAGAGCACACACATAATGCATCATGCAAGCAAGCATGTGCAGTGTAGAACACAGTTTCATACACACACATAAACACACACCATCATGTGTTGATGGATGGGGCACTCGTGCTCAGTTTGGACCTGACATTCTCGGACAGTATAATACGCAATTACTCTCCCTTATCACCTTGGCCGGGACAATAAAGCCTCACAGTGCCATAGCTCACGCCAGCCAAGGAGAGAATTTGTTTTCACTTTTGCAGAGACACCTCTCTCCATCATGGGGCCACAGTCCAGCCCGGCTCCACTGGGGCCTTAAAAAAAAAAAAAAACAGAGCGGGCCCTCACTGGGTTCTGTTCATGCTGTATGAAACACATAAGCTGTAGCCACTGGTGAACAATGATGGCTCCTCACAAAACTGAACATTATAGTCAGTTGGGGTGCCACACTCTCAACAACAACAAAAAGTGTTTTAATCCACATCAATATGTCTGTCTTACCAGATCACTGATGATTAATTCAAAAATATATCCACTTCATGAACACCTTTCCATTTTCTTTGTGTCACAGAAGTCATTCCAGGCTCCCAAAAGTGTTGCATTTGCCTTTCTGGTTTGTTCAAAGCTAAGCAAAATTAAAACCAGGTAGTTAGCATGAGAGCTGACTGACACAGGGAACGAACAGACAAAAAAAAAAAAAAAGGTCCAGCTTTAATCCTCCAAAAAGACCCACAATGAAAGAGACTGCCAATACTGGCGACACCTGATTCACAGGTGACATGTAGCACAATCAAACAAGGCTCAGAGTCCAGAATTTTTTATTTATTTTTTTAAAAAAAAATGAGCTGCAGATGATGAACCTTAACTATGACCTCATATGAAAACAATACATTTAAGGCCTTGTAGGTGTATGTCATGTGTAATGAATGTGAAGAGCTTTAAGAATTTTAAGTATCCAAACAAGTGAGATTCACATGACTCTTAATATTCACACATATTCTCTAGCATTTATCCAGTAGATTGGCACCCACTGCTGTCGTGACTTCATCAGCCTTCACTAGCAAGTTCACACACAAATCATGGCCACATCTGTTGACTACTCTTCTGCTTAATGAAAAAAAGACAGACGCAAGAACTTAAAACTGTCACATGCTCACGAATTACCGCAAATCATGCTGCTAAAAAATGCATTTTTTACTAAAAGTGAACTGATTTCTTATTCGAAAAGTGGGAGCATAAATAGATAAAATTTGAAGCAGAGCTAAAAGGTTCTAAAGAGAGCGCGGGTGGATTCCTAGGGGGGCCATGCTATCTCTCAGATATGGTAATGGCGTAATTGTCATATTAAAACAACACAACGTGCATTTAGGAGTCAGCAGGTGTCACAGTTAGTGAAAGCCCACACCAGCCCTCCTACTATACACTGTATTAATTAGTCCCAACACTGTTTCAACTTCCTCCCCCATCCATGCACTCACCATGGGACTCAGCCATAGTGATGCTCAACGGATACATCACCCCTTCTCTGCCTCTTTCTGTCTCTCCCTCTCTCGCCCCTTTATTTTAGCCATTTCCATATTCCTCCTCCCAACGAGTGTATGGTAATGGGAGAGGTGTAATTGAGAGGCGCTTCGTTAGAGGAGATTTAAATGTGTTTCTTTGTGTGTGTTAAGAGTTGGGAGGGGAGGGGGTGTATTTGGATCATTGGGGCTATTTGGATCTTATTCTGCCAAGGAGGCTCAGTTATCATCATTAATGTCTCCCCCCTCCTCCCTCATCTCTCCCTTCACTTTACAAGGTCGCAAACCTTCCTGGCACTGACAGTAAGCGTGTCATCCTCAAAGCCGCCATCGCCTCAAATTGAAAGACTATTTTAACAGGTAGATTGAAACATGAATGCCGCAGCATTCAATAAACAATAATAGCCCCAGAAGGATGGTAACATGGCAGGAGTCAGAGGCTACATATCAATTAGACCGCTTAAGATGCCACTGTGACTTTAATGAGAAAAAAAAACCCTCCTCATTGGGAACAATAGAAATGATTCCTTAAACACTGAAGTAAAGAAGTTTTGCGGCTTGCATAAATAGCTGGAGAATAGTCAAATAGACATCATTAATTGACAGCCAAGGACTCCCAGTGCAATATCATTAGAATATTTTTACCACTATTCTCCTACTATAATTATCCCCCTCTATTATCTATCTCTGTCTGAATAGGAGATGAGTGGCATTTGATAGATCATTCACTCCCTGCTCATTTACATGCATTTGAGGAGCAGCCTTGATGGAGATCACATTGTATCAAGTGGGAACCATAGATGTCATCCATAATATTTAATATGGATATTTTAAAAGTAGAAATCAGATGTATACCTGTACAACAGATATAAATATTTTCTATGAGTAAGACCTGTCAATCACACAACTGCTTTGCCTCAGACCTTGATATGTCTGTACAAATGTGCCATATCTATTTCATAAGCTTACATCGAAAGGTCAAGCGTGCTAACTCATCTAGTAGCTCCTTATCGTGGTCAGGCCACCAGAGACGTCAGGGTTTAAACATGTATTCAGTGTGTAAAAGCAGGGCAGAGGCGAGGGCCCTCGCGGCTGTCTGAGGCCCCCGCATTCAATTCCTCATCCTCGCATTAGTAAGCCAGCGGGGCGTTTCCCCAACCTCCTCCTCCTCCCACCTTGCCCCCCCCCTTCACTGCCCTCTGGACCTCTCAGAACCCCTGGGGCCACCAAAATGTTAATTGGGCTTCTAATTTACTGTTTCATTTGCCACTATCTGTAATGATCATTAAGCATCAGTGCAGGAACAATGAGGCCAGCAACATTGGGCATGTTCTATGTACAGTATCTCTCTGATATTGGGGTTAGGCTATACAGCAGTGGTTTCATATAGGACCAAAATTTGCCCTCAAGGAAAAAAAAAAATCAGCCAATTTATATAATTACCTTTTTTTTTTTTTTTTTTTTACTTTACTTTGAGCCTTTGACCTGCTGTAATATGTTTAATGAGACATTTAGATAGATGGTGTGTTTTCATCATACAGTCTTCCTTTGTTTTTCCCTGATGTTCTGAGGTTTAGTGTCCCATGAGGTACAAAATTTCTGGCATAGCACGAATGAAATACAGGCAAAACAACAAATTCTTGCAGTATGCAAATTTAATATAGACTATTGGAAGGTCTAGTCTAACAAGACTGAGAGCCTAGAGCCATGCTAGCTGCTCTGTGAGAATGTTGTTGGGCACGGTGGTGCTTTTAATGTCAGCATGTTAACATGCTTACAATGACAAAGCCACCATCCTGATGTTTAGCAAGTGCTCACCATCTTAGTTTAGCATGTTCTAATATGCACTAAACACAAAGTACAGCTGAGGCTGATGGTAATGACATTAGTTGCGCAGATATCTGGTCACAATCTGAGGTTATTGACCTGATGATGGCACTAGATGGAAAGTCAGGGGATCACTGAAGTCAGCCGGAAACCACAAATATCTGTACGTTTTGTGACCATTCAAGAGTTCAAGCAGTAGAAACTTGACTTGCCGCTGGTGCTATGAAAAGTCAGAGAATCACCAAAGTCAGTAGAATTCATCCTCTGGGCACCTTAGATGCCTGTGAACAATTTCATGGCAAGCCACCCAAAAATTTCACTTAAACACGAAACTGTCAACCTCATGGTGACACTAGAGTAAGTCAGTGGATCACCAGCGTCAGTGGGATTCCTCCAATAGTTGTAAAGATATTAGAGTCTGAACCAAAGTGGTAGACCGTGTATCATCATCACCCTTTGAGGTATGCCGAAAATGTGGCTAATAAAAATACCAACCATACACTGGCCTAAAAACCTTGCGGCTCAACTCAACAGCACATATTAATAAAAAAGGACTCAATCTTCCTATGCGATTAAATGACACTTGTAATCATTTCAGCACAGTAATCTTCAAAGCATCTTACATGTGTCTGAAATCAAACATCAGCTAAAATTCCCCACACTGGTTGACTCCTAATTGATACATTCAAGACATACTTCATGATAACTTTAGGTACAAGGTGAGATAATCCTGTGATAATTGCAAAATAATAGTCTGTCTGCAATTATTACACCTCAGCATTTCATTTTTTTCTAAGTTGGACTGCATACAAAAGACTTATGAAATGAGTGGAGCGCTTCACTGCAGCGGAGCAGGTGTAGCAAGCTGCCGAAATGACTTTGTCACAGAGGGGAAAAAACGAATGAAGAGTACATCTAAAACCAATGATGGGTTTGAGATCATTCCCTTTCACACTCTTCTGCCACAACCTGACGAGGAAGCAGAGGATGAGAGAAAGAGAGAGGGAGAGAGAGAGGGAGAGACAGAGTCAAAAGGAGACGGAGGGAGAGAGAGAGAGAGATAGAGAGAGATGGAGATGTGCAACGCCAGCCAAAACTTTTTCAATTTCACCGACAATTTCCTGTGTAATTACTGATGTGGTATGATGGTGTTTTAATGACAGGGACCTGCCAGTGACAGTGACATTGTGTGTGTGTGTGAGAGCGAGAGTGTGCACGGGTGTATGTGTGTTGGGGGAGATCTGGCTGGGCCTGTTGATGATGGCAGAGTGATGAGATGGAGCCGTGCTGTGGAGATTAGACCTGTCTGCCCTCCACCTCTCCCACCCACCCTGCACACACACACACACACACACGTGAGCGCGCGCACACACACACACACACACACACACACACACACACACACACAAAGCCTCGAGCATTTACGCCACCCTCCACTTCTCCAAACTACCCTACAATGCCACCTGCTATCTCACCATCACACTCACTCACTTATATACCCGGTGCAGACCCTCCAACCTCCCACCTATCAACCCTGATCATCAGTGCCATGGTGGCGGCCATCAGCGCCACCAACCATGGGCGGGTCAATGAGCCGGTACCTGTAGTCGCACCAGGGGCAGCGGTACGGTTTCTCCCCAGTGTGGACCCGTTTGTGCCGCGATAGGTGGGACTGCGTGGTGGAGGCAAAGTTGCAGAGCTTACATTTGAAGGGTCTCTCTCCTGTGGGGTGGGGGGGTTTAAAAGAGAAGACACAGAAAATGGTGATGAGACCAAAATGACATAAATGTCACGCACAGACAAACACACATAGACACATGAATATACACACCCAGGAAGAAGACTACAACTGACATGGTTCAGCTGATATGTGACACCATTTTGCTGCATTCAGCAGTCCAAATTTAGAATTTGAAGTTGTTAATAATGTTATGTGGGATTATTTGGAGACCAATCAATGACAAAAACAAAGTCAGTAAAAGTATATTTTGCTGACACAACAGTAGTGTTAATTTAATTATCAAAAACTGTGACTAAATATGTTAGTCGACAACCTTTTTTTTTTTCATGACTAAGAGGAGATGATGACGAGAGGGCACTGACATCATGAAACACCAACTGGGGCTATATCAACATGCAGTATTGGTGACAAGTTAAGAAGTGTTGAGAAGGGCTACCCACTTTCTTTCGGTGCCCATGTTAACAATTGGGCTGTTCAGACAGCAACGGTTTGTGCGTCTGGTCTTATTTCTCCATCAGGACTGCACCAGCAGCACACAGTGATCACAGAAAGGACTTAAACTTACTTATTTGAGTTAAAGTTAACAACGAAAACAACAGGACTTGGGTCTTTACAGCTCTCATTGTTTCATAATAGTTTTAAAGAGTATGTGGCCTCAGGCCAGGTGTTGAATCCTGTTGGTTCAAAATAAAAAGGCAAATCAGATCATGTTACATGTCTGGATGTATTCCTTAAATTGATACTATCAGACCACTAGAACAGACACATATTGCATTC
Organism: Epinephelus cyanopodus; assembly: GCA_026686955.1. Taxonomy (NCBI): domain Eukaryota; kingdom Metazoa; phylum Chordata; class Actinopteri; order Perciformes; family Serranidae; genus Epinephelus; species Epinephelus cyanopodus. The sequence continues at coordinate 14,617,690 of CM048919.1, forward strand.
TTAATTATTTAACTTGTGTTTTTCATCATCAATAATGAGATGAAAAAATGTGTGAAATAAATTTGACTAAAATGACAATATTACTGGTTTGGCTTGACTGAAATGTTAATATAATCTGATGAATTAAAAAAAACTAAAGTGTCAACAGATTTCATTGACTAAAATTAACAATAATTATTCTTTGACTGCAATAAGACTAAAATGCCCAGACTTTAGGCAACTAAAACATTGTCCTTAACAAGGACATTTGACACAGGACTTTAACTATTTAAAAAACAGACAAAATGAACACTACTCAACAAAACCATGAACAGTTCTCAAGCTACTAAATAACAACATTTTCTGAAGTACATTTAAGTGTTCTTACTTACTCTGCACTGAAGGTGCAAAAAATGTTAAAATGTACTAAAATAAAGTACTAAATATTCTGTATGTGAAATGTTGTATGGGACTTGTCTTTTAAGTGTCAGTTAATGCTGAAGCACTGAAAGGGTTTGTGTCCACTGAAGAATTGAAATCAACTGAAGTACAATTGCTGTTATTTGTCCGTTTGCACGTAGTTTAACAGCTGAAGAGTTGAAAGCAGTTGGACTGCAATTTACGGAGTAAGCTATGAAGGCAGTTGAACTGTAAGCAGAAATAAGAAGAAATTTAAAGTGAGGTTGAAGCACCAGATGTAGTATGGTTGAAGTGTCAGTTGTCATGAAAGAAGTGACAGCAGTCTAAGTGTCAGCCAAAGTTTTTAAACCGTTAGTTAAAGTCAGTAAAGATACGTTGAAGTGTCAAAGTGTTGTTAAATGTTGTGCTTTCACCTCAGACAGTTTATCGGTCTGTCAGCAGGATGTTTAAAACTTGTGAATGCATCTCCATGAAATATCATGAGTAAGATTTTGATTGAAATCCAGATGGGAGACTTATATCATTAGATGACTGATGATTACCAATTTCAACACATGAACATTGATCTTACAGAGAGAGAATTGATTCTAAATTGTAGGTATGCTCACAGGGTTAAGGTATCAATTTAACTTAAAATCATAGTAGTAGGACTGATTTCAGTGGGTGTAACAGCAGGTTGGACATTGTCCATAACTGGCAGAGTTTTGTGCTCTCTGTATTTTTAGTTATTTCTTAGTCCAAATGGCAGACACGAGTAGTGAGGAAGTGTTTGACTCAACACCTTCGAGGATGTCAGTGTTTAAAACCTGCAATAAAACCTCACCCTGCTTTAAGAAGCTGCTAACCTACAGAACATTTACCAAGTTTAATAACATGGCATTCAAGTGACTCTTGTAGTGACATTTCAGTGCTGATAAGAATAACATTAGCCACCAACTCCTTGTAAATTTTGGACATGAAAGTGGAAATATTTGAAGAAACCAAATTATGACACAATGCTGTCTTAAGAAAACTTGAACCACAAAAATATTGACATCAACAGTGGCCTTTAAAAATCTGTATCTGTCAAACTCTGACAAGAAAACACTGTCAGACAGGGCGGTCCCTTCATGTGCGGCTGCATGACAACAGATTTGAATATGCAGCTAAATCAGTGGAATTGACACATGTCAACACAGGAGAGGAGGACAGAAATTGGAGGTTTCGGGGGGAAATGGCAGAGAAAGTGAGGAGCAAACAAGATGAATTATGAAAACCTAAATGAATATTTATAACAGGATTCTTGATCCTTGGGCGCCTGCCAGACAACGGTTAAGAACAGTATTTGTTTCACTATCCCAATTTCCAAAAAAGCACTCGTTATTGACAGCCTATCTGAAAAATGCAATTTCCCTAAGCGACAGAATGACATGGTGAAATGATAACTGAAATTAAAAATCTCAGATTCAGTCAGCCATACTGGTACACATGCCTATCACTGACAGCAGCATGTCACACTGATGTGCCTCTGTGTGTGTGTGTGTGTGTGTGTGTGTGGGTGGGTGTGTGGTTGTGTGAGAGAGAGAGAGCGAGAGAGAGAGCAAACAATTGCTAAAACTTTGTTAAAAAAATATTGAGGCTGTTTGGATCTTGAAGTGTCAATCACTGTCCTAGATTATGAAGGTCTGCACATACAACAGTTACTGTGTGTGCTTTGATTAGTTTTGGACATGAGTTCAGGGTGTGTGTGTTGTCGCTTACCTGTGTGTTGGCGTCTATGTTTGGTGAGGGCGTGTCTTGTGCCTCCAGCAAAGCCACACAGGTCGCACAGATAAGACTTCTCTCCTATAAAGACACAATGAAAGAGGAAGAAAAGGAAGGTTAAATCATTAGTCTTCTAAGGATGGAGAAAAAAAATCATAGGAGACAACACTGCCAAAAAATTACATTAAAAATAAAAGACTAACGGGAGATGTAGCAAGACCCTGGGAGGGAAAGATTTTGTTTTTGTCTCATTTATATTATGTTATAAATATTTATTTATGCACTCATTCAATTCCAAATCTCCTTCAAGAGATCAAGATATAATTCTTTAAAGTATAATTCCGGGTTACTAGAAGTCTAATCTTCTTTTAAGTAAGAAAATCATCAAAGAATCATACGGGTTTTGAAAGAACCCCAAGGTAAACCACATTTACTTGCAAGAGACAAGTGCAAACTAAAATGATCCAAAATGTCCATTGTAAACACACCCATCACAGTCTGACCATGGACTATATAAAAACAATGGATGTAGCCAACATGACGACCCCCATTGGTTTGTAGACCCCAAATTTGAAGCCTCTCGGTTGCCATTTTGGCCGTCATCATCTTGGAATTTTGGAACCAGAAGTGATCTGACTGAGAGCCTGAGGACACTAGTCGCAGACACCCTGTCACTCATGGTGGCCCTGCCCATAATTACGTGCAACTTTGAGCCTTAATAAAATGTAAACGGGTGAGTTATATAAAAATTCACCCCCGTGCAGTTGTTCTGAAAGGGGAAATGAGCTATAGAGACCAAAACCATTTCTCGTACCAGGCTGTAAACATGCCTCTCTCTGCTGTTAAGTTGGGCATTTTAACATGAGGATCAATAGGGATTGACTGGCTTTTGGAGCCAGCCTCAAGTGGCCATTTGAGGAACTGGCATTTTGGCACTTGCGCATGGACTTCATTTTCAGACCCAGAGGTTTCCACTTGACCAGGATCACTGTTTGCCCTACATAAATTACATAGTTGTGCGCACAAAATATAAACAGATAAATAAATACCTTTTTTTTTTAAAAAAAAAATTGGTTGCACTCTTGATTTTTCTCTTTAACTGTTGTCTTATTTACAACCTGGATACACAACAGGATACTTCTAGATGCTGAAACTATAAAAGGACACCAAACCTTTAATATTTAGGAACATTGATTCTGATTGAGCTTATCAAACTAAATTAAATTAAAAGACAAAATGTTTATGTTTTTTAATGTGCATGGAGTCTGTTACATGTGGGTATGTGTTGGTGTGGATTTGGATCAAGCTTATTATGACACTGAAGCACAAGTAATGTCATCAACAATAAAAATAAACTGCTACTACTGCTGGTTTCATTTCACACAGGAAGCTCCCCGATTCATGACATTTGTCTCATTTCAGTTGTTTATCCTCTGTCTGCCTCGACTAAATATGGCTCAGTATAATTAATCTGTCACCAATAGTTTTTAATTTCAAAGTTGCGTCGACATTAAACAAAAACAAATACAATTAAACAGTAAAATTACAAGCTCAAATATCGACGGGTGGTAACAAGTGAAGGTTATTGGAGTGGATTTATGAAATCCTTGAATCCTTTGAGTAGGAAAGTCTGGTGGAGGAGGGAATGAGCGCCTTCACTCAGAACTGCTGCTGAGGTGCCACTGAGCAAGGAAGTGAGAACTCACACAAAGACAAAGAAGAGGAAAATATTGTATTAATGGATTGGGAGAAATGTGTGAAGGAGGAGAGAGGCAGAAAGCGAGAAAAGAAAAGACAGACTGAACAGATGAGCAGCGGGTCTAGTTGGCTAACAGATGAGCCGAGCAGAAGTCACAGATCACTAGTGTATATCCATCAGAGCTCTCACAGCTAACTAATTCCTCCAATCAGATGGATCCGTGTAAATATGTCAAATGGGGGACGGGAAATTGCCAGTGTGGTTTATTGACTGTGATAAAATCTGAAAAGCACCGCTGAACATAATTACATACTTGTCAGAGCCATAAAAATTAGCTTTATTATCAATGGGATGGTTTTGTACAACTTCATTTGGGGGCGATGCCTTCCAGATGGGGAGCGTGGAGAGCTTTTTTACACTCCTCCTCTCTTCCCTGCATCTGGCTCTGTCATTAACAGCATGATGGTCTCTCTCTCTCTCCATCTCTCTCTACCTCTCTCATTCTCTCTGCCGTTGCACGCAGGCAGTCACACACTCCTGCACACACACAGCAACATTTGTGATAAGACTCAGTCAGGGAAACACATGCACGTGCACATATAAACACATTTATAGAACGGACACAGATGTGCATGCAAATGCGTGCGCGCGCACACACACACACACACACACACACACACACACACACACACTGAGATGCAGTTATTCCCACGTACAGACATACACATCAAACTGCATGTGGTGTGCTTGTTACACATTTCCACATGCCAGCACATACATGGAAACACTGTAGGTAGCACACATTCAAACATACAGACACACATGTACATTTATGTGCTGCAGAGATCCCCATCACTTAAATATTCATCTAAATGCTGATGCTGAACTCCAGCTCTCGCCACACACTGGTAACACATTTGGGTGACTCTTCCAGCTGGGCCTCAGCGGTGCTCTGCTCCTCTTCTGCACAGATAGCAGCTTTCACCGGGTCCGCAGAGACAAAGCAGCCTCAAGTTTCCTCTATTACACCCATTTAAAGCCACTCGACTGTGAGAAGAGTTTTAATGCAGTGCCACTTAGAGGGGAGAAAAACAGCCTTAAAAAGGTGCATTCGTTAGCCAATTCATACAGGTTCACTTTTCAATCCCAGTGTGAATGGCCGTTAAAGGAACAATGTTTTCATATAAATAAATGTCCATTCTGCTACTTTCCATGGTCACATGAAATCACCCTCGACATTTGCGGTTCTGAAAACCTGACGTGATGTTCCTGGAGTAAAAATATCACTGAATGTGGAAACCATCTACAGAGAGTATTTTGTGTTTATTGAATAGAAAAAAAACTTGATTGGATAAACTTCATCAGCAGAAAAGGAAGGACAAAGACACACCAGTGACTGACGAGTGAACTCTGGAAAGCAGCACTGCAGCAGTGAGCACTAAGCACAGACAACGAGGACAAAATAGAAGAAAATCATTGATCTCGCAAATGCCCCAAAACTTGTTTTAAAATCTTAAAGGGACAGTTCACAACAAAATACATATTTTTTCTCTTACCTGTGGTATTTATCAATCTAGACTGTTTTGGTGTGAGCTCCCCAGTGCTTGGTGACCTGAACTAACTAAAGTTACAGCGCTGCCAAGGAGGATGCCGTAATTTTTTTACATCTCACGCTGTAACGAGAAAAGCCCCTCGTTCATGAGTAGGTGCACGCTCCAATATATTCAAGAGAGGCCGGACATCTCTATAACCAATATCTCTAACACTACACCTCATCACACCTAAACTATCAAGATTGCGAAAAAGCACAACAGATGAGGGAGCAAATATGTATTTTTGATTTTAGGAAGGACTGTCCCCTTTAAGTATTTCATTTAATATTCATGTCTAAAACAAGCAAGAATCAAAGTTAAAGTTACTAAAAAACACCCTTATGTATTATTTATTTTGTTTAATAGTAAAAAACTGACAATTGTCATTAATTTTGATCTTAATACAGCCAAATCCTGATTGGTGCACATCAGCTTTTCATGGCTGAGCCCTGCCCACTACGAACCAGAGAAAAAGAGCACAGACAAAGATAATGTCAGGTGCCAAGAGTCCAAAACTGCTTGCCCAAACTTTGGGAGATAATTTTGTGTTCACACAGGGCTGTTGCTTAAGTAGAGAAAAGGTTTCAGGACCTTTTCATGCACAAACAAACAAAAAGTTTTCTTTATTCCTGTGTCTCTAAACTCTAGAATAGTTACTAAGGATATGGTCAGACCTTTTCTCCCTATCAGAAAAACAGCACCGGCCCCTCCTCCTCTCCTCCCCTCCTCTCCTCTCCTCCTTCCCTTCCATCTCTCATTACGCCCAACGCTACAAGACCCCACCACAGAAAAATCCATAGCCATCGATCCCTGCTACCAGCCGCGGTCGCCACAATTATTCTTGAGGAGGAAACGTTGGCGATAAATTACATGTGTGCTTTTCATCTGCTGCTCTGTGGCGGTGAGCCCTCTGAGGACCTGGGTGGGGACAGCGAGGTGGGGTAGTAGAAGAGTGACGCGCTGCTGTCAACACTGGAGGACGTGGCTGGCCAAAGCAGCATGGAATCCCCCCACCCAGCCACAACACAACCTTGCCTTGACTTCATTCATTCCCCATTCAACTTAACCCGTACTGTACCTTTTATCAGTACACGCACGACACGTTAAACTTTAGCCTTGTCTGACACTGACCCTAAAACCAAACTCATATGAGTCTCTGAAATTAAACAGCAGCCGTGCAAACAAACACAAATCAAGCTATAAAGCATATACGACCCAGTGTACCTAGTCAAGTCTAGTGCCAGGCACAAAAATGCCCTAAAAACTACATTTCCTGCTAATGTGTTGGCACTGAGAGCCCTTAAACTTTTTGGCTTTTTGAATATTGGCTCATTGCTTCTTCTCTTTTGTTCCCGTGATACACCTCAACCCCCCGAACACTTGCTGGAATTAAATATGCCTTATTGCGAGACAATAAAAGAACTTTGAAGTCAAAATATACAACCTCTCTTTGCATGTGTGTGTGAATATATATATATATATATTTATTTATATATGTGTGTGTGTGTGTGTGTGTTTTAATAACCCCAGAGGCGTCTGCATGCAGCTATAATTGCCTCCCTCATTAGTTATGTTTTAGCAGGAGCGGATGGGAGGGCAATTAATTTTACCGCTTAATTTTTGACACGGAATCCGCTGCTGTATTGATGTGCTCGCCATTTTGGGTCTCATTTTTCAGGGAAATTAATTGACAAAGTGCGAAGATTTATCAGCATATCGCCAGATTAAGCGACAAACTGAAGCAATGAGGAAATCAATTGTGGCCCTGTCGCTGTGTTCAACCCTCCTCTACCCCCCCCTCCCGCCAGCCCCCCCCCTCCCTCCACACTCCCCACAACGCCCAAGAGCCTGGGAAAAGCTGGGTGGGTCAGATGCAGTGCACTTATTTATTTATTTGAGTCGCTCATTCATCAGCCGTTACAAATGACCCTGGCGGCTGACGACCACTGAATCCCCCCCACCACCACCCGCCCTCTTCCCCCTCCCTCAGACACGACTGGTGTGTGAGGAGGGAGTGATTAACATAAAAAACACACAAATCAGAGAGGAACAATGAATCCAGTTAGAGGCAGGAGAGGGAGAGCGGAGGTGTTAACTTTTTTTCTGTTTTTGGGGAGGGGGGCTCTGCATGTCACAACCAGCAACTCTATCCACCAATGATCCGTTAGGGACTCCTCAATCTTGTTTGTTTGTTGGGTTACAGTCTAGTTATGAGTGCAAAAGCTAAATACGTATATTTGAGTTTGCCTTAATCAAATGTTTATTGCTGAATCGACCATTTCCTAAGTCCTGCCTCTCTTAGTTACTGTTGCTTTCACATTCTCACATGGCACACACCCAGTTTACAATGATAATGGTGGCAGATTTACCACATACATTTTTTGGTCATTTTAAAACAATGGGTTTCAAAAGTCACTTGAAAACAATACGTTGACCTCAAAGAGAGAGAGACAGAGCTTCTCATTTCTAGCCTGTGGTCGTCAAATGGCCAGCTTAAATGACAACTTTCGCTGGCACATTTCAGCAGCTCAGTGAAAATGCCTTATCCAGCTGACTTTAATGTTTCAAGCAGACTTGTTTCAAAGGTTTAACGTGTGATATTTCCACATTAAAAAGTCTGTACATGACTGGACCTATGTTATAAATTTTGTGGCATTGTGTAATTGCATTATCCCAAATGTTTTCAACAATGCTCAAACCCAGACTAATCTGTAATTTTAATTTTAATTTTAATCTGTAATTTTTAATTTTTTAAGGTAACTGTGCATTTCATTCGGTTACATGTCAATGGCATCATATTGCTTTTACTTCCCCTAGTTGCTCTAACTTCTAGGGAAACAAAGGAAACACAAGATGATCCGCCAGAGCGTGAGGAGGGAAATCAGGCAGCCATCGTTCTGCTAGCTATCTTTACCTGCGGCTACTTCATGAATGAAATGACATAACGTAAATAAACCTGACTCAACATATTATGAATAAAACTTGAATATATTTCCTCATCCGTGAACATTATTTCTAGCTGAGTCATGTCAGATAGATTTTCATCTGCAACGGTGGTTGTTGAATAATTAAAACAACAACTCTTGCCAAGTCCATCGTTTGCCATTGTTTTGATCAAGAGACCCGTAGCGGATAAAACTACACACTGTGCATTTAAATTAGGAGCCCTTCAAAAGCTTCTTAACTATGCACTTGATAGCCACATACATGGTAACACTTAAGCTACACCTGCATGTCCCAGGCACAAAAAGTTCTCATCATCATCAGTTGACAATCCATGTTAATAAAGAAGCAGCATTGTTCTTGTGATCAGTATAGCCAGTTAGTCCTGGTGTTGTAAGCATGATAAGAAAAAACACACGGTCGTACCTTTATATGAGGGCTGCCTACAATAGCTTACATGTTCGATCGAGCAAGACATGTTTGAATTATGCTGTGTTGTTTTTATTTTTAAATCGCTCTTTTAATATTGTTTCCGGCATGTCCCAGAACACGCTGGAGGGATTATATATCTTGTCTGTTCTGGAAACGCCTTGGGGTCCCCCAGGAGGAGCTGGAAAGCATTGCTGGGGAGAGGGACGTCTGGGGTGCTTTGCTTGGCCTGCTGCCCCTGCAACCTGGCCCGGATAAGCGGATGAAAATGAGTGGATGGATGGATAGACATCTTACTTTTAACACAACAAGAGAAAAGGCTTTTGGGATGAAGACTTACCAGTGTGTTTTGTGAACGTAAATTAACCTGCTTGACCCGGGCTGTTGGAGTGTAAGCTTTCCCCAAATCTTACAAAGAGCATGTCAGAGCTGCTAACAATAGCCTTAACTTTGATACAGTCACATCCAGGACCAGCTTCCAGACAGTGGGGAAATAAAACACAGAGGATATTGTCAAGGTTTTATTTAGCTACACAAAACAATTTGGTATTAAATGCTCCAGGCCGTGGAGTCAAGCTAGTTTGGGTTACTGCTGCAAATAGTATGCTACTTGGCCGAACATGCTAACGTTTGCAGACTATGACATTGTTGTGTTTTTGGTGTGGAAAATCCCTTTACGTTTTTTATATACGGTGTATCACTACAGTCCCATTCAAAGCGCCTCGACATGTGACGAATTTCAAAGCTTGACAGACGCCGTGCGTACTTAGGGTTGACATTAGCCTTTTGTGGGTGACAATTAACTTAGCTGTATAAAATGTTGCACGTACGTCTTTTGCATTGTTCATGATGTGTATCTTGTATCTACATCATTTTTTAATGTGTTAACGTATTTGTACGATGTCTCAGTGCTCAACTCACGCTCAATCTGTCTCAAGTTTCTTTGTTAATCATAACAGTTACATAGAAGCCGTCATTGGCAATAAGATCTTGGATCTCAGGGTACCTCCAACATGGTATTTCAGCATGAGATCAAGACACTGACTGCTGTTCCACAGGATTAGAAATGTTGTTTTAAGGGATTAAAAGGCAATTATACCCACTTGTCAAAGACCAACTCCTTCAAAACTTGCCAGTATGAAGTTCTTGGTAGAGGGATACTTCTTTGAGTTTTTCTTCACCAAGTGACTTTGAATTTTACAGTTCCGAAATAATGAGCTAGATGTGTGTATCATTACACTCAGCTCCAGTACAAACTCCCCAGTTAGTCATCATCCTGTGAGCGTCTATATAACCCACACACACACACACACACACACACACACACACACACACACACACACACACACACACACACACAGTAACTCACATCCCCTCCATTACCGACTGCTCTGTTCCCAGGAAAGATTAGCTCAACTTTAAAATCTCCTACTTATTTTATTAGTATTGCATCTTAGTGCCGTGAAGGAGCCGATTTATAACCTTTAAACAGATCACACACATGCAGATAATTTTTCAGTGTGTCAGGTTGGCTGCTGGAATCTGATTGCAATGATTGTATAGCTGTATCTAACCGTCCGACCCAGCAGCAATTATAACTGGCAAAGGAGTGTCGGGGGTCACAGCAAAGCAAATTGTGTTAGCTTTTTTTGGGTGTTGCTAATCAAGTCAGGTCCTGTCGCTCACTAAAATGAGGTTGTTTCAGGTTCAATCTCAATTCTCCTATTTTCATATGTTCATACTCGCTCACCCTTGATCTTCCGAGCTCTCTTATTTCATCACTTTCCTGTTTCCATCTCAATCACTTCACTCACTCTCTTCAAGTCTGTGTTTCTTCCTGCTAAATTCACACAAAGACACACACACACACACACACACACACCAACGCACACCACCCTACGCCTCTCCAGGTGACAGCTAGGTGACAGTATGACGCCAGCCGCCTGATGGGGAATGATGAGGGCTGGAAACAAATGAAAATAAAACGTCTAATTATGTCAGAGGCGCCTTGACGTTACATCACTGTTAAAACACATTTAAAATAACATCCAGCAAGTCTTACACTCACACACACACACATACACGCACACACAGCAGGCACCCGTGACGGATGGAGGGCTCTCCTGCAAGCGCTCAGTCAGGCTGTCAGACCACTGGCTGCTGCTGCTTCTGTCATTGACTTAAAAGGGCATCAAGGAGCCGTGTGTGGGACATTACTGAGGCCGAGGGGAAACTGCTGGGCTGCAGCATAAAGACACTTTCAGAGAGGCTGACTTGGGCTCCTATCGAGGGGCTATTATTCAAGACAGTATCCTCCCACCGCCCACCGCACCATCTGTCTATCCAAAGCTTTTAGTAAGTAAAAAAGCACGACTCAGTACAGTCCCTCAGTGTACTGTACTGTACGTACGGAAATGCAAGGGAAGGATGGAATCTAAAAGAAAAGGCACTGCATGCATAAAAAATAAAGTATCCACTTTTCTAATACTAAATGTCGTATTTTTTGTCATCAAATTACCCTCAAATCAGTTTTTTGTATTGTATTTTGCATCACAGAGGAACAGACACTGGACCACTTCAATGTGGGAAAACACACTCTTGAGTATCAGATGGATTTGATGAACACACACTTGCTGACCAGCTGGGTTTTGGGAAAGACACACTTAGTGACCAGATGGATTTTGGGGAAATACACATGACAACCAGTTGGATTTGGGGGAACACACACTACCTTAATTCCCTCATCTAGCAACCCTCCAAGTCTGGAGGATGGCAGAAAACAAAAACAAACATGAAATCCAAACATCTTTTTCCTTTGTCTCTTTGGCTATCAATTGCGTCTATTCAGATAGAGTTGGCTGATATAACATCATATAATTGTGGCGGTCCCGCCGGGATCAGGAGGTAAGGGTTTAACCATCCGACAAGAGTGTCTGCGAGACCGCCAAGAACTAGTTCTCGACTTTCTCTGGATGTTGAAAATCAGTACAGATGGACAAGTCATGGCTATTATCGGCCAAAAACGTGTGTATGTTTTTTTTTTCCAAACAAAGCTGTGAAGATTCATAATTAATGTGAGATTTTCACAGTTAACACATAAACTTCATTTTGTTAGATCGTCTACAGCTATAGAAGAGTAAAAAAAAGTACATTCTGTCTGATCCAATTATGTTTCCTGATAAAAAAACCCTTTTGTCTCAAACTCATAAAAACACAATTTGCCTGTAAAAAGCCAATCTCATGAATTTTGCAGTTTAGAGTGCCAGTCAATGAGTTTAGGGAGGTGTACTGCAGTGATGCTTCATGGTGGAGGTTACCAGCTCTCATTGTCTCACCTGTGTGTGTCCTGTAGTGGTCCTTCATGGCTGACAGGTTGAGGAAGGCATAGTGGCAGGACGGCCAGGCACACTTATATGGTTTCTCCCCACTGTGCAGTTTCATGTGGTTGTTCAGGGCCCATTTTTCACTGAAGGAGCGGTCGCACAAGTCGCATTCAAACTTCCTGTAGAAGAGGAGAGGCAAAGGGGAACGAGAAGGAGGGGGAGGAGGAGGGGGGAAAAGCGAAGAGTTATTTACTGATCCCAAAGCTGACGTAAAATGCTAGACAATCTACCCTGTGAGAGAGGAAATGGGGGCTGCTGGGTACTCGCGCTCACACCCACTGAGCACAGGGCCGTATGACTGCGTGCTGTACATCTACGCCCACACTCACACACTCACACATACACACAACACACACAAAACGCAGTTTGCTGCTGGTGTGTCATGTCTGTATAAGCAGGCATTGATTTTTCTGTCCTGGCCTGCCACCTCCACCATTTATTCTCTGCTTTGCACCAGGGCCCAGAGGACTAGAGAAATTCTGTTACAGTCCACACACACACTCATACACACCCCGCAGGGCCAGTGGGGAGAATAGAGTTCACCTGTCCAGCATCCCTGACCACTTAGCCAGGGCTAAATGAACAGTTAGCAACATTTTACCTCCCGCCTCTCTCTTAAGGCTCCTATCAGAGCCTCCTTTCTACAAACATGTCCATCCCATCTCTGTTCCTGAAATCAAAATGTGCTCTGCTTTGGATAGCTGTGTTTGTGCCCCTAAACTTACGTGTTTTTTAGCTGTGTTGTTGCCCCCAAACATGGGTGCTTTTTAGTGACGCACCAAGGTGTTTCCGGCAGCATTTGTACCTCCAAATGTGGGTGTTCTTAGTGACTGACTGAGGCATCAAAGTGTTTCCAGTGGCCTTTGTTCACCAAAATGGGTGGTTTTTAGCAGTACACTGAGGTGTTTCCATCATTGTTTGTGCCCCCAAAAGTGAGGTTGTTTTTAGCAATGCATCAAGGCGTTTCCAGCGGTGTTTGGGCCCCCAGACATGGGTGTTTTGTCAGCAACACATAGAGGTGTTTTCAGCCAAGTTTGTGCCCCTAAATGTTGGTGTTATTTAGTGACACATTGCACCATTACAGTGCTGTTTGCGTCCCCAAAATGGATGAACATGATCTTTCCCTAACCACAACCAAGTGTTTTTTTGTGCCTAGACATAACCAAACATTAACTGCAGCATTGCTGAAACTTTTGAAAGTTTTGCCAACAGCCGTTTGCGAGGGTGATAACAGTATCCTGAACAGAGTGATAACATTCGAAATAGGTGCTTCTGAGATCACAAATGAGACTATTCTATATGTATAGTGTTCTTTCTTTACTCTGAACATCCTTCTGCTCTTCATACAGACACCTACCACCCAACAATAGCAGTGTTTTTTAGTTTTTTTTTCCACATTGTGTAGGATGTTTGCACCTATATTCATCTGCTGTGTTATTAGGCTTCAAGAAACACACAGAAGTAAAAACAATAGAAAAAGCCTGTGCTTGAATTAATCTTTTACCCCCGCGCTATAATTTAGGCACAGGATGACTAATGTGCGAGTCATAAACAAATGAAGTCGGGTTTTGGGGAGCATTCGTCTTGCAGCGAGGGCCATGTTATTTTAGGGAGGGCGGCTGTCTTTAAGTCCTGATTGTGTCGCTTAATCCCCGTGGTATCTGTTTCATAGTGAGCAGCATGACACTCACCTGAACAAATAATGACTCCAAGCAGCATGTAGCATGTGTCTGAATCAATAATTCAAACTCATACATCTTCCTTACTGGAAGAAGGTGGGGGGGGGGCAAAGGAGTATGAGAGGGAGGGAGGGAAAAGAGAGAAAGGAGGGAATTAAAGATGGGAAGCTGGGGAGAGGAAGAGATAGAAAGGAAAATGTGTCCTGGCTTCCATATCAATCTATATGTTCCGTAAAGATGAATCTAAATGTGATATGGATGTCATCCGACGCTAGTTGAGGGGACATTTTAAGCTCACTTACCAGGAAGGATGGAGCGGCTTTAAAATGGCGCCTTTATCACCTGGCTCTAAGCTCAAATGCATATTTAAACAGTCCTGTTTTCCTCTCGTTTTAATCAACTGACTTGGCAGAGACTTTATTTGACCAACAGATGTATGTCTGCATCTGCATTTCCTTCCCTTTTCCTTCCTCCCTGCGGTATTTATAGAACAGCCCCGTCGCCCGTGCCACCGTGGGAGAGGTAAATAAGATGAGTGAAGAGATGCTATCTTTTATTGTAAGCATTATGCACAACACTCCTGCTTTATGAGCTAAACGGGCCATTGTTTATCACGGGGCGTAATCGCAAAGTCGGGCAGGCAGGCAGGCCTTGACGTGGGCACGCGGCAAGCTGGGATGGAGGGAAGAACGAGAGAGAAAAATAAGGCAGGAGGAGAGGAGAGAAGATGGAGGAGTCAGGGCTGGCAGAGTTGACTATCAGTGGGGGTTTTGTAAGGATGAGAGGAGGGTTTGCGTCTGTTTTTATGGGATCAGATGGAGTGCTTTGATCTTGTCCCCGCATGTCAGATCCCGTCACGATCCACCGTCTCGCCCATACATATGCATACTGCCTCTAAACAGCCAGGCACCATGCAAAACACACCAAAGGTAGGAGGCAGAGAGAAGACAGATAGAGAGGAAGAGAGAGAGACAGAGAGAGGGAGAGAGAGAGAGAGAGAGAGAGAGAGAGAGAGTGAGTGAATTTGTGTATGCATGTGTATAATAGAGTGAGAAAGGGAAAGAGAGACAGAAGTAAGAGAGAAAGAGAGGTCTGCCAATTTAAAATATCTGTAGACGTTTTATAATGCTTCCGAGAACTGAATTTAAAACCAACAAAACAACCACAATTAATGCAGAAATGCTGCCAAAGCAACCTGTTTCAGATTCAACACAGCCTGAGAAAGTTCTGAAACTCTTTATTTGTTAGGATTTTTGGGATGGAAAGTGTATGCCTATGGCCTCTAATTGTACATGGTAAAGTAAACGATATAAGAAATTGCCTGTTTTGCTTTCAAACCTACATGTCGTCGCTCTCCAATGAAAAACATGTATCGCCACTTTTGCCAATTTTGACCTTCTGCAGTGCATGGTGTCCATAATATTCCCTAGCAACTGTTAGAGTTGGGTATCCAAATGACCAATGGAAAAATGTTTTATTACATCATCTATTCAATACGTATCTCCATTGGCAGTCAGAAGTGTCCATCAAAGTGCACAGAACATAAAAATCATCAAAAGTGGAGATACGTGTTCTTCATCGGACAGCGACGATATATGAGAATGTGTACCACACTCCGAAAAGAACATACACATAAATCTATTAACATGATGATGATGATGATGATAAAATAACGATGATGATAATATCATGACAACAGCAGAATCTCTATTTTAGGGCCTTTAAATTATGATACTTTATATTGTTGCACTTTGTTTCAAGAACCAGTCGACACCCAGGCTACATGTAATGACAATTTTAGAAAGAGATGATGTGCTAATAATGACTGACAGGCCACTGAGCTGAGGATCTAAAGTACATTTACATCACATACAACTACTGCTGATGAAAACTGAAGTGGAATGTAACCAAGGACATTCACTCAAGTATTGCACATAAGTACAGCTTTGAGGTACTTTTACTTTATTTGAGTATTGTCATTATTATTATTTATTTATTTTTAACCACTTCATAGTCCCACCCCTCCACTACATTTGTTTAAAAGATTAGTTGCAAGTTACTTTGCAGACTCATATTACTGATAGAAATATAATCAACAAATCAACTATGATGATATACTGATAAAGATAAAACTTCATTATTCCCTTGGTGAAATTCACCAGCTGTAGTGTGTACATAGTGAAAAGTCAGCCCCACCTTTACCAGCTGTAAAGTTAGAGTGATGTTCACATTATTCCATCAGTTATTATAATTCAATAATATCAGAGCCTATAAAATATCCTGCATAATATGTACTTACTTTTTGTTTTCAAGTATACACTGATGCTAATATTTTTGTACTTTTACTTAAGCAAGATTTTGACTGCATGACTTTTACTTGTAACAGCTCTACACTGTTGTATTGCTACTTTTATTTCAGTAAAAAGACCTGAATATGTCTCCCACCACTGTGTATTGGCATTTAAATATTATGCAGCAATTTGCTAGAAAAGTTGTGTGCACATTCACAAAATTTCACTGGAAGAGGTTCTGTAGACAGAACTACAATAGAAAGGTTTGTTTTAACTCGACACAGGTCTGAAGGCAAAAACCCATGTGAAGGAAAATTAGATGTAAAAAAAAAAAAAGATTAAATGGCCGCTGATGTCACTATGACTTAATCACATTCATATGTGCCTAATCACAAGAAATAAAATATGTTAACATGAAGAATGATTTTGAGATGTTGCGATTACAGCTGTATCACACAGAGCTGTAATTTCTGTCACATGGGTATATTTCCTGAGGAGGACGTTTTGTTGAGTTGAAACACAAATAAAAAGGGAGCTCTGATACGAATGTGTCGTTATCTTTCTATTCATGTACGGATTATAAGCTTTTTTGATAGTTTTTCAGGTCTGAAATTCAAATCATCACTTTTTAGTGTTAAATTACGACGCACATGAAAAGACCAACACACAGTCAAAAGATATTTGTTATCTTAAAGCAAGAATATACATCAAAATAAATGAAAGACGAGAGAACAAAAAAAAAGGAACTGTTAGTTTAAATTATGCCGATTATTTTTTGCATTGACTGCTCCTTGGCTTTTACACACAACTGTCAAGCTCTGATCAGCAGAGGCCACGTAGGGAATAAACTGTAATCGTGAGCAAGTTCTACTTCCAGTCATTATATCTCTGCTTTTCTTTCTCCTGCATCTCTCCGTCTCTTCTTCTTTTTCCCACTGATCACAAAGCAAGATGACATGATTGACACCCCGTGCAGATTTATTCAAAGACCCAGGTGGGCCTCTTGCCTGTACATTCAGAGAGCTGCATGCTGCTGTGTCTATACTGTCACTTATTACCATATCTATACAGTGGTGTGATCCTGTCATCAGTTCAGGCATATAGGGCTACTGTCAGAACATCACAGGCCACACTGACCTTAATTGTGATAAAAATCCCTCAGGAGCGGTTACTGTACCTCTAACAGGGTTTGATAAAAAAAAAAAAAAAAAAAGACTGACTCCTTACCACACACTCGCCATCGCCCCCAAGTGGTGAGGTGGTGCTTGTTGAGGGGGATCTTGCAGAGTGTGTGTTAAGTGGAAACTGTAATCGTGTGTTCTGTATAAAAACTAAACAATGGTGAGTTAAAAGGGAGCCAGGTTTGTGTTAAAGAGCAAAAATATATATGACAAAGAGATTAAAATGTTTCCTCTAACCCCACAATTCACTGCAACAGACAGAAAAATATGACTTTCACTGACGTTGTCATAGCTTAGGGCTGAAGTGACACCCCGTCCTCCTCAGTTTGGCTTTATGCTGTGGAGCATCACACTAATCAATTAGCGTGTAAACTTAAGGCCTTTTTTTAAATTGACTGGGTTAATTATGTTGGCCTTTTTGGACTAACTAAGGATTCCATCCCCGGTTTGTTCGTGTTGCTTTGGCCAGTCTGCGAGAGGAAATAATCCACCGATGCTCTCGCACTGCAACATAAAGACAGAAAGAGAGAGAGAGAGAGAGGCCGACTCTCGCCTCAAGCCAAACTGACACAAACAGACAACTTCAAAGTGAAGACTGTTGTTTATTTGGTGAAGGGAGAGGGGGGGAGGGAGGGGGAAAAAAAGGGAGAAAATTTATCTGATATGCAACTGTCAGGAGAGCATTTTCACATGCAAAATAGCGAGTGAGTGAGAGAGATTACCTAGAGGGAGGAACATGACAGCATTCACTAGGGTCAGGATGGATCATCATCTTCAGCCCCCTCTCCTCCCTCCCTCATCTCTCTCTTTCTCCCTCCATCGCTCTATCTTTATCTCTCTCGCCCTCTGTTTCCCTCCCTCCTTCCTTCCGTTTTACCCTCCTCTCCCTTTCCCCTCTCATCCTGTTTTCAGACTCCATCACTCTGCACTTCGACAACCCGGCAGCTTAAATCCAGACTAAATTAGCTGAATGAAGATTAAATCATTTGGCCCTGAGCTCTCCAAGATATTGGGAGGAAGACTGAGTAAGCCTTAAATGGTGTCTGACTGGGTTCGGACCTATACATGTGTCTGAGGAGAAACTCTTCCTTCAATGGCAGTCAATTGAAACCTGATTAGAGGGGGGGTGTTGGGTAAAAAATGGGGAAAAGATTAAATTTCTGGGACAAGTGTTTCCTAAGTAAGGACACTGGCTTCGTTATTTTTCGTTTGCCTGCACAATGTCGACCGACGACAGGCTTGTTCCAGGGCTAAGATATCGAACCGGGCAACATCATCGCTCACGTGCTTAGGAGAAATGCTTTAGAAAAAACTGTAGTCAATGTGGTCTGTGGGTACACAAATCAGATTCCTGGATGGTGCTAGTTTAACATTCAAAGTGAACACAGACAAGCATCTCCGGCCTGCTGCAGTAGATACAACATCGGTACAAACCCTGCTGTAGAAAGAAGAGCAGAATCTCTTAGGAACAAGTCAGAGAATTATCCCAACAGCAGGGCATTTAAAGTGAAATATCTACGGAGTTCTATCATACTGAGACCTGCAGGAGTGTACAGCCAGCATGTCACACAAAACAACAACTAAAACCTCCATGAAGAGGCCACATGTGTCTGCAGAGTATTGTAGATGAACCTCCTCAGAGAGGACTGCTGCTGCATATGACTGCAATATAAACAACAGCACACAACAGAGATGCTGCTGCTGATTTATGTTTACCTTCAATCCCGGGAGAAAGAGGGGGAGGAGAGAGAGGGAAAAAAAAAAGATAATGAAATAAATAATAAAAGACCAGGCCCATCAGATAAGCTCCTGTTTATCCCGCTGTAGGGCAAATACAAATTGTCAATTTAATGAACACGGTGGACGTGATGAAAGCGGGGTGAAGGAGCCTCCTGCCTGACAAACAATCAGGAAATGTTATCTTAATATTGTTGCGCTGTTATTCAGCCCATAACTTAGGGGGTGGGGAGAGGCCATGAGGAGGAGGAGGAGGTGGCATGGAGGGGAGAGGGGAGTGAGGGGGGAGCAGGGAGGCACAAAGGCCAGGTCCCTCTGTGGTGGCCCTGTTATTGCCTGTTTTTATTATGAGCCATAGCTCAATAGTCCCAAACACACTTTGAAGCACACAGACCTAAATTTGAGCCTGGGAAGTGTGCACACACACATACATACAGACACAAGCGTGTGCACACTCCGGCACAAACCCACACACACACACACACACACACACACACACACACACTTGCAACGTTAAATTACAAGAAGTCTTTTTTTGCAAGAGAATGAAACAACATGATTCTGAACAAAACACCCCGAAATGATCTCTTTCTCTGAGTGTATGCGCATACTGGTGTGATGTCTTGTTTCCAGACTCAGTTAATTTAAAGGCTTAATAGGTTTTTACGGATATCAGACTATTAATCAAAATGTTTCAACCAAAAAGCTGCAAATCAAGCGCTCCAAAAAGCTTTGCGCTGAAATTAGCAGCCACCGAAAAGTACTGGAAATCTGATTTGTGTGACATGGTTCGGTCAATGGCCCCCCAACCATCCTTTAAACAGCACTTTAAAAAGTGTCCAGATGCTTCACGGCTCAAAGTTTTTTTTTTTGTAAGTCTTGAATTTAAAGCGTCGCAATCTGAGCAGCCACCAAAATTAACTATTATCTCCATATTTATATATTGCCGGCACTAAATTGCGTCGGGAAGAATTACTATCAATATGAATATCTGCAACAATAACTCAGCCGCAGTGCTGAGGACAGGATGCTCTTTATCAGGCTTCTGATAGGCCTTAAATACAGCACAAGGCAGCCATATCAGAGCTTTTTCTCTCTAATATCAGGCCGCATTAGCACCTCGTAAATCAAATTACACTCCTAGAATTTCATTAGGCTCACCTGCCAGCGCTGCTGTGCTGCAGAAATATTTATGTTTTTATGCTGCGATTGTGTGCTCACAGGTACACAAAAGGAAAGGAAGGGGGGCTGAGAGGGAAAAAATGGGTGATAAACCTAATTATCTTTTAAGAATACAGAGAAAATGTGTCATAAATTGTGGCGATCCTGAGGAGAGCTGGCGTTTTCGAAGCCTGTGGGGCTGAGAGTTGGGGGACAAGTCTGCTCCGCTGTTTACCATCTTTAACCGGGGCTAGACTCCCACAATCCAATTAGCAGCTTCCCCAAATTCGCTCTAAACAGAAATCAAACAGGATGATGTATGACGCCGATCACCGGGCCCTCAACAGCAAGCTAATCTGATAAAGCGGAAAGCAAGACTGCTAATAGTGCAAATACTTGTTCAAACTGGATCCAAATGTTATGATAGGAGTCTGTCTTTGTTATCTAATTACCTCAAAAAGAATTTTCCATTTGTTCATTTGTTGTTGCTGTTTGTTAGATTATATTATCTGCATCATAAGCATCTCTGGTAGCTTGTGCTGAATGTGAGCCGAGGCTGGGGGGGAGAGGGGGCTGAGAGAAGGTGGGCCGTGGGAAGGGGAATGCCGACATTCCCGTAATTTCTTCCCCATCTGGAAGCGGCTGGGTCTGGATGGTGGGGTGTCTGGATATGGATTTTGATTAGACACAAAGGGAAATGACTGAGCCAGTGACCGTAACAACAGCCACTTAATAAAAAGGTACAGTCTATACATCAGAGAGCATCTAGCTGTAAATCATTCGGCCCTGTAACGACGTGCATTCCCGTCCCATTACCGAGCCCCTAACAGGCCACTCATATTTACTCTCTGGGCCCCAATATCATTTTAAAATAATGAGCTTTGTCCCTTATCTAATTAACAGGGGCCTTGGTTCATTTGTTTTTTTCCCTCTTCTCTTTCTCCGACTAAAATTAGGAAGCTGGCATATTGTTTTAACATACAAATATTTACCAAATTTGCTCCATTGTATAACTGGTAAAAGTTATAAGGTGGTTGTGACTATTGTTGTATGTTGTGTGTAATTGCTGCATGTTGCAACTGGAGGCTGTTTATCCACGATTGTGCGTGTTTGTGTGTGTGTTTGTGGGTGTGTGTGTGTGTGTATGCGTATGTGCTCCAGTGGGCAGAAGTAAAAGACCAGGTCCATTCTCTCTCTTATTACTGGAATTGTAATTCAATGATCACCTTAGATCACACGCGTGCCATAAATCAGATAGGCTTGACAGAGGATGAAAAATTGTATTAATAATGTGAAACTTATTATACAGTCCCAAATGCTCCCTTGATAAATGACATTGTTTGGGCCTGACAATGATTGCATTTAAAACATTATTTCTGTTTTCTGCTGGTGTGTGTGTGTGTGTGTGTGTGTGTGTGTGTGTGTGTGTGTGTGTGTGTGTGTGTGTGTGTGCGTGTGCGCGTGTGCGTGCACTGCTGGACATAGCGGCGGTTGGTTTGCTGGGTGGGGAAGACAGAGGTGGGGTTCCCGAGCTTCATAAAATATTCAAGATGTTTCCCACCCTTCTCTCTGGAGTCAGTGGGCAGGCGATGGTCGTAGCAGTAAGGGTATAAAATCTGTGTGTATGTGTGTGTGTTTATACTTGTGTGTGTGGCTAGCACAAGTGAAATGGCTGGTGGCTCACCGCAGCGCAAACACCCAAACTCCCAAACCACAGAAATGAGCTGTGCACATCTTCAAGTCATAAAGCAGCGCACTTGCATTATTATTACGACACGTCCTAGTCAGATATTAGCAAATGTGAAGAACTGCAGAAAGTGGCTGCATAAGGCTAATCATTTATGAACGAGTCCACTATAGTTTTTTTTCTTTTTTGAATAACTGATTTAGAGAAGAGTTTATTTTTCTTCATAACTCAATTTATATAAGAATGCTAATATAAGAAAAGTGAGTCTAGACTTGGCTTGAGCACGAGCCAGCAGAGACATGAAACCCTTAAAGAAAAAACTGTGGAGAAAAAAAAGCATGAGATTCAATACGCTGTGTCTGCACTCTTTCTTTCTTTCTATGCTGTGTCGTATCAGAACGAGCTGGACGGCAGGATTTAACTACACGAGTCCAGTCTGCTTTCACTAACAACAGATGAACCTCTGAATCTGAGGGTTGTGGAGTTAGAAGCAGCAGAGAGAAAAGCGTCTGGCATGGGTCCTATTTCTTTTCACAAGGACGAACACATTAAGTTGTAGCTTTTGCTAATGCTGTCTTATTTTCAACACCCATCTATACGGATTAGGTGCCCTTGCTCACTGCATAAGCCGTCACGAGGGGTGTAATGTCCGTGGCAAAGACTAAGCCGGCAACCGCAACGTGCCTGCCAATGCTGTTGTAAACAGCACATCAAAACTGACAAGAGTAAAATGTTAGCCTTATGTTCTGACTCACTAATTCTCTGTGTTCAAGTAACAGTAACAATAACACCAACAAGAGATGCCCCTTTGGAAACTGTAATGATCCGGCAACAAATACTCACATCCAGTACTTGTTGTGATACAAGCCAAAATCCCTAGATCAGACATCAGAAAAAGAAAATAAAAGTTACAATCTGATTTAAAAAAAAAAAAAAAAAAAAAAGCTATTGACAAATATAGTAGCGAAGCCAGTATACTGTAGGGCACATGCCTCCTGGAAAAAAAAGCAATTGGCAAAATGTTAAGAGAGCAATATGAGCGTTTCAAGGGCCAGAATCAGTGTTGGAACATAATGAAACACTTGTAGAGGCATCATGCAAATTTGTACAAGCAACAAGCAAAAATAAGACAAGAGTGCCGGAGCAATAAAAACAGTTGGAAGCAATGAGGATGTGTGGAAAGGGCCTCAAGGCAGCAGCACAATAAAGTCCGCAACAGAGAAAATTGTGAGAAACTTTTATGTGCTGGATGACCAACCATCACAGCTGTCACAGGGGCCTTAAATAGGACATCCTGTGTCATTTTTAAGACTGACAACAGACTGGATAGACTCTTCCTCACTGTAAAAAAAAAAAAAAAAAAAAAAAAAAGTGGAGCTCCAAGCTGCATGGAGTTGCATATCTACCGTGACAGCAATTTAGATGAAAAAATGACAAATTCTGTGAGTTGTTTTTCATAGCTTTCTACAGCAAAGAGCATCTGAATGGTTTATTAGCGATTTGTCCTTGCTTAATAGCCTGACATCGCTAGACAAAATGACAAATGTGAATTTGTCTAGAACCTCAGTTTCAAATTCTAAGAGGGGTTGAAAATGTAGACCAAAATGTCTCTGAGCGCAACTCATTAGACCTACAGCGCAATGAAAAATGTGACATAGTGCAGAGTGACAGACAAATGTAAATACACCACAGCCTGCAGAGATGAGCTGTGATGGTGTAGCATCAGTATGTAGGTGAACGAGTACTGCAATTTTTGACATCAGAATTTTAAAAAAGTGCTTCAACAGAAAGTTCCACATCCATCCTGGTTGTTTTGGAAACATGCTTCAGCTTTTTTTAGTTACGTTTATGCTCGGTATAGCGTCCCTGGCACGAGGTGCAAAAACTGTGACCTCATCACAGTTTTTGCACTAAGTGCAAAGGCTCCACAAGTTCTTAGTCCCAAGCCGCCAGACATGAGCCTTAATTATTTCACTATTGGGATTTAATCCATTCAGTTTATTAACATTTCAAAAGTCTAGAAGAGCTGCACTTTTATATCATTTTATCCCCATTTAGGTTAGTGGAGGGCTAAACTGCAAGTTAGCCGCAAGGCCAGCAAAGTCCCTTGTGCGCCTGCTCTATAGGGCCCAACGATGCAGAAGATCTGGGTATTGTTATACCCGTGAAGTCGAATGTATTTAGCTTCATAGGCCCAGTTTTCAACACTGTATCCAGTTTTCTTTATACATCCACGGTCAGTCACTGTCTAAAACACACCAAATACTAGACAAATGGTTGCGATTGTCTTGACCCAAGCCAGGTCAGTTGAAAATCTATCTGAACAGGAGGGGGACCAGACATATCTGACAAATCAAATAAAACATGAACTCGTAAATTCATTTGGTTCCCAGGCTGATGGCTGATGGTAGATTTTGAAAAGAGAAAAATCAAATAAATAAAGGTGATGCATTTGTTCTTGCATGTTTGTAACAGACCATGGCATGAAAAATGGTAATTTGGTACTGGTACATGAACAATACAATAATATCGGCTTAAGAAAACTGGTATCAGTGCAGCTGTGGGTTCAAGGAAAGTCTAATTAAGTTCCTGGACAGTTGGAGTCAGATCTCTGTACAGGGGCACTGAGACCCAGACTGGTCTCTCCCTGTAGACTGGTCTCTCCCTGGCTGGCCCTGAACATGTCCTCTACTGTACTGTATGTGTGACCCCCCCCTCCCACCCACCCACTGATCTTATTACCCAACCCACCCCACTCTCCCTTCTCTTCTCCTCCTCCTCATCCCTGCAAATGACCATGATGGGAGGCCATTCATCTCACTCCTTCGGCCACCACAATGAAATAAATCAAGAATTTTTCCCCCAAATATAACAATATTTGTATTTGGGGTGGGGCAGACATAATTGATGACTGCGGCCGTGCTAATTAAAAACGGCGGAGGTTTCATTAATCTTGGTCATTGGGTGGGGGGATACTAGGGTAGCTGCTACAGTGTTGGTGGGATGGGGGGGGGGGGCCTCCATCGTCCTCATCGCTCAGGTGATTTGGGCCATTGTCGAGCATATTAGCACGACGAGGTTAATGTGAAATGGCCATTAATAATCACAACAAAAGTCTATAGTATACAAAGTCAGTCTCTCTGTCTCCAGCCTTCTACCATGATGCAACTCCAAACAAGACAATATAGTGAACAATCACACGTGTTTACTGCCATGTCCTGGCTGGAGAAGTTAATTGCTTTTCTGACTTTGCTTTGTAGCGACTGTTGTTTTTTTTCCCACCCATCCCCTGACACACACACACACACACACACATACACACACACACACACACACACACACACACACACACGCACACAATCATACATTGCTTTCGAGAATTAATTACCAGTCTCAGCTTTTGCTGCTTTGCCTGTGTTTGCGTAGTCAAAACTATCCAGCCACAGAGCACCTGATTGTCACAGGCTCTTCCAAGGAAGACAAATATTAACATCAGGGTTTATGTGTGTTTCACTTATGCAAGATTCTACACTACTGACATGCTAAATTCATAACCCTCACACTCAGTATATGAGTATTTTGATGAATGATCTGCTACATTTTACATACTGACATGCCTTAAAGAAAGAAAGAAGTCTTTTCATAAAACTGGGTTTTCTGAGCAGTAGAAAGATGCAAACACTTTTAAAATTGGCGCTACATGACCAGAGAAAACAGAGGAAAAGATCTGTGGCATTTGCTTTTGCTAAAGAGGTAGAGAACCTACAACTACCAGAATGCACTGCGCTGCAACGGAACAATAAATGTACCTGCTGGTGGGTGATATAGTGTGACTTCCCTGTGGCATCCAGCTGGTAACAAACAATCTTGTATAACAATTTAACAGTAAGATAAAATATGTTTCTAAAAACATTTGACGCCAGATTAATGCAGCCCAGTGACAGAATCTCGGTTTGCATTTGATCAGCACTGCTTAATTTTACCATTTGATCTCAGTTTTTCAGCCTCTGTCGTTAAGATACAGGAAAAAGTAGGGTGCCCACTTCCTGTGAATAAACTCTCACTATGACAGCTAAACAGTGCACTAAAATGTGTTTCTGAATACATTTAAGGAAAGAAAAAGGCAATAGTGACAGAATCTTGGTTTGTATTTGATCAGCACTGCTTAGTTATATTGTTTTATCTGAGTTTGGTCTGGAGTATTTCTAACTGTTGGTAACTAAACTTTGAAGTAGAGTTGAGACGATTTCCAGTTTTTCCCAATCTAGTCCAGTTTACGGGCTTTAACTAGTTTGATTTTATGCAAACCGGCTGAACCGACACTTGTTATTATGACATGTTTTGGCAAATTTAAAAGTAGCCTACACATCACAGCACTACGTCCATCTCAAACTGCACAAGTAATAAGCAATATGACAACGTTAATATAATAGGCCTATCATGTTTACAAGTGGTCTAATGGAGCTACTAGTGTCTGACAGGCTGTGCGCAATTTATTGCTGAGCCTAGGCCGTTGTCTGCAACATCAAGGAGATCATATTTCAGTGGAGGTGGGAGGGCACATCCCTGTTTGTTTACTTGAAAGTTCATGTGTTTTTTGGGGTGAGGAGAGGTAGAGTTTGTCTTTCAAAAAACTAAAACTGCACTAATATGACAACATTTTGGTTCTGAAGCAGACAAAATGTGTTATCTCTCTGGCTGCAGGCGCCATTTTGATCAGAATTTTCAGCGGAAACCCTGTTATTATTTACATGTGTCACTCGCTTTAAAAACGCCACAATAGGCGAAGAACGGCTGATTCATTAAGTTGAAGTGAGGAATTATCTATACTATACCTTTTTTTTCACAACACAAACCTAAACACAGTGGCAGCTAGCTGGAGGGATCACTGCAGAGCCAACAGCTTTTGCTAAGGTAAAGGACCATCATTAAAAACAAACTACAATAGGCTAAGCTGGTAAAGTTGGTGGTTACATCTCAAGTCTGATCTGGAGTGCAAGCTGATATTTACATGGTTCATTTACGTGACGTGACAGAAGTGCATATTTAATGTCGTCACTGTGGACAGAGAACTCTGATGTTACGCAATGCTACGTGACAGTCAGACACAAGTCTTCTGTTGAGGCACGGTGTCATCATGTTCCACTCAGGGGCAGCTCCTGAGTCAAGTGGGACACCTGGTAAAATTAGGTATACTGGTCCGATCCGGTGTGCGGCTTAATATCAAACCGGTTTGAAAATGTTCACACAGGCCCAAACTTCCGTTGAAGCCTAGGTGTTTAAAATACATCTCCATGACTCTACTCTGACCAACAGAGTAGAACCACACAGAGCTGTGATGAACCAAATAGCATCCAGCAAATAAGTCACACCTGAGCATGTACTTAACAGAAAAAGACGGGAACAGACCATAGAGTTGATAAAACAGAATCATATTGTTACTGTTGTGCCATTACAGCGCAGACAATTTACTAAGTAGCACCTATGAACGGCGCAGATGGATATCATCATCACTCCGTAATGGCTTCTACATGTTAATTCACAACTTTAGCTTCTCCACCACGACTCTGCCACAGAATAATGGCTAGCCTGCATCTGGTACAGGCAGTGTAGGGCAGTGTATGAAGCATAGAGAGAAATGGAGAGAGAGAGAGACAAAGATAAGGAGAGAGAATTAAACAGAGAGAGAGAGAGAGAGAGAGAGGGGAAGAGATGGGTGGGTGGGGTGGAAGCAGTAGCATATGGTGCCACGCTGCCATAAACAAGCTTTATGAAAAGACCGGGGACGTTTATTTAATCATGGAATACCTGAGGAATCGCAATGAGACACACACTTTGTCCCATTATTGTTAGCCCATAAATTTAACTGCTTTACCAGAACGACGAGGAACCTGATACAACCGCCGAAGACAACGCGGGGAAGCAGGTGAATTTATGTATGTGTGTGTTTGTGAAGAGCACTGTGTCGTGGCTACGGTAAAGAGTGTGTGTGTATGGTGTTACAGATGAACAGCCATAACTGCTACACACTGATATCTGTGTATCTGCAAACACAGAGCAGTACACTCTGGAAAGTATATGGTAGAGAACGCACAGATACAGATGTATCCATTGTATTACTCAGTTCCTCTAATTTTATTCTTCTAGCTGCTTGCTTGCATAAACATGCATGATTCCACCTGTCGTCGCCCTCATTTTCTTAAAAAGTAATCTCCCACAACCTATGTAAAGAATTCAAACATTCATTAGTGTTTAGACCTCCCAGGTCAGACAAAAAAAAAAACATCAGAAGTTAACAAGATCGGTCTAAAGGCCCCCTGAGGAAATGTATTTCTCATTTGTATTGAACTGAAACAGCAGTGGACATCCAAATAAAGCTCGGCACTGCAGTCAGGTCATTTCAACATCACGTGCACGCTTTCAAATGCACAAACACAACTGTGCACAAATATCAGTATGTTTACCACACACAGAAGTATGCAACACACAAATACACGCACTTGAAAGTTCACAATTTCAATCCAAAGAGCTGTTCTTGCAAACACAAAAACAATTGGACTGCACGTGCAATTGTGTGTCTGTGAGCATACTAACACACACACATACACACACACACACACACACACACACACACACACACACACACACACACACAACACACACACTCACAGCTCTGGGTCAGGGGGACAGCGGTAGCTCAGAGCCAGCTGTGACCTGCCGGTCCAGGTGCTCAGGAAAACCGCTGTTAACGGCCACGATTGATGATCTAATCAAACTGTCACCACAGCGATCCGCTGCGGGGGGAGGGGAGGTTTGGATGGCGTGGTGTGTGGGATGGGGGGGGGGGGTTGAGTGGGAGTGGGGTAAGAGCAGGTGGGGGGGAATATCCAGGAGGCCTTGTGCATGCTTACCGTTAGCTCAAATTGAGAGTGACAGTCTCAATAGTGAAAAGGCCCCTTTTTTCCCCTTCTAAGTAATGGAGGAAACAACTCCAGCGGTCTTCCGGAGGATGTCACATAATCAAGGGAGCCCCCCCCCGCCCAACACCGCCAGCCGCCCATCCTTTCTGTAACGTTTGAGCTCAAGCAGAGTGCTTGTGTGTGTGTATGGGGTGGGGGGTAGGGGGGCGTCGGACAAAGGGAGATGATGCGGTACAGTGCGGGACCTGTGGCCCAGACATGATGAGCTCTGCATTGTTTGGCACTAAACACACACATCCACACAAAGTGCTCCAGAAATCAGGTAGATGACAGGCCTCGTGGTCCCCCAGTGTACTGCATAGGTTCTACTCCTACTGCTCTGTAAGGGCATGTTCTTACTATTTAGCAGTGAGTTATAGAACTATCTCCACTGAGGAGTATATGGTGGAAGAAGTGACACCTACAATTTCAATGGTCATTATTTTTTTACATTCTCTAAATGGAGTAATTTTCAGTGAATTATACTGCAGTGAAGCAAGACTGTTCCTCACTTAGCTGGAGACTCCATGGAGGCCCCTAAAGGACCCCTACAGCCTGCTCAGGACTGTCCACTGTGAGGGCCCCAGACCCCACTTTAGGAACCGCTGTCCTTAATTACAATGGATAAGCCATATATGCTGTCTAACATATCAAACCATACAATCACCGCCTACACAAGCACATCAGATACAAGAGGATAGATAAATAAATGCTTGCTGTACATCACATGCATAGCTGATAAGTTTTGCAATAAGCCATGAGAGGAAGTGGTTTACAGTAGTGAGTTTCGAGAACCAGCATGTTTCCTTGAGGGGGCACTAGGAGGACCCCAGGAAAATGAGGAATAGTGAAATGTCACAACCATTTATTTCACCAAAAATTACCCGAATTACAGAAAAGAGTTAGGAGTGACCGTGAAATTTCACTCAAACCTCACATACAGCAAACTTTCTTTTTTCTATGTAAGGAGATGAAATTTATGAGATTTAAAAGATTTATTTATTATGAATCTTATCTGTGGCTTAGAGAGCAAGTGTTCCTTAGACTTGCATTTTATAATATTAGATTTTTTTGTCTAATGATAATTTGTCTGATGTCTGATCCCTCTAACGTTAACCTTCTTTTATTTGTTTCATTTACTATTAATTTAAAAGGTAATCTAAAAAACAGGAATGTTCAGTGGAGATTTTCTGGAATGAGTGAGTATTATGTTACAATGTTTATCTATGAAATAAAAAATATATGGTGTGAAAGTGTATACTTATTGGTTATTTGTGCTATTTGTTTCAGAATATGACCCTTAATGACCGGCAGAAATAATTGAAAAAAAAAAAAAAGAAGAGATAACAACATCTCAATCTTTCTAGAGTTCAACCACATATTAGCAATACAGCGTAGCCACATGGGAAAATATGATAATATTTCTCCAGTCCAAACAACATAAAACAAATGAAGCTGCTCTATATTTAGCTGAAAAGAGAAAAGTTCAGGAAGTTGTCCAACTTAATAGTGGCCTTGTTGATCGCTGCCTGTTCTGCGTTTGTGTTAATCACCTTCCCCAGGATATATCCACGACTGCCGCTTGCCCGTCCAGCTCGCATTAATTTAATCGCTGCTCAGCTAATTCATTGATTAATTGCCTCATTAGTGATGCCTGGCAACATCCATTTCTGCCATGACAGTCTGATGTTTCAATAGAAAAGAAAAACAGGCTGGCAACAGCCCAGTTTTTCCACAGTCCCACTGTGCATAATGTCCAACCACTGTCAACAGTTAGCCGCACAATTGTGTCGCTGTATAACTGCCTGGTTTTGTGCCACGGGATGTGGAATGAATATGAAGGTGAACTGTGCACATTCTCCGTTCTTGTCTGGTTGAGTAATGTCACTTGGGTTTCAGCGCTGGGTGACATCATTCTACAGGAAAGAAAAACTTCAAAAGCTGGAGGGACCGTTGGAGCTGCACTACCGAGATGAGGTAGATGCTGTTATGAGAAGACAAACTACGGCTGTGGATTTATTCCACAAGTCAAGGTCATGTTGCTCTGACATGACGAGTGGCTTCCAACTCTGGGACGGGCTGTCGACTGCTAACTAACATTATTATTAGTAATAGGAGCTGATAGGACCCTGCTGCACCCTGCAACAAGGAGCTGGATGTTAGAGCGAGCAACAACAATACATCGACAGGAGTGCTGATGTGACATCACTGGCCAAACGACGTGACTTCTGACCTGTCGTCTCCGAGACACAGGCCCAGATTTATAATTGGCATTTTGTCACAGTTGCTGTTCCCAGGCTGTAGTACTACTGTGCTTTAACTAATGATGAGTTGGACCACAGAGGTAGAGATTTTAGCATTAAAGTGTGTCAGCTTTTCAGAGAACCAACATGCTTCCCTCATACCCCCCACCCACTCACAAACACACACTCCCACAATTCTGCACCATATGCCCATGACAAGTGCATAAAAATCGCTCCCAAGCGATAGCACAGGCCAACCCATAAAAACTTAATGCACCTAATTTTCCAGTAATCAAACTTTTATAGACTGCAATGGCTTTTAAACTAACAAATTTTAATTATCGCTTAATTTTAACAGCAATATTAACGCGATCCCTCATTCTGCGAGTGTTCATTCTCCATGAAATATTGAGTAGGGTAAACAGCGAGGCGCTGTCCGCTGGCTCCTGTTCAAACAAGGAGCCAGCAAACACAAAGGTGAGCTAGGGGTCGCTGAGGCCTTGCCAGTACCACGCCGGGACTACGTGAGCCGCACAGACCTCTGGGAAACGGAGCTTCATGAGTGCAAGTACACAGAATGAGTCCGCTGATGTTGCACTGAGATTACTGCACGGCGTTGATTACTGTATATGTTGGTCAGTGTTGTAGTGGTCCTGCTTTAGTGCCAGACATTAGTTTCTTTCATGCCGCTGCAGTAAGGTTGATTTGACATTAATTTGAGCTTTTTTTGTGGATAAAAACAAGAACAACTGATTTCCTTTCATTTTCCTCCAGGATTTAAGGATATTTCAGTATCCCACAGTGAGTCCAAATATCCTCAGCTACTTTTAAGTTAATATTTTCCTGCTGCCTTTTCTGTGCTGCTAATCACATCCCTGCTTACAGTACCAGAAGAACGGGATGTTATTGACTGCTGCCCTTGGGTGGCTAAAAACTAGGCCTTACCACCCAACACCAAGCCAGAGAGACAAAGTGCTGACACAGGCAGATAAGGGAAGGAAGAAAGAGAAAGATTAAAGAGCAGATTCATTATCAATAATTAAGGGAAAGGATTTATTCTAATGAATTAGGGGTTGTCTTTATCTACTCTTTATCTCCCTATCTCACTGCTAACTCTCTCTTTTCCTCCCTCACACATACACACACATGCCCTGCACACACACTGGCTCGTGGTTTTTGTGTGACTTGACCCCTGCCTGCTCCGTGTGGTCCATATTGCCACCATGCTGGCTCCAGGCAGGGCTCTTCCGCCCCTGCTCCACCCGTCAAGCCTGGATGGTCCCGGCCCTTGGTGCCGGGGCAATATGGCCGCGCTGCACGGCATGCTGGGACGCGGCTGCGAGCCCAGAGCCCGGCGCTGCAAAGCCAGATGCCCACTCAGCCGAGCTCGGCCCCTGGCACAGCGATGTAACCGACCGCAGCAATGTATATATCAATTCTGCCGTGTGAACACACAGAAATAAACGTGATACACTACCCTGAGGAAAAAAAGAAATCAAGAAACAGTGGTTACAGGATGTTAAAAAACTACTGTCATGACTTTTGAGACTCTCATCTATGGTAGCTCTGTATGTCCACTTTGTAATCCTGATCATCACTTTGGCCTAATCGGTTATTTTTATTTTTTATGCTATAAAATTCTCACTATTAATCTGTGTGCTTCATAAGAAGGGGGGCTATGGGAGGGAAGGGGGAGTGTCCTGAAGTTAATGTATGTGTAGTGTATGTTTGCGATATTAATGTTGAATGCAATTATTGAAATGAATGTAACTATTGAAATGTTGCAAACTGAATAAATAAATAAAAAGTTGGTTGAAAAAAAAAAAAGAAACACTGGTTACAAATAACAAAATTGATAATTCTAAAGTCACAAATAAAGATGCAAAACATTTACATACAGCACATATGGCAGTTTCTATCCAAAATCCCTATCTCCTTCAAAAACTGGTCATTTTCTACAATCTTCTCACTGCAGTCACGTAATAACGGATGCTCTGAATATCCCTGTCTTCATTTTGTGAGTCATCACACCTGCGCTGCATGCATCATGCTAGCTATTTCTGGATCTGAATTCATGCCTTTTCACCTGGTTTTCTGTTTTCTTCCGAGGGATTTTAGCACCCGCTTACTTGGCTCAGACATACAGTAATACTGTAGAGAGAGAGAAAAAAAAAAGGCAACTGCACTAGAGCAAAACTGTGAGCAGATTTTAGCAATTAGACATCTCCAAAACACTGAAAACATTCTCTCCAGCTGCTTGTATCATGGCTTTTCTCCCCCCCCCCCCCCCCCCCCCCCCCCCACCCCCCCCCACACTTAAACAAATATATCTTTCTTCTGAGTTGTCAGCACTCCTGTTTCGAGAGTGATGAGTGTATTAGTTCAAGGAGTTTATTATTACAAGCGTGATAATGGCAGGCGTTTTAACAATTACCTATGAAAACAGGTATGTGAGACAGGTCAGTTGTCTTTTGGCACCCTGTTTTTTAAAGAACTAATTACAAGCAATTGAGGCAAGGTCGCTGCTGTCACTCATGCTCTCAGGCCACTCCCTTGTTATTGAAGTGTTGGTTTAGGTGCCGGCCGCTGTAACATCAGGGAACACACACACACACACACACACAGAAACAGAGAGGCACACCAAGGTTAAAATGATAAACTACAAGAAAACTGAACATTAAAGTAGTGAAGTAAAAATCGAAATATGTCGCGAAATTTGCAGATTTTTCTGGATGATCATGAAAGCAGAGAATTAACTTTACAATACACACATGCTGGCATACATTCATGTATACACAATTTTATAGAAGTCAGTTTTAGTCATATGAAAAAGTCTTACTTAAAAGAAGTGATACACTATTTCATGTCCCTCCTTAGGGACAGCTATTCTTTGCTGTAATTAACAGCACGCATTCAAACTGATGGTTGTATCCTCTTTTTGTTTTACAGTCAAGAAAACTCTATTGTTCTCCTGTGAATGAGCAGGAAAAAGCATTCTTGATGTGCAACGCTCAATCAAAATCAATAAAATCAAACTAGTGGGAGTACTTTTACACATTCTGGAGGACTATACAATTATTTTCCCACAAGGCTCACACCGCACATCTATTAACTAAACAAGGGAGATTATATATTCAGATGAAAATGCACTGAGGAACAGGGATAATTCAGCTCAGTGTGACGATACAAGTGGGTGATAACAAAAGTGACAACTTCTTATTATAATTCTGAGCTATAATGCAAAAATGTTACAGTAAAAATCTTTTGAGATCACCGTGAGCCATTACAATCAGACACCACGGAGCTAGGTTTGTGTAAACTTATGAGGACATGTGAGTACACAGCTTTGAGAGAGTGCACACATGCAGGCAGACAAAAGGACAAAAAGCCCTCGTCTCCGCTCACTGCCTGCAGTGAGGAGTGGTGGTGTGACTGAGACGAAGACCCAGTTGTGTCACTTTATAACAGTTCAGCTCTCTCCCTCTCTCTCTCTCTCTCACCCTGAACCTGTCAGATAGTTGGAGTCTGTCATCTCACCCATCCTCCCCTCCGATTCCTCTTCCTCGTCTTCCCCACTGGGGTTAGAACAATATGTGGGGCTAATATTAGCCTTGTTGACCACCACTGCCTACAACACTTATTAGTGGGGACTGATTGTAATGTGACACTGTGACTGGGCAACATAAAAGGTACGTACAAAACAGATTTTTCATATATGAACAAAATCCGGTTTAAAGAAACTGTGTATTTTTACCATGGCCTTGCCATGCTTGTATGGCTCACATACCGGTGTCTTTGACGTTACTTTAAAGGACATTGTGCGTTATCCTTTTAGGAGTTACCTGCTGGGTGTTGGCCAAAGGCTTCTCACTGCTCCTTACTTAGGGAAGGTCTAATGTGGACAAAGTCCCCCATGTGGATCAATAAAGTTTAGGCGGATCAACCAAAACAGGATACTGACACTAAAGATGATCAGCACTTTCAGCTTTTTAAAATCAGTGGGACTCTATCCTCTTCGCAGACACCCACCCGAAATATCCTGGCGTTTAAGGCCCCAAACGGATTTGGCTAAGTGGAGCCTGGCGTCACCTACGGCTAGTCAGGTCTCTTCCTCCTCCCGCTCCTCCTCCTCTCTTCCTTTGACTAACAGATCTCCCCAGTGTTCTAAAAATACCAGGTGAACAGGGCCGTAGCGATGGTGATGAAACTGCCTCTCTGACACTGTCCCACTGCAATCCATCTCTCCACCGCCTGCCAGCCAGCATATGTTTGCAATTGGCTCCCCCCAGCAACCCCCATTGCCTCTCAACCCACCAACCCCCCCTCACTGGTCCCCAGTTGCTGGTTCAAATACCCCCCACACACACACACACACACACACACACACACACACACACACACACACACACACACACACACACACACATATTTCCCCATCCTTTCCCTCTCCCTGTCTCTCCTTCTCCCTCAGCTACCGTCCTAGTCTCCAGGTCTGGGCTTTCAAAACCGGTGCAGTTATCAATCATTGAGCCAGCACTGTCATGACGAACCAAACCACTCACACACACACAGACACGTACTTCCTCTCTTTCTCCATTTCTTTCCTTCCTTCTTTCTTTCATCTCCCCTCTCTGCCTGCCTGTCTCTTTGTCATCCCACCTCACTTTCTCTCTCTCCACCTTCTCTTTCTTTTTCCCCTCCTCCGTCCTCTGCCTCCTCTCTTACACTTGCCCAAATTTGTTCCACTTAATAAGCCCTCCCCAATGACCTTGTGCTAATTAAGCTGCACTGTGTTGGAAATATGATGGTTAATTAATGATGAGATAAATTCTGTCTGCAGGACTGTCAGAAAAATGATGACACCATGTTTTACAGGTTTAAATAGAACAAACCTTGTGGCTGTCCTCCCTCTAAGTGCGTATGCAATGGAGTGTGTGTGTGTGTGTGTGTGTGTGTGTGTGCACAGTAGGCATGTGTTTAAGTGTGCATGAATGAGCGCAATAAAAAGAATGAGCGAAAACAAGAGATGGAAGAATGATTTTTTGATGACGAGTGAGAGCTTACAGTTTGTGTGTTTATGCGTAACTGTATGCAAGTTTACATGGGTGTGTGTTAACACAGTACTTCTGTGTGTTTGTGTGTGTGTGTGTGTGTGTGTGTGTTTGATGTAATGATGCTGTGTGGCATAATACTTAATGGCTGAGCAAAGTGTCTGAGACGTTTTATGGCATAAACACACACCAGGTTAACGCAACACACATAGACAGTGCAACTTAATTCATGCCCAGTACCCTTGTGTGTGAAAGTGTGTGTGTGTCCTCGATGACCTTGGCAGTGTTGCCACCTTCTACCACAAAAGCAGTGAGCACAAAAGGTCTTTGTGAGCAAAAGTGTGATTCACGTGTTTTTTTGGTTGTTGTTTTTTTACCAGCTAGCTAATTAAAGCCAAACAACATCCTAGGCATTTTCAAAACTATAGGTTGTTTCAACTAAAATCAGTGCTTTCACTAGCTTTGGCTAAAATGTCACATCTCAGATGTGCTGCATTTCCAAATTAGCAAAGATCAACTTGTGTGGGGATTGGAAATAGAGAACAACTCTTCTATTTAGGCATTGTACTTTCTAGCATTGCCCCAATTACTACAGTGGGAGAATCAAACTGAGTGCAATTTCACTGACAATAAAAGTGCAAATGTTTGGGGTTGATTGTGGTCAGTCTTTGACTCCTCTGACAGACTGGAAGCTTGTGTTAATGTGGAGGTTTTTCTCAAAACACTAGTGTGAAATGTATCTGGCTGTGTAACCTTCACTGGCCTTACTATCTACCATCAAATCTGAAAGATGCGCCACAGTTAAATTGGAATTAGGGCCACAAAGCCTTTGCAGAGTAACCCAGCTAGCAAGGGATCAGCAGCACACTGCAGGCAGACACTGGCGTTTAGCATATTGTTGATTGGACCGCAGAATGTAAGGCCAGCCTTACAAACACAAAAGGCTGTCTGTGAGTGATAAAGTTACACCATTGGTCAGAGTGACTAATGTTGTTAGATTTGGAGTTTCCCCATTGGCTGTTGCTCTTTCCAAATAAAGAGGGCTGACAGCTGACAGCCACGGCGACCTACTGCAGACCTCCTGTTTGTTTTTGTTAACTAAAAAAAACATTTCCCTCAGTTGAAACCCAACGGCAACCCCTAGGGCTGAAAAATTCAACTGCAGTTCCTGAAACGTCCACTTGAGGCTGGCTCCAGAAGCCAGTCAACCCCCATAGACACCCATGTTAAAATGCTCCACTTTCATTAGCAATAAACATATCTACAGCCTGACAACTGTACAGGGGGGTGAATTTTTATATTGCTCACCAGTTTATATTTCATCAATGCTTAAATTTACATATAATTGAGGGCGGGCTGCATTGAGTGCCGGCTGTCTACCAACAGTGTCCTCGACTATTCAGTCAGATCCAACCCTCACTCCTACACAGTTTGTAGAATTGTAGAATTTATGCAGTGGGAAATGTCAGAGGTCTATGTTAGCATGTTGTATATGTAGGGAAAATGCGTCTTGTATAAGACACCTGATATGTTGGTGAACCTTGTGCAATGTATAATGCCATGGGTCACTCAGCTCCAAAAACCAGAACCCTTCTGTTATGTGAGCCTGTCCAGGTGTATTGTTCTTCATTTTAACATGTATTTACATACATTTTTGCTTGGACCGCACCATCAAGGCCAGCACTGTAATTAAAAGTCTGTGACTGAGTGAGTGCCGCCACTTCCCTTTTCAAATTAAAAGCCATAGTTTCAAATAAAAAGCTCATGTTTAATGACCGGCCATATACTAGGTTTTGACCTAATCCTGTGTGAGCACAGCCCAGTAAGTGTAGTCTGGGAGATTTGCAGGTGAAACAAAACTATTTTAATGGCATTCATTGACCACTCTTTCAACACGAAAGTTGGCAGAAGTAATTAAAATGTTACAACTGTGCGACTTTACACATGAGATGCTACCGCAGTCATGGCAGCTTGTACACTTCCACCTTCAACCTTCATCTGTCAATGGAAACAACCAATACCTGAGGTAATGGCAGTTGGCCTGGCATTATCTGTTGTGTTCAAACAGTAAGTTACATAAATGCTGTTAACCAATGGCAAAAAAAAAAATGTGATTGCACTGGGTAGGTCACAGATGTGAACATATGTAACTGTGAGTATGGAGTATCAGCTATACTTGGACAAATAAAGGTTTCAATAACAAAAAAAATATGTGGATCAAACGGATACTTGAAGCAGTTGAGGATATGAGGATTTGTTTCCATCTAATCCAGATGAACAGCTGACAGTAGGAATTTAGTTGATAATGTCAGAGAGATGGAGAGGCATCTGGTCGGGTTGCTTACTTCCATATCTGAAGCCACTTGTCATATCTAATACCACACGTTGTCAAAAGTATCAATTTGGTTGCGGAGTAATGAAAAAGCGGGTCTGTTTCTATTTTAGCAGCTCGCTTGACAGATTGAGAGGTGTTTAACGTCTCGTTTTGGCTTGTCAGAGTAGGGGGGCGGGGGGGCCTCACAACTTCATCTCCTCATCTTTCTTTTTCACACACATACACAACGCACATACACTGACAGCAGGGCTCTGCTTCTGATAGACAGGGCCAAGCGGGAGACATTGCACATACACAGAAACACACACTCGCATACGCAGACAAAAATGGTAAAAGAAACATCATTCATCCTTAATTCAAGAGGGAGAGCTGAAAGTAAGATGAGGAAGGGAGCCAGATAAAGTTTGACAGAAAAAAGGGATGTAAGCAAGAGACCGAGACAGACAAGATGAGTGAAAGCCATTTAACTCATTAGGGAAAGGAGAATCTCAAGTTATATTTAACTTGAAATTTACTCTAACTAGTGGGGACGTTTTGCTTAAAAGCTTGCAGACCTCCATAGGGGTTGAAGGAGTCATCCACCAAAATCTAGAATTAATTGCCAGCAGTATCTCTCATGTTAAGACTCCTGAAAACAAGCTAAAATACTTGACAGTCAGGATCTAGGATAGGGAATCATATCTGGATCAAATTCTGTCTGTCATGAATGTAAATGTGCTAGAATTGATTTTGACTTTGACTGAAAAGGAGATGATGATGTGCAGTGCTGGATGTGGTTGCAAGTGTTTAATGTACCTCTCTTTGCGTTGTCCAACTCCATGTTTTCCCAGCAGGTGGGTGCTGAGGTGTTTCTTCATCACGAAAGCCCATCTACAAAACACACACACAGAACATGGGTTAATGTACATAGTAGTATACACAAGGGAGTTTGTCCAGTATGGGTTCATTTCAACTGCTGTTTATTTCAAGAAAATCTGTAAAGCAGTCATTACAGTACATATGTAGGGTTGGGAATTGGTATTCTATACATTTAAGGTATCCACTCAAACAAGCTCAAACAAAACTTACATTTGATTGCCTTTCTATCAAGATTTAATTTAAAATAAAAAGTTTTCATAAGGTTTTGCTTGCACCCAATCATGCAAAGTGTTCTTCAATGTGATGCAACGTGTGATTGGCCCACCACCGCAGCAGCTACAACCCATACAGTTTGCAATGTGGTGAAATAGAGCAGCGTATTTGACAGAGTTGGCAGTTTACTGTGTCAAGACACCGCCAAAACGTTCCAAAGTACGGTACGATTCCAAAGTGGACACCCAAGATTAGTGTCACCAATTCAGTATCTTACCAAATTTCTGCCCTTTCTCCCGTGAGTTATAGCGTTGAATAATGTCCAGAAAAGTGTTTTTGCAAAAACATTTGATGTCATAGTAAAGTTGACCTTTAACTTTTTGGATATAAAATGCCATCACTTCATCTTTTTATTCTGTCAGATACTTGTGAAATTTTGTCATGACTAAAGTATGAATTCTTGAGTAATGCCAAAAAGGTGTTCTGTTAAGTCAAAGTGACCTGAAGTTTGTGTCAAATGTTTAAGAAATCACCTCATGCCATTCTTGACATACAGGCTGGATGGACTCATGGACAACACGTAAACATTATGCCTCTGGCCCATACTGTCCCCATGAGGAGGCATAAAATAGTATCAAAAGAAGTACTCTATTGGTATTGGTAGCCTCTTTTTAAGGGTACTGGTACTGTAATTATTTGAACTATACCCAGCCTTATACATGCCTGACAAATACTTCCTAGGATTTTAAGACAGCTTCTGCAATCATTTATTCTCAAATGAATGAACTACCATTCCTAAAGTAAGACTCAAGCTGCACCTTCTCCATTTGTCACTGTTTCCAACAAGAATCTATAAAGCAGAGAAGATGTTGTGTCTTCGTTTTGGTTGTCCCTTTATTTCTATGCTGCTCGTCCTTCTTTTTCTCCCCCTGATAGACACTCTCACAATTGCATGAGAAAACAAACCCATCCTTCTCCTACATTCCAAGATTTTTCCCAGGAACAGACCCCATCTGACATTGAGTTTTAAATATAATCTGTCATAAACAGTTGCTTTTGGGTGGAGAGACTATTGTTCTGTTAATAGATGACAGACCAGCAAAGCGGACAAAAAATGTATAGGAAAAACTTTGCACCATAAGGGGAGTATAGGTTTGAGAATGTTTGTTTTAACAGCACCTTTTTGGTCAGACAGTAGAGTGAGAATCTAGAGCTCCACATGTTGTACATCAATGTGTCAAACAAATATGTGCACACGTGCAAGGATTCAAATGCACATGTATCTACAGTAAATACAATTGCACGCACGCACAGTCAAAAATACCAGGGTACCAAAGCTTGACAGTGACCGCAATGTCCTGACTTTGTCGAGGGCCCTGAGTTTACCGTGTCTCCTAAACAGCATATGAAAACATAATGAACGGATGACAGGACTAACTACTCTGACATCCAAGCTGCTTCACCAGAGTTTTCATCCCCTGGCCTTTTCATTTAGCACCCATCACTTCCCATTATTGTGCAACTGAGAGACAATGACCACATCTGAGAGCTGAGGATGGAGCTACATGAAAGGGGCCGAGGGAGTTGAACCGACAGTCATGTGGTTGGCACTGTCACTGCACACACTCAGGTCCTCCCCCTTGTCACTCCTCCCATTTCTGGAGGTTTTCACTTTTGTTTCTTCCAAGTAGATCATTATTCTATTTTCTCCCCGGCAAGCCCCGTCTGCGCCTTTCTGAAGCTTTCCTTCTAACTTTACGAGTCAGTCTTTCATAAAGCGAAAGCATAATTATTTCGCTATTTATGTCGCTATGTTAGCTATTGCCCCTCTCTACCCCAACACCCCCCCATGTCTGGACGCACACACACACATGGCTGTGTCCTCCATCCCATCATGGCCCCAGAGTCCCGTCCGTCATCGAGGCCCCTGAGGCCGACGCTAACTAACACCACCACATAAATATTCAAACATGTTCCCCTGTTTTGCCTCGCTATCATCACTCCACATTTTCTCAATCCTCTCTAACTCAATCCATCCACCCGTCCAGAACGCTGCCTTGGAGTTAAACTGGGAGCGAGCGTATGACTAAATCTTGTATACTCCAATCAGGGAGACTGGCAAGATCAAAATGCTGAGCTTCTCTGGCCCACTGGAAGCGCCTCTGACTGACGGCATCATCTATAAATAAACAAACAGCATAATTAAGATATTTCTGAGGGGGTGGGGGGGTAAACGAATTAATCAATATATTTGAGAGAAAAGCACGGCCTTGGAACACTTCACGCGTGCTTGTTTAAGTCGTCGTGTTTAGACGCGGAGAAAAAAAGAGCTTGCAAACATTTCTGTTAATTATGTATTACAGCTGTCCTTCATAAACCTAATTACAGAGTGCTGAAAGGCAACAGGGGCAATTTGCATATGCGCATGAAAGACAAGACATATGCAAAATATGATTTTAATTAGCATTCTTTGATAGCAAGGGGTACAAATCAAACTGGCATGTTGTGAGATTCTCATCTCACCCATTTTTTTACTGGATTATTCTCAGAGTGGCACGAGTGCAAGATGGGTAATGCCCTGTGGAGGCACCTGGCACAGACTGTGCGCGCGCGCGCACACACACACACACACACACACACACACACACACACACACACACACACACACACACACACACACACACACACACACACACAAATGGGTGTTAATATTCACTGAGATGCACAATAACAACATGCACAGCCGCAGATATAAATACACAAATGGAAAATGCGCACAAATGGTGATGATAACACATTTATAATTAGCTATTCACCATATGATTATCTAATACACTCAAACTACTATTCCTGATAATGCTGAGATAAAAAACAGGCAGCATACACACACACACACACACACACACACACACACACACATAATGATACAAATTCAGACAAATGACAGTCCTTACTCACAAAAAAGGACATCTACAAGTACCCTATCTCTCATGCATACACAGACACACACACCAACACACACAAAGATCCCATATCTAAATGTTAAAGGGGCAAATCCATTTGTTTAAGGCAGTGTGTAATCAGCCCCCTGCCCTTGGTGTGTGTGCATCCTCTGCCATCCAGGTCAAGGCCTCAGCTTGTCGTCCTGCTGCCTTGGGCTGCATCATCAGCCCGAACCATCAGCCTTGATGGTTATTGTAACAAAGGGATACTTTAACATGCCATTCATCCATATCAATTCTCTTCCCCCCCATGAATTGAACTAATAAGGCTGTGCCTCTGCCCTCCAGGGAGGCTCATAATATCCATTGCAGATATGAAAAAAAAGAGAAAAAGAAAAAGAAAGACAGAGACTCTGGTGTTTCACGTTCGACTTTCCCTTCAGACTAATCGGCGCGCCACAGCTCGTTAGGTCCGTGACGTGCCGGAGCTTTACCGATAAGCAGGGGAGACACGGCTCAATTACCCACAGTTACAATCTTTCTCTCTCTCCTCCCTCCCGCTGCCTGATGATGAAGAGATAATATGTCAATATTTGATACAAACAACTTCATTTGCCTAATGGTGTTCCTGGATAGGCCCATCTACAGGTCCGGAAGGGATGGGAGATCTAAGAAAAGGCCTGGAGCAACGCTCGGCTTAGATGTACCGTAGCCCACCACCCATCAAATTACGCACACACCCATTCCCAAGAGCTGTGTACAAGGCATGCTGGGAAAGCGCCAGGTCAGACATGACATACTTTGCCAACTTTTGCTTGAGTTACTTTGAACTTGTTTCTTTGGGTTTTGACAGTTAACCTTGAAAGGTATAAGAGGACAAACAGGCTGTCGTCTTTCACTTAATCTGACATTTCTGTACTCATATTGTTGCTTTAAAAAAGTGATACCAAATGGGTTTAAACTGGCACAGCGTGGCTAAATATTGCATGGATGCATTAATGGGTTAGTTTTACCCAGAAGCCATGGGTAGAAAACCACCCAACACAAAAGCTGATTTGATCCAATAACCTGCTGCTTACGCCATATCCCCTTCCTCTCTTTACAGTAGTGTAGCCAAACCAAGGTGAACAAAGTTAGACGTGGTTGTTATGGCTGAAGAGACAAAGAAAAGGAAGAAGGTGGAGGTGTCCGAGGAGACAAAGAAAAGAAAACAGGAGAGCGATAAAACAAGAGCTCGAACAAGGATTGATATTAGCCTGGCGTTCACACGCTGGCAAGAGCTGAAAGAGGAGGAGGGATGCCTCACCGATGGTGACCTGGCGCTGTTACTGCTGTTACCCTCTACTTAGGAGACTCACTGTCTGCAGGCCGGTTGCCTCATGTACATTTTAAGATAAAGTGTTAGCCTACATACAGACAGCTTTCATTTTAGTTTGTCTTTAACGGTTTGCTGTGAGCACCGCGAGTGTGATGTGCTTGTGTTGGCCGTGATCGTAAATCATAATAGTGGTGAATGAGAGACTGCGGACAGATCAGACTGAAATATGGCAGTGTTTGGTTCGTCCATTC
The DNA here is from genome assembly GCA_026686955.1 of Epinephelus cyanopodus. Classification (NCBI taxonomy): domain Eukaryota; kingdom Metazoa; phylum Chordata; class Actinopteri; order Perciformes; family Serranidae; genus Epinephelus; species Epinephelus cyanopodus. Next base: position 14,661,784 of record CM048919.1, read on the forward strand.
TGGGCTACTTTAGAAACATGGGGGTGCAACATGGCAGACTTCATGGATGAGGAACCACTTTCTATGTAGTAAAATACAGCTCAATCTACAGTGACTAAAACACAACAATGCTCATTGTCAAGTGATTATACACTAAAGAAATCATACTTATTATATGATATTCCATTTCTGCCAATAATCCCTTTAAATCCTACACAATGGACTGTTAACAAAAGATTAGATAAGTCCATGGACACAATTACTCATCTGTATGTATGTGCCACTTCACCTCTAACTGTTTAATGGATTGTTACACATTGTATTCTACATCTCAGCAGAGAAATTGAGAGCATTACCAAAACCAACATTTTTTTTCTCCTAGACACTCATATGAAGAACCAGAAGACTAAATCAAGAGAGAAGCAGGTGGGCAAAGGTAGAGCACATATTTCAGATTTTAAAACAACTCTGTTGTCCTAACTATGGCTGTAGAGGACAAAACTTAGGAACAGTTGGCACAATTTCTTATTGCTTGTCCTTTGGAAACGATTGAACATCCAGTTTGCCGCCTGCTGTGCTCTCGCACAACGTGAACGCAACATCGGAAAAGCTATGAGCTGAAAAATTAAGCTGAAATCGAACAAACTGCTGTATTGTAATTGGTTAAAAGGTAACTGAAAAACCATTATGAGAGAGCTACCAGATGTAGGAACCGCTCAACCCTCGCCAGGCGAAGCCGCTGAAACCTGCAGAGGAAGAGGGATTCCATGTGGGAAAGATGAAAGGGGGAGGTGGGGATGAGCTCTGAAGTTATGGGACTATGCTTCAGCTCTTTCTGAGGAGAAACGCACACATACACACACGCTCTTCAGTGGTCCGCTGGGCCCCAAAGAAATGAGTGTGTGCGGGCTCAACCTGCCTCCTGTGCCAGTCCTAATGATGGCCTCCACCTGCTGCTTTAATGTCACAGCTGGATCGCCCTCCATCCCTCACTGACTCTGACTGCCATCAGCAGCAGGTAGCTCCCCTCTGCACACTCCTCCCTCCATCTCCTCTGCCATCTCGGCTTCCTTCATCTCCCTGCGCTTCCATCTTCTGTTTCTCCTACCACTCATCTCAATATTATCTCCTCCCATCCATCTCTCTGCAATACTTCCTTTTTCTTCTCCCCTACTGTAGCACTGACTCTTACAGCACCCACATTGCTTCACCTCCTCTCCTAAACTCCCGTTTTCCCCACTTTTTCCCTTTCTGACTCTTCATCATCTTTGCCATCTTTAATTGAACCAAATTCTCATACAGTGAAGAAGCTCTAGGATGTATGGGAAATGTGGTCTTAATTTAGAAACACTTGCAAGAACAGTGCCACTGGTGTGTCAGTCAAACATTCTCATTTATTTTTTGCAAAAGGCATCACAACTAATTTGACAATGATCTACTGACAGAGAAAATGCTACAAAACATTAGCTCATAAATGTAAAAGGATAAAGTGCCTGCAAACTATATTTATCATTGAAGAGGGAGACCCATAGCATAAAAAAAGAACTTTTCTCAATGCCAAAACTAATTTAGTCTTCTGAGTAAACGTAATGTGTTTCTTCCTTGTTTATTTATTTTTTTATAAACCCATCCCGGAGAAGCGGAAAACCTGGAGGTAAGTTGACAAGTCTAATCTGAGAAGCTTTGACAGGCAGGTGAACTGACAGAAGAACAGAAACCAACACTTGGCTGACAGCAACCCCGGAGCGCTGAGACAGCTGCCGACATGTCAGACAGACAGATAAACAGACAGGAACAAGAAGTCGAAAAGATAAGACATTTATTGACAGACGGAGCGACTGCTTTCCAGACAGACAGACAGACAGACATCGAGAATAAGGACTGAGGAAGGAGAGATTCTGCTGAGTTTACAGGCTGAGTTTAATGGATGTTCTACAAGCGGGCCTATAGCAGTAGATGGGGCGAACTAAATGTGGTGTCAAATTTGCAGATGTGGAGATAGATGGTGATGGAAGGATGGAGAAAGAAAAGCCACAGGAGAGAAAGAAGGGGAAATGAAGGAATATGAAAAATCATGATGGAGTATCCAGATAAGCTGGAGTGAATGTGAACTAGGGAGAGAAGCCGAGGCAAATGCAGTTTGCAGCGCAGCCGCTTTGTTTGACGGAAGCAAGAGGCGACTTCGCATCAATATTGCTTGGGCTTCTAAGAGATCCGCTTATGGAAACATCCCATAATGTAACAGATATTGGGGAGGGAAATAAATAAATAAAACATCTGAATTGATTTTGTTTTTCATGCCCGTGCCAGAGCAAAGCAAGCACTTGATCTATTCTAAGATGATCTTGATAAAAAATAAAAGAGAGGCAAAGTGTTTCTCTGACGACTGATCAACGTCAAGCCTCTCAATGAAACAGACACCTCTCACTTATGATGCCGCCGCTTTGTGCGTGCGTGCCTGTGTGTGCGCGTGTGTGTCCTCTAGTCTTAGAGGAGGTACATAAAAAGCTCACTTTGCCTCTCCAAAGGGGTTTTTGGATCATCTGCTGAGGCAGGTGATGGGGCTTGACGGATTGATTGAGCCGAAGTTCTCATCGACAGTGGCAGCGCCCCATAGAGTTCCCAGCTCCAGTGCACACTGTTCCATTAAAGGATCATTTAGAGGGAGAGCAAGTTCCACCTGCACTTATGCAGAGCACACCCTAATGTGAGATGAAACAGACATTTTCAAGCTACGGGAAGGGAGGGAGGAAGGGAAGAAAAAAAAAATTATAATAATGAAAAATAAAAATTCAGTCCTTCCCCAACAGCGCATTTCCATCTTCGAGAGAACGGCGATTGATGAAGTAATCTATTATTGATATCATCATCGTTATGCGCCGATGGCAGTTTCAGTGTTACGGAGCCCCCAGCTCTGAGCGTCATAGCACTGTTTGCATATTATGCTACTCAGCATCATTATATTTTCTAATTAACTGCTTTAATTTGGGGATTTAAATCCTAAGTGAGGGGAGAAACTTGAAAACGCTGAACAAGAGAGAATAATACTGTATTTGGTGTCAAGATGAAAGGAGAGGTGTATAAAGAACAAGGTACAGACGGCTACACAAGTGGCTATAGCACTTTTCACAATAGACTTGTATGAGCTGCCATATTGTGTGGAATCAGCACAAATACGATTCACCTTTATGCATTAAAGGAAAAGGAGAGAGAAAACACCATCCGGTACGAAGACTGAACATGTCCTGAGAAACATTTTAAATGAAATACATATAACATTATAAAATACTGCTGTGTTATGTGGAGGTGAAACACTCTCATTTTACACAACAAAACAAAATGAATCAAAAATGCTTGTTGTTAAAGGCCGTTAGCTTCTCTTGCTAATGCATCTCTCTCTCCTTCCTCTCTGCAGTGCAGTTAAAGATATGAAAAATATATGTGCTTTTTTTACTCCTTCCCCCTCTCCTTTCCACCGCGCCGTGTTAAATCATTAAAGAGAAGTCCTGCTCATTATCTCTCTAAACAAAACTTCTCTTAAACCAAATAAATCACCGTTGCGCGGCGCAGCTAACAGCCGTGAAGGGATAAATTACAAAGCGCCTCACTGGCAGCGCTGGTATTTTAAAAAGCTTGCTGCACAATTTCTATGATGTGCAGTAATTTGTAATGCAGGTTTCCTTATGTTTATAAGGTCTCCTCAGGTGTGTGTGTGTGTGTGTGTGTGTGTGTGTGTGTGTGTGTGTGTGTGTGTGTGTGTGGGTGGGTGTGGAGTGTTTGCTAGGAGGAGAGGTGAAGGGTGGGGAGTGAAGAATAAAAAAAAAAAAGCCTATTTGTGTTCTTTGTACTTTCAATATTATTAAGCTTGTTTTGGCAGTAAATCTAGCACTAAGCAAAATTATTTTACATTCCGTAAAATATATTTTCATAAATAATATTACTAACACAGCACAACATGCCCACTGACAGTAGGGTTTAACAGATGACATTCGAAAGCATGTACTGAAACTGTATGTGTGGACTGAAGGTCAGAACTTCAGCTCACATGCTGCATAAAAACACCTCAACAGAATTTTGTTTTGATATTAAATAGCATTAAATTTAATCATTTATGGTTTAAAAAATCCGCCTCTGCTAGCAGAGTATTGTTGGAAGGTTAGAACACTTTTGAAATAGCTCTTAGGCCATCACAGGATGCAGCTAAAGGACATACTGATATCATTCATTTAGAAGGCTCCTTAAGGCGAGAGGTGTTTGCTTTCATTTCAAGATTTACACACTGATACTACTGAAGCTGTTACATTGAATCCTTCCCCGCTGCCCTGAAATGACTTCTTTGAAGGAGCAGCAAGCATAAAAACTGACTGTCTGTGGTCAGAGAGGTTGCTACATTGTACCAGAGGTGGACAACACTGCTGATGTTAGCATTATATTTTTAATCAGCCAGTCAAACTGATATATTGGTAGAACTGTAACCACTTTTTCCAGCTGAGCACGGCGTCATTATAACAGGAAAACACACCAGCAGGGCCTCATCTCCTGTTAAAGAGTCTAATTGAGGGGAAAGACACCAGCCAGCACTCTCACCTCCGTCCCCACCTCTGCACCCTCTGTGCTCCTGCGGGGACCGGGAGCTGTGATGAGCCCCCCCCGACCTCTCTCTGGCCCCCAGTGGGCAGATTAAACTGCGGATAACAGGGCTGCACTTGGGTCCGTTTACAACAGCAAGCCTCCCCTGTGCCTCCTGGGGATAAAAACCAACAGTATCCCTGAGACACCCCCCCACAAAAAAAAAAAAAAAAAAAAAAAAAGCCCAAACATGATTTATTCAGTCTGTTTACTGTACACTGTATCTGCCCGTCCTCTGAGAACAAATTAAATGTATGAAAAAGAGGGTGAGGAAAGAGAGGGAGAAAGAATGAGCAAAGAAAAGAAAAGGAGAGAGCTGGTAAAATAAATAATTAAATTCCGGAAATAAAAATAAAATACACAAAAGTCTAGCGCCGTGAAGTGTTTAATTTGCACAGGAGAAATATAATAACAGGTTTTGTTCAAGACACACACTGCACTGTGTTAACAGGTGCATGACAAAGATCTATTCAAAATGATCACTTAAAATCAAACATATGTTGGGAACCAAAAACTATGGCTTTTCAAAATAAGGTCGGAAAAGTAGGTTTCGTTGAATCAAAGAACACCAGGTCACCGTGTTCCAACCTGAGCGATCGGGAGATGCTAAGAATGAGCAGGGAGAGGTGAGGAGAGTGAAAATTGAAAAGAAACAAACAAAGAAGACAGCCTCTAATTTCGACCGCTGTTGTTTTGGTGAGTGGTCTCGCACATTAAAAAAGAACTGAAGCAACATGACAAGCGAGAGTTGTATTTCTCTCGCTATAGTTTTGCTAAAGCTGATAATCCATAAAACATAAGGCCTCCGTATTGACGTTTTTCCTCAGCCGGCTGAGTGAAGGGCGTAGCTGGGATGTCAGGCCTGTCTGTGGGCCAGCTACCACTCTCATTATCCTCGCGCCTCTGTGAAGGGCAGCTAAGGTCACACTCCAGAGGAGCAAAATAAACCGCGATGGTACTAATCTAATATTCAGCGATCCTATCAAAGAATGACTTATTAAGCTCAAAGAACCAAAATTGTTGATGGAGAGAAAAGATTGTGCCAGGTGGAAGTTCACACTCTGTGGGTTTGGAAAGTTTAACTGCAAATGTGACATCCCACGTCTACTCTGGCCGAGGATACTGAAGGGTACTTTCTTTCACCTGGGAGTAAGTTTGAGAGTATTTTCTCAGAGGTTCAGTGAGGTGTCAGCTGTCTCAAGTCAAATAAAACAACGAACTTTCTGGAGATTGAGTGAGAATACAGCTTAGGAATTTATACAATGCACCATTCAAGTGTTATTATAGATGCTGTTGCCTCCTACTCAAAGCAAGCACACTTCTACACCTCTCAGAGAGTATGCATACACATACACACACGCGCGCATACACGCAAGCGCACGCACACACACACACACACGCACACACAAAGGATGTCTTTGTTTGGCTATTGCTGCCGTTGTCTTGACACCCACCATCTGCCGCCCCGGCAACAGAGAAGAGTGAAGAGAAGACTTTCTCTCTGGAAACTCGCCCTCCACCCTGCAAACCCCACCCCATCCAACCCCCCCCCCTCGACAAAAACACCCTGCAAGGTTTCACTCAAACAAGCGCTGGCCTCCCTCCCACCGCTGACGCTCTCTGATGCTCCACAGGTTGAATCATCGTTCAAAAAGCAGACAATGTCTACCTTTTCTAATGCCTTGTTTAAGTCCTAGCTAAAATGCATTAAGTGGTAAACAAACACAAACAATTTACATTGCGAGCCATCCAAACATTCCCTTATTTATTTCCAGGACCAAAGATAGCCTTGTGAAAACTCCAAGATCTCATTCAGCCATTTAATAGAGCCTCGTCTTATTGAAGTGTGTGTGTATGAGAATGTGAAGAGGGAAAGAGGGAGGGGGTGTAAACTGCAAAGGTCCTCCTCAGTCACACTACAGACGAGAGATGCATCACGGAGAGCAAGCACTCAAAAGTAAATGAATAAATAAATAAATAAGTAAATAAAGTATGCTATGCAGATGAGGGTGACGAAGCCTCCATCTCGTCCTATTCTGCGATGCACTGGCCATTCATCACCTGCACATGCAAAGCGCCGGCTCTGGTCCTTAGCATATTCGCATATTCTAATGAAGGCTTGCATGCAAATGAGAACGACCTTTTCCTTTTGGCTTTTCCTTTTTTTTCTCCTCTTTTTTCTTTACAACTTTACATTAACAGGAGGGGAGTGGAGAGTGGTGGCTGTAATGGCTATTAGAGCGACAGGCTGAGTACGTGACGTTGTGATCTAAACTCAGGGACGCTGTAATTAGGCTAATCTATTACCAGACGGCGGCTGTCAAAGATCTTTATGGCAAAGGACGGACTTGTCAGACACTTTATTTATTAAAACTGGCTGGGGATTTTTGTAAAGGCATGGTCAGCTAGACCCACAGAAAAATGTACCTGCACAGTGACATGGATAACAGATCCAACACAGGCTCCCATGGGACCTTTGCGCTGCCCCTGGACCTTTGAGGTGCTACATGTTGTGCAACTTAATATCAGCAGAGGGTGTCCAGCCTTGTGTCACACCGATGGACTGATATCGGCTTCAACCTGAGTATTAAATATTGTCCAGTTAAGCAAGATGTAATGCATCTTTATTTACAAAACTGAAAAACTGCTAGTCTTTGAAGAACTCTTAACCTGAGTTGTTGCAGTCATCAAAATAAAAAGCTTTTCCGAACTCATTTCCCTTTTACACATATCTACCAGCAAAAAGAAAAAAGAAATCACTGTAAATACAGTCAATCAGTGTCACCGTAAACTTCAAAATCCCATATCTGTTACACTTAAGTTCCAGCTGTCTGTCTCTGCATCTGACTCAGCTAGCCTGGCCTCTCCCTTCCTGCCACCGGTGACCAGCAGAAGGGAGGGGAGACCAGCCGTCACCGGCCTCTCCTCTCCTGTCCACCAGGCAGGGTCCTGCGCTGTCGGCGGGGAGGCGGGGGAAAGTTATGCCTCCTTACTGTGACTTTGAACTTCCTCAGATGAGGCATAAATATTGAAATATTGAAATGAAAGATGCGGCGGGCGCAGAGGGGATGGGAGGGGGGAGGGAGGAGGAGGTGGGAGGGAGGAAGAGAGAGGAGGATAGACGGATTGGGGGGGTAGAAGAGACAGGAGGCCCACTGAGAGAAGAGACAAGGCCCTCACCCCTCTGCCAGGCTGCATTCTAGCAGGCCGACAGTTATGGATAGGAAACATTACTGCTGCTGGTAATTAAAGCAAAAACTAATACTGTCTCTTGGATGAGGGGGTTTCATAGTGAGCATCCATTTGTCACTGCTGCACACTCGCCAAGGCCAGATTAAATCACACACATATTTAGTCCTGCTGTGCACAGAGGCTCTCTATCTATCCATCTATCCATCCATCTGTCTATCTATCTGTCATTCTAACTATATTTTAACAATAATTTCTTCCTGAAAATAGTAAAAGATAAAGATAGAGAGTATCAGCTGCAAACACCATTGCCAGCTTCAATCCAAAACAAGGGTATCAGCTTTCAAACACACATGTAGGTCAGCTCCTACTAAAGACTCCTCAGTGAAGCAGTAAGTGACTGACTGAGTGACTGACTGTGGAGTGGCAGTGAAAAGGCCACTGGCTAGGGGGGTGGGGAGTTGTAGTGGAGTGGTGGGCAAAGACGAGGACGGGGGAGAAGAGGAGGAGGGGATGCCATGTCACCAGACGGAGGGGATCGGTGACACTGAGCGTGTCACAGGGTGACGGCTGCACTCTGCTAGGACCAGCGGCCCCTCCAGCGCTGTCAGAGGAACCAGCAGCTCCAGATACTGACACTAGCAGCCACACTGACAGGCCAAACATGACTCGTCTCCGCTCTCGCCACAGACGAGGCCTGACGGCACACGGAGACACCAAGAGAAGAAGGGATGGAGGGATTAGCAATGGGGGGGGGGGGGGGGGGGGGAATACATACAAACGGAATCTGTGTCCGCTGAACTGGACGAACACAGCTCTGTGCGGGCCAAAAGAAGATCCAGTGAAGAGTCGATCACAAAGGCTGAACACACTCATAGGTAAAAGATCATAGTTGCCCTCTGAGCTGGTTGGTTGAAATGATGTCAGCCCGTTTTGACTGGATACAGACTAATCAATAGTCTCCTCCCTGTTTTATAATGTGGAAAAAGTAAGCAGCAGTGACATGTCTTAAAAGTCTCTTTTCACTTGTTCTATGAGTAAAAAAGTTTCTTTCAGCAACTTGAAAAAGTGCTCACTCACTTTTCGTTGCCTTGCAAATCCACTTTGTTGTTCAAATATGAAATAAGAGATAAACACAAGAAGTCTTCTCTGAAAAGAAGGAGCAAATAAAAGCAGAGGAAGATAACTACATGTGGAAATGCAGAAACATGTAAGGTGTGGTCAAAAAAGTATTTGAATTCTGTAGAATTCAGACCAAGTTACTATGGAAACACCTAAATAGCAGCCATGAATAACCAGACAATTAAATGTTAAGAAAATCTGTTAGTGATTCTTTCTCCAGTAACCTCCTCAATATGCTTTACTAAAGAAAGAATTATACTGCCCTATTTTAAGCACCCTACACTAAAGACCATGTAAGTTACACTTGACGTTACACGAGCAGCTAAGTTAGGTTCAGTCTAATCCTCCTGCACAGTGTCATCCTACCCTTTCTTCTTGTGATTTCACATCTATGTTGACCTCATAAGTTTTTTTTTTCAATAAGGGAGGAGTTGTTAAGAAGAAAAAACATTTTGAGACTGTTTGGATACGGCAAGAGACACAGCATGGGGGGAAGGTGGGAGAAAGGAAGGATGACAATGATAAGATATAGATGGAAATATGGTGATTTGAGGGGAAAAAACATGGAGGGGGGAGGGTGGTAATGCCAAAAGGGGAGAGGGCAGAAAACAGAAAGGAGAGAGAAAGAGGGAGGAGATGTAGAGGACTCAGAGAGAGAGCGAGCACAGCGGCGAGACTGATCGCTGTTGATCTTCACGATAAGCGCTCCCGACAACTTGTGACCAAAGTGGCGCTTCGACACTAATCGGCCGTGAAGGCTGACCTGCAGCGAGGCAGCGAAGTTCAGATCGCATAGGGCCGGCGCTGCAGCTCAGACGAGATGGACCCGGACAGGAGACATCCAGGCATCAAAACTCCCTGAGAAATTGCGACATGGCTTCAGTGCACTGTGAGAAGAACATAAGAGGAGGGGGAAAAAAAAGCAAGCAGTGATACTCGGTGCTCTTGGCAGTCGAGGCAGACTTATCTGGCTTAAGATGAAAAGAGAAGGACAGAGGCAAAGGAGAGTGGAGTGAGGGAGTCAAGGGAAGTGTGTAGGGGAGGGGAGGAGAGTGGAAAAATATGAGCAGAGTAAAAAAAAAAAAAATAGATCAATTTTATTGACAATTATCTGTGAGCTGTACTGAGCTGAATTGGAGACTAACCTTGAACTGTGTGTGTTCAACCTCTGCAAGACATAAAGGTTGTATGTACAAACTATACCAACAGGTCTGAATACCCTCATGAGCAAAAAGTAAACAGGTTAAAGGTATAAAAAATAAGTACAGTTGCTATATGTACATGGCCTTGTGCTGTGCACACTTTTCTGTATTCAGCTGGGCCTTTCTTGTCAAAACAGCTTCACCTTTTCAACCACGAAAAAAACTATTTTATTTTGCCTAAAAAAAGTAGGACTATTTTGTTTCCATTTTTTCAACTTGTTGTTGTAATGATCATTTTTCTAAATTACAGAAAAATTTCATCTACTGGCAAACTGTTCTGACAGCCATATCGTGTTGGACATTAACCCTTCATTGGAACAAGTTGTTCAGGAAATTAGCATTGTCAAAAACCGAACATTCGTGTATCGAACATTAAAAAAACGTGTTGAACACAAACCTTTGATAATCTGTTAAACAGGAAAATATTAGCATCTGAAAACTATATAAACGCCCTATAAGACTGTTTCCGTCTGGTTGGAAAAAGTCTATTCTTTTTGCGTATGTTTTTCCTACGTGGTGGTAACATTAGGTGACGTAGTACACCACACACAATGTGCTGCAACAGCTGTTTCTACGCACTTCCCTTTGCTTATATTAGCAGAGAATCCTTCATAAATTCAAAACGTATTCAGCGCTCTTTTAGAGCTATGTTCTGTTGTGAGTGTTCTGACTAATGAATGGATTCTTTGGTTTTTAAACAGTAGTAGAGTTGCTGGCCATAACAATGTCCGATTGCTAACACAAATAGTAACCTCCATATGAGACGTTTAGGGAATATCAGCAAATTGTAACGTCTATTGACAGGCTGCGTGTGGTGTTTAAGAGACATCTATATTCGTAGCTACAGTAAAAAACCTGGGTTACACTTACTTTACTTACTTGCTAATTATAATCATAAGCGAAACCACTTCTTCTCCTTCTTGATGTATTGAACAAATTACATCATCAGTAAGTTGAAGGGAAAAAAAAGTTATATTTCCAGTAGATTAGATGTTTTACAACAGGTGAAACCTCTGTGCACAAGACAGCTATATTCCAGTTTAATGCTTTGGGCATCTTATTGGATCACTTTATTTAGTGTCCACATAACCAGTGAAGTTAGAATTTGTAATCAAAATTATTTCGATCGGACTGAAGAAATATTGTCCATGTAACCACAGCGTGTGAGCTAAGTCAATCACCACACCGATAAGGACTTACAGTCGAGTCAAAATGAAAAACATAAGAACTATTTCAACTATTTCTAGGAATTTTTACCTGCTTTGTCCAAGTAGCTAAGGACAGACTCATCTCCCCCTAAAACACTGTCTGTCAATAATCTGTGAATAATTCGGGTCAATTAAAGTCAGGGCTTTCATTTTCCAGAAAATGTCATTCTGACTCCTTTCCATGCTTCTGTCACTTGCCAGCCTTTAAACGAAACAGATCCTCAGTCATATTACACATTCTTAGATAAATATTTTCACTTTCACTCAGAGCGGGTTGTCCTTTGTTGCCAAGGCACTGCCGCCACTGCTGTAATGGGGAGGAAACATGAAGCTATATTTTAATAAGTAGGGAACATGCTGTTTATTCAGTCGTTAATGACTACTGTCTCCCACTTAAGGCGCCACATGCAAAAATGTGTCTGTTGTGTAAAAATACATGGGATCTAATCATATCTGGCACCATAAATCATCTGTGGCTGCATCTCTTTAGGACAATTTACAGCAAGTAAACATGAGCTAGGTGAAGAGTGGGGTTGGTGGAGATTGTATGTGCAAGACGGAGTGTATCCACATGTGTGTGTCAATATTTCATACCAGCAGTAGAGGCATGTATCCAGAGAGGACAGAGTAGTTCTGCCTATATTTTATATGAGAACAGTTATCAAATGCTCCAAACAACTGATGAGGCAATAGTGAGAGTGTTTTTGGATTGAGTGATGAACAGATCACAAACAGAACAGGAAGCACGAATCTAAACGGAGTTGCCCTTGAGTGAAGAGCAGAGACAAACCCAAATATGGCTCTGCTGCTCTTCTGAGTCTGATAATATGCCAATAGGTTCAATAATGGCAGCTAAGTTCAACCTATCCACCAGCACACAAGTGAGGTTGTCAGTCTGAGTATTCATCACACACACACACACACACACACACACACACACACACACACACACACACACACACACACACACACAAACACACACACACACACATGGGGTTGCTTAAATCGGAGACAGAAACAGGGATTCTAGAAATATTCCCTTATTGATCTGTTGTGGGAAGATGCTATCTCTTTACATGAGGAGCAGACCACTGGAGCCAGCACACACACACAAACACACACACACACACACACACACTAAACACAAGCACAAACACACACACGCACAAAAACACAAACACACACAGCACAACACACAGAGAATCATGTACAGACATACCTAAATAGTATTACTACAAACATGACACGATGAGTGTGTGCTATCATCTGCAAAAACACAAACGAGCACGATACATTTGTACACTCACAAACCCAACCCACCTGCAAACCGTACACGCAAATTCAACACACGCACACACACACACACACACACACACACACACACACACACACACACACACACAAGCATGCAAACTCACACACACTTAACACTCATGGCGTAAATGTCCCAGGAAATAAAGCTTACAAAGTACAAATACAGCAGTCTCAAGACACAAATACCATTCAGCGCAATTACAAACCGGCCAAAACACTGTTTACTTATTTATTGATGAAGTTAATTGCTCGTTAAAATTGCACATGAATTCTTTTGCACAAACTGCATAAACATTTCATGTTCTGTCTAAAGAAGGAAAGTTTGGAGGAAATGGAAAGAAAAAAAATATCACACTCCTCTCTTCACTTAACACATGTACACATCTTGAATTCTCACCACAACAAATTGCTTATATTTATTCTGCATTGCTGGAAAATTAGTTATTTCAGAAAGGACTGGGAGAGTAGTATCTTTTTTTTTTTTTTTTTTAAACCAACTCACCAAAAGGACTGTCTGGGAGACATGCAGCACAGTGCACGCTATTAGTTCTGACTGCTCGAGCTTCCCATTCCTGTACTTACAGTATACCGCAAATAGGACCATCACTTTTCATTACCTGCTGTTTCCAGCTGAGCTTCACTCTATCATTGCCGCGGCATGCTAATGTAAAGCAGGCTACTGTCATGTAAATTAAACTGTTTGTTTTGTTTGCCTTCCCTCCTTCGGCTGATTGTCAGAGCGACTTGCCAGGAGCAGCAGGTGTGTTTGTTTGTTTGTGTAGGAGTGCACCGGTGTGCCGGGTTTGCTGTTTGTGTGCCGCGGCTGCTGCTTTATGCGCACGGGCTCTGGCTGCACAGCAACAAGTGAGCTCGCGAATGTGCGTGCGTGTGTGTGTGTGTGTGTGTGTGTGTGTGTGTGTGTGTGTGTGTGTGTGTGTGTGTGTGTGTGTGTTACGGAATCTGAAACGCAAAAATGACACACTGCACACACAAACCTCCCAGTCAACCAGATGTGCTCCTGACCCTGAGCTCAGCCACTGAAATGCAAAGTCGGATGCCTACTTGGCGCTCTTCCCCCCCGGCGCAGGTACAACCAACTGTCACAAACAATGGGGGAATATGCATACCGTGGGCTAGGGTTTGCTACAACATGCTCTCAATGTAAATCATATTTCACAGGTTTCCAAGAGACAAGCCAGTCAGCCACCAAGTCAGCCACCCAGCCAGTCACCCAGTCAGCCAGCCAGCACAGCACTCTGCTGTATCTGCGAGGCTACTGCCACTGGGTAATTGACAGTGCATGTTTAAAAAAGAAAAAAAAAAGAAAAGAAAGAAAAAACAAGCGACCCTGTTTACAGCGCTGCCTTAAAATATGGAAACTTGTCCCCTGTTCATTTGTAGACACAGGGAAATATCAGAGAGAAATAAGAAGCCTTCATGATTCCTCATTATGAGACAGATGACAATGAGTCCCATCTCTAATTAGACAGAAGGGTTTTTTGAGCGTCGACTGACATGTGTTAACTAGATAAACAATTCTTCAACATCTGCAAGGAGTGTCGTAGGAAGCTACTGTTTCCCTTGCAAAACAGAGCAGGCCGGCAGCTTTGAAACTTTTTCTGCTTTGCTGCAAGAGCTGTATTTTAACCAGAGAGATTTTTGCATCTAGTTGGTTCACAGGAGTTACTTTGAAGCATGGAAGGAGTTCTTATTTTGTTTGGTCAAACCAGGCCACAGAGGCTGGACCAAGACCTTGGTGAGAGAAAGGTTTCACACTACTTTTTAAGTCAACTCTCCACTTGGACTAAAACTTTAGTTCAATCAGAGCAAGCACTGAGTGGTGAAACCTACCATTAACAACCAGTAAATGAGTAAACTGTGAGTTATGTTCCCAGTAAAAGAAATCAATCTACATATTATATACTCATTGATTTCTGTTGCCAAAGGTATATATAGCATTACTATGAACTTTGAGCACAATGTCATGGAATATCAAATCATTTCCTACATTACTGTTTGTTTGCCAACAACTATTATCAACTGTCTTTGACAGTTATTCACCAGCATGGCTTCATGTCATGTCCCATTGTTCCACCTGGCAAGTGCTAGAGTTGAAACTAGCCATTCAAAGCTTTTTCAGTTCTTTAAATTGAGCCCTACAGCTTCAGTATTAAATAATTAAATAAGACATAAAAAATTAACTATCATATGAATAAATGAAGTCAAATATGTAAATAAACCAACAAACTGTGAAACAATTGGGGCAATACACAAGCTACATATATAAATACATACATAAAGAAGTTAAAATTAGGTCCGCCTTTACCAACTGCAATATTAGTGATGATCACATTAATGCATCGGTAATTAGAACCCAATATTATAATGTGTATCATTCTGAAATTGGGTATTTTCCATAGTGAGTACTTTTACTGTTGAAACTTTCTTATTATTATTTTTTTTCCTCATGTTTACTGAAACTGTCGCTGTATTGACAGATAGTCCGAAATCATATCCTTCCTTCCCTCTTACGGTTTCTAATGGCACTGGCTAGAATCAGATGGCAGAGCACCAAGGACAACCAGTCAGAGCCGAGGAGTCCCTACAGCACTGATCACACCGAAAGCGTTTTAGCAGTTGGACGTGCCTTTTGTAATTGTTTTTAATGAGAATGGAGCTTTTTGCTCACAATTTTTGCATTGCGACATGCCTTGCGCTTTTGTGCTCTAGGCGCCTGGCGGTTTCGACAGAGCGCTCTGAACTCCTCTAGTTGAAAACACTTAAACTCAGAGTGGAAAAGCACTCCAAGGCATTTCTTTTTGCATCATCTTTTTCACTTTTGTCCAATCGGATGTTGTGAGAGGCGGACCTTCTGTGATGGTCACGACAACAATGGAGCAGAAACCGGTGGTAGCAGTTGCTAGATACCCAGAGCTATACAGCCTTAAAATAGACAGCAGGTTGTTAAACTGCCCCGGTGTCATCCTAAAATATGCCTAGATACGACCATCATACAGACGAAGCTCCTGGACCAACTGGTGGTACTCCCGTGATCCACCCTCTTTTTTCAGGTCTCATGTACCCACACAGACCTCCGTTTCACTGTGCCCAACAAACTATTTCCTGACAGCCTTTTACCCTCAACCAGCGCGAGAGCAAGTACCTGCTGCCTGTCAATTTTGGTAACCAGCTACTAAGTACTGTGAAAAAAACAACAACAAAATGGTAGATTGATTATATGGGAATATTTATGAAAGAACGTGATGGGCTGGTTACCTGGGCAACAATAAAAAGGCGCAGCAGGCTTTTTTTTTTTTTTTAAACAAGTGGCATTCAATTTTATTTATTTAAAAAAAAAAAAAAAAAAAAAGGAAATGCGGTGTGCTTCACATTTTGCATTCTGCGAAGTGCTTTCTGTGTAATCAGGGCCTAAGTCTCTAACTTTGTGACCTGGCTACCATATTGGATACATTCAATTGAAGTACCAAGCACCACCCACCAGCCACTAAAATATGTTTCTGAAAACATCTGAGGAAAGAAATAGGTAATGCAGTAACAGAATCTTGATTTATATTTGATCGGCACCGCCTAGTTTGACAGTGTCAACACAATTCACAAACAATGACTGACATGTTTGACAGCTGCTTAAAAGACTCCTCAGCTCTGATTGGTTGTTTTTGCTATTTTTTCTTATTAAAAGTTACCGTGTAGAACTTTAAGTAGGTTTTGATGCGAATCCCTTTGTACGTTTACTTAACATTTCCTAACAAAAGATGTGATCTGTGTCTTTTGACCACACACACACACATTCAGTCAGGCACATCAACCTAGTTGCTAGAAACGTGAATGCAAGGTAAGAGTATTCTCATTTACACAAAGCTGTTTAATCCATGTGAATCCAAATAGCCGCTGAAGAGCACAGGCAGGTTTTAAGCACATTCAACAGTTCTGAACAGCTTTATGAGAGCGACTGAAAACAATCAAAAGACAGAAGTGTTTAGAGAAAATCCATGGAAAAACTGTCTTCCATTGCTGCTTCAAGTAATGGTAACTCATGATCACACACACACACACACACACACACACACACACACACACACACACACACACAGGCTCTGCCAGCTATGTCCACCAACAACAGGCCCTGTCTGTCAGAGAGCATTATTCATCATACCTTATCCCACTGTTTGCCTTTCTTAGTCCCCAAAACAAAACAACAGCATGCTATAGCAACGTCAACGTGATCCCGTGACAGATCTGAAGCAACACAAACGCGGCAGAACTTAAAGTAAATTAGCCCTGCGTGATGAGTCGACCACGTCCGTCACTGTGAATCGCTCAGCTACTCCTCTAAAGCAAAGCAGATGCCATCAGAGCAGGCACAGTGAAAAGGACACTTCATACCACGATGATAAAAACAACACAGAGCTTTTTATATGAACAGAAAAGTATGTGTTTCAGCTTATTTTTTTTTTAAGATGAGCGATCCAAATTGTTGTCTCGTGCATTACATACTGACAGCAGCTGTGGGACTGAAATGACCTTTCCACGTGTAATGCTATGTAATGTAACCAGAACTCTGAACCCTGATGACCCGCCCTTTGATTTTGTTTAGAAAAGACTGTGCGCTCCAAACTTGAGGACACAAATACATTGTATACATTAAAGTAAAGATGCATCACCCTGATGGTTCTTTCAGCCCTGATCTGAAAAACGTGGAAAAGTTCAATTCTGAATGTATAATACAATTTTTATTGATGCTGGAGAATGTTTGACTTATGATGACAACTGACTAAGGTCATAGCTTACCCACCCTTCTCTGTGTTTATTGAATGTAACTCACAGTGATGTGCATTCACTGTGTGTTTGTGCAGGTCATGTTTCAATATTGCATGGAAGCCCTCCCCTCCAAAAAACATGGTGAAAAACACTTTGTAAATTCTTGAGAAAATACTGTAACAAAAACCCACATGTATGTGTCAATGGAGATAAAAATGTCACTGATAGTCACGTCTACAGGAAGAAACCTGTGCTCAAATTCAAGATGCAAAACAGAGAATTGATTTCTCCATGAGAAAAGGGGGAAAATAAGAGGCTCAGTTTGAAAAGGAAAAAAAGAATATACGTGATAAAAAAATGTGGCATGACAATGATGTTAGCGGGAATTCGTTTCAAAATAAAATTCTTTGAAAAGAGAGTCTGGGCTCTCACAGCACCTTAAAATTTTCTTCAGGGGGCATTAGTTAGTGTTGCACTGCACATCTCTGCCCAGTCAGGGAAAGAAATAGAAAATTAATAAATAAATAAAATGTCTTGTCAGAAGGCTGCTACTAATAACTGTTTCACTTCTGCAGCAGGGCTAATGGTGAAATAACAAAAAGAGGGGGATTCAAGTTGCTAACAAAATAGGAGATGGCGTAGAAAAGGTGAAGAAAAAAAAGTAACAGAGACAAGGAAAGATATCCAAACCTGTGTGTGTGGGCATGCTGGTAGTGTTGGTTTAAGTCTGGTAACACATTCCTAGGGCTACTGGTTCCTGCTGGTGTAAACCAGAGCCCAGGTATGGGGGGGTAACTTGGAGTGTTTGATCTGGATGTTTCCACTGACCTAGGGCTCCTTCTGTCACTCTGCCCAGTTATGCTAATGCCTCGCTGGGTCGCCCTCACCATGGGCTGGCCTTAATGACTCTCAGGATGGAGGGGAGCAGCCAAAACAACTCTCCTTGGTGGGTATCTTGTTAAATTAAAGACTCCGGGGCCACTAAGGGAACAGCCTGTGAACTACTGAAGGACTGCAGCAAGAAAAGTCATGAAAAACAACTTCACTGAATAAACAACAGCGGGAACTCAACTGGAGGTGGGTCATCTGATACAAACAGGCAAATGAATATGCAAAAACAATGGAGTCAATAGCACAAAACAAAACATATGTTTATCAGTTTGCAAAGCATGGAAGGTAGCAGACTGTACCAGCTGAATATTTTGATATAACAGGAAGCATGTATGCGAGTTTAAGGTATATGTGGGGTTTGATAGGTCAGTAACAATAAAAGCGATGCGTGGGCAGGTGTGAGTGTAGCCGAGTTGGTCGGTCAAGGATGTCCAATCTCTGCTGCCATGGAGGTAGGTGGAAAACAAAGTAGGGTGGGAGTGTGTACGATCATCCTTCTTCTCTCACGCACACACACTGACAGACACACCAACCTGCACTTCGAAAACTACTCACACACACCGCAAGACTCTTTGCCCTCCTCTTCCTCCCTCCTCCATCTCTCTTATTCTAATCTCAAGCTAATCTTTTCTCATTCTTACCTCCCCAAACCGACTCATATTTCACCGCCCGTATCTTTACATTTTCTATTATCCACTACTGAAAAATGTGACCAATGGAGGCACTGTTTTGAAATAAAATATGAATCATCTTAGATAAAGATATGGTGTTGTTATTATTTATTTATCTTGTGTGGATATTTTTTTTAATTCCCAGTTAGCCATCGCTGGCCTGTGTTTGGTGTGTTTACCCTCCTCTTCCTTCTCTGTGTGAAATAAGTTATTCTTACCCCAACTCACTGACATTTCTGTCAGCAGAGCAACTAATTTTTCTACATTTCTCCTGCAAAAACAAGGTTTCTTATATAAAGAAAAAAAAACGAAGCAAGGTCTGCTGACCAGCTAGTGGTGTCTGATCAGATTGGGACACCCAGAATGTAATACAGTACTCACATGCGCGCACGCACACACACACAGACACACGCACAGTTCTTGTATCTACAACTCTGCCAGATATATATAATAGAGAGAGAAATAGGAAATATGAAGCCTTCAGCCATAGCGCAGCAGCGTTACATATGAGGGGAGATCCCATCGGTCCGGCTCTGTATTTAGTATTTCTCGTGAGTAATCTCTTGTCATTTTATCACAAGAAATGAAATAATGGGGCAATCCTCTAATGAAAAATGAGGCCGTTGCTGCGGCACAGGAGAGACCGAGAGACAAAGAGGAGAGAAAAGGGTTCTGAATTTAAGGCTTTCAAGGATAACAAACGCCTCGTTCCTGCGCAGAAAAAAAAAACGCTAGGTGAACATCCTTAATTAGGCTAAATTAAATATGAAACTGGCGTAAGTGCTGAAAGCAGAAACGAGTTGTTTTTTGAGAAAGAAAGAAAAAGAAAGAAAGAAGAAAGAAAGAAAGAAAGAAAGAAAGAAAGAAAGAAAGAAAGAAAGAATATTAAGTCTTGACTAAACTTAGAAATGTTTTAAAAATCTAAATTCATAAAATTTAAAAGTTTGATTTAAACACTTTAAGGTTTTTTTTTTTGCCAACTTCATGAAATATTAAAAACAGATTAAAGATGGGTTGATTTTTTGTTTGTTTTTTTTGTAATTACCAATAATGTTTAAAAATACACTGTAAATTCTAAGTCATGGAAAAAGTATTCAGATCTTTTACTTAGGTAAATGAATTCTGTGAATACTACTGTAGTCATGCTGTTACAAGTAAATGTTCTATGTTCAATGTTTTACTTAAGTAATGAAGCATCAGCAGGTATTTAAAGTATCAGAAGTTCCCATTAGGCAGCAGAGTGGTTTTCATGGTAACACCACCTTATCGTATATTAGATAATCACATTATTCATACTGAAACATTAATATGTAAGCAGCATTTTTATGTTGTAACTGGTCAGAGTGAATTGAGACTTAATTTTTTATGAAATTATTCACAATCACAAGACTAAATGTTAGTACAGATGTGTGGTTCTCTTGATTCTGTCAAAAAGCAGAACACGTTTTCTCAAAAGCCATCAGAGGTTTGGAGCAACTGGACTCTGTTAGTTCTAGATGTTTGATTAATTTTGGTCTTGAAGTGGTATTTTTTACATCAAAGTCATGTCATTGATTAACATTGGCTTCCTCTGCTTCCTGCAAATGGATTTCGTCAATCAGCTGCCATGTCAGGGCAGATCAAATACTGCCATAACAATAAGATATCTAACCATATCCAGCCTGATGAAGAGAAAAAAAAAATCTGAGGGTTGCATGAAACATACGGGAAACCAAACAAGTGGGCAGATAAACAATATGAAAATGAGAAAAACATATATTGAAAGGCCAACACATGAATAAATAAAATGATAAATAAATCAGAAACCCACACCGACTTTTAAACTCCTCTGCAAACATGCACAAACATTTAAATTCCCAACATATCTGCACCTTTTAAAGCCAGTCATTTTCAGTCTTAATTTAGATTAAGTTATTTATCTGTTTGCAGAGCGGAGATAGAAAGAGGTCATTTCCTCTCATACAGACACATACACACACACACACCGAGTCTGTTACACTCTTTCATCTTCTTCAATTGTGTGTGTGTGCGTATGTATCTGTGTATGTGCCCACGCGTGTCTGCATGCGTGCAGCTGCTGTTAAAAGTGTGTGTGACAGACTCTCCTTCCATGCATCTGTGTTTAATTAAAGGCAGAGTTTCGGCATCCCAAGCCACCGCCGCAGCCCGCGCGCACACACAGACACACACACATACACAGCGACTGAGTGAGCAAGGGAGGGAGGCTGGCCCTAATGTGCATAATTAACTTAACCCCCATCACTTGACTTTAAAAGGGCTGTTTGGAGGACTGAGCCAGGCAAATGGAGCTGGGAGAGTGGTCCTTTATGTCTAAAATATTCATTACTGCATTTCAGAGCATTTTCGAGCATCCTCTGATTTTTGTTTTCTCGTTCGGGAGGACAGATTGTTGCTAAGCACCTCTGAGACGACAGGAGAGGCTAGTGGGAAATGGGACGAGTCACCATTTCAAATAACACACACAAAGTCACAAAAACACACACACGACAACGGACGAGCCTGGAAGTATCTCATGTGGTTACACTCTTCTACTTCTGACTTCTGTAACAAGAGACGAGAGAGTCCTTGCATGTGAAACACGGTGTAAACCGGCCAAGGGTGGCTGTCATGATTCCAGTTGAAGAAGAGTTGAGAGGAGAAAGGAGGACGGGAACAGGAGTGACTGGCCAAGAAAATCTCTCGCCCTCCGGCCTGGTCCTTTTTCCTCCTCCTCCTCCTGTTATTCCTCCTCCTCATCCTGCTGTGCCAGTACTGACTGCTACCAGCCACACACTTCACCTCCCATCAGGGTCAGGGCGCCAGCAAAAAGGTCAGCTCGCCGACAGCTGATTGGCCGGGATGGCTCCGGTCGGCGGCCGGTAGCCAATGGGCATCCTGACGCACCTGATGTGACACACACCGCTCCGAGCATCCTCTCCGCACAACAGGCCAGAGAGGATGGGCAGAGTGAAAACAACAAAACATGCAGAGAGGCTAACAAAGAGAAACAAGAACAGACTGTCCAGTCCTGCAGCAATGTGCGAACCAAAAAGTTTATTAATTGGCTTTTTAATATTCTAAGCTTGAATTAAAAATACAGACACTTCTGCAAAAAGAAAATATTGGAAATCAGCATCAATAAAAAGGTACAGCCCCAGTGAGGACTGAATTAGACCTCCCAGCTGCAGCTGCTGGACCAACTCCTGAGGTCGCCTGCAGGCCACCAGCATCAATTGCTGCTAATGAAGTATCAAACTGACTACACATGGAATACAGCAGTACAGATATAAGTACTGAACTGATTGAAACTGCCCGCAAATCACACTATGAGGAAAATAGACCCATCCCATAACAAGCAGTCTGGTTAGCTGACTCTGATCCCTTGATTCTGGTGAAGTAACCCAAGACAGCCTTTAACTCAGAATCATGAAAAGCATGACAAGTCAATTGAGAAAATTAGAATGGATATATTCATATTTCTGTGTATTAAGCAGTGGGAAATGCATATTCATGATGGGCCGGTTGCTAATTATCCAGTAATAGGAGTGCGTCGGGGTGTGTATGTGTATGTGCATGTGGTTATTTAATGGGTAATTAGCTGAGATAAGAAACTAATAAGCACTGTACCTCAAACACTGGCTCCTATTACAGTGAGTCTACAAATGTATCTGGGAAAAAAAAATCATGTGGATGGAAAAAACAAGATGCCGGAGTAAGTCAAAACCACACACATACACACACACACGCACACACACACACACACACATAGACTGAACAGGGCTATAAAAAGTGCAAAGGGCCAAACTGCAGGGCTGTCTGTGTGTGTGCGTGAGTATTAGTGTGTGTGTGTGTGTGTGTGTGTGTGTGCCTGGCGGCGGAGCTGTTCATGTGGCTCACACTGGAACAGATCAAAGGAGACGCATCATTTTTGGGCATGTGTGCACCAGCTAACCCTCCCCCCCCACCACCACCCAGGCACCCGCCCACCCTTCCTCCCCATCCACATCCACCACCCCTCCATAATAGAACACAATAAGAACCAGCAGATCCGTCGTCAGCGGCTGATGTGGACGGACAAGAGCAGGAAATGGATTTGGAAACCTCCTCCAGCGCTCTGTCACATTTCCTTGCACTCTGTTGCTGACAAACAAGACGCATCACCGTTCTGTTTGACCGCCCCCTTCGCAGTCTTTTTCCTTTCTCCCTCTCTCGCAAGTATTTGACTTATGCAGGAAATGTGGGTGGAGTTAGCCACTGCTGCTGCTGTTGTTGTTGTTGTTGTTGTGCCCTTGAGCACACATGCCAACCTGAACAAGTTAATGTCCGGCTGAGTAAATGCTATGATTTGTTTGGGAGAACTGGGTGGGCTGGTGGGAAGGTCTGTGTGTGTACAGTGTATGTGTGAGTGTGTGAGCTGGGCATGGACTGTGGAGTGTCATACAGTGAATGTTGGACTTTATTTTCCACAGTTCAATCCTGAGCCAAATTCCTGTTAATGGTTGAACCAACATTTTAGTCATGACAGTGAGTAGAGTACAGTAGGCAACTTTTATGATAACAAATTGACTGTTCAAATCCATTTTCATGCAAAAAAGCCACACAATTAATGGTTTCAGTTTGTCAAATGTGAGATATATTCATGTATTTTGTATCACTGCAAATCAAATATCATGGGCTTTTGGATTGCTAGTCAGACAACACAAGACATTTAATGTCCTTCACGTTGGAATGATGTGGCGTTTTTCACTATTTTCTGATGTTTTTAGAGCAAACAATTTAAGAGATTAATTGAGAAATGAGTTGATCGATTTATTGATAATGGAAATATAGTTAGGTGCAGCTCCAGACTACAAATTCAAATATGGTAGTTTACCAAGAAATACTATTTGACTCAAGTCCTTCTTATTCTAGTGTTCCTTTAAACTTCTTCTTATGGCTACATACAAACCAAAAATTTAAGGCATTACATTAAGAATACATAATTTTTTGAAATCCACCAGTGCTACATAGCACAGCAGCCTCCCATCACATACACACTCAGCAATATCCCCACACCACCACTCTGCCACTGTAAGGCAGTGCTAATATTTGCCCGGCTCACTTCTAATACACATCAGCATCAGGAGTGTGTTTTCACTGTGCTGTCGCAAGCCAGAGAAAATATTTGCTTCCCTCAATGCTCCCCCACCTCCACTAAAAAGCCCTCCTCCTCCTCCTCCTCCTCCTCCTCTAACAGCCGCCACCCCCCAACTTTCTCCAGACACACACACCAACAGCCTCCCCCCTGATGGATAAATGGCGAGTGGATTTGCTTAGCAAATTGTTGTGCCGCCTAAAACGACAAGACTTGTGTGGTTAAGATACATGTAAATAGTTGACGGGCAGAAAATGATTTTCCGTGATAGCTGGCCATTAGGCTAGTGCTCTCCACCGTTGAGCAGTGTTATTGGAAGGGAAACCCTACACGGCTGCAAAGACATACGATGAGGTAGATGGTCCACAAAGGCTTCCCACATGTAGACGCTCAAACACACATGAGCGGACATGTGCTTTAACAGTCCACAAATGGTGTGTTTTGCTTCTCATTTGTCCTCTGGGTTGTGAAACATCATGACATTGTGGAGCCAGCCCCATTAAGGTAGGCCTTTAAAGCAAACATTACAGTGTCATCACACCACTTCAGACCTCCCCTCTCACCGAATATCAAAGCCAGAAGAGCTGTCAAAAGCCTATATTAATCAATTTCAAACTGAACAGAAAATTGTTTCCTACTCTACACTCCAATGGCTCTGATTTAGAGCAATCTCGAACCCTCTGGAAAAAGAATTCACCTCCGAAACTCCAGAGTGAGAAAAGAGAGGAGGCGAGAGGAGGAGAAGAAGGGAAAGAAAGGAGTAAAGAAAAAAAAGTCAGGGTCTAATTAGGAGTAATTACAGCCTTTTCATTTCCAACATGATGAAATAATTTGATTCTTTTTAAAGACGGGGGTCTGGTTTGCCTCAGCGCAGACAAAGCGCCCCTACGTCGAGAGTTGAGAGCTGAAGCAGGACAATGGCGGTCCTTCTGAGAGCTGAGCGCCACACCGGCCCATAAATCATGCCAAAGGTAGGCTTCAGACACAGCTATTTGACTGTGCCTCGCTGATGGCCGCCATACAGGGGTGACCCACATTAGCAAGATAAAATAAATATGGGCAATGGCAGCCTTGAGATGGAGGGGAAGTGACATGTTAGAAGGAGAAAGGGGACATACGTCACCACAAAACACTTTGGCTTAAACAGACATCCGTAGCGCATCGATAAAGGGCCATGTTGTTCCAATTCACTGTGTAGCGATGAAGTAAGAAACGAAAATGTATTTCGTTTCATCTAGGAGGAACTACTCCTATAAGGATGGAAATAATCAAATACTTCTTTGGTGAACAGAGGAGTAAGGTCTAAAAGATGTGGCTGGTGTTTGAAAATGAAGAAGATGGAGCAAGCAGGAAAATGTTTCATCAGCAATAAGAGACAAGGAGGGAGGGTGCAGTTAGAGAAGAAAAGAGAGGAAAAAGAAAGAAAGGAGGATGCTGGGGCATAATTACAAGTAAAATGCGGAGAAATTAGCATAGAGAATAAGGGCTTCTAGTTTGTCTCTCTCTCAGGCATCCTCCCAAAGGTTCTCCCATTGGAAGAGCTAAGGTAAGAAACAACTCGGCTAACTTCGACTCCTTTTCATCTTACTAAGGACACAGCACATTTAGGGCTTTCACAGCTTAAAAGGCCTCCTTAATCAACACCAACTCTTTCATGTGTTCAGCAATAAAGAGAAGAAATTCCTGTTTCCAAAGGCTAACAAGAAGTGTTTTGAAAGTGTCTTGACTCAAGTTCTAAATTGAAGATTGGTAGAAGGAAGAAATACCCACTTCACTACAACTTCGTCAAATATGTTTAGAAAAACATATCAGTCTAGCCTTGTATACAAGACCTAAAAAATATATTGCTGTGAATTGTGCAAGATTTTAATCAACAGCTTCAAATGTGTTAGTCTGTGCAATCAGCAAGACTTTCTTAAGTACTAGCTGATATAAACACCAATTACAAAACGTTATTATAAAAGCTGTTGAATGCCCAGTGTTGCCCACCATAGCACAGGAAATAATGAGGCTGGCGATACTCTATATTGTTCTTATGCCCCTTTCACCCGACAAAAAATCCTTATGTATTTAATGGGAAAGGTTACAATCAGCATTTACAGGACAAATGACTCTGCAGTAGTCACAGGTATTTATCAGCTCCAGCTCCAATCAGCAGTGACGGTAATATCACACCTGATCGGAGATGCACTAATTTTTGCCCCTTTGCTGGCGGGATGTAATCAGGGGCCGCCATAAAATACAGTCCATGTCTATCAAAGCAGCACTCAAACGTCATTCCAAATTTAGTCCGCACTGAGTTTGAGAGAGAGGCTGAATATGTCGGAAATATAAAAAAGTAGCCACCATAACATTTTCACTGACCTACTACTGCTACTTTATACTGTTTACTAACCTATTTTAGGTAAGGTTAGCTCTGCATACACTTTTTTGGTGGGAAAGGGATATTATTATCAACAAATTCTCTGAAATGAAACTTTTGGATGTCCCCAACTTGCCCAGTCCATTGCTTCCTACTGGCACGAAATCAGGAATATTGATAAAAGGCTAATTCATTCCCTAAAACAGCTGGGTACTGTAGCAAAATGTTTCTCAAAGACGAATAAATAGTTCATTTGTTAAGAATCATTTTTAGTCATGGATTTGATGCTCTCGTGAGTACTTGCAGGACAGTGGGATCTTCTCACAAGAAGTCATAGTGCCCATATTTACAATAATGAGGAAGCATGTGACCCGAACTAACAGTGTGGCCCATTGATGTGTTTTTAATCATTTTTTGGACACCCATGGAGCTCTGCGGTGCAAAGGAGTGAGTTGCATCTGGGTTTGGCTACACAGGCAATCCTTGTTAGTAGGAACAAATCATGGTTTGTTTTGGTCTTTGGTCTCATGGAATTTGGTAACAATAAGAAAACACTGAATATCACTAGACTTATCCTTCAAACGTGGACTCTAAGACAAAGAGGCAGGCAGGCTGACAGGAGCCGATGAAGGCTGACTGAGCCCAGACAGAGAGGCCAAGTGAGGAAGTTGAACACCAGCATCACTGCTCAGCATCAGCAGCCTGCCTACAGTCAGCTTGGAGCAATCTCCTCCAACTCTACCTGCCAATCAATGGACCTGGACCTCTCCCCCAGGCCCAGTCGGGGGCCAGAGGGGTGGCCGCGCTATGTCCCCTGAGGCTCGTCACCACCAGGGTAAATGGTGAGGAGAGGTAAAATAAGCTGAAACAGTTGTTTGTCTGTCTGTCTGTGTTTCGAATAAAGTTAGAGGGTGCTGTCTTTCTCAAAAATACAATGAAAACCACAGCAATTACACAATATTGTGTAAAAGAAGAGCACTAGTAGTCAAGTATTTAATGAACAGTTTAGCTACCTTTGAGCTTCATACCTTTCAAATAAAAGTTTCTGGGGCTTCAC
Organism: Epinephelus cyanopodus; assembly: GCA_026686955.1. Classification (NCBI taxonomy): domain Eukaryota; kingdom Metazoa; phylum Chordata; class Actinopteri; order Perciformes; family Serranidae; genus Epinephelus; species Epinephelus cyanopodus. Next base: position 14,689,321 of record CM048919.1, read on the forward strand.
TACAACACATAAAATGTATTTTCTACACTTTATAGTCATGTCACAATACCAGTTAAATTCCACGACCCCCAATACCCAATTCTTTACCACAATCAAAAACAAAACAATAAAGCCTGTGTACTTCAAGATACCTTTCTTTTTAAAAGGAATTAAAAGGAATATTTCCATTAATAATCCCTGATGATCTGCGTTGAATGCAAACTACTAGTCTATGTGGGCTCATGATTTTTAAAAAATACCATTAATAAACTTTCTTCATTATATTAAAATATTTCTCCTCCATTGTTGTTGTTGTTGTTCAGCACTTGTACATGTAGGATGTATTGGTTGGTCTTCGTGAAAAGCTATTTGTTCCAGCCCCTCCTCCAATGTGATTGAACAGCTGGGTGAAAAGTGATGAAGACAGCAATTCAAATTGACAATTGGGACATTTGAAATAACAGTGAAAAGCTAAACTTGCAGCACTCACTGCAAAATGGATGCTCATAGCTTCATCATACTGATGCCTCTTGTAACATATTGTGAACCACATAAATGGTGGATGGACCTGCACTTGTATAACGCCTTTCTACTTTTTTGGACCACTCAAAGCATTTTAACACTGCATGTCACATTCACGCACAAATCCACACACTGGTGGCCGAGGCTCCCAGTTGCACCTGCTACTCAGCTTAAACGCACCCACACTTGCAGTTTGGGGTTCAGTATCTTGCCCAAGAATACTTTGAGATGCAGACTGGAGGAGCCAGGGATCGAACCACCAATCTTCCAATTAGTGGACGACCTCTACCTCCTGAGCCAAAGCTGCCCACGTGTTGTGTTTCTTCTGAGGTGGAAGGCGTTCTTCCTCTTCTTCTTCCTTTGACACTGAATGGCAGACTAGAAAACTTGTAGGCGTATATGCTGCCCCATCAGGTCAGAAAGGATTGCATCCTAAGTACCTACAGCACTGGAGAAAAATTAGTATTGTCACGTTTTCAGAGTTTTGGAATTGATATGGTGCCAAAGTACCAGTTCTCATGACATTCATAGTCCCTATCCCTTTTTGGTTTAATGACTCTGATGGTTCACTTTAGTTATTTTGGGGGTTTTTTCCACAATCTTGTTAGAAGTCTTCTGTCACCACTGGTAAATTTCAAATCGCAGTTTCCTCTTTCCTCCTGCAGGTTGCTCATGTTCATCTTATGCTGTCAGGATTTTCCAGACTGTTCCTCTTGTCACATTAAATATTTTCGGAAAGATGCGCTTGAAATTCTGTCACCAACTGTTAAACCGTTTGGCCTCTTTTGAAATCCAGTTGCCTCATTCTCTGCAGGTTCTAGTCAAAACCTGAAATCACTGAACAGAAGTCTGTACGATGAAAAGTGATTTTGCCTACAAGATAATGTTTGACTTTTGTCAGGGCGATATACCCCTGTCTGCACAGCTTCACATTTATCTATGTGTATGTGTGTGTGTGTGTGTGGGTATGTCTGTGTGTATCTGTGTCCGATTCCAAGAGAACCGGAAAATAAAAGCAACAGAGATGATGGAGGTCAGAGCCCCCTTTCATGCTTACAATCATAGCAGAGGCCCCATTGGGCGTGTAAAGCTGAGCCGAGCATCTGTCTGTCTCTTCTCTCCTTTCCAAACCACACACACACACACACACACAAGCTGAGATATAGACGTAACTACCCGGGCAGGCCTCCCCTTCCTTGCCTCCCCGTCCACCTGGCCGTTTGATGATGCCTCACTCGCTCATGACAACGCATCGATTTTACTTCTAGCCGCCGTGTAAGCCGTCCGCCTGGAGGAATCCATTAGGGCCAAACAGTTCTCATCCTCCCATTGAGTGACAGCCATGACAGCCCCCCACCCCCAATTGCCTCATTGCAGACTGACAGCTCTGCACTCAAACGGGCCTTTTTCACAGCAGCTCTAATAGTTTAAAACGCTTACCATTACCAGGCACAGACACATGGGGCCGGATAGTGGCCAGGCAGGGTGGATGAGTGTTTGGGGTAAGGTGTTTTGGCAGGCCAGCCTCTACTTGCAGCCACACCTCCTCCTCTTTCTTACATGCTTGCATCCAATGTGTCCATTCCCTATCATTTCCTAACAGCAGCTATCTGGAGAAGCTCTCATGAGGGGGAAATCCTTGATCTTCCGATCAGCCTGCCCTGCATTTTCAGTAGAAAACCAACTGACATAAATACTACTATTTAGACCCTCCACCAGTGAGAGGTAAACCACTGACAGCTGTAACAGTGTGACGTTTATTCACCGTTTTTGACCATGACCCCAAGGATCAGCTTACGCCTTTGGCAAATTGTGCTTCCCAAGGCTACTACAGAAGATATGAATACGTTCTATGTGTGCAACAAGCCGGCGGTTGTCCTCATAGAGTTTCAAGTGTAGACTATAATTTGCGAATGCATGTGTGATTGGTGGAGTGCGTATTAATGCGTATACACCTTTATATCTGTGAGTGTGTTTATGAGTGGGGCTGAGGTGACCATTTTGCCACATTTAGAAGCCACAGCCAGGTCTCCAGGGTTAAGGCCGCGTCATTCGGCTGATTGGGTTCAGCGCTAGAAGAGGTATTGGTTACGTGCTTGTTTTCTCACTCTTGTGCAAAAATGCTTGACATTTCGGCATCAGGGTAGTCCAGTGGATGTGTGTAAACTGTGTTGGTGGCTTTCCTATTTCTACATTTAGTAGTAATACCACACAGATGGGGAGCCCAGAGTAATGCTGCATTCACATGGAATCAGGCAGATAGTAGACCACAGACAGAAAAACCATCTGAACAGCACAGGAAAAACAAATAGTCAATCCGATGGAATGATGGGACGGTAAACTGGAACAAGCATGACCTGTTGAGATGGTGATGCTGTAGTGCTTATTTTTTGTTTGTCGAAATAACATTATGCTGTGTTTATTATTTCATGTAATTTTTCTGGCAATGCCCATATTGCCCATTATTTCTCCTTGTGAGGGAACTACGTAACATCTGGCTGTAAAAAGTTAAAATATTTGAACTTTGAGTGACAATGCTCTCTACCATTACCACTGCCAGCATTCTCTGCTGGCCTCACCTCATCTTTTCGTCCTGCTCTCGTCCACTAAAATGGCATCTGGTTTGCAGTCTACCATCTCCCTGATACCATGTGAACACAGCTTGCTACTCTCCAGCCTCAAACATACAAGTGCCTGAATTCTCCTTTGCAAACACACATACATAAACACATAAGGCCCGTTAAGAAGCTAACAAGCTGATTCGTTAGGTTTTATGTGACCTGAGTTGCTCTAATATTTTCTGCGTCAAATACTGCAAAACACACTGTTTATCCTGTCCTGTATGTGCATTGACGCACCCAATATATAACGTCAAGACTTTGAAACTCACACTCTCACTGACTTCAGTTTCACCTGAGCTGTGTGCCGTCCAGCTCCACCTAAGGCTCTCTACAGCGACTGTTCTCCATCTCAACAGCCACTCAGGAAGAAAAAGCATGACCTCACATAAAAATGACCCCGGGAGGAAATTCAAGTGTCAGACACACACAGAAATATGCCTGAAAAGAGGGGAAAAAGGAGGGGGACGACTGAACAAGTACCCAGTGATTAATTAGCTAATAATTAAGTCACGGGGTAATATGCATTTTTCAATTAATTAAACCTTGCCTTGCGCCATAAATCAAGCGAAACTGTCATTGTTTCACAAATTAAATATATACATTTCCAAGCAATAATACTGTTGATTGCGTAACTGCAGGGCTCATCAGGGAGGGAAGGCATGACATGTGTGTGGCAGACATCGACTCAGTCCAGTGCCCCAAAACCTTTGACAGGCCCACAAGTCAAAGGCAGCCAACACGCCCGAGGCCTGCACCAGTCAGACTCCACATCACACACCTCCCACTTTCTGCATTGGACAGCGCCAGTGTGACTGAACAGCATAAGAATCTATAGGAATATTTATGCGTTACACACAGAGCGGTTACTTAGCATGTTCTTACTATTAAAGAAATTTGCTTTTTTCTTACAGATACAGTTTATCATAGAATGACAGTCCATCGTGCATCCAGTAGTCCTATTCAAGCAAACTGACATAATATCTCTGTTTGCTTTCATTGCTCACAAAGGAAATTCATTACCTCACATTTACAAATGCAGAAGCCAATAGATGCAATCATTATCCAAAATATATTGTTTGTCACCGATGGCAAATGATGGTATATTTTTCTTCCCAATGGTTCAGACGTTAATTTGCTGAAACATGATGTTGTAAAATGACAAAAACAAAGACACATGCACACACGCGCGCACACACACATAAATTCCGAGTGTCGTGTGACACCCAGACGTATAATGAACAATATGAACCACTGCCATCATTATCCTACACAATGTATTTGTTATCACTGCTCCCATAATGAAGTGTCTGTTTGATGGTTGGTACAAAGTCCCATTGCTCAATTGCTTTTCATAAAATGGCATCAATATATCCATGTGGACACACACACACACACACACACACACACACACACACACACACACACACCACACACACACACACAGAGAGACATAGAAACGCACAGTTCAGATGCAATTAATCAGAAATAAAAAATGCTTGCGTGCGCAGAGCCAAGCACTGTCTTATGCTACATTTGTTTTAGCTCTAAAAATATGTTACCTTGCCCTTTTTTCCTTTAATTCAATATGAAAAAATGTGCGTCCATTAATTATTACGACCTGTGCAAAGGCAAAAATGTGTTGCTAAGAATTATTTCACAATTAAAAATTAGGCTTAAATTTTATATTTTGTCTTCTATAGTAATTACAATCCACTGTAGTAGTAATTTGCTGGGACCCAATCCTAAATTCAGGAGGTGTCTACAAGTTGCAGCCTGATCTTTTCATTCTCTTTTTATACATGTCTAAGTTTTTTGAGGGAACTTGGTCTTGTCGTAACCATTTTGCCCTTGGCTAGCATACTAATATGGCCTTGGGTTGGAATAAATTACTGCTCAGATTAGCAGGAAGGATGAAGAGGAGGTTTTATTTTTAGAAATTAGAATATTTGTTACATTATTAAAAGGGGGAACATCCTTTGATTCCTCTCATGTCTTCTTTTTCTTTTCTTTTCTTTTTTTTACCCCCTCCTTCTTCCTCACTGAGATAGTCCCCAAACTGCCTACCTGTGTAAAAACAGAAGTCTTCAGTGGACGTGAACATGGCTTAGGGACATGAAAGCAGCATGTCTCTCCCTCCTGTAGCCCCGGCGTTATGCTCGGCACGCCACACAAACTCGGAATTTACTGCCACAGCAGATTTCTCCCAACCCTGCAACGCTCCCCCACCTCTACCCCCACCCACCCCCCATCCTGCCTTCTTCATTATTCAATCAAATCTTTTGTGGTTAACGTATGCGTTATTAATAGGGGATCGACAACTACATGCAAATACAAAGCAGATAAGCAAAGAAACATTAACACCACCAGTGATTAAAATCCTTTGAAAATCCACATTTTTAAAAGTTACTGTAAGTCCCAGTGAGTTGCATTTTTTTCATTATTGAAGTAACCAAATCCGATCAGATTCAGGTGTGTTTCCACTGACTAATACTGTCAGCTGTGGCAATAACAATAAACTGAGAAAGTTACTCCCTCATCTTGTCCCAAGGGTTTGTGTGGTTGACCTATTAAGAGAGCGGGGGGGAAAAAAAATACACGTCGCTAATGTTCTTTTCTCAAATGATTTTATGACAAGGGAGCAACAAGGCTGAAACAGGATTAGTCCACTGTGTCTGAATCCATTTAGCTAAAAATTGACCACTTACTGATTTTATTTTAATCACAACAGACCCTTTTAATTATTGCAGTAATTAGTAAAATATATGTGCCTTCACCTCATATTGATCTATATTGTCTGTACAGTTAGTGATGCAGAGGTCTGAGTATTGACTAAGACCCCCCCCATGAACACACACACTCAACCTCCATCAACACACATACCATCCCTTTAACCCCCCCCAACCCACAACCCTCTCCTAACCCCTCGAGGGCTTTGATATCTCTCTCTCTCTAACACACTGCCTCTCTCTTCTGCCTCCGGGTGCTTGGAAGGGTTGGTGGTGGGGGTCAGGGAGTGTGTGTGCATGTGTGTGTGTGTGTGTGTGTGTGTGTGTGTGTGTGTGTGTGTGTGTGTGTGTGTGTGTGTGTTGGGTGGGCTGTTTAGGCTGATGGGCCCTGAAAAGGACAGATGACCAGCAGAGCAGAAGAAACTGCAGAGCTGAATAACTCTTCCATCCCTCCGTCACGTCAGGAGGAATTCAGCGCCGCGCGAGACACCCGGCCTAAGTGTTGTGACGCCTAATTACCACCAGCATCAGCACCCAGCGGCACCCACAGCAGAGCGGCTCCCTCGGACGGACGGCCCTTTGTAGTTTCACACGCAGGAGGAAAGCAGGGAGGGAGAGAAAGAGACGCCCATGTGACGCCGGCGGGGTGAATGTGTGTGTGTGTGTGCGCGTGTTGGGAGGTGGGCTAAAAAGAATGTGAGGTCTGTTTGAAGTTTGGAAGTTTTGGCCATTTTTTTTTCCTTACAGGAGTCACTTTTCTGACTCATCAAAATGCCTCTTCCTTTCCTTCCTTTGTTTTTTACAATTTTTTTTTCCTCTTCCCCCACTGAGCACGACACTTTGTCCTACTTTCCCCAGACAAGGCACCTTTAACAGCACCTCTAAAGACTCAGATGGGCTCTCTTCTCTGTGTGCTAAACACACAGTATGTGCTGCTGCTGTGTGGGCGCTGTACAGTGTGTGCATCCCTTGATTTTCTGATTTTTTTACTTGAACTGCAAGTTTCACATTGCAGTACAAGAGCTGGTGGAAAATTCCTAAAAAAAAAAAAAAAAAAAAAAAAACACCATAAAAATGTAGTTTAATTTCAGAATTATTTTGTCTAAATTCCTGAAAACATGTCTGCTTTTATTAAGTGCACATGTGTGGCACTACAACATCCATACAGTATGTGGTCTGTGCGTGGTAAAGCACAAATGGTCAATGTGCATCATGGCCAAATGACGTGTTTTCTTGCTCTGAGGAACATTCTAGCAGAACCAGTCCTATGCCATTAGCTGTACAGCAAATATGATTTCACGGCATCCATTGAGTCCTTCACCAAGAATTTGTGTTGAGGCGTTCATGTAAGCTTGAATACATGGAGCAGCAGGGCCATCACACTTTGGTCCATCTCATTTAGAGCTGGCATGCTTAACACAGCCTCTCTCTCTCTCTCTCTCTCACACACACACACACACACACACACACACACACACACACACACACACACACACACACACACACACACACACACTCGTCCAGTGGGGAGGGGGTGTGGGGGCAGAGCGGGTGTTCCCTGGCACACTAATCGGCATGACAGAAATAAAATAAAGAGAGTCGGACTCCGTCAAAACATGTATGGCCCCTTAAACAGAGAGCTAATAAAAGAGCTAAAGCTGCTTGTCCTTTCAGCTGAGCCTGCCTGATCACACACCAACAGTCACATTATCTTAATTCAGGGGATTCTTTTAAGTGTCTCCTTAAACAACAGAGAGAACGTTGCTCGGGAAAAGACAAATGAGTTTACCAGTTTTAGCAGGGGTAAGTGCCTAAATCCAGTGCCATCGATCCCTATCTGGGTTATTACGAGGCTGTGAGCTGCCACTGGAGCTCCGCTGGTCGAAAAAAGGCTTAAAATATTACGGGCTAAAGAGGGAGGAGAGATGTGTTTGAAGCAAACCACCTCGTCCTCTGTGCTGGTCAATACCTGCAGGCGCCACAGGAAGGGCATTCACACATGCAAACACTCACAAGTGACAGTCACGGCCACCCCCACGCTACTCTCTCTCTCTCTCTCTCTCTCTCTCTCTCTCTCTTCTCTCTCTCTCTCTCTCTCTCTCACTCACACACACACACACACACACACACACACACACACACGCATATTGGTAAAGGGATGCCTTCAGAACCAACAGATCGCCCCTCTGACTCCACAGGGAAAATTGATTTTTCTCTCTCTTGTCGTTTTTTTTTTCCCGGGGAGGTGCTGGGCAGGTTTTTAACCTAACACTCTAACCTGAGTGTTAATGCACAAAGAGACATCATGTCCATTGATCCAGTGGTGCCGCCAGAGCGTCTTTAAATGTCTGAGGGGGGGAAAACAACACGGGGGGTTTTATGCTAAACTAGCGGGATCAGAGCCTTCATGTGGGAGCCTTGCAGAGAATTATTTTCAATTTACAGCACACTTATCACTGTTTGCTGCTGCAGCCATCATTGCCATTTGATGGGGAGGAAAAATAGTCAGTGCAATGTAGTAGTTTTACTTATACTACTTTTAGTTTGGGCAATAAACTTCACATAAACAGCTGCTGTTAGATGTGGAGCTTTATACAACACGAAAACTAATTTAGATTCAGCAGAAAGTTTGGCAAAATATACAGCACCTGCAACAGTGGGTAGGAGTAGGACAAAGAAAGTACTCCAACCCTGCGGTGTAGCACATCCTGTCTGCTAATTATTGTTAAAAAAAAATAATAAAAAATAAAAAAGGATTAATAATACATTAAAGACAAGCAGAAGAGAAAAAAAATCCCAGCCATAAAACATATGTATTTTTAATATGAATCTCACTGAATCAATACCCTCAATTAGCAACAGCAAGCAAATTGCCAGGCGAGGCGTAATTACTCGAAGGTCAGTAGGTATTATTCACAGTCACTTTAGTTTACCACATTAGAACAAGACAGGACGTCGGGCTAAAATTATAAATTCCATTCCCATATCTGTCCTTTTCTGATTTAGATGGATGAAGAATAATTAACTCCTAATTATTCAGATCACTTAAGGCACTTTCTGGATCCACAAAAGAGATGCAGTCGTGTCTGTCAGCCCACTTCAGCTGCTATCATTTAGAACGATCCAACAACTTGACCAATGACGACGTGAAAGAAAAAAAAAACACTCCGGCTGCCTGTCTGTGTCCCCCCTGAACCCCCTCCAGCTCCACCCGTTTCTACCTCAGAGGGTCTTAAGGAGGCACACTTCCTTTAAATTCATCCATATGCAAATTTTAAGATGTGATTTGCATTTTAAAGTATTTAACTCCCCATATTTATTGGGCTCTGAGGCCTTGCTGATCATTGATTTATGTGCTTCCGGCAATCATATTTCCATATTTTGTGTGGTTTTTAACGACAGTAATAATTCAAATATGCAAAAAGTTGTTCTTTGAACGATATCTTTAATTATATCCTCAAAGCATCATTCCTTTTTCCTTTCTTTTTTTTCCAGAGCTGAGATTGTCTTTGAATAAAAAAGGCTGAAGAATCATAAATTAGACTGTGCAATGAGACATTGACGGGCAAAACTCCAGTCGGTTACCTTATGCACAGGGAGACGTCTTAGCATGTTTTGCCTATCTCAAAAGCCACAAACAGACTCGGGGTGCTCTGCTGTACAGGGACCCGTGTGACCTTGTCCCCAAAGCCCTTTATTAATGCTGACATTCTTTCACCACAAATCCGGTCTCAGATTGTGAAATTCGTCTCTTATACTCAACCAAAAACAAAAAAATAAAAAACACACATAAAAAAAAAAAACAAGGAGACCTTCCCCCTCTGTTTTGCCGCTAACACAGAAAGTTTCTCTGTCACCTCTCCTTATTAGAGTTGTCAGAGTCGCCGCGTGCTCTTATGAAAGCCGTCACCCTCCACATGATTAAAAGTGGCGGGTTCCCACCACCGTTTGGCCTATCAGCATCACAGAGCAGCCGTCAAATGTGTCTGCAGTGCTCCTTGCCCATATTCCCTTTGTCACCTCGGCACGGCGTGGAAACTTTTTAGAATAATTGCTCACCCATACACGAGCGTGGGTGACTAATATATTAGATTAGTAGTGTTTGGTTGCAAAGGGGGGAAAGGGGGTGTTTCATTATCTTGTTCACTTGGTAGGCTGCATACTGTGAGAGTCAATATAAAAGGAGAGAAGAGATTAATTTAGCAAGGGAGCCTGCACATTAGACCCCTGACCGTAATGAGCAGCACAACAGCCTACCACACTGGGAGTTACAGTATCTTCCTACTGTGTGCTAGAATTCTGCAATATCAATATTTACAACATTTTAAAAAGCATTTAAATTGATGTTATACTGATAAAAACCTCCACAGACATTAAAACGTATGTTAAACACATGAAAATATAATTCTATATTCTTTTTTTGGTTTTTTTTTTGCGTAACTACACATCATCTCGTCATCTCTGACCAAAAGACCTGCATCACAAACTGTTCACAAGCACAAGTCTGCAGTCTGCAGTCTCTTTTTCTCTGTCTCTGTCTCTCTCGCTCTCTCTCTTTCACACACACACACACACACACACACACACACACACACACACACACACACACACACATTTTCCAGACAAGAACATGAAAATCCAACATACTTTTTCACAAAGTAAAAATTTAGTGGTAAACTTAAATAATAATTTCATAAATTGTACTTCAAAAATAAAGTGCTAGACTCATCAAAACATATTATTTGTATATTAGACCGGCATCATAATTATGAGCCAGAGTAATTATTGTCATTACTATAATAATATTAAAATTTTCTTGATAATTTGTATCATCAAAATACACTCAGTGTGGGCGACTGTTCCACAGCACCGTACTTTTAAATGCAGGGATGTTGAGTTCGGTACAAGCCAAACACATTAACACGGAGGCCCTTGGAGGATGCATTTCACCCCAATGTTTAACTATCACTGCTGAGTCTTGCACTGAGTGCACGTAACATATGTTACAACCCCCCCACCCCACCCCCTGAGACTCCTGGCACACCAAACTCTACTCCGCAATTAAGCTTTAAGCCTCACTTCAGATTTCTGCACAGTGCCTCTAAAACTGATCACTGCAGATCAGTGTTATTAAATTAAATTGATTTAATATGATGTTTATGTTTGTGACAGGTACACAGACATACACATGCACAGACTAAACACACTCACAAGCAGCACCCACACTCCGGAGCACATTTCTGCTTTTATCTTAGAGTCGGTCAAAAAGAGATTACGATGGGCGAATGTTAAAAACTAAACTGATTACATGAAATTTGAATATGTATTTAATATAAACATGGAACTGCACATTCACATTTATACACACACACACACACACACACACACACACACACACCGACACAGTCCGGTCCCAAACACACACTTACGAGTAGCGCCAAAACAGCAGTCAAACGCAGTCAATGAGGAGGCTGAGAGCTGATCAATTTACAAATCAAATAAAAAAGCCTAATGATAAAATCGCTGTAATGCATCGCAAATCCGTATAAACTCCTCAAACATCCGTTCTAAGTTGCACTAGTGAGAGAAAGGTTTTTGTTTTTTGGTTAAATCGGGATAAAGCAAATCAATTAGGCTCTGTTGAAAATCCCTCATCTAGTGTAGCAGAGCTGTGAAACAGAGTGTAAAACTATTCTCTCTCCCTCTCCAGAAAGGTTATCGCATTGTATCTTATTGCCTTTACCTGCTCCTATTCACTGTGAACATGCACTGATTTGAATAAGCACCGCTCCAGAGGCTCTCTTATCAGATCCCAGACGGGTGTGCCAACACAGCAGTATCAGGTACACACCATCTCTCTCTGCCGCCCCAAAAAAAAAGAAAAAAAAAGAAAAGAAAACAGAAAAAGGTTAGAAGAAGAGAAAGAAAGAAGAAGAAGAGAAAACAGTGTTGGTGCATGCGGGATCTGTTGCCTGATAACATGATCTAACTGTAATCACATCCAGGCTGGATATGCAAAAGTGACCAAAAGAGGAAAGCAGTTAATCCTTCTCTGGAAATGATTCCTTTTCCCGTTTTCATTTACTGTTTTACGCTACCTTTTTTTTAGCTTCTTCTCTCATCAAAAATGTATTTTCCACAACTGCTGACCTACAGACTCATCAATTTAATTCACGTATAAAATGCAGGATATAATGTACTGAATTTTTAAGTGGGATATTATTAAAAAAAAATCATTAAGTGGTGTGATAAAAACAAATTGTGGATCCGCTAATGTGCAACAATTACCCACCGAAGGCATGATATTTTAAAGATTTCATTTTATTAATAGCTTGCATCGGGACTTTCTTTCTTACTATACACAGCCACAGGAACACAATTCCCTAAAGATGCACTGGTTTCCAGTTTCATGTCGTTGTTTGCTTTTGCTCTGTGAGGGGAAAACACCAGCTTGGGAAGGCATCAGTCAGTGAGGTTAGCGAGCATGGTAGCAACATGACCTCAGAAAATGTATCCTCCTCGGGTAGGTTAAACACACAAACACACTCACGCGCAAACAAACACGCACTGAGACCACGCTCATTTCCCCAGTCCTCTTAACAGGCTAACCTGCTCTCTTCATTAGGGTGCTGTGGGGACTTATCACTGTGTAGTCTTTGTCCTTGCTGTAATTGCCCTCTCGGCATGTCAGCCCCCACCCGCTCGCCACCCACCACCGTCACATCAGCCCCACACCCAGCCAGCCAGCCAGCCCAGCATCAGCCCCCTCGTGACAGGCCTGGTTAGACGGCGGTGCGGGGAGCCTCTCCTGAGACCTGCTGATCGGCCCCTGAGGTCCACCGGTATAGAGAGGCTTGTCCTAGTTAAAGCAGCACCGGCAGGGACACCCCTCTGAACACTACGCCTGCCCTGCCACAAGCCCAGCCTCCAACTCCGCTCATTTACAACTGCACTAACACCCACTGTGCTGTCTACCTACTCACCAAAAGATACGGGGGAAACATTCTGTTAACAAATTTCCTACTTTTGAAAGTAGAACTTTGGCAAGCGTTGGACACTAAAGTACATTTAAATGAGCCATCTCCCTTTGTGGGCATCTACACATTTAATTAAGTGTACAATTTGCTGAAATCTGAAATAAACCAGCGAGAAGTTTCCCTTTATTATCTGTCTTCCCCCAGTTCTGACATCGCCACTAACCTATACAATTATAGCCATGCATGTTCTAGTTGTATTTTATTTTAAAATGACAAAATCAATTGAGATAAATGTTAAAAGAGTCGCAGATTTGAACAAACCTTTAAACAGAACGAATGGAATCTTAATTGCATTTCATTCATGCAAGAGATCCACATGTACCACACACCAGGAAGCCAAATATTGCAAATGAAGCCGGGGACTGTGGGTTTCTAGCAAGTTGAATGGCGCCATCTAATGTCCGATAGGAAGACCACAAGTGAAGAACACCAGCAAGTGTTTCTTCGAGCTCCAAACTGGAGTCAAAGAAATAAAATTAGTTTTTTTGGCTCTACTTGAAGCTTATGTGGACTGTAAAAGTCCAAGTAATCAGATTTTGCTGGGGGGCTTGGAAGGCAGCAGGCAGGCTTTGAAGTGACCATAAAAGTGGGCAGAGTGAACCCCCTAATTTGAAATTTAACTGTAATAGACACAGAGCTATCAGTGTTGCAGCATAATCCTGACCTCTGTTTGTTTTGCTGAATAAACAGAATAAATGAATAAATGCTTCCTCTTCACACGGCACGCTCCTCCTCATCACGCTCAACGTTTTTTTCCTGCGGGGTAATCGATGTGTCAGCGTTTTCACGGCCGGCTGCAGGGGTGCAGACTCACGCCGTGGTTTGGATGGGCTCAGTGGCGCGGGGGTTAACGTGGCGCAGTGTTGGGGAGAGCGAAGACAGTGTAGCTGACGACGGGGTCTTCTACTTTTCTGGCCACATGTCTGCTCCTCTTTCCTGCAGGGCCTGACACTTGTGGATGCCGCACTGAAAGGCAAGCAACTCTCCCCACCCGTTCAGCCCCCTCCTTACACTTTATCCTCCTCAAGAATTACCCCAATCTGCCTGTGTCAGGAGCTTCGGCACAATTTGGTGACAACTGCACTGATGAGGAGATTTTAGTGACAGCCAAAAAGCATGATCCTAACCTCTTCCACAACTAAACCCAACATCAGCTACCAAGGCCACAGAGGATGCAGGCAAACAAACAGTAATACATAAAGGAGATGTGATGTGCCGTATAACGTTTTAATAACTTTTGTTGCACCACATCGGAAATGCAAACACATTAAAGTGGACACAGTGCCCCTCTCATTAAACACACAGCAGTGTAAACATTATCTACCCCCCCTCCACACTTGCATAAACATACACAAAGACCTCATTGCCTTTCTGCATCCCTGCATCCATCCAACGGATGCCACCAACAAGCCTCGGGAGTTTTTCTACGAGGGTGTTTTATGCGTCCCATGGGGCTCGGAGACAGTGAGATGTGGCTATAGCACACAGAGGATCCCAGTCAAGGACACAGGCAGCATCACTCATTCCGCCATTATTTGCTCATATTTAAAGCTGGGGCTACCTGAGGGACTGTAGCTACACATGCAGAGGAGGATGGGTGATTTCAGAGTCCGACGGGTGTGCTGAGCGACTGTGAGCTAAAGGAGACACAACGCTGGAAAGGAGAGAGAGAGAGAGAGAGGGAGGGAGTGACGGAGGGCTTTATATGTCAGCCCGGTGATACCAGCGATTTTATGGCCGAATATTTTTCCTCTTGTCAGGGCTGGATAAGGAATCACCATAAGGTTGGGGAGCATGAATATTGCCCTTGAGGGCCCACTGTGGCTGCTCCTGTTTATGGTTGACTAGCAATCAGCCACCGATTCAGGACCCGCAACCCCTCATCCATCCACGTCAGCAATTAATCAATTAAACGGGCAGTGGGGAGGAGTGGGATCGGCTAGGTGTGTTAATACAATAGCCTGTTAAGGTTGATGTAATTTCATCACTAATGTCAGCCATTCATCACGGCTTATTATCTGTTTCACATAGACAATGGTCAATATCACTTCATAAATCTGAGAATCACGTGGATCTTGTGATATTAAGCCTGAAGGATGCTACAAAATGATCAACTGCAGAGAGTGAGCTCCAAACTTAACAAGCCCACTGAAACAAGTGGCAAACACAGTGAGGCATATTGTAAAACAGAAGTACAGATATTTTATGTAAGCCCTCAACAGATCCGCGATGGAAAACAGAACCCTATTCATAAAGTTTACAGCTAACAAACAGCATCTGAGAACAGTTTTGTTCTTAGATATTGTTTGTGCGATAATATACAAATCACATAACTGTCCCTATACTGTAAAACCGCTGAGGAGTGCCAAAGCAGCTTCACATTATACAGTCCATCTCTGATTAATCCTCATGGGCTGAAAATAACAATAACATTAGCCCCCACTGTGGATCATTGCAAGCCCCCAGTTCCCATTTTGGGAACCGACGCATAATGTTAGATATATCCCGCCTGCTTAAATCACTATGTCGTATGTCCAGACTTTCATCGTAATAGAAAAGGCAAGTTTGGATGTGTGTGTAAGTGTGTAAATAGCTGGTAGTGTGTAGGAGGAGGCCCTGTCCGCTTGTGCCTGCCTGGTATGAGCATGTGTGGGCCAGACCACATGTGATACACAAAGTGAGAGTGGTATTTGGCGTACCGATGGATATGAAGGCTTGTATCACTAACAATGTTTTTTTTGGACTCGAGCCACTGACAGCAGACAGTTTGTGCCAGTATTTCATAACTTGAAATGTCACCATTTTCAAGGCCAAAATATCCAAAAACTTACAAAGACTCAGTGTTCTCTGAGATTCTTATCCAGGTTATGGAGGAAAAAAGCTTTGGGCATAACACGGAGACCATGGATACTGGTATGGAACATATCATAATCTCACTGTTGGATTACAAACTGTTTGATTTTCTATCTCTTACATCTATGGCTACGACCTGAAGCTCCTCCATCTTCAGCTGTTTTCCTTTAAGCTGGGTTGCTGATGTTGCTGGTTTGTAAAGCTCATTGAGGCACCATAAGTAATACTGGGCTATACAAATGAACTTGACCTAACAACTCATCATAACCATAATCCATACATAATTGTTTGGAATCTGATCAAATTGTCTCATTAGACTTAAGAGCTTACCTCAGACAAGCAGCCTAGTGTTGATTAATTTAACAATAAATACAGCATGTAATCAAACAAACAACATCATATCCATCACATCAATTGGACAGCACAGACTGGCTGACATCCAATTTCAAACAGAGGGCCAATACCTGCTCTGTATATCGGTCTAATGCTACTAACAGTTTGAGTCAGACACAAAGAGCCTCCCTTCCACGCAAGCCAACATTTCCCCAGCACTCCCAGCAGGTACATCAGCTCAATTATGATGATGGCAATGACTGATTGCATTTTACCTCTCCCCCGTTCCCCCAATAAGTCTGGCCATCACACAGAGAGAGAGGGAAGAAGAGAGGGAGAAAGGGAGAGAGACAGAGACCAAGATAACGGCGTCATCTCCGGTGAGCTACAAGCATCCCAGATGCCAGTCTCCGGGACGGTATCAAACATCTCGGTGGCAGACTCGCCGTGAAAATAATCTATACCTACAGGAAGTCAATTAAAAAGTGCCAGGGGAGATTAAGAGCAGCGTGACAGCTTTTCGTCAGGCCACGGGTTTGTCTGGGAGAACCAGCGTGTTGCGTGTCTACTGTGAGCGTGCGGAAGGTAAAGTGTGTGTGTATTGGTAGTAGAGACATGTTGGAAAGCGGGTGGCGGCAGCGGTGTTGGTGGTGGAGGGAGAAGACCGTTGCCGAACACCCTTAAAAGCCCCCTCATGAATATTAAAAAGGCCCTTGGCAGCCGGCAGCTCTGCCACAAGTTTGCAAACCAGCGTAATGTGTCTGTTTGCGGCGAGGAAGGGCTCAGTCCGGATATCAATTAAATCAAGCGTTGTCAGTCTGATGGCCCTCTCAATGGAGGGACAGCCCATTCCCCTCTACACATCAGCTCAGCTTTGTGTCAACCATCCATCTCTCATCCTCCCCTTCCCTTCCTCCTCTCTCCCGGTTGCCATCTTTATCAGCCCCGACCCACTCTTCCTCTCTCTCTCTCTCTGTCTCTCAAGCAGCCGGTAACTGAATGCACAAATTACTCTCCCCTCCACCTTTAACTCCCACTAAATCTTTCCCCTTTTCCACTTTGCTGAGCCGGGATATTTTATTCCTCCATCAAATATGCATCCCATTAATTAAGTTAAATTACTCCTGACTGCCAAATATCCCCTGCCCCGATGGGTGTCAACACAGAAATGCATGACTGTGAACCTGCAATGACACGGCCCCAACACTTAAACATGAGTTACAGCCTTTCCCAGCTCCATCCATGGGCAGATTACCAGACACTTTGGGCTGCTGGAATTAAGCGCCGTTTGCTCCTTCCCCTCCACCCAGCTTTTTAATAAGTGCACAATGGATGACACTCGCACTTCTGACAATGAGAGGACTGATATTTTAATTACACCCCTTTTTTCATCTGCCTTCCTCTTCATCTTTTAATTGCTGTTGTTAATCACTCATTAACTTTTCCCCCTTTATGTTTTTTTCTCCTACAATATACCTATGACATGATTAACTCTATAGAATGGATTGTTCAGCAATATTTTTTAAAATAATTCGACTACTTTAAGTGATAAAGTTTCTACTTCTTTCGTGTGGTTTTGGAGGGGGAGGGTGCAAACTTTACTCATGTTTCTCTACCAAATGGAGGTAATTCTCCTTTGTTAGCTGATGTTAATCTTTAGAGGGTAAATTCAAAGTCTATAAATGCTATAAAGATAGGAGTCTTAAAGACAAAAAATGACTAGTTCTCTATTCCACTTAATACTACATCATTTTTGCCCTGCAAGTTGAGATTGAAAAAAACAAAAAGTGATAAAAGGTTGAGAAAGGCTGAGGCCACAAGAAGTTTAATGTTTTAGAAAAAAAACAATTGAGATCATACATAGTGCAGACAATAGCCTCTGAAGTTAGACTGTCCTCAAGAGTAGTATAACTTACTATCATAAGCCTATGTGCTGCGTTGGCTCCCTAGCTTAACTACTGATCTTGCCGTTTAGTGTCTGGACCCAATGTTTGTTTTTGTTTGTCTTTGATTAAAGTGAAATGCTCTGATTATGAAGCCCCCAGGCCCCAGTTCTGGGCCCACTAAAGAATATGAGATGGTTATTAAAACCTAATAGGACTGATCTGCTGACAGAGATTTCTCTTTTTGTCTCTGGCGCTCAGTGATGCTGTGTGGGGTCCCATTCGAACTCTTCAAAAGCATCCTTTCACCAACATGAGACTGACTGAGCAAACAGACTGTATCTCCCTCAAGTACTCGTGCTGTGTAATTTGAAACACAAATCTAATAGCATTCATCGCCTTTCTGCTGAGTATTGGGCCTGTAATCCAAACCCAACTAATGAAGCCATATGTTTGTTGTCATCTCTTCAGCTGAGAGATATCTGCGAGGACACGACACTTGTGAGGAAATAAAGTTTGACAACCCAGCTCCAAAACAAGTATAAAAAGTGTAAAACCGTACACTGGTGGATTTATATTGATACATTGATGCTGTCCGGAGTTGATTTCTCTCCCTCCTCTCTTTTTCCTCTCTTGCCTTTTTCTGTGTGTGCATGTGTGCCCGTGCACGAGTGTGTTTCTATTGCAAAAAACATTAATTTTACAAACATCAGCCCAAGGCTACTAAACACATCCAATCCATTATGCTGCGCTTTATCGTGTTATGGGGGGTAACGGGCTGTAAAGCTGTCTCGGTCATAAAGAGCGATCGCAGAGTGCCGAGTCAAACCAGAATGCCGAGCTCTCCAAGCCATACGCAGCCCTCGTTATCGTCAGAACAGCTCCGTCACATACTTAACCTTTCCAGACCAGCCTTTCTGCATTATTTTCCAAATGACCTTTAGCGTTACTTATTTTCATTTCCGATAATGGCACACTAAATTTAGTTAAATGCATCAGAGCAAAATGTGTTTATTTTGGTGAAGGGGACTACACTGACTGACAAGGACCATGTTCCCAGACACAAACTCTTAAAGTGTCCACAGCAGTAAACATTCATACATCTTCCTGATGGGACTAAAGACCGGGCCCTGAGTCTGATCAGCACAAATAAATTAAATAGATCAAAACAAGTGAAAAAAGGGCCATACTCATTTAGATAAGGAGCACATACACAACTTATATAAATATGTGGTTGTCATTTTATCTTTACAGAAAGTTCAGGAATTCACTGGAGGGCACAACACCTGCGTCAAGGATGGCTCAACAACTTTTAGGCCAGAAAAAATGTAGTTGGTTAAAAAACATTATAGTTTGCCTTAAGCTGCTTATACTTATAGCCTTAGATTTCCTCACTTAACATGCCTTAAACTACGTATTTACAGGCATCTGAAGGTTGACAAAAGTACTAATGAAATATCCAAACACAAAAAGCTTATTGGATCTGAATTATCTGAAGAAAATATCCACTGTTTACATCTGTTGTGCATTAATGAATTCAAAATCCCTGCTTCCAGTTCCTGCCAACACATGTTGCACGCTCCTGGTAACACACAGCTAAATCATTTAGGACACTACGAGCTTTCAAAAGGTCCAACTCTAACATAAATGCGTAGTTACCCTAAAGCTGTTGTATCAGACACAATCCCTCAGCCTGTAAGGAGCAGTGTGTTTCACGCCCTTGCAGTACGAGCGGAGGGGGTGGGGTGGAGGGATCTTAGCGAAATCGCTAATGTACGTGATGATTAAGTGTAACTCAAATACCGAGTGTGTTGTTCATAGGCCTGACAGGCAGTAATTTGGTGTATTATATTCTGCGGTTTTAATTGCACGCCACCAACGTGTCCCTCTGACACGTTATGAAGCGATGATGTACAATTATTTCGGGGCGGCGGGAGATCAGTGGAGTGACATTATAATCATCCTCATAGGGATCCCTCTCTTCATCTGCAACAACCATTAATGTTTAAATGGGAGGAAGGGTAGAAAAAAAACATAAAAATAGTTCTCAGGGAGTTCTAACCAGAATCTGTTTGAGGATTATAGAGAATCACGTCAGGGGAGAAGGAGAGGGGTGTGGATAGACAATAGAGGGGCTGAGTTAAGTGACGGCTTTCTCTGGATAAGCAGCAAGCTAAGATGCTCCTCCACTGTCACTGCCAGGCCTCACACTACTCATACAGGCCCGGGCATTAAGGCACATTACAGCGGATGAGCCACGCAGGGCGGAACTGATGGGCTATTCTGGGAACAGACCAGACAATCTCACAAGACAGGGGGGACATAAAAACCCTGACATGAGCCAGCCCCATCCTGTTAACAGTCAAATCACACACACAACACCCAACATGAAATCATGACTATATATACTCCCTCCAACACTAAGTCAAGAAAACTGAGACAAGGAAGGGAGGGAGGGAAAAACACAATGCAGCCTCCTCCACAGAGGAGACAAACTTTAGCACGTTGCAAACTTTTTGTGTTGTGAGAAAGCAAAGGTTTTTAAGTTTTGTTCAAATTCCTGAAGTGACACTAGGACACGGGCAGCTTATGACCCATAATCATAAAACGGCAGACCACAAGAGGACAATCCATGTCCATGATAGTGTTAATACTTCTAAGGCCCGGGCTGAGATATTAAACCAATGCCTCAAAGCATTTAGACTGTTTATGCATAATTTAACACCTACAACAGCACTGGATGTCCATTGCATCTTTGGGGAGGACGAGAGAGCGGGAGGGTGGAAATGCTGAATCCAGGGCCTTTCTGTTAGATGATGGAGGAGAGGAGGAGGAGGCTCATTAAGTGGCCGAGCCCCACTGTGGACAAAACGCGCCGTGAGGAAATGCAAGAATCCACCATCTCACATGCTGGAGAATTTTTTTAACCAATTAAATATGAGAAATCTTATCTTGTATGCCAACAGCCAATTTGTGTTTTTCTGCTGTTTTTGCACCTTAAGAGTTCTTTATAAGCAAATTAAGACAGATCAGTCTGTTTTCAAATGAAGACACATACAGGCAAACAGATAGGTAGAAACGTGGACACAGATGTGCGGAGGAAGTGAAAGAAAATGGCGAGGCAGAGACAGAAAGCCTATAAAGTGTTAGCAATGATGAGCGAGGCACTGACCAGCCCACTCAGGTTTGATTGGCAGCATGGTCAAGGGTTCCAATCTGTCCTGGCCCTGCATTTGCATTTGTTAATTAAATGCCACAACAATATGATCTTTAACTATCAACAAGTTCCCCCCTCCCCCGCTCCTGAAAGGGGAGACCAGCGGCAGCGAGCCGAAGCTAAAGTGAGGTGGACAGCCGAGGTGCAGCACATCCGTTCGATCACAGTGTCAGAGCCGAGATAATCTTCTAGTCTGAAACTTTAACAAGGAAAACACGGCAATCGATGGCATTCAAAGGGGGTGAGATTTTTAGGGAAAGAAAAAACATTCAAACAATATGCTGAGCCGATGCGCTGAACAAAATGGCAATAAACTAAACCAGCAAAACTCCATGCCCCATGGAGGCCCAAGAGTCATGAAAAAAATTAATGAAACCTAAATCTTATATTGTAGAAAAGGCAGTCTAAACATAGTCCTGTTTTAATTGAAATGATTAATGGTGATTATAAACAAAATCCAGAAAAAGTGTTTTTTGTTACAAAATGTTGCCCTGTCATTAGTATCCGCTGGAGAACGCAGAACTTAATCGCGCTATAATCTCACTTTAAATATTGTACCCGAAACATGGCCATCCATTAGTAAGGTGCTTTAGATTCAGGTTAAGGACATATCATCAGACGGGAGAAGTTTGGGAAGGGGAGCGGGCTCTGTGTATGTATGGCTCTGGCCTTAATGAGGGTGTTTCTGGGGGTTTCTTTGTGTTTGCTGCTCTTTAGTCAAGAGGAGGGATGGCCTGGTGATCAGTCAGTACTGAAAGCACACACAGGGCCGATTTGTCACCAGTGGCTGGCACTGGCAGCACACGGCTCCTCCATCCGCATGATTTGTGAAACCGGGGGCTGTATTTAGTAGTCCCATTTAAAGGCATATCGGGGAAGTGTTCTGTATGTATGTGCGTGTATGTGTGTGTGTGTGTGTGTGTGTGTGTGTATGTAAAGCTCGACGCTTGGTCAAAGCCCGACACATTTGCAGCACTTGGGAGAAGAGGGGTTTTCAGCTGGAGGGCTTGTGAAACATGAGCCTTTCCTCTCATTAAAGGAGAAGCTGTGTTTAAACCAAAGCTTGTTTGCTCCTGCTGTAATATGTTTGCGAACATCAGCGGGAGCAAATAAACACGTTTGCTCTGCTTGGCTTTAGAAGAACAAAATCGGCCCGCGACTGAACTAAATGGAACGGTTTACACAGAATTACACAGAGGGAGAAACTAATAACTCTACATATGTCTTCATCTTAGCGAGAGTGTAGCCGCAGAAGCTCGATGGCACAAAGCTGGAAATCTCACAATTTACTCTATTCCCCGACTGCATGTTAAACAGCTTAACACGTCCATTTGAACATGGCAAGGCAGTGAGGAGGTCTACCACGGGAATGAAACAAACTGAACACAACATATGGTCTACATGTAGGGGGTACAAGGTAGTGGGATAATAACTGTACTCTTGCACTACTGGGTATTTATAGGCTCGCGGTTACCTACATAAACTTCCAATTAGGATTATTTGTACAGCTGAAACGATAAGGAAGGTAAAATAAACTCCATTTCTTTTACCTTTAATTCATTGGGAAAAGTTGACTGGGGGCAATACATTCGTCTTTTTAAGAAAGGCCTGGGAGCACTTAAAGGTTAAAGAAAGTCTTTTCACACATTAAGGTGATACTATAATGAAATTCTTTGTGGCCAGTTTTTGTCAATGTTAAATGTCTTTAAATTGATTGCTTTATGTCCTAAATAAATAATAGCCTATGTATTTAGAGTTTCAACCAGAATATTAAATGTGCCAAAACCTTTCAAGTTTGACTTTATTCCATGTGGTGTAGAAATATCACATTAACAGATGTGTTCTTACCATTTTTAAATACAATTTAAACTTATGAAACCAAGATTCTCTAAAGACACACAAATAATATTAGCAGCTCATTTGTGCGTTCTTTGCAATGTTTTTGTTGAGAGATTGAAATCTCACAACTTTGACAAGGAATCTAAATTAAATTATAACACTTGTGGATAGGCAGGGTTAAATTGGATTGCATTATGAATTGGCTTGAGACAAATGCAATTTAAGGTGGCCCATACAATAGATAATTAGCAGCTCATTCCTTAGACACCAATATGAAAGGGGCGGAATGTAACCATTCATCGGATGTGTCTGGTGTTTGTTTCTCTGTTTCAACTCTCAATTCAGAAAATATGGCAGTTGTCAAACACAGAAAGAAAGAAAGAAAGAAAGAAAGAAAGAAAGAAAGAAAGAAAGAAAGAAGCTACTCAAAGCTCCATTTGCACTTTTTCTAAAGGAGAAACTTCTTTTTCTTTTCACAAGATTCTGTCATGTAAATGTAGGCCTTAAATTTAATGGGCTAGGACTAATTTTATCTATGGTAACGATAGTGTGCACAATGTTCAGTGTGTCTGTATGTTAAAAGTATCCTACTTTGAAAACTGACAACATTGTTGAAATGACATGGAAATGTGCATGGTGGCTCCCTCCCAGTCGATTCACAGTCCGCCAATATCTCAGTGTATGTGTTGCACCTCATTCCTCACCTTCAGAAAAAAATGTTGATGTCATAACATCCAATTGTATTTGATAGTCGTAGGGAAAAGTTACAGGACACATTTTAGATACTTTGAGGTTGTTTTCAAATGAATATGAGACACTTCCATAGACAGCAGAAAAGTTCATGTCATCACCTAAATAAATGTTCACTTATTGGCCCTGACTTACCTGATCAGGCTGATTCTCACAAGGTTGTTTCTGGCCCCTATAACTTATAACATCATCAGTTTAATGCTAACCTACACACATTTAAATACTTGACTTGGGGTACACTCTTTTTTAAAGGGTGGAAAAGTACCAGACTCTCAGTTTGAATGTACAGGTCTCTAATGATTTGGCAGTGTCTCCAAATTTGCTTAAGTTGTTTCATAGCAAATACTTTGTTCCACACTTTGCCAATGTCAGGTTCACTCCTACCCAGTTTAGAATACCATCCGTACTTTATAAAAAAAAAAGTGTTTTCAATCCTTTTAAAAAGATGTTAGACTTTGTAACTCACCCACAGATGTCGCATTTGTACTCTCTCATGCCAAGGTGTCTCTTGACATGGTTCCTGGCGTCTCCTAGCTGAGCAGTTGCAAAGTCGCAGATTTTACACCTGAAAGGCTTGGATCCTGCAAAACAAAGTATAGAGAGAGTTCATATCAAACAATAATGTTATGTTTGAAAGAAAAAGGTGGCAATTTTAATAAAACATGACTATATACCCGCTGGGCAGAAATCTGATTTTACATTACAGATCATTTTTCAATGCCAGGCATGTAAGACTGTTATTAGTCCTGTGCTAGGAGCTCAACCTACTTTACAGCCACAAAATGACTTCAGAATTATAAAAACAGATGCCCTTACTACAGTCCCCATAAAAACTACAGTCACACTCCGAGTGCCAGGCGTCCTCTTCTTTCACTCTCTATCTATCCTTGTCACTCTCCTTCATCTCTTACCTACTCTTGCTTTGCCTGTGGATGCGTAAATTGGATTCCAAAGGTCAGGGCGAATACGTAAATCAATTCTGTGTGCGCTCACTACCTCCCATTCCATCATTAAAGCACTAATCACTCTGGCGGGCTTCTCAGGGAGGTTTCTCCCTAATTATTGTCATTAATAAGTCCAGGGGGCGGGGTAGCGTTTGAGAGAGTGGCAGAGCCTCTGCCTGCCATCCGTCATTTAAGGGCAGAGCTGCGCGGGCTGATGCGTGCGCTATCTGTGTGACGCATTTAAACATCCACTGAGTTAAAAGAGGAAACTGGGTTCTTCAGCATTGAGCGGTAAAACAGATATCTTGGTCAAAATCACTTATTTATATGGTTTCAAAATTAATACCAAACTCTAAATTGAGCAAAATAATTTGCTGCAGCTGACACTTTAGCTCCAAAATTTAATATATAATTTGGCAAAATGAAAGGGATATTTTGTTTGTCAGGCTGGGCCAGACCTGGGCCAGCATCACATAGTGCGACACTCAAATCTAAGTGGCAGCCTGGTATATCCATGTACGCATCTTTGAGCAAACCCTCACCCTCTCGCAGTGTATATCCCAAGACGTTCTACAATATTTATTCCAGGGGCAGCCGCTGATTTGATTAAGCACTTTGTGTAGATTACTAATTCGTTCATACACGGTTCACTTGCTGTGAGCTGGAAGTACGACACATCGAATTTTAAGCCGGTAACGAAGATTGAAAGGCAACCCCGTGCTAACAAGGCCCATAAACACAGGAGGCAGGGGGAGGGGGGGGTCCACACATGGGCAAAAGCAAAGCCAGCCTCTTCATTTCACATGTCCCTACAGTATACTACACACACACACACACACACACACACACACACACACACACACAGAACAAATACAGGCAGATAAACACATACAATCCCTATACATAACTACACACTTCACACCTAAATGTGCAGACACTTTCACACACACTTAAAAATAAATCACACAATCATCAACACCCATAAAAAAACAAAAAAGACAGACATACACACTCACACCACACCCACCATCACACCTACACATACCTACATCTAGATTCAAAGCCCCACCTCACACCTATGTATGTGCATACAGACACACGCATTAAATTCACAAGACATAACCACCCATGGACAAACAGAAGGAGAGACAATCATTCTCACACTCAAACACACACACACACACACACAACCTAAAGTTGAGGTGAGAGAGAGGCGTGTGGGGAGCTGATTTGTCCAGATGGCTGGCTGAGTATGAGACATGGCAGAAAGGAGAGAGATGTAACGTCCCTCAGTTCCCACATCTTATCACATTAATACTCCACCACTCCACTTAAACAGCCTCCGTGAAACTGAAATTGACCATCAATGCAGTGTCATGTTAAATTAATATTGCCATCCACATAGGGGCGATGTGGCTCCCGCACATCCCAGATGAGACAGGGAATGACTAATTCATTTCCTGAGAGGAGAAAAGAACCTCATGTAATGTTTCACTCCACGCACACACACACACACACACACACACACACACACAAGGTGATATCTTAAGCCTTGCACATGCCACACACTCCTGTCATGACCTTGGCTTTAATCTTCAGGTTTGGATGAAGACAGTCATACATGATAATTTCATATTAGTAAATGTCTGCTTTGTTTCTTTCTATGACCAGCAGATATACAACATTAGTGCTTGAGAGTGTCCTACTTCCTCTGCTGCGGGTCGGCCACACAGTTTACACAGCGAGCACTGTATATCATAATCTGTCAAACACAGGGTTACAGATATCCAGTCAAAATTTATTTTTGTCTGTCACATTGTTTTCAGTTACTGTAACCAACCAACAGATGTATTAAACAGTGAGTGGATTAGAACGCGGCTAATGCAGTGCCATATGATCCTATATGGGGAGACTTCACCTGTGAACATCAGCACAAACATATCAAAAATATACTGTAACTGCAAGCTACAGTTGAGTAGAGGGAGAGACAAGTCTCATAAACAAAAAAGTTTCATGGTGTCTGGAAACTGTCTCGAGTAAATAAAAACAGCAAACTTTTAAAAACAACTAACTAACTCCAAAAACACTGGATCCTCCATTTCCCATAACATAACTTATCAGTGTCTTTCATTTGACACCCTGCTGCTTAAATGCTTGCTTTTCCAAACCTCACTTATATCTTGTATATACTATCAGAGATTCAAGCCAAAGTCAAGATAATCTTGACACTGAAAGGTTTTTTTTTAACTTTAGAAAGTTTCCACCAAAGCCAAAGTATACATTACACAGCTGTTTTCCCAAGCTCATTGGTCATCCTCATGATCAACAAACTGAACTTCATGTGTGAAATTGGAAGAGAAAGGCTGCAGATGAGTTTTCATTCTGTCGATATTGGCGCACACGCCTGTTCATATACTGCACAGTTGGGAAATTATATATGGCTGCAGAATGTCGCACTGATGGCACATTAGTAGCACAAAGGAATATACTTTTCTGCGAGGCGACTTTGGGTAGTTCTACTTAACTGTGGTATGGCAGTGTCATGGAAAAGGCCTAGAAACTGAAGTATCTCAAATAGCTGAAGACAAGTTGAACCACGCTCCCTTCCACAGAAACCCCAAACAGCTGTCAGATATGCCATTTCAGAACATAAGCACTACAAATCAAAACGTATGTATGTTGTTTATACAGACTTACAGGCGTAGTCCCATAAATATGCATATAATTACACTAAAACAAAGAAAACCTAAATTTTCTAGTATGGAAGTTATTTAAAAAGGAGCAAGCACCATCAAAATGATTTACTGTACAGCTCTGTCATTGTCATTATCCTAAAGACAAAGTGGCATGTACGGTAGGCCTCAGTCTTTTCTCAACAATAGCCTAAAACTTTTTCACCCTTGCTGGGGTTTCTCAGTCTTTCATTATCACAGTCTCTAATGTCTTTCCATTTGTTGACTAAAAAGTTCTTGTAACAGTGCTGAAGAAGCTCCTTGAACTTAAAAATAAGGTTTCTGGGAAGGCCAGAGCATAATGATCTGGGCACCAGGAGCCATCTTTGTGCTTTGTAACTCGAAAACTGTTGTCCTCTACCTCTGGATCCATGTCTGGTCCATTTTGTTTTGCTCTCAATTTGCTTTTGATATCTGTCTGCATGTCTGGTAGGGCATTAGGGGTTGATGATATTCATACAGCCAGTGTAGAGGTACAAGTGGTAAGTGAGGTGAATATTGTGGCTCTGCACACATTGAGGACGAGCTGCAGGCCATTGTCCGTGGTGGGCTAGGGAGAGGGAGAGGGTGAAAGGCACAGTGGGGACAACTGCTCTTGTGATGGAGTAAAAAGCTGTTGCTCACAGTCGTGGTCGCCACTGTTGTCACTGGGGTTTCACTCTCCCCCATCCTCTTGAGAGCCTGTCTGAAAGACTTGTTGTCCTCACGAAGTTTGGCCAGTTCCCACTCCAGCTCCCTAACTGTTCTCCTGAGAGATGAGTTGTCCTTCAGTGCCTTCCTGTGGTCCTGTGCCAGCTCATCCACTTGTGAAGCCTAGAGACCTCCCTCTGTCAAGACTATTTAACCAGTCCCTCCACTGCCTGCATGGTGAGCGCTGCAGCAGGAGGCACTGGCAAAGAAAAACAGCTATTACATCTAGAGCTGTAAATACTTCAGTCTTGTCCCGGTCTTTATATTTTCACTTTGGTTCATCTTTCAACTTCTCTCTTGTCTTTCTCAATCTGGTCCATTTGTTTTAGTCCTCAGAACCCTATGCATTGATAAGCTGGATGGTGAGCGATGGTGGTGGTTGATGTAGAACTCATGCAGACAAATCAACACCTCAGCCTTCATTCTTGAAACCTCATTTATAAATTACTTTGTAATTTATAATTTGCTTTGAAATACTTTTATACTTGATAAAGTATCAAATCCTGAGGGAAAACACCAAATAACTTAAAGGATTTCAGGATCTGAAGAACTTCTGTATCAAAAGCCAATATACTTCTAAGTTTTATGTGTTCTACAGTTTTACTTTTAAGTTATTTCTACAAACACACATCACATCCTGTGTGTGAACGTGCATTCATGGCGTGTGTGTCCATTACTTCAAGGCTCAGTCTGAGGTCAGACAGCTCACTCCAGTGAAAAAGTGACCAATTTACCTCAAAATGCAAATTCCAGCTGTACCCTCATTGGCAAAATGCAAGCATGTGTACGCGTTTCCTTTAAGGGACAAATTGACAAATCTGTGTGCAGCCTCCCACTACCGTCTCCTGATTTCACTGATTAATCAAGTGAATAAAAACTAGGTCTTAATTAAAAGGATCTGGACGTGCTCCCAGCCCAGAAACTGGCAGACCCCCACCGTGCAGCTCCACAGCCCCACAAACAAACTCCCAGAATAAATGACCACCACATAAAAGGTGAATAATTCACTGTAATGAGAGAACTTAGCAATAATAACAACTGGCATATGTTGTCAAAAAATGAAGAGAAATAGGTGCTTTCCACAAATAAGAACAGCATAAAGGAAAGTAATCTCATAAACAAGACCATAACTCAATTGAATAAAAAGAGGTAAACCTTAAAAAAACAAAGCATTCATCATTTGAAACGTCAGAATGTGCCCTTGACTTGAAGCCATCTGTTGAGACCTCAGTGTCACAGCTTTCATTTTCTTAAGTAACACTAAGTAAGTGACCTCAAAACTCAAGAATTATGACACAGGGTAAAATTATGAATACATATAGACTATTCGTTAATAAGAAGAAAGTGGTGGCTCAACATTAATCATCAGGAGTTTAACCTCCAATCCTTTGCTTTAAGCAATCTGATTTTAGCAGTAAGCAATCTGACTTTGGGCAGACAAGGTGACTGGCATACACACTATATAAAAAGGACAAAAAATGTTCAGGTTTCCTTAAAGTGAAATTATTACTCTGCCCCAGCAAATACATTGTTTATCCCTCAAAGTATATTTTACTGCAGCACATTTTTAGCCCATTGCATTTATGATGACATGACATAATAGAGTGAAATCAGCACACTGCTTTAAGAACTACAGCAGTATTCAGCGGGGACACTGAGGGAATATTATCTCCAGGTTTGCAAACACAAAGCTACAATGCCTACACAAACCATCCCCTGTCACTGAGTCTCAAAGTGGAAACATCCTGTTTTATCTCTGACTCAACAGACACTTCACACACACACAAAGACACATACAATCATGTACACACACGGTAAGCACAGAGCAAAGACTTCAATTAAAGTCCCATTAAAGTTTGGGCTGAAAGGGGGATGAACCAAAGGAGGCAGAGAAGGGCATTTATTGATGGCGCCCTCACATCTCGTTCCTGCATTAAGTTGATTTTAAAAGCAATTAATACACATGGTCAGGGAAAAGTAATGGAGCGCCCTATGTTCTTAACCTGCCGGACATTTCCCTGCCGAAGGCCTGACCGACGCAGCCCTGCTTTGCATTATAAATGACAAGATAAATCTTAATGGATTGAGGATAATCAGCTAGCCATGAAGGCTGACATATACACACGTTCGCTGGGTATACGGGCGCTCACACACTTATACACAAACATGGACGTACAGACACTGGGGAAATTAAAGGCTTTGAATACGTCTGCATTGATTATTTTAAATTATTAGCCCACCTCTCTTTGGACCTCCAATGCTTTTAGCCTAAGCTTTAACACATTTACAGAGACTTATTGACTATAATTACAACTGAGTCTTGGTAATGGACACATCAATTATGAGTCGCACATGTCTCTGACCAAGCGTTGCTCAGGGAATCCCAATCTGGGGTCCATTAGCGTCTCTCCTGCTGGTCTGAAGCTCAATCAGTCTTTACCTTCACCTCTACTGAAACAGCTATTACCTGGCTGCAGTAGATAGTAGCCTTAACATTAGCTTGAGCTGCCAAAGAAGAGGCTGTGTTGTACCTAAAAACAAAGGCCTAATAGCTGAGCAGCTTCACAAGAGATTATTGTTTTTGGTAAAAGCTGATGCGTTTAAGTCCTCATAAGGCATTAACAGGCCTCATATCAGTCATCAGAGGTGAGGTGATTTATGCAGCTGCTGTTATGTTGTAAGACTGCATGTAAGTGCAGGTATTTTCACATTTTTCAGATCAAAATCTTATTTATGGTTCAAATGAGTTTATAAATTGTGGCACAATGCATTAAAGTATGTGATATCAAGATACCCAATTCAAATATTTGCAGAGAGATGAAATAAATGGCAAAGCATTATAAACATCTTCCCAACGCTGTGTTGTCATGTGGTGCTTAACAAACTTGTAGTGGAGCTGTAATGGTTCGGGCGCTCCTTTAAGTCTTCAAACTGTACATTAAATGAGGGATAATAGCTTTGACCTGCTTTTACACAGCATACATACTGAACTGGTGTGTGCATACTGAGTATATGTGTGTGTGAAAGATACACAGAGTAAGAGGAAGAGTGTGAGTAAAGAAAAGCAGGATGCTTACCAGTGTGTGTGCGAATGTGTGCGAGGAAGGCCATAGAGTTGCTGCTCTTGCACACCTTGCCACAGTATTTACACACGCTGCCCTGGTTCTCCTCGCGCTCGCGGTTGATCTGCTCTGTGTCCTCCAACACGTACTTGTTGACCTCCCTCAGAAGCTCCTCATGTTTCTCCTTGATGTGAACAAACAGTTCCTGCTCTGACTCAAAGCGGTCAGTGCATTTCACGCACTTGAAGCTCGCGCCCCCTTCGGGCAGTTCCTCCACGCTGTTCTGCTCGTTGCGGAGGTGGGCGGCGCTGGTCAAGTGCTGGTGCAGGTTGCTCTCGGTGTAGAAGGACTTGCCGCACACTAAGCAGTGGAAATGCTTCTCCTTGGACGGGTGCTTCATTGAGATGTGGACGTTGAGGCCGCTGATGCCGTCGGCCATAAAGCCACAGTCCTCACAGCGTATACGAGAGTTTACTTTGACTTCCTCTCTAATTTTCATTTCCTTTTGTTTGAGCTTCTTGACATACGTGGAATTGGGGGGCTGGAAGCCAGAGGGCACAGACGATCCTCCAGTCAGACATATCACAGCAGCTTCGCCTTCTAGAGCCAGACCTTCCTGCAGCTCCCGCTCCTGCTCAGCGAGGGCCTTCATGGAAACAATGCAGGCATCAAAGGGAATGGCTTTGGACATCTGTGTATCTGAATGAGAGCCGTCACTTTTTACATCTAAAATCATCTCATCTGCATTCAAGTGCTCCTCATCCACTTTTTTGCCCTCTGCCTCCTGGCACTCTTGCTGTGTGGACTGATCCGCTGCAGGCTGAAGTTCTGCTGGAGCCTGCTGGGGTTCACAAACTGCTGCAGGTCTAATTGACTCATTGGTTGGATCTGGTTCACTAATACTGGAAGACGTATTACTCTCTGTTTGCTTCTCATCTGCACTAGCAGCCACGCTTGCTACAGCATCGACAGGCTCTGTGGTGACAGAGGGTGCAGCTGTACTCTGAATCACCACAGCTTGGATGTCATCAGAACAAGAGTCAGACTCTTCTGTGGGGCTAAGAGCTTCACATTCAGTGTTAGAGTTTTCCCCCACAAGCTCAATGACCTCTTTCAGCTTCAATGGATCTGCCAAAGCTCTCTGTCCCTCACTCCCTAGCGGTTCCAGGTATTTCTGGCTTTTCTGTTTGTGCTTTTCCGTGTTGGCATGGCGAGACATTTCCCGGCTCGTTACGGCGTAGTAGCTACAGGCTAGACAGACATACTCGAAATCTTTGGTGTGCTTTCTCTTGACGTGAAGATGGAGCGAAGGGACCGACTGAGCTACAAAATCGCAATGACTGCAAGCATTAACAGAGTCGTATTTGCTTTTTTTCTGGCTGTCTGACCGAGTTTGCTCTTCTCCACTGTGTTCTTTGGAGGCTGTGTTGTCAGATTCGGGCTCTTTGTCTGTGGTGTACGAGGCTACGTTTGGTTCCTGGGCTTGTGGAGTTGTGGGTTCCTGTGGTGATGCACTCGTGTGATTGTTGGCTACGTTCTTATTTGCACACTCTTGTGCCCGTTTGACATGTTTCTTTGTGAAACAGTGACGATCCATGTCTCCTTTGGTCACGCAGCTGTAGTTGCACAGAGTGCAGCTGTAGCCATACTCCTTGCTGTGTTTACGGCGGACATGGACACTGAGGTTAGTAGCGTTGGACACTACCAGGCCACAGTATCCACAAGTGGTTGTGGACCCTAGCTTTGGTCTTCCTCTTTTCTTTCTGGGAGATTCAAGCTCTGAATCTTCCTCCTCAACCGACACAACTTTGGCAGCCTCCTCAGTCTCCTGATCACCTCCTGTCGAAGTAGCTGCCCCTTCTCCGCCAGCCACCTGAACCATATCATCCATATTAGCACCGTCTCCAGCACAGTCCCTGCTTACACTCTCAACGTGGACATCATATGAGAACGATTCTGGGTTTTTCTCCCCTTTCTGCTGCTGCATGTGGCTTTCTGAGGACAGGTGAGCGTCCATCCACGCAGATGTGGCCGAAAAGAAATTACACAATTTGCAACGGTACCACTCCTGGTTCAGGTGTTTGATGCGAACATGGCTCTCCAGCAATGCGGGGGTGCTAACCCTAAAATCACAGTTGGTACACTTGAGCTGGAACCTGCTGTGTGCGCGTTTAACCGCCACTCGAGTTGGAGTAGCCTTCAGAGCGCTGCCAGGATCCTCAGCTGCCTTTTCTTGATCCATGTTCTCATCTGCCTCAACTGAAAGACATTTCAAATACATTTTTCAAGGCTCTTTTTAACCATACATTTAAACAATTCAGTTAAAAAAGTGCACAAATTGAACAATACATCTATGATATTGGGAAAAAAAACTATATATTTTTTAAAATTATACACCTAATACCAATATTATATATTATGTGACCTCTCTCCCAAAAAGAGCATTTAGATGTAATGAACAAGTTATTACTGCCAACTTTCACTGAACTAGAGAATAGTATATACTCACATGTGTAAGGGGTGTCTTTGGTGTGGTATCTCTGGACATGCACATCTAGAGGGGACTTGTCCCTAAATTCTTGTCCGCAGAAGTTGCAGGAATATATCATCTTAGGTTTTGGGGTTCGCTTGCTTACTCTTCTCTCTTGAGCAGGGATCGCCTCCTCTTGATCTGTCTGCTGTTTGTCTGGTACAGTTTCCTTTTTAGTTAAACTATTTGTGTTCACGTCATTGTCACTGGCTGCTGATTTCAGCTCATCAACATCAGACTCCTGGTTTTGTTTAACTTCAGTAGAACTATCTGTGTCCATGTCGACTTCCTGTTGGATTTCAGCTGGATTCACGACAGAGATATTCTCACTTTCTTCAGCTGACTTTGAGGTTCTGTTGGTATTCTTTGAGCTCTTCCCGTGCTTTCTTGCATAGTGAATCTTCAGTGATCTTGGACCTTTTGCTGAGAAGCCACAAATTGTGCAGAGGCTATTCCCATCTTCAAGTACAGAGTCTGGCTGCAGGCTCTCAGCGAGTTCCTCATCTGCTTCATCAGGCTTCACAGCCCTACTGGTGGAGTCTCCTTTAGTTTCCTCCATTTCCACATCATCTGGCTGCACCTTCCGACTGGGGTCATCTTCAGGCACTTTGTCCTCAACAGCCTCCTTTCCTGATGTCAATGTTTTATCCATATCATATCCTGCTATAATTATATAACAGGGAAGCTGATCATCAAAGCTGGATCAAACTCCTGTAAAGAAAAGACAAAATTCATGCTTGGCATCTTCAATTGTACAATTTTACAATACAATTTTAGTGAATGAAAAATTCTATAAACACGTCAAATGCATTTGCCACAAATTGCACAACTAACCACAAGCTTATGAAAAGTGATCAATAGTTCAACAGTGCAGTCTGCTGTAACACATGGACATGTCGCCATCTAGTGCTTCAAGGCACAAACTGTTTGTTAAAAAATATGCCAGCATGAGAGCTGACTGTTGCTGCTTATTTAATGGAAAAACAAGTTCATCTAAGTCAGTCATTTGATAAAGCATAAAGGCATTGCTGGTTTAAAAATCATAACTATATTCCTAATGCTTTGCACAGTTGCAATACTAGCAGATTTTTTTTTTTTTTACAGCAAAGATGCAAGGTAATTTTACACTGGCAGAGACAGCTCAGTGCACTCATTTTTAAAGGTGAACAACACCTAAATTAAGAATTCCAATACATTATTTTCATGGCCTAGAAACGTTCAATCAGTATTTGTTAACATGAGCTACTCTCTCTCTCAAGGCCAGAAACCAGAGAAATATAAATCTTGTGGTGTCATCAAGTGTAAACTCCAGAGCTGCTCTATAGAAACTGAAGCTGTTCTTGTGGAACCACAGAACGTTTGTTTTCTTTATTAATACCAAAAGGAGCTTTTTTCTAGTGTGTTCTCAGTTCTGAGACAGAAAATGTACTCATACACCACGGGTCGGCAACTTTTACTATCAAAAGAGCCATTTTTGACCAAAATA
Source organism: Epinephelus cyanopodus (assembly GCA_026686955.1). Classification (NCBI taxonomy): domain Eukaryota; kingdom Metazoa; phylum Chordata; class Actinopteri; order Perciformes; family Serranidae; genus Epinephelus; species Epinephelus cyanopodus. The sequence goes on from CM048919.1 coordinate 14,724,525, forward strand.
TCTTTTAAAAATCTGTCTGGAGCCACAAAACATGTTTGAGTTTTATAAGAGGGTAACACAGACAATAAAGTCTAAATAAGCCTATCAATATTATTCATAGATCTAAATGAGCATTCTTTAATATGTTTTACTCCAAGGCAGCTACTCTGCAGTGGGCTCATTATGGTTATTCCGTACTTTAACTTTGCTGCGTTGGCAGTAAAAACAAACAAACCTGTCCACACCCTAGCTGGGGATGCTCAAGACTAGCTACTGCTATTGAGGTCTGGCAAAATTTTAAGGAAAAGGTGCAAGGCCATAGATGTATGATGCATATTTTAGTTGATGAAATGTTAAAACATTTTCCTTATTTGGTGTATAGGCTTCACATTTCTACAGTTAGAGAATGTAACAGCTTCTTAAGGTTTACAGTGGTGATAAATGAAAATTGATTTTTTTTTAAAAAATAACCATTATTCCTTTGCATATTTTTGGTCAAAACCACAGGGAGCCACTGAAGAAGGAGCGAAAGAGCCGCATGAGGGTCTGGAGTCGCATGTTGCCTGCCCCTGCCATATACTGAGAACATTCCCCTGGGTGCTCTCGATGTCATACATATTTCCCAAGTCATTGTCTGTGGAGCAACTCCAGACTTTATACCCTTTGACATCAACAATTTGAGTTTTAGCACTCTAGCTTTTGGATTTGGGAGAGGGCTGGTCATGTATACAAACGTATTTTGGACTGTCTTAGACCACAGGAATAACATTTATTAATTTTGAAAATCGGTGTAGTTCCCCTGCAATAAGTGTCACACTATTTGCTTGTATTTTCTGTATTTGCAGCATGATTGTTTGTGTCACATGTACGTACTCAGACTGAATGATTCTTAATTTGCTTGTGTTTATTTGCAGCTTTCTCAACCACTATATTACAGTTTGTCTAAAATATAGGGATCATTTTGACCAATTAAGTTTCAATCCATTTTTATTGTTTGTACATTTTATCTACATTTCATCTTTTGGTATTGGTGAGGGCTTGAGTGAACTCTATAGGCCTGCTAGATGCACTCCATCACCTAGACTTACATGTAGTCGCTCATGTCTTGTTTTACTGACAAGCCTCAGTCTATTTATACCTGCAAATGTAAATGCAGGAGCATACAAGGTAATAGGGGCCCGGAGAGGTTGTATTAAGGTCAACTAATGAGTACTTTGTTTCAATGAAGTCCAACTTAGAGAACATACTCAGTGAGCTCACTACCGCCATCCACTGGGTATTTTGGTACAGTATGACAACAGGATTAACAGGAGGAACATTACATCAAGTTGGATTGTGATCATTTGGTCGCTCAGGTTGAGTATATTGAACGCCGAAATCGAGAGTGACATAGAGGTGAATTACTAACGTTAAGGGTCTTCACTCGTGTCGGGCTCATGTGTAAGGCTTTCATTGCGGATTTGCCACCACGTACCCTCGGACAGCATCTGGGCAGGAGCTGGTATCTGTAAACACCACATTCACTGAGGGACAAAGGAAACAGCGGAGTCTAACTGAGGTGCAACTCCGTCGTCGCTGAACAAGACTTGGAACACAGCACAGCCACACTGTGAACTTGCTAACTCTCTTGTGGGAGATGTATTACCAGTGGTTTTTAATGAGCATCCGATACTAGCTTGAAATTAAGAGTAGTAGCGTTAGCCGGACATGTTTCAGACTGCGACGACAACGCACACCGTCTAGCGTTGCAATGTAAAATACTGGCGGACAACTCTGTGCAGCTGGTCTCTGGCTCCTTCACCGTCACCTGCAAATATCGGGTGAAGTTGTTATGGATACTGCTGCTGGCTATCGCGGCTAACTTGCTAAGTATCGACATGTTTCTCAAGTGGATACGCACAGCACGTCCAATTAAATCGCTACATCAGCCGTGTCGTCCAATCACAGCGGGACAGAGGCGGGTCTATGTTGGTCCATGGTTTGGAAAACGACGGCAGCACAGAGGCCCAAAAAGGAGGCTAACATCGACCTCTGAAACACTGCCCTATATTGCAGAAACAGCGCTTGAAAACACCCCAGAGATTCATCTGTCGTTTCAGCAAAAGCAACTCAAGCAGTTATTAGGTAATTAAGTCAAATCTCAGTTGGACTTACCTCTTGTTATACGACTATTCCTACTGTCCGCGCTTTTTGCTGCTAGACACAAATGGCGTACCGTAGCGTGAGCCATGCGTCACACGAGAAGGCGGCCTGTGCGCGCGACTTCTCTTTTTTCTTCTTCAGCTGATTTGGTCACATGATGCATTCCAGGTCTGTGGGAAAATGTCTAAACTGAAGGCAACACATTGAAATTTGTGATACTTGAACTCACTGAAGAGACTGTCCAGGACGCCGCGGGTGGAAATGTGAAAGCTCTCAGTGCTGCTGCCCAGAATTGTAACTGTGGCAATACATCCAGTCAGGAGGTGATGCGTTTAAGGTCATGTATTGCAGCAAAGCACACGGTTAGCCAGGCGGAGCATCATGCATAGATATGGAAATAATCTGCAGCCTACATAATACATAACTTACTGCGCTTGAATTTGGGTATTTCTGTTTCATTATGACATAGTACTGCGTTAGTTACTTGATGAAGACCATTGTATGACGAAGGACTGACATCATTAATGTAAATGCAGCACATTTTGTCACTGTTGTGCAGTAGTGTTGATAGAGTTGTGCTTTTATTTGAAGTTTAAAAATGTCTATTCAAATACGTAACACAAAATACCAACTGCCTTAAGAGTTTTCTTGAATGACATCTTGACCATGTTGCTATACTGTGAAGAAAATATTTCTTTCAGTCTGTTTTCGGAAAGTAAAAGAAAATTCAAACCACAAAATACAGTGCGATAGTCTTTAATAGTGTGAATGTACATGTTCACGTTTCCTTCATATATATTTTTTCTTTAAGGCATTTTTCTCTTCTTTAGGCTAAGGCCTTTCCTTAGGCCTGAGAAGGATCTTGAAGATCAAAACGTTGCTTTATAAATTAGAAAAATGCCTTGAGGGTCCAGTGAGTAGGATTTAGGCAAATCTAGAAAAAATAAAAAAAAATATGGGTGAGAAATACAGTCCTTCAGTTACTAAAAATATCACTCATAACTAACAAAGCTCCATAAATAACAAATAAAACATTTATTGTATATCATTCACCATCCATTCAAGTGTACCCGAAAAGTTCTGTCAGCCCAAGTGCACCCAAGTAGGATAAAAAGAGCACAGCCAAAGACCACTTGAGTGGACCATCCCTTTATTTCTGAAAGGATCCCAGCTTCAGTTATATTGCACATGTGTCATACCCCATAGCTTTCATGGGGCAACGACTGTGTCACGGCCTTCATTGAATAGCTTTGTACACGGAGCGGGTCGTCTCCCACGGAGTCCTTTATATGTTCTACAGTAGCCCGGAATGGACAACTAAAGACAGTTACTGGCTGTAGACAGGGCCATTCATATTTTTGCGACAGCCACCGTAGTTCTCCTACACTAAATCCTACACACTGAACCTTTAAAGATTTTTTTTTATTTATTTTTTATTTGAAGTCTTATCAATGTGCAGGCCTCCTTTGTGCCCTACAATTATATATTTTTGTCTTGCACCTGAGTATGCTTGCCTGGATGTATGCACACTTCTGTCCTTTTTGTCATTAAAATGTCATGGTAAGATAATATATTTTTAAATGATTGTATTTATTCAAAGTAGGCTCAGCATGTGGCCCATGCAGACACACAGTGTGTATTTTTCTTCTCAAATGGTCAGCCTGTGATGAATCACCACCTCCATTTGACATCCAGTGTTAGCTTCATGGAAAGACTGAAGATGGATTAATGCATGGGCATTAATTGATTAAGTAGTCTGACAGGTCAGGAGGTGATAAATGATACCTCCTGCAATGAATACACAGTTTACTTTGCAATAATTTTCTTTAATTCATCACAGTCAAAATTATATGACATGGAAGGTTGGAAACACATACCCCCCCCCCCCCCCCCCCCCATTTTTCATTAGGATTCATCATTCATTTTTCTCCATTAGTTGTCTGTTTAAAAGAGAGGAGGCTGGCTTTTGGTGGACACTGCCTCCGTCTCCTTTTTATAGCCGTTCTGCTTCTTGTAAAGTTTTGCCGTGAGTCCCCCTTTAAATTTTAGATTCTTGTTGTATTTTGTGTTCGATCAATCAAACAGTCCGTCAGGCAGTTAACTACATTTCCAGATTCATGGAGAGAAAAAAGGATGTAGAAAGAATATTAAGAGACATTGCTGGTTCTAAAATATTCCTGTCATTCATATCTTCCTTCCAACCTTCATAGTGGTCTCGTTTTTTACTCAGACGCAGAGCACCTGTATACGTTGTATGTTTTTATTACCTCAAAAATGACTCTATATCTGAGTACTTACATCAGTCTACAGTTAAAAGGCTTGTGTTGCAGCTCAGCCACATCTTCATTACAGCCAGGTGTCACTTTATTTCTACATTTATAAAAGGGCTCATTTTCTGCAATAAAATCACATTTAGAGTGTTTAGAGTTTTCTACTGTGTTACATTTTCACATTTAACATACACACAGTACCTGTAAGTCTTTATGAAGGAACTTATATGCTTTTTAAAAGTTGCTGCTAAAGCTAGGCGAGTTAAGCCGACCAGTTTTTATTTTGTTGGTACCTTTGGTTATTTATGACAGTGGTCTTAATATCCACAGTAATAATAGCATTTGTATGATTGGCCAATGCCATCCTGTAGTAGATGTCTATATTAACCCGGGCATTTACATCAAATGAGCAGACATAGAAGCCATGACACTGTCTCCCAGCAATATGTATAACAACTTTGTTCTGAATAGGTTTAAGTCATTATTTCTACTACATTAGCTTTGAATGCCTTGGAAACAAAGAACGTTGATTTCAGCATCTTGTCCAAAAGATAACGCAGATACCAAGGTACAGTTACAAAGCACTCTATATATACACATCATGTGCATGCACATTTCAATATGTTACTGTACCTATAAGCACATATCTTACAACCTTGTGACTATTTTCAAGTGATGCTCTATGAAATAATTATGATTAAAAAAAAGAAACACAACTCAAGTCAATAAATCCCAAAATATTTGGCATGAGCTATTTTAAAAGACCCTGCATGGTTGCAGGTGTAGTCAGTTTGTTGCCTTATTAGTCCTCCTCTCAGGACCGTAGGGCTGTGCAGGACATACTGTGTCTGATAAGCCTTTTTTGTCATAAAAGTACACGAGTTACTAATAAAGATTAAAGATAGCTAGTTCTAATCAAGTGTAAACCATGACAGTGAGCTAGCATGAACAATACCAGAAACAGAGGCAGCTATGAGAAATTCAGCCATCATTAATTTTATAATTAACACTTGTGTTTCTCCCTCTGTGACCATTTGACATGTCTTCTCAGAAAAAGGCCTATTGGCATCTTTATGAATTTAGTATCGTGTAGTATCTTAGGCTGGGATAAACTGACACCTTAATCATTCTTACTGAGGAGTTTGGTCACCTCAGGTAACTTAAATATGAGCAGGTTCAATCAGGCAGAATATCTTAAAACACCAGATTGTCCACCAGGATGTGGACCCCTGAGCTATGACCGACATCAAACTTTGAAACAAGCAGTGTACAGTAGAACATGATCACCAAGAGTGTGAAACAGCATTATGTTGTTAGGACACATGAGCAAATGGCAGCAGTGCATAATTGCCCTTGTTTTCTCTCTCAACAGGAATGATGTTCTAGCTCCAGATGTACCCCATATTCCCCAGTCTTCTTTAGACAATTATGTGTGTACTTCAGTCTGCTGAGCCACAGCCAGTGTCAGTGTGTTCATGCTGCCTGAGGGTGCCTACTGAAGATGAATAGGATGGAATATTATGTAACACTGAGGGCCAGATTTACATAGCAAATGGTTGTACAAATGTGCTCTGTGGTTTTCATTGAGTTTGCGGCTCCACTCTGTGTCTATTCAGCATCTGATTTACTGAGGCAGCAGCTTGTTGCACAGTCAGCTCCTGGACTGATCCTGGTACTGCCCTCCAGACTCACTCTCAAGAGAGGCAGAGCTCCAGTGCACTGGTCAGAGTGAAAGAAATGAAGAAATTATGATTACTTTGGCCCACTCAACCTGAGAAAAACATACCATTACTCAAAATATTGCTTGTGCATGTGTAAATCCTAGTATATCTGGTTCTGAGTTCTTCAGCTGCTCAAGGTCCACTATAACAGAGACTAACTTGAACCCACCAGAGGGAGCAATCAGCACATTTATCACACTTCAGCACTCTTCAGCCACAGCTGCACAGTGTGTGTGTGTGTGTGTGTATGAGGTGCCATGGCAACCGTCCGAGACACATTTAACAAAAAAACTGTTTGCTGAAAGACAAGACTCTTGCCAGAAAGTGATAATGCTGTAATAGTATTTCAGGGAATTGAAGTAAAGGAAGAAAGAGAAAGCTCGTGCAAACACAATTACAGCTCAGTGATACCTAGTAAGGACCTTTCTTGTCTGAATTTACAGAAGCAGCCAAAATTAGACTTTAAATAGACTTCTTATTACAGCAAGGTTTACAGGAACTGCCCTCGTATAGTTTTCTTATCACATAAATTCCTTTGTCATGCACGGCTAAAAATATTACTTTCTGTTGTTTTGTGAACGAATATTGTGTGGGAACTTACAGAGCAGGCTGTGTCAGTGCAACCTGCTAACTGCTGCTTTATCCATTAATAAAACACAAACTGCTCTACACATTAGTTATTGCTGAAAGTTGTGATTTATGCCGTTCTAAAGGGTACATTAAATCGTTGCACCTGCTGACACCAAATGTACTTTTCCCCTTATAGCAGGCACAGTTGTAACCATAGCCCTTTTTACACGGAGATGGTGCTATAGGTCTGCTATGAAGCCCCTTCTTTATGTTGCCTTTGCATTTTTACACAGAACCAAACAACAGTGGCATCATGCCCCTCCCGTGTTTGGCTTATCCACCAAACCTGATGTCACACAATACCCCTCTGTCAAGCTGTTTACATGCAGGCATTCAGTGTGGGTCAAATGGGTTAGGATAGGAGTCAATTTAGTGTTTATCATCAACCTTTTTCACTGAGTAAGGCACAATATATGCATAGGTTTGATACTGATCTCAAGGCAGATTGTTCTCATGGATCACTGCATATGCAACAGAGCTCAAGCTTTGCTCTTAAAGGGATCTTTGGGTAGGACATGGCTTAGAATTCAGTGTGTCCAAGTACATCTATACTAATCAAATAATTAACTGTCATAAGTGCTGGGATTTGCATGTGACTTTAGCCATTCTCCTGCTTCCTCTTTGTTTCCAGTGTATATGTTGCCCAATGTATAACATGGTCTCATGTCCACCTGTTGGCCAGGGTGGGGTGTAGACTCCAGTGTGACCCTTCCAGAGTTGTCATCTACTTCTCTTCGCCTTACAGCTGAATGTTTCAGTGTGTACTTTTACTCCAATTTGCAGAAACGTACAATGCCAATATTTATGCTGCCGACTGGGTTGTTTACTCTGCATTGGTGGTCAAGTGTGTTATCAGTACCCTGAAGATTTAAAAATGGAGGTTTACAAGTAGGGCTGGTGGTGGCAGGGGAAATCCAACCACTTCACTCTGCACATGCAGCCTTTTTCCACCCTCCATATACACTGTAATGCAGTATGAGGATACCCCCTATTTTTTCTGTGTGTGTGTGTGTGTGTGTGTGTGTGTGTGTGTGTGTGTGTGTGTGTGTGTGTGTGTGTGTGTGTGTGTGTGTGCGCATGCAAGAGTTTTCATTCATTATAGTACCAGCAGCTGTTTAAGACCATGAGGTCACTGCAGCCCCAAAATGCATCACCTCACTGTGTAAACACACAGCCATGTTTAAAAGGTGAGTCTCAGAATGGGGTGCAGTGATGTTTGGGTTTGAGGGTTTGAAGGACACACAGCGTGGAACATTTTGGCTTTGATTTAGTCTAAAAGAGAATGTTTAAAAAAAAACTGTAGTGGATTGCAGTGGCCCACCACCCTGTTGTCCCACAACATGTCGGTATTCCAAAGACTCTCAGGGGAACACAGCTGATGGTTTCCCCAGTGGTGAACTGATTTACATGTACCATGAGTTTTTGTTTCTTGCTTATGTTCTGATTTAATCTAATTTACTGTACTGTTCTGTCCTCAGTTATGACCTGCTCCTGTCCACCCTGTACCTTTATCCCATCTGTTGTAAATCTGCATCCCAAGTGGATGGCATGTGCAGAAGCATTCCTTTAGACTAGCTTCACTAATCCCTGTCACTCAAGTTCTGACATTTCCCTCACAGATCTGGGCCAGGCCTGATACACAGATCAGGTTTCTGCTGGATCTAAATGAAGCTACCTCTATCTCAAGATCCTGAGGCTCAAAAAGTGTGTGGATTTAGAGTAAAATTGGACAGAAGGAATGGGAGGATATGTTATTCAGCCGACTATGACGACTAACCCTGCCACTACAATGGCCAATTTCTGCTACAGCATTTGTCACAGCATAAACATGGAAAAAACTGCATGTAAGCCGTCGGAACGGTGACCAAGTATCAAGGTCTTGCTTCATGTTCTGTGTTCACTGGGCGTGCCTGAGTTGAAACAGACTGATGATGAATTCAAGGGGGGAGCTCCTTGGTTTTCTGGCATCAAACACAACAACACATGTAAGCCACACAGCTGCGGGACACTTTTTCTCCAGGGTCTCTCTCTCTCACTCTCCTACACCCCTAGACACCCCCTATCCCTCCCTTTCCAGCCTCCCCATCCTTTCCTAGAAGCATTACCTCACATCACATTAGGCAGAGTCGGAGGTATCACCTGGGGAGTGCATTTGTGTATGTGTGTTTGAACTCTGTATCTATGTGTCTGTATGTGAGCGAAAGGGAAAGCAAGAGAAAGAAGCTGTTGGTCTGAGACGTCTCTGTTTAAATGGCACATTTAAACAGCTTTGGGTGGAGCACTTAGACTTAATCCCGCTTTCTCTCTAAATTCAGCTCCTTCTCCAGCTACTTCTTTTGTATTTGGTATGCTTGTATCCTGCAAAGGTTTTACCCTTTTTCTGATATGAAACATCTATAGTTTGAGATGTTCATTGTAAAGTGGACAGGTAGCTTTGCAACAAGACTACAGCAAAAGACACAGGACAAGAGTAAAACAATGACTGTGATAAGACATGCTTTTAACATTACCTAACAATACATTTTCACTGGATCATCTCAGCTCAAGGACCCAACAGTTCTCTCAAGACAGCCAGTCAGCATCTGTATAATTATTACTGTTACAACCTGGCTCAAAGGCTGCAACAAAGACCGGAGACAAGGCAACCTGGTCTCACTCCGAAGTTGTCGAAATCTGGTGCTTGGGCAGTAACTTGACCAAGTTACCAGACACTGACCAAAAAAGCCATCCTTTAACGTCGTCATGATACACAGCTGGTTGCCAAGCACTCGGCTGCATCAGTGGGAGACGCTGACGACAAGGACGAAAGTTAAAGTGGTGAAAGTCCAAGTAGGGTGGGTGGAAGGGGTGGTGGATGGGTCCAACAAACATTGACATTCACCCGGGAGAGCAGTGTTCGTGTCCTGTAAGATTATAAAGTGGTTCTTTTTTCCTAAACGTAACCATGTGTTTTTGTTGCCTAAACCCAACCACATGCATTAGTTGTTGGAGGAAAAGAAACATCAATTCGTGTTGTACCGATATAGTGCGTGTATTTTAAAAGAGACTGTATGCAAACAGTAAATTTCCTGTGAAAACTGAAGTGTATTTGAAAGAAGACAATGCATGTAACTGGCAGAACTTGACACAGCGTCCCAGAACGTCAACAACCAATGCATGCATGGTACCTTTCACGTCGCATCTGGACATGGAAGGTCCATGACTAAACGTCAATATGTGACAAGGTTTGGAGTGAGAATGTGTTGGCCAAGATGGTTATCCACAAGGGTCATAGCAGTAATCAGTCATGCGTGGGTGTGTGGAAATGTCGGTAGTCACCCAATCAAAAACACAGATGTGCCTGCAAGGGAAGAGAGAGGTATTTTGGGGCAGAGCACACCAGGCCCAGATGTAGCTCATCCTGCAGACGACCCTCCATTCACCACCTACAACACCAATCAGTAACGGCAATACCAGGATGCAGAGACCCCTAGTGGAATGGAGGGGCTGTCACATTACACACATATGATATAATGCATATAATATGGTAAAATTTACTGCAAACTCTGTAGCGTGTGAATACCATTACAGCAAAGGTAAAAGTGGAGGGTGTATCCTTCCATCCGCTGAAATTATTGTGATTTTGCTGATAGTAACCACAATGAAGGGTATGAGAAAATGGGAGTGAATTGTTCTTAGAGGAGAGGCTGCTGTTAAGAAAACCATAAAATACAGAGAGCATAACTCAGCACATTTTGACTGCCGCTGGTCATCTAAACATCCTCGAGGCTGAGGCTTATGAGAGTGGCTGTGTATAACTTCAGTCAAACAGCCGTGATTCAAATCTCAGCACCGCCCCAGGCCCACCCAAAGAGACAGGAGAAATTAGACTGAGAGTGGTTTCTCTTAAAATCTCTCCTTATGTGCTTATTACAGTATAATCTCCTCCTCGCAGCTCTCACCTACCTCTTATTGTCTCTATCTCAGTCTCTGTTTTTGCTTTGTTTTGCTGTGTAATCCTGCTTATTTCAGTGGGTGCCTTTTGAATCAGCGACCCCACTGTGCCAACGCAGTGGTCTCATTGAAGTGAATGAGGGGGCTGTGTTTTTTTCCCAGACCGCTATGTCAGTCTGAACACTGCCTCATTAATGTGTAAGTACAGCTGAGGCAGACATGAGTTTGGTCAATAGTTTTAATGGTGTCCTGCAGTGGCAGTCCTGGATGTGTTGCTGCCCCGAGGCAAACTCTAATTAGGACCCCCGAAAAGGGCTCCTATCATGTTTTGAGTATAAAACGTTGCCATGGAGATGAGTTAGTTGTAGCCTCTCTTTTTAGCTGTTAAGCAGTTCCTGTTTGCACTGGAGCTGTGGATGTTCAAACAACCATCAGTGGATCAACCCATGGACACCCCAGAGTGTTGTTTTTTTATGCAGATGTATGGACATTCACAATTCATATCAAAGATATTGCCATATCGGAAAAGTGTACAACCTTGCCACTGCCATGGGATGAAAGAGACCAAAAACTATACTCTATACTCTAGACCAGTGGTTCCCAACTGGTCCAGCCACGGTGTCCAGATTTCTCCCTAGTCATTAGTTAAAGGTCTACACAGTTTGATATGTTTCTCTCACTTTGCAGCAGGACATGGCACTTCAAAATAAAAGCTCTGTGCCCGAAATTCAGTGCACCAAGGAAAAAAATTAAGTGTGTTTTTTTTACAAACACAACAAATTTTCAGAATGGACCCACGACCCGCTTTTGGACCATGATGGGTCCACCATTTGGGAACCACTGCTCTATACTATATACAGGGTATACCCACCTCTTTTTTCTGGTTGTTTACAGTATATCCATCATTTAGCCAAAAAGTCATTGGAATGTATAGAAGGATACCCACTTCCTCCTCGGTAACCTACTCATCTACCTTGGAGCACACCCACCTCATCAGCTACCACTACACCACTGCCAAAAACAGATGAGTATAATGTTTGATAATCAGTGAGTCCTGAGTCAAGGCTTTTTAACTTTTATGTCTGACAATGACTAATGTTTTTTTCCAAGTAACAGACTGCAGTTCTTAAACTTGACTTGACTATGATCCAGAGCTCCTGTCCGAGACGTGACGTCTCCACCTACGGCATTTAATGCTTTTATTTTCCTTTGCAGGTTCATGTCATAGCAATGAGGGGTGTGTGTGTGTGCACGTGTGTGTGAGAGAGAGGGTGATTATGGTGTCATGACGTCTGCTGGTGTTAGGGCTGAACCCGAGAAAACGTTCAGACTTAGCAACCCCCTTCCCAAACACAAACACTTACCCCTTTCCCTCACTTAAACACACATGCAAGAGGACTCACACTCCACAAGCACACTCGCACACACTCTCACACACGTGATTTGGCAATAAACGGGTCTTCATAGTGGGTGAGTGTGTTTGGGGGACTGCAGACCCTTGACAGCTGATGTTTGGAGAGCTTTCTGTCGGTAACAGCCACATCAAGCTGAACGTCAACTCGCTGAGAGACTGACTGAGTGTATATGTATTTATGTTTCAGATGTGTATGTGAGTGTGTAAACTGTGTATGTGACTGATACTGAGTTGCTATGAAGGCAGATTGCTTTTATGACTGTGAAGTAAACTGCATTGCCCTGCAGAACTCTACAATAAAGTCAAGACTTCGGCTAAACTTACGCACATGTGGATATGGACATACAGTATACATACATGAAAACAGACACACAAACACACACACACATACACACATGCTGCAGTGGGTTGGGGGGGGGGGGGATTAAAGGAAAAAAGAATTGATTTTTGTTGAGAGTTAGATGAGAAAAGTGATTCCACTCTACTCTAGGGTTATGCACATTTTGATTTCAGCTGGGACAAGACCACAAGGCTCATATAATCCCTTATAAAATGGCTAACTGTTGTTTTTACATATACGTTTTTGTACATATTGAACAAATGAGTTATAAAAGCTCTGACACACCGAGCCCACAGTTGGCCGTTGATCAATGTCGCGCTGTCTGTGGGCACCTGGCGCCCTAGTTTTTGAGGTACGTCAGCCGTTGTTGGCCAGTTCAGCATACTGAAACGACATTGGAGACAGTGCAGCCTGTTGGTGAATGAAATCACTCTGAATGGTAGTTCATTTTAGTGCACGAGAAGAGAAAACGGAAGTCAAGGGGGCATAAGATTGAAACAAAGTTGTTATATGAGGTACAATTTTTTTTTTTAGCCGTTGAGCTCTTTAGCAGAAACAGGTTGTAATTGTTTGTGTTATTGTTTGCTTGGAAAATATCCTTTGTTCTTTCACATCGCTGTTAATGTGCTAACTGGCTGACTGGCATCTTGAATCTGTCCAGTCTTCTGATTTCTCTTTTTTTTAATGACGAAATACAGACTACGGCCGCCTGCTGGTATGGAGTTTTATTTCCTCGCACACAGGCGCAGAAGATTTGTGCTGGTTGGCTGTCTGCTGTAGTCTTTGCGATGTGTTCAAGTTGTACTTTTTGGCTGAGACACAGGAGATGCAAGGAGACGCAACCACCGACTGTCATCACTACTAGTGCTTTGATGTTGTTTTGGTGTGTCTGGGTCTTAACATGTTGATTACTGAGCCTTAGACGTGCTGGCAGGCTGATTTTGAGACCTGTGGTCACAAACAGGCTAGCCTTTTCCTGTCTGTGTGCTAAACTAAGCTAACCACTTGCTTGTGATAGCATCATATTAGCATACAGACAAGAAAGGTATCAATCTTTGCATCTAACTGAGTAAGAAATATAATATGCTTATTTCTCTAAAGGCAGAACAATCCTTTTATAAGAATGTAATTAATCCACCAATGTAAATTAAATGGAAGGCCATATCTAGTAATACATAGAAACATCGAGAGCCACTGAGTAAATTTTTGTCAATTAAACAAGGAGAATAAGATGGATAGCAGCATCAACTGTCAACCAGCACAAATTTTGAAGTCACATTTTCATATTTGGGTTCAATAAGGCAGATTTCACAGTACTGAATTTGTCTACTTTCTGTATTACAAGATTCTAGGCATATCTTCAATTTCCCCAAAAAGAAAACCAAATCAGTGACTCATTACCATACATGTTCCCAGAAATAATAATCTGTGGTTAGTCATGGTGCTGGACTAAGGAAATCTGTGACATTTGTATGAGTCAGAAAACTTCCATTTCTCTCGGTTATGGAATTTCAAAAATCTATTCCCCATTCAGAAAAAAGATCCAACAACTTTAGACTGTTTCCTCAAGTAACTGATAGCACAGTATAGTATAGTATAGTACAGTATAGTATACTATAGTGTAGTACAGTACAGTACAGTACAGTACAGTATAGGTGTATGTATAGGTGGTGCACCTAAAATACGTGCACCTCCTCTCTTCCTGCATACTTAAAAGACAGTGAATGTCATTCAGCATTACCTATCAGTTTTTGAACTGCTAACATGTGTGGTCAATTGTGATATTATTGCATGATGGGAATTTGTGTAAAACTGAGGGCTTGTTTGAAGCCATGACCTTTGCATAGGTTTCTCACACAAAGGCAGATTCCACGCCAAAATTTCTGGTCTATATTATTATAGGAGGGGGAGAGAGTAGGAATGGATGGAGGGATGGTTAGATGGATGGGTGGTGCACATTTATCCACATAAAGAACAGGCTGAATGACAACATAAGAGCAAGCTGCAGTGTGGCTTTGTGGTTACAGTAGTGCTTGTGGTTGGGATAGTAAATCAGAAATGAATGTGGAAATTAAGCATTCAGTTTCAATTCCTGCACTGTGACATCACTTAGCTTCTAACATGGTCTTTTTTCAAATCTCCAGCTGTGCAAGTCTGAGTCCAAATCTAAATCTTAGTTTCAGTAGATCTTGAAAGTTCAAAGCTTTGTCAAAATTACTTGGTTATGTCTAGTTTCATCTATTATATAAATATTTTCAGGATGATCAACTTTATGTCTGGATTTGCATGGTGTCTAATAAAGGCAACGATGCTGCAAATAGAAAAAACACAAGCAAATACAGAAAAATCACCAACTTAAAGACAGATATGCAGCATTTAGAAAACATTCACCATCCTGACAACACACAAAAACATCAACATACAAGCACAAAAAAATCAACTTAATGGAATATGCAAAAGGCTAATGTCAGGTTAACAGCAGATCCGCAATCTGCAATAATATCTACTGTGATCACAATGTTAAAATAAGCCAATAAAACACTTTAAGTGATTTTTCCAACACTACTGATGAATAGCTGACTTCAGTAACTTCACAGGCCAAAAGCCATGGTAACAACAAGCATGTCCCAGCCATGTGCATTACTTTTAATGTCCCCTGCAAAGTTTCCAATATATTTTGGGCTGCTTGCAGCATTTATTTCTAAATACTCCACATGTGTAATCAAATTGATATTTTGTGCGTTGTCAAGTAGATTTTTCAGATTTTACCGTTGTCAAGTTGATGAAGATGTGTCTTAATTTGCTTGTGTCGTGTCTATTTGGAGCAGTTTTGCCCTCGTTGACCACTGTAGATTTATAGTAAGAACATGATCCGTTTCACATTTTCCAAGGACATCAGTTTCCTGTATCAATTCTGAAAACGCCCATGTTATTAAAAAATGTTTGATATGAGCCTTTGATGGTATTTGCAGGATATGAATCATACAGGGATTCATCACCCTAGGGGAAGTTGAAAAAAGGTTTAAATTTCAGGTTATTCATTGAGGATATAACGCACAAACTTCCTGCATCTCCTTCTCCGCCCCTCTGCCTTTCTCCCTCAGATACACACACACACACACACACACTAGAGTTGTGCTGGCTGAGAAAATGTTTGTATCCTTTGTGGTTTACTGAGTGTTTAGTCTAGAATAACACCAAACCCGGCCAGCAGTCCGAAAGCTTAAGTGTGTCACAGCCTCAAGGGTCTGCTTTGCCCCTGGTTGGCTACACAGAGAACTTTCATGTAGTATGTATAAATTACTGTTGTTAAATGTTACCCAGAAGAAACAAAGAATCTCAAACCATCTTTGAAAAGTGGCATTATGCAACTTGGAGTTTACCACATGCTTTGAACAAGAAACGTCTCTGACTGACTGAAGGATGAAAAGAACACTGCATGATATTCAGACATTTTTTTCTTTAATCACAATTTCAAACCGCTGCAAAGGTTTCCCTCAAAATTGCATGGGAGCAACTCCAAAGATATTCATTCTGCGGTTTCAGGTCATGGATGCAAAAGATTGTTTCAAGCTCCACTAGAAAACAGTCCAGCTGATTATTAACAAGGGGCATCTGCTAGTAATATTTTTCATAACTAAAACATTACAGTGTTTTTCACGTCATATGGAGAAATGTATTGGATAATAGGAAAAACAAAGAAATACTGAAGCCTTGCTGTTAAATCACCAGGTGAGAATGACACAGTAGTCCGGTAGGGTGAGAGAGAGCAGGGGTGATTTTCCCAAACAGATTTAGTGCCTTGATCTCTTTCAGTCTTTTGTTCAGTGGATGGAGGACTAAGAGTTTATAATGTTACTGAGCTTTTGGGAAAGTCACTCAAGCTTGGGAATGAAGGGGAACTTACCTTACTGCATGTGTGTAACAAAAAAAAAGTGACCCTCCTTTATTTCCCATGAGACAAGAGCTTCTTTTATTATTTCTTATATCTAGAGGTTAGCACAGGTTTACTCTATGTCTAATGCTCCTTAGCTTTTTAAAGGATATCAACATTTAGCTTTCTGCTATACAGTAACAATATACAGGAATACAAGGCTTCACCACAGACTACAAAAGAAGTGGACATAGCAACAGTGATGTCATTAGTTAGATAATTAGATTGCCATTAGTTTTTAGTTTTTTGACTCTTGTTTTGAAGCCTTGAGTTTGGGATTTTGGCCACTGACATCTTGGTGTTTTGGCAACACATTCTCACTCATACCTCATCACATGGACGTTTGGTCATGGACCTTCTATGTCCACATACGATGTGAAAGATACCCTCTGTGTGTTGGTTGTTGACATTCTAGGATGCCATGTCAAGTTCTGCCTGATACATGTATTGTCTTCTCTCAAAAAATACTTCTGATTCACAGGAAATTTACCATTTACCATGCTGTCTCTTTCAAAATAAATGCACTACACTGCGATTTGGCCTTTTTTTTCCTCCAACAACTAACGCACATGATTGGGTTCAGGCAATAAAAACATGAGCTTGGGTTTAGGAAAAAAGAACAGGGTTTGGCTTCATAATGTTACAGGACACAAATACCACTCTCCTGGGTGAAAGTTGACGTTTGCTGAATCCATCCACCACCCCTCACGCCCGCCTTACTCACCTTTCGTTCTTGTCCCGCCATGTTTCCCCTTGACGCTGCCGAGGCGTTAAACTATGACGGCGACTGGCCATGCATCATGCCGATGTTAGAGGACATCTTTTTTTCTGTCTGACGCCGCAGGTCACTGCCTAAGCGTAGGATTTCGATGATTTCAGAGTGAGACCTGGAGTCATAAATGATTATGTTTGAGAGGGAGGGTGGAGCTTTGCCTTAAAGCAGAGATACTGTACATGCTTTGCCAGAGGGACACTTTTGCAAAATGACTGAAGGCCAGGAGCAAGTAAATAAAGAAACATCTTACTATATAATGTCTGTGGTATGTCTTTGTGTGTGTCTGTGTGCCTGTTCCACGTTTTTCTCCTCACTGACTTGGTCAATCCATGTGAAATTTGGCACAGTGGTAGAGGGTCATGGGAGGATGTGAATGAAGCAATATTACATCAGTTGGCCAGAGGGGGGCGCTATAGCAACCGATTGAATTTGCAAACTTTGAGTCCGCATATCTCATGCCTCGTGTGTCGTAGAGACATGAAGAGATGCCTCTCCTCATGAGCAACAAATTTACCTCAAGAACCCATAACTTATGGTTTTATAGATTTTCCGCTATTTTGAATTTTTTGAAAAACACTTCAAATCGATCTCTTCCTAGGAAGTTTGACGGATCTGCATGAAACTTGGTGAACATAATCTACGGACCAATAGCTAAAAAAGTTGGAAAACTTACTAAAGCTGAGCTTCTATAAGGCAATGAATATTGCGGAGGGCGTGGCTCATCACATAAAGGTGTAAAACACCTCAAGGGTTTCACTGATCACCACATAACTTTGTAGGCATATGACCACACATAATCTGAGGGGACCCCTCCATTATTGACCCCATCAAACAAAATGGGGGCACTAGAGAGCTAATTTCTTATCTAGGCCTAACCACCATATTGATTTTTACTATACTTGGTAGATATGTAGAACAGGATGCCTCGAGGTGACTGGAGAAATTTAACTCTAATTGGCAACTGGATGGCGCTGTAACAACAGAAAAATGCTTAAAAATGACTAAAATGCAACTAATCGCTGTGGCCCAATGTTTTTTTTTCTTCTAATTTTTGGTATGACTAAGTCATGGTATGGTATGCTGTACATAATCACGGAAACTGTCAGTCCCACGTTTTTCTACTCACTGACGTGGCCAATCTTTGTGAAACTGCACATAGGCATTGAGGACTGGCATAGGTAGAAGGTGGCAAAGCTACCAATGGGTATGGACTTGCTACTAATATTTATCAGATAAAAGAGGCAAATCCAGTGCAGCAGCCCTGCACAGGTCAGGTATTTGCAGGGGTGTTTCTAGGATTGAGCACAATCAGGGCTTAACCTGGACCTCTGCTGGGGTGTCCTGGGGATCCTCCCCTGCATGGGCATAGATTTCAGGGGGAACACAGGGAACACATCCTCTCAGTAATTAGAACATGTGCATTTGTCATCCATCCCCCCACCCCTTCAATAAAAGCATCACAACAAAGTATAAGAGGGCCTTTATTTTCCCAAACTGGAAGACATTTACACCATAAATTGATACAGAACAGGTCCAAACAACACTCGTCAATACTGAAATGCCCTTGTCCCCCTGGAACCTTTTTAATGAACAAGCTATATTTTGATGCATTTTATGCACTCTGGCACCTTATTTACATTCAAAGTACAACGAATGTGTGAATCAATTTATTTTCATTGTGAATTAGAGTCGTCGGGCCACCCAGCATCCGATCAAAGGCCACATTTAGCCTGCAGGCTATAAGGTGAGTATGGCTACCCTGAGGTGCATCCTACTTTATTGTCTTTTTTATTCTACATTGGACCTTATCTTACAAAATAAACATCATGCTGTGTTAAAGAGGACTTGAAGCTAGCGACTGGGTCCATAAACTCATTAGGAAAATGTTTACTGAGGTAATAAATCAAATGAGAAGTAGGGTCATTTTCTTGTAGTCCTGCTGGCCATTAGAAACAATGCAGGTTTAGGGCACTTTGGCATTAGCTTCACTTTTCTGACCCAGAGATAACCTCCTGGGTTTAACTGACTCAGACTGACAAAGGTAGATATTTACATAAGTACAGACGAGGAGAGAGGCCAGTCTCTCTATGTCTCCTCTAATGTTTTTTTATTTATTTCCCTGGCATTTTCTGTCTGTGTGTCCTCACTTTACTTGGCTAAAATTGCCGGTCACAGCTATGTTTAGTGTTAAATTACACACAAACATCACATCAGATCCTCAGTTAGGATGGATAAATACCTGGCAGGACATGACATTGCAGGTAATTTTATCACTGTGACTTATGTGCTAGACAGACAGTAAGTCTGAGCTGACTAGGGATGACATACTGCCCAGAAGTTTCGGTCTCTGTGTTACATGGGAATATTTTTGTTGGAGATGACAGTGGGCTAAAAGCTTAAGTACTCCCCTTTAAGCTTCTGTACTCCAAAAGCAATTATTTTAGTATGTACCTATGACGCTGAGATATAAAATGCATTTTGAATTGTTGCCTCTTTCCCCTCTTTCTTTATCTCTCCATCTCTCCTCTCTTCCCATATATCTTCTTATTCTGCTGCTTTACTTTAAGCATGTCTTTGTTCTCGTCTGAATTTCATTTTAGATATTGGATTTAAGAAAAAAGATAACACTGCACATTAGAAGTCACTGTAATTCAGATGGGAATTTGGAGCACATGAATGAGCTCAGACGAAATGACGTTTCAAATGATGGTGAAGAGATTAAAAAGCTGTGTGATCTGTGCTCAATGGTTTGATTCCCAGCAGTCTGTCACTTTGATCTTGGCTTTTAAGGTCTCTCTTGCTCATCTGTGTTCAAGTCATTTAAAAAAGGGGAGGGGCGGATTGTCTGTCGAGTCACTCTTATCTTTTTAAAACCTTTGCATCTCCGTGAAGGTAAAAATTTGCAAGAACTGGGGTCAAACCTTTTCACATCAGCAGTTCGTTAAAATAAATGAAAGCATTGAAAGTCACACAGTTTTGCAGGACAGTGATGAAATCTGTTTGTGCCCTTGTGTTGTCATAGGGAACACATTGTACTGAGAGCAGAACACTGTAACTAGTGTTCAAGACGGTAACCTCTCATCCATTTGGCCCCAAAACACTCTAAGTTTTCGTGCTGTGGCAGAGATAGAGCACTATTCTGAAATCATTATAAGCTCTTTTTAAGATTTTTTGACAGTGAGGGAATACAGAAACATTGGATTATTGCTTACTCTGGACTGTGAACACAATACAATCATTGTAAAAAGTAAATCAGCCTTTGTTTGAACAGGCTTGGATTTCTGAAGTGTATTTCCACCTGGGTTCATTTTCTTATGCAGTGTCTTTTTGAATATAGAGGAGAGAGTAGCCCCATGAAGTCCAGTCATATCACACTGATGTGATGTGCACTTGACACTGAGGTGATATACAGTATTGTCATTTTTCATTTTGCCTCCTTGTAAGTAACTACCCACAAGTTACAGATTAAATAGACTAAGATTCTCAGATTGAGCATAGATAGCAGGAACAGCTGCATCAACTTCCTCCGACTTCCTCCTCATGCATTTTTGCACTTACACAGACCGAATATTCCAGACAGAGGATCCAGGGTAGCAGGCTACATGAGAGGAGCAGGTTCTCTGTGGAGCTATCAGTGTGAGCGCTCACGCAGATCTTCGCTGACAGTCTCTGTCCCAATGGTTCTGATCCACCAAGATCATCTTTCAAACTCTGAAATGAGTCCATAAAGAGCATGAACTCAGTCTCATTGAGTGGATGCTTGGGTGGCCACTTGTCCTGAGAACTGTAGAAAGGGGTTTCTACAAGTAAGTGACCAGCATTAGCAAATAAATCTGAGTTCTTTCTTTGTTTCAATTTACCAAAGATCTGCTCAAAGACAGTATAAGAGCATGACGTTAATCTCTCTGAGGCTTTATTAACCTAATCTTTGGAAATGGGTGGAGAAATACAAAGACATTTTCTTGTCTGTGCGTTTGGCCACTGCTCAATTCGGTGTCCAAATATTGTATATACAGTCTACTTAATTGATTTTAATCTATGAAAACAATGAGGAGAGGTGCACGGGCTACAGCTGTGTGTTTTATTGAATTCCTACTGAAAATGTCCATGAACAAACTGACTGCCATGAGATTATATTACTGTATTCACTGCAGCTATTAAATATATGGATTTTTTAAAACTAGAAAGCTGCCAAACTGTTTCTTCTGACTGAAAAAAAATGCATTTGTTATAAGTAAATTTTGTGGATTTAATGAAGCACAAAAAATGATTTATTTTTTTTTATCTTATTTTATTTTTTTGTCACGTGGGAGCAGCACATCAAGCTCCAAATACAACACCAACGCATTATCACCTTATACAGCTCATATTTTAGCATTAAGTTGTCCATAACACATCCAGCAGACACAGAGCAATATGTTTCATTTGGAGTGCTGTTTTTGGACACATGGGAAATATAAGTTCAATATTTAGCTGCTAAATGCTCCAAATTGTTTACAAGCTTGTCACTATGACTTTGTCTGTCTGCTTGTTGGCACTGTGCAGGTAGTGTACAGCCAACTAATCAGAGTTTTTCCACTGAAAACAGTTGCTTAATGTTGCTGGAAACAACATTGATGAGAGCGGTAAACGTGAAGCAAACAGTAAAGTTATGGGCCAGACAAGCAAAACAATGAGCTAAAAGACATGTAAATGCACCACAGTTAGTGTATAGTAATGACATGAAAGAGGCATGGAATTGTGACCCGTTCCTATACGCAGATGACTCTGCTCTGGTGGTCGTTGACAAAAACTTGGCTCAGCTCCAATAAAGGCTCAGTGAACAGCTGACTAGCATCAGTGTATGGCTCTCTAATAATAAACTCTCTTTACACCTTGGGAAAACAGAATTAACTCTGTGTGGCTCTAAACCCAGATTAAACAAAACTAAGGACCTCAAATTACATCATAAGGGGAATAGCATTTTCCTTAAAACATCTGTCCATTACTTGGGCTGTACACTCAACAACAATGCAGGGGGTGCAGTAATGGCCCAGAGAGTGGTAGGAAAATGAAAGTCTGAACTAAGTTCTTAGCCAGAAAATGAATGTTCCTGGATAGGGAAAGCCTAAAACTCATGGCATCCAGCTTAATCCGGTGCCACTCATGATGCCAGCATTATCTGCCATGCCATGGGAGATAAAAACCCAAAATAAGTTGATCAAAATGGTCTTTAGTCTCAGCCCATAAGAGTAGTTTTAGTTACTGGGGTGCCCATGATTAGAACAGGGTTTCTTATAGCTTTAAACAGACTGGGAACCCAGTCAAAATTGAAAAACTGGCTTTTAGCCCCTGTAAAGACAGTTGTGTAGGCAGGGTTGTATATAATCCATGTCATGGACCAGCTTGAGAATAGTGGGAAGTGTGTACTTAACTACAACGAGGGCCACAGTTACTGCAATGTTTGTTTTTAATTGTGCATGTAAACTGGTGTTACAACCATGGATATGTCTTCTGAAAATAAACTGTCAAATGAACTAAACAAAAATAGAGCTGATCAAAATTGCAGTTGGTGGATTATTTATTGTTGGTTTGTCACTAGGAGCAACTCTTTTCACATTATACATTATCGTTTGAGCCACTGTTAATGTAAAATATTAATTAGTGCAGCTTTAAATGGTGGAATACTGTGTTTTTAGAGTTGTAGACCTATTGGTAAGACTTTGAGACTGTGGGGTCATAAGTGTAGATATAATTTAGTAAAGTGAAATCAGATAGCCGCTGTGGCTTCTTTAAAGTGCGTACTCTTCGTAATGACACATATGTCACAGTTTTAAACCTAGTTCACAGCTGTGATGTATAGCATGCTTACTTAAAAGCTCCCATTCATTCCCCATTCCTTGTCATTGTCGTCAGATGAAAAAGAAAATGTAATAAAGGGAATATTTTAACAGGCCAGACTTGCGGCTTGAATGCAGTGACTTGGAGAAGCGTTCCATGGGGATTTATGATAGATATAAACGCTCAGCAGGATCTTGTTCTGTGTGTGTATGTGTGAGACAAGATTATTTCAGTAGCCTTGTAAGGAGTATAGGCCAGTGCTGCCTGTGATACACACTGCTCCCTCTCTTTCTGTTTCTTTCTTTCTGAATCAGATTATTTCACTGTTTCTGACTTTTTTTATTTGTCACACTCAGGCTTACCCCACTTTCTGTATGAGTGTGTGTGTGTGTGTGTGTGTGTGTGTGTGTGTGTGTGTGTGTGTTACAATTTATACTGTCCTGCTTGTGTGAGAAGAAGAGAAGAAAACGTCCTGTCCTACTGGGAGGGGTGGGTTTGAAAAAGGTCTTTTCTGATGTCACACACATGCTGGTGGAGTTACAGCTGACGAGCATTTGAAGCTTCTAAGAAATACAGAAATGCATGCAGCACACACACAGACGCACACAAGTTGACGCGCACTTTCAGTCCTTCAGGAACCAGGAAGTCCCCTTGTTGTTCATGAAACATCTGGAGCACAGAATCCCCGAATCCCGGGTTCCCCTGGCAACACTAAATCAACAGCCAGACCACTGCCTGCCCTAGATATGTGTGTGTGTGTGTGTGTGTGTGTGTGAGAAATGCAGAGAGATGGACAAAATCATCCTGCTCTTTATGGGGAAGCATGTTACATATATAAACATACACACACACACATATATATATGTATATATATATATATTCATTTATTCATTCATCTTGTAACTGCTTCATCCTCTTGAGGGTTGCGGGGGGCTGGAGCCTATCCCAGCTGACATTGGGCGAGAGGCAGAGTACACCCTGGACAGGTCGGCAGACTATCGCAGGGCTGACACATAGAGACAGACAACCATTTACACTCACATTCACACCTACAGACAATTTAAAGTTATCAATTAACCTAGTCCCCAATCTGCATGTCTTTGGACTGTGGGAGGAAGCTGGAGTACCTGGAGAAAACCCATGCTGACATGGGGAAAACATGCAAACTCCGATGGGCTCCCCCACTCTTGGTTCGAACCAGGAACCCTCTTGCTGTGAGACGACAGTGCCAACCACCACACCACCATGGCGTCATACATGACTTTTTCCAATTAGTTTTCGGGTTTAAGTGTGTTAAACTGCAGGGCCCCAAATATTAGTAGCATTGCTCTGATTGCAGTCAAATTATTTCCAAAGTCCCTTTTAAGGAAAAAAATATGAGGTTCCATGAGTCTCTTGTGTGTTGTGGCAGGCTAAATGAGGCATGTCTGACCTTGGGAACATGGAAGCATGAAGTCTGAGGTCGTTTCCCTGTAGTCTGACCCAGTCATCCCCTCTTAACCTCCCTGGGAGGGAACTGCCAAACAGTTTTATCTCTTCTTCCCCTCTTTACTCCCCTCACAGTGAAAGTCACATAGTTATTTTTTCCTATTTTCTTTAATTACACAGTTTTATTTACATTTAAATTCTTTGTAAGTAAGTTTCCAACCTAATGTGCTGTGAATGTGTAGGATGATAAAAAATAAAAAATTTAAAAAAAGCTATCTTCAGTGTTTATTAGAGTCATTATCAACCGAAGTGTTTTCGACCTCTGGTCCTAATCCACTCAGCCTTGTATCTCTGACTCATTTCCCTTCATCCTTTCCAAAAGGGAGTCAAAATGACATGAGCCACACCACAGAGACATCTGAGAGCCAGAATCAATGTGTTGCATTGTTGAGAATCAAACCGTCGGCCACAAATGACAGTGCTTCTAAATCTCATTGATATAGTCCTGCGCTTTGAGTCATTTGTTTCATCTGACCTCATCTGAAGTTTCTTAATTTCTCTGAGAATTGAAACCAAGAGTCTCTACGCTAAGAACAAACAGAGGGTGTATTATTGTGTGAGAGTGTGTGCAGAAGCATTTGAATTAGTGTGTTTGATGAGGAGAACTTCGGATTTGGTTGTGGCATGGGTACAGCAGTTATAGCACGTCCTCCTCTCAAAACCACGGGCCAAAACAGCACAGTGATCTGACAAAGCTTTTCTTGGCGGACAACAGCAACTTAACAGCCACTCATCATCAAGACCCAAAATTATTCCAATGTTCTTCCCTTGTAAAAGCACACACACACTAAATCAAACAACACAAGAGCAGTCCTGGTTGAGTTACAGTTTGCAAATCAAGCACAATATTTTTGCCATATCTCAGCTAGCCTGACTCTGTCCAAGGAAACACGTCTAAAGCTCATTAATTTACGTGCATCTCATTTGTTTAATCTGTACAGAAACCAGAGGTGTAAAAACAACAATTTACTGTTTTAGAGGGGATAATTCTACCAAACTACTTCTTGGCTTGGACCAGTAATTTCCAGTCTCCGCTGGTTGCCTTGCAATTCGTTGTTGCCAAGAAATAGTTTGGCACATAAGCTCTCATAAAACGGCAAATTGCCATTTTTACACTTCGGTTTTTGTAATTTGTTAATTTTTAAGCTTCACAGGGGCTGGTGTGCAGATTTTGTTGCAGTTGGACGGAGCCAGGCTAGCTGTTTCTCCCTGTTTCCAGTCTTTGCACTGAGCTAAGTTAGCCAGGTCCTGGTTACAGGTTCATATATGACAGACATTAGAATTGTATCAGTCTTCTCGGCCAAAATATTCTCACTCTGACCTTCTCACATAATGACATTTGGTCATGGACTTTCCACGTCCAGATATGATGTGCAAGGTACCCTGGGCGCGTTGGTTGTTGAGTGTCAAGTTATGCCTGTTACATGCATTGTCTTCTCTCGAGATACACATCCATTTTTACAGGAAATTGAACATTTACATACAGTCTCTTTCAAAATAAATGCATTAAAATAAAACCTGCCTTAACTGTCCTTCTTGACCAGCCGCATCCCCCTGACGCCGTCAAGCGTTGTTCAGCTATAACAGTGACAGGCTGCGCATCATGCCGTTACTTTTCGTTGATGTCTGACACCGCAAGTCACTGTCTAAGTGCCGGATTTTGCTAACCTTGGAGTGAGGCCAGGTTGTCTCGGCAAGAATGCGAATAAGGTCATTCCCAAAACTGTCAATTTTTCCTTGAAACATGATCGTAAGACAACTATAAATACGCCTCTGCTGTTGTGCAGGGAGTAAATTAATTTAATTTTGAGGAAATTGGATGAAGCTTGACAGAAACATGTTAACTTTAAGAAACTGTTATGAAAAAGATTTTTGCTTTTTCATTGCAGCATATTTCATACAGCATTCTGGGAAATATGTACATGTCACGTAAAGAAATGGCTTAGAATGAGTCATATTTAAAACACGTACACACTGTTGTACCACCAAACTCGCTACACCTTGAGAGAAAAGGTCTGTAGCTCGCTGATTTACCACATGTTACATCATCTACAAACACCACAATCCAGGCAGTTCCTTTTAGACTGAAATTGCTGTGGGTACATATTGTAACCCTCATATTGCTCATGTTACAATCAAGTCAAGTCACGTCCTTCGAACCCCCTTGCTTTGAAGACCTCAACTGCATCTGTAACTGGTAAATGGTCAGCTTCCATTTCCGTGAATACAGTTCTCTTTAAGATGATCCTTGTGATTTCTGTTTGAGTGACTATTAATACCGTCTGTTGGTTCTTGCAGAAAAACTTGCTTATTCTATATGGGAGATGACCCCATGAGAAAGGGGGCAGGAGGCTCAGAGGAGAATGGTGTGTTCACACGAGAACCTGGGGCGAGAAAATAATGTGTCCGTAGTGGGTTTGTGAACCTTGATGTCACCTAGTGAATCTAATCTTCCTATACTGCACATATAGTGCACACATATGTACACACGGCAAACAGCACTGTAAAACCTTTGCCTGAGGGAGAAGGTTTAACTTCATTTTAGGTTCTGAAGGATTAAATTCTTAGTGTCTGAATCAGATGGCCTTCTGAAGCATCCGCCTGGGTTTAGAGTGCCATAAAAATTGTCAACATGTAATTACAGTATATTCACAACAAGTATTCATCATTACTAACTATTAGGTGGAGTTGAATTAGCTTTCCTCATGTTCTGCGTTGCAGTTTAAAGTGTATGCATGGGGCTGAAATGAACTTTTGGGGTAGCCTATCAATTCATGTATGACATACGCAAATTAACATTCCATAATTGTACTATTGAGTGTGAACTAATCACATAAAGTCATAGTGACTTGATCATTTCATGGTGAGCAACTGAAATTCTTGATACACCCTGCACTAATTTATGCATTTAATCGCCATGAGTCATACATTTGTTAGGCATTACTTACACGTATGCACTGACGTGTTGGTAACACATCTCACTGATAAGACACAGCTGGATTTCCCAACATGACTCTGACCTTATAACTCCGTCAGTGTCCACGCCCCATGACACTCACCTGTCTTTAATTCTGAAATATTGCTCCACGGTTCTGATTATTTTTCCTGCTGCTCTTCTTTATTTTAGAAGATTGGGGGCGGCAGTAGCTCAGGCCGTGGGGAACCAGAGGGTCATCGGTTCAAGTCCCCAAATAGACTAAGTATGGACTGACAGCTGGAGAGGTGCGTGGTTTGCCTCCTGGGAACTACCGAGGTGCCCTTGAGGAAAGCATCCAACCCTGCAACTGCTCCAGGGGCGGCATATCATGGCGCTGTGCCATGGCTGGCCTTGCACTTGTAATTGCATGTGTGTGATGTGTATAGAGAGAGATATGCAAAAGATACATTTCAACTGCCAATTAGATTGGATTGGCATATAATAAAATATTATAATCATTCATTGTCTGACTGTTTAGTTATTGTATTGTTGTATTTTTACATGATATTACATGAACTTTGCGTGTACTTTTATTCAAAACAACTCAAGTATTTGAAACAGTTCTCTATTAGAATATATATAAAAGAATATAAGTCAATCTTTACATCAAACATATGCCTTTCATTACATACAAATTTTATTGACATAATAGAAGTCATGTCTGTCCGATACGCCAGTCATCAAATTTAGGATCTGTTCAAATTGCTTAACTTAATAAGACCCTTTGATTATTTGCTTTCATTTTAGTTTAATTGTTTATGCAAAGCACATGAGCTGAAGTTAAGTGAGTTACCTTGAGTCAGTGTTTTGTTTGTGTAAATGCGTCAAGTAAGTATTTCCAAGGTCAAGAAATAAAGAAAGAAACCCCACTGCGAATTACAATATTAGAGTGTGTTTTGTTTATGTTCCTATTGTTGGTCCAGTTCTGAATCAGAGTCCTTGATGGGGTTTTTTTTACACCCATTGAAGTCCAAGTTGTGGTGGTGCTCCCAGACTTGCACGAGAGAAAGCAGAATCTGTCCGTCTGAATTCTGTCACGACTGTCTGTTGTCAAGATGTGCGTGCCCTGTGCTCCCTTCATCTCGGGGGTTTCTCAGCACTCTACATTGTTTTCAGCTATAATAATAATGCTCTTGCTGTTTATCCCGGTGGGGATTTTGGTGTTCAAACATATAAAGCTGCTCCACCCTCATTACTCATTATCATCATTGACAGCATTAGACAAATGCTGCTTTGGTTAATGGTTTTATTGTGGATGTTAACCCAATCCTAAACATTCTTGTATTTGTAGTGGAAAAGATGATTCAAATGCCCACAGTATTTTCCTGGAAAAATAAAAACATATTCTGCCTAAGTTAAGGTTAAAATGTCTGCACATATACCCCACTAGCTTCTGCTTTATATTACTTCAAGCTTGCATAGAGGATTTTTTTTCACTGTATGTCCACACAGTCCCCATACTGTCGTCATCTTTATCACCATCCAGAACCTGAAGTGGTCATCAAGCACACATAAGGAGACCCTCCCTTACAAGAGTCAGTGGTCCTTTAATCAGCTTCCACTGGGAGAGGTCAAATTTACTCAGCTTTATTAAATTAGAGTGTGTGCAATGTGCACTATGGGATTCAGGTGGTTTGTGTGTGTGTGTGTGTGTGAGACAGAGAAGGAGACAGACAGCAAACAAGAGGAAAAAATAGAGATACATAGGAAAAGAAAAGGAAAGAGGACACATGGGTCCTGTTAGACAGGGAAGACTGGCTATACTCTGCAAATTGATAATTACACACACCCTCAGACAACAAGCATGTACACAACTCACGTTCAATGTGATCGCCACCCTCGCTGTGGGCCCAATTTAGAGCTTGACTATCTGGCAGTTAAGACTGTAAAATGAGGTACAAGCAGTAAAATGAGGCCTCCTGCAAGAAGAAGTGATTAAGATACAGATTTATTTTTTCCACACTCATATTATGAATCAGAGACTTTTTGTACATGTAGATTGTTTATATACTTGTTTCTTTTTGCACTTAAAACTCAGATTCATACATCTCCCCAAACATGACTGGTGCGTACAGTGACTGTTAGTGTAACCCCAGCCTACAGAACAAGGTTATAGGAATAAAAAATGATGTAATTCCACTGACGTGTAATTGATATAAGACCAATGCAATGAGCCATATGAATAGAAAATAAAACTATTCCAAAACTTAATTTTCATCCAGAAACTTAATTTAATTTTTGGGTAACAGCAGTGACACAGAAGGAAAAGTTTAATTCCCCCTGATCTGTCTGCACGGAAGGTCTGCATAGAAAAAAACAAAAAACAAATTGTGTTACTTATGAAGATTGACTTTTTTTCACAATACACAGGCAAACATTACTCACCATTCTCCCATAGGCAGTCAGTGAAGAGAGACTGACAGTCACACAGATACACACACTTATACTCTGTGCTTCATCCTCCCAGCTGTGACCTCCTCTCCAGGCATTAAGGCATCACTTTATTTTCACCTTCCTATGGGAATTCAGCCGCAGCTGGAGATCTCTTTCTCTGTCTGTCTCTCTGTCTCTCACATTTTAAGTGCATGCATACACACACAGTACACACACACACACACACACAGATATAACATACAGGTGTACCCCAGTGACCTTTACTTGCTACAGGTTGGTACTTGGTGATGCCGGCTGTCAGTGGTGGGAAGTAACTTAAGAACATTTCCTTCAGTGTGATACTTAAATACAAATTTGAGATGCTTGTACTTTACTTGAGTATTTCACTTTATGCTCCTTCATGCCTCTACTCCACTGCATTTTAGAGGACAATATTGTACTATTGTACTAACAAAAAGCAAAGATCTGATCAAAATTAAAAAAAAAAGATATAATAACAACTACAAAAAATGACTGTTAGGAAAGCAGAAGTTTTTACTTTGTTCCTCTCCCATTAGCCATCACACAACCCCTCAGATTTATCCTTCTGCTCTTTGGAGAGATCTCACCCCTACACTGGGAACTGCTGAGCAAAAATAGCCAAACTGTATATTAAGCAGTTAAAACTCAACCAATTTTAACAGTAAAATGATACTTACACATTAATGCTTTAGTATTAACAGTCTAATAATATGTAATGTACAAAAAAAATTAGGGTTGTCAAGCGATTAAAAAAATCATCTAATTAATTACATGCTCTATGAATAATCAATCTTAATTAATCTTAATTGACTGCATACATCATTTTTTGCTGTGAAAGCATTTTAAAAATCAGTTCAAATGAAATTCGGCAGATGTGTTGTAGTAAAGCTGCTTGATTTTGGATACAATTGCCTCCCTGTCCTCTACCACCAAAACGGGTCTGCAGTCCACTGCAATCCATTTTGCTTAGGGAGTTAGCTTGCGTTTGACTGCCTGGTCCAGTGTGGTTCTGTCTTTAGGCTGTGCTAGCTTGGACCTCCAGGTTGCTGCTAAATGCTTTGCATTGCGGTGATATTTTAAGCTTGAAATACTTCAATAGTACAAAAATTCCTCACTGCAGAATTTGCAGAGAACAGTGCTCCTATCAACAGTTCCACCTGGGCGCTGGTGACATAAAATGCAGGCTACAGCTTGCTCCCACTTCCTAGCAGAGTAAGCACAGCAATAAGAAGCAGAAGTAGTAAATAACAACAATTAAGGATAAGAATATGAACTCGCAGAGTTTCTTGGAGGATAAGATATTTTCACCATTCTTCTGACTAGATTTCATACTTTGCCAACTTTCAACAAGATTTGTGACTCACCATAGTGTGGTAAGTGTGTGCAGATGAACAATGTTGCACGCCCACACCCTAAGTAAAAATCTGTCATCCGGTCAGGAAGGAAGCTTGACGGCATAGGGGAGAGCACCTTAACACCATTTATCAACCAACACTCCCCACACCGGGGTGACACAGACCTGGCTGAAAATTGGCAAAGTATCACTTTAAGTGCATTTAGTTAAATATACTTATGTACTTTTACTTAAGAAGGATTTTGATTGCTCAACTTTTACTCATAGAGAAGTATTTTACATCATGTTATTGGTAAATTTTAGCCAAATAAAGGATCTGAATACTTCCGCTACACTGAGTTATTATAGCAAAACCTTTACCAACCACACACTTGTTTTTATCGCTCCTAATGTTTATAAGGGCATTTACCTTCCCAGGTGAACTGTAGAGATGGAGGTGTTAAATGTGTGAGTAATATCCGAACTGATAGAACAAAGACATTAGGACTGAGAACTAAGCAGCTTTACATCAGCTCACTGTGTGTGAAAACTAGAGAGCCTGCTAAGCTGTGGGTGGTCAGTCATTTGGCCATGGCGTAGCAGACGTCTGGACTCTACCAATGTCACCCACTAAAGCTGCAGCTCCACAGACTGACAAAAACCATCATCAAACATCATAAATTATAAACAGCATAATTTTTGTCTTTTTATGAAAGCTTCTGTGCAAAACAAATCATGTGATGGTTAAACTTCAATTGTGTGGTGCATTGTGTGGTGCATGCCGTGCAAAAAGGGTTTTACTATCATCAATGACTGCTTTAATTCTTTCTGAGTCATTTGAACACATGGGAGTTTTTAAAACAATTAGCCCTGCTGAATGAGGCTCATTATGTGGTTAGAGGGTTCAGAGGAGAGGAAAAGGAAGAGAAAGGTACAATGGAGTATGATGGAGAGACCAGGGGGAGGAGGAGAAAGAAGAAAATTATGAATATGAGGTGAGAGACAGAAAAAGGAGACTAAAGAAAGAGCCAAAGCAGGATTAAATGAGGTGGAGGAGGAAGAATCATGTTGGAGAAGGACGCAGTGGTGGAGGCTCCACTTAGATTATCTGAATTAGACTCTACAGCACAGGGGTGTATGGGCTGCATCAAATTGTGGAAAACACTGCATGTCAATTATCAAAGACCCCAGGACCAGTTACCATCATGCGCTGATGTCAAGTCTACAGCCGGCTCTGGAAAAAAAAAAATCATATTTTTAAAAAACTAAACAGCTTAGAGCTAGGACAACTGAAATGTTTGAACAAATGTTTATCAGTAAAGAAAACAAGAAACCAGGAGACCAGTCTTTGAAGGGATCAGCTGCTGGCAGCGATGTGGTCCTATCACCTCCCTGAAACCTGTGGCAGACTCTGGAAAAGAACTTGATCCTGATCTCAGCTAAAGCCATCCAATCCACTCCTGCAAAAAGCAGTTGTACAGCAGCCCAGTCCCCAAAGGAAAAATTGGCATTGTATATTTATGCAAACCACAGATATGTTAGATTTGTGCCTTATGCGTATCATATCAAAGTTTGTGACGTAGTTCTACATATATGTGCGCTGACTTTCATGAGGAGGATGAGGGAATGATGGATGTCGTGACACCTAGGCAAGACAGCTGCCAAGCTGCAGACCACTGTTTGAGATCAAAAAACAATGAAAGTTTTTCTTTTTCTTTTCTTTTTTTTTTAGCAAGACATTGGCGGCATTTTCAGTGGCCACAAAACTGGTGTTGAACTCATGTTTCATGTTACTCAACACGTGTTTCTTTGCCAGGCATCGAAAAATTTCTGGCCATGATTGTGGCACCAAAATTGGGTATTTTAAGCCAAAACATGATCTTCTCCTAACCATTACTGATGGGTTTTTGTGCCTAAACTTAATCGTAAATTAACCACAGCAACGTAATGCAACGAAAAGTAAAGAAATGTAAAGTTTCAACATATCTGTTCCATAACAACACACAAATGTTACATATCCGTGGTTTGCAGAAACATACAATGCCAACATATATTTTGGAGATTGGGTTGCATACAGACTCAACAATCAGCAAATCATTGACATTAATCTTTATTTTTTTTTCATCCTTTTTTAATCCTCAAAATTGGAGGATACTGGTTTTTACAAAACGTTGTCAACCCCCAACTAGTCAAACACAGCAAATTGTTAGTGGCCCTAACTATGGCATTCTAGGTACCTGCAACATGCAACAGAGGGCCATGGGTCAGAGGGCTATATGGGGCTTACGCTCTACAGATAAGATAGAGGTCACCCCATACAGTCTTTTTGAAATAAACACATGGGACATGAACAGCAGTCTTCTGGGTGAAACTCCTGCCCAGTCCTGACCTGTCCACCACTCTCACCCCATCCCAATATGGACCCTCAGTCTTTATACCAATACCAATATTGCCATGGATGGGTTTACATTGAAGTCTCATACAGACACTCCAGGGTGCTTTGTGCATCACTATCAGGTGCTAAGAGGCATCACAAAGAGTCACATTTGATGACCCGGGAATGAGACTGTGTTGGTTTATCTATAAATCACAATCATATACAGTATGTACCAATACAATGTCCTCTTTCTTTCCACCTCCATGACACACTCCTTTCATGAAGAGGCTGCAGCACATCTTTTACCCACAAGTATTTCAAAAGGAAATGTGAAGCCAATAATTAAAACTCCAAAGCCTCTTGTAAGGAATTAATTACACTAACACAATCAGGAAGTAACATAAGGCATAAGCTTACACGTACTATAAAGTCTATAGCCAAGTTTGTGGCCAGTTTGCCTTCCAATTTTACAGCCCCCTCTTTAACTAAACCTCTGGTGCACAAAACAAAGAGCTGCTGTCACCGAATTTTCCATGCAACACCTTTAATCTAACTTGAGTGAGAACTCTTTCTGGTCTTCTAGCCTAAAATTTTCCATCCCGTTCATGTACTGTATAATTTATAGCTACTCTTTCGCACATGTTGCTACAGTATTTAGAGTGTATTGTGACATCATACTGCACATAATGCATACCCAGTGCTGAGACTGTACTTGCAGATTCACCTATTTATGTACAGTCTATATCAACTAACAGTATTCACTGGAATATATGTTTCATTATTTGGCACATCTGCATTATACATCAATGTTGCTGGCAATCTGTGGGTAAATACGGCATTAAAGATGACCGTGGTGCATGCCAGCAATCAGAAGCTGATGCAGTTATCCTACTGGAACAAAGAATATCATATGCATCAAGTAAACATCAAGTCATACATTTACTTTATAGATTTTTTTTTTCAGTGTCTAACATCCTCTGATGCGGGAAACATATTCTCAGTGGAGGGACTGAAGGTTCGTCCACTAACTCTGCTTAACATCACAAATAATCTGGCAAAGTTTCACCGCCAGCTGAACTACCAGTCATTCTTCTGAGTAGTCTGAGTGGAAAAAGGCGGCAGGTCAATGCAAAGCAGCTTGTTCCATGGATGGATGCTATTACTGCCAATATTCTGTCCAGAATGTGTCATACTGTGTGAGTGGGTGGGTAGGAGACTGTGTATATTACAGGCGTGATGTATTTTTGATAAAAAATGATTAATGTATTTTAAATTTGATCCTCAAGTTTCCTAAAGGCTGACAATAGATTTAGGCAAAGATGAGTTTTTTTCTTTTTATTCATTCATAAACAGCATAGCTATCCTTTGCAAGCTTGTAGTCCCATCCGGCAATGGTTTGTATGGTATCTAATGATTGATGAATGATGTTACATACTTAATGTAAAGTTACTAACTTAAGGTAAAGTTACATAGGGTAGGTTTAGGCAAGTCAAGTCATGTAAGTTAGGTTTAGAAAAAGATAGATGGTGACGACGTACATTAAATTAACTCAAGCTTCACAAGGTTCAAACACCGGTCTCCTGGGCGAAAGTCCTAGTGGATAGTGTTGTGTTTTGTCCACTACCCCAACTTGATTCCTCATGCAGACTACTTACTTCTTAACTCCCATCAATGCATTGCTCACATTATTGCAGCCTTCCCAATCACAATAGTTCTACACAAATTACTGGCTCATGATTACGTAGAATATATACAAATTTTGGTGCATTACTTTTCCTATGTGTACGTATAAACAGTGCATAAGAACAACCTGTTCCATTAGGTACTGATCCTTGTGTGTTGCCAAGTTGTTCTCCTTCCTCTGTCTTGTTTGGTGTATGGTGCTTATATTCTCATATATATATATTATATTAAATCCTAATAAAATGAGTCTGACCCTTTTAGATGTCTGTTTATGATGTGTTATGCCAGACAGTTGATAAACATGACCAGAGAGAAAAATAAGGTTTCTTTAATTTTTTTGGTGTGAGACTGTACCGATGTGTGCACTCCGTACTAAAGGCTCATCTAATAACAGATTAGTGTTTAAATAAAACCACAAACGCAAGTCAGGATAACCTGGGCTAAAATAGTTTTATTCTTTTATTTATCAAACTAAAGATCAGCCAGAAGTACAAGTTTTCTTCATCAACTAACTGCGGCTTACAAGTCAAGGACAGACAAATGTTAGGATGGCAGCAGTCCTGAAGAATGAGGACCACACAATTTAGCATCTGGACTGACTGATCTTGACTTTTGCAGGTAAATTTTCAAGCTTTTTCATTGTGCTGCAGCTAACAAGTAAATAGCTATGTATCCTGCAAGTGACACAAGCAGTGCCCTTCTCCGAAGTTACTTGATCACACTGATTTAAGAAAATCTAGCAGTTCTGCTTACTGTTTTACAACATTCCAACATAATCCTACAGTAACACAACCAGAGATGTAGGCCTAAATGAAAGCTACCTCTGTGGAAGTGGAAGAGCTAAATCTTTACTGGCTGACACATCTTAATCCCCTCACAATGTATAATATTGCTCAACTATAATACTCAGATACCTCAAAAACATTTGAGCTGTTAAACTGCAGTATGTGCAAAAACAGTATTAAGGATAAAAAGTGCACAGTCATGTCAGTGATAGGAATCTATCATATTTTGATTTGATCATTTTTAGTATTTCACGAAAAATACAGAAGAAAAATACGTCTAAAGCCCAAGTCTGTGCTCTCAGATGCAGAAGTACAGCCTTCCAATGGTTAAGGTCCAATGCATACAAAACGCATTAGACATAGTACACCACATGGGAGTTGTGAACAGATCTTTATGTCAGCCAAGTTGTGCAAAGTTGAAGACTCTGCAGTGCAATCTGTCCTTGCTGAAGTACGCTGTTGTAACATTGCAATTAAATGTACAGTAGGTAGGGTTTTGGGTAGGGTTTAGGGGTAAGGGTAGGCTGTGGGGTTAATGGAAGGCAGTGAAGTTGCAAAGCCCAAAGAAAAGTAGCGACCAGCTGAGAGGGACAAGCAGGGTATGATTCAGTCAGCTGCTGGAGACAGTTTGCCAGTAGGGAGCCATTAGCTAGCAAGCAACAGCGCTAAGCAGTGCTGTAATGTATTTGGCAGAGACAAAGCAGTGATGGCGTTGACTGCTGACGCACTGAGAGAAAAGCCTGGCTGCTTCTACCGTACTGCTGCTCTGCCCACATGTGCTATTCTCCTCTGCATGGATGAGAATTACTTCACTGAGAGGCACAACACAAGAGACACAGAAACAGAGAAAATACAACAGAGAGACTTTGTAAAAGAGTTGGTGAAGATTTTATATTACATGTTGTGTGGGAGTTGTGGCTGGGCAAGGTAGAGAAAAAGACAGTTTAAATACTTTCAGCTGTGAGAAAGGAACACAAGACAGTGGCAAGTTGTGATTGAGGCACTGGGAAATTACTATACTCTTGTGCACAGCGGCAGAAGTCCACACAGCTACTGATTTTAAAAGTATACAAGATTAAAAGCAAATCTGAAAATGATTTATGCATGGTCATAATTCAGAAATGTCAGAATGTACATTAAAAGGTGTATTAACAAATTTCACTAAGAAGAATACAACCATCCACATACCGTAATAATTTAGGACCCGTTTTCCCAAAACATAGTTAGATGGAAAATAGGGTATTTTGGGACTTCAGTGATATTTTTCAATTA
Organism: Epinephelus cyanopodus; assembly: GCA_026686955.1. Taxonomy (NCBI): domain Eukaryota; kingdom Metazoa; phylum Chordata; class Actinopteri; order Perciformes; family Serranidae; genus Epinephelus; species Epinephelus cyanopodus. The sequence continues at coordinate 14,761,813 of CM048919.1, forward strand.
ATTGTTAATTGTCTGTCCACTAAAATGTCCCCTTAGTTAGGCACTGTAAGTGAAAGTTAACTGTGCAGGCCTAAGTATCAATCATTTTTTCATACAGTATTCTATAACTCTCCACACAGACTGTAATCTAATTCTTTCACTTATATTCAACTTAAGTATTACGCTCTAAGAATAATGGTTGGCAAATTATGCAAATATATATTTTATGTTTTGTGTCATTAAAGGATACAGTAGGTGTTTGTCATTAACCAAGAGTCAGAGTTGTGTGGTTTCTTAGCCTGTCTGTGGCACCATGTGAGAACATACATTTTTAAGAACAGGTCACTAATATATAGATTTATTTTTCATCCATATTTAAAATAGGCTATGTCATTTCCTTAAACAGCAGGGCACTGTAGTTTTTACTCTCCCTCTCCCTTACCCTAATTATTCCAAAAGAGGGACTATTTTTTATCTGTGGATTAAAACCTATTTAGTGCTCCAGTGAGTAGTTCAGGAATAACACATGTCAGGCTTTGGCTACATAGGCAATACTTGTTCGCTGGATCCATTCATTGTTGGTTTTGGACTTTCATGCATAATGCAAGGCTTATCCTTTAATGCTTTGATAGATAATTTCACCTAATATATAGCACTAATGGTAATGCGAAGAACATTCTTAGTAACATCAATGGAAAAAGCAATTTGGAGCCGTGCCATTTTCAAAACTCAAGTTATCAAGGGCCGCGGATCGTGTAAAGTTTCCATTATTGGTGCCAGCAAAGACAGCCAGCAGAGGAAGTCTGACAGTGAATGAAGAAACACAGTAAAACAAACAAAGAGACAGACAGATTTTTCTCACAAGGTAATTCATATCACTAAAAGTGATTTAATGTCTGACTTTGAAAACAATTTTAGCAGCATTAGGACATCCACTTCCCTGAACCCAAATATTTGACTGTGACTGTATGTGTGTGTGTGTGTGTGTGTGTGTGTGTGTGTGTGTGTGTGTGTGTGTGTGTGTGTGTGTGTGTGTAGACTTGTATTCCTCATGTTGTGAGGACATGAATCAGTTTTTACAGTCACATTGTGGGGACTTGCCTTCTTTATGGGGACAAAATGCAGTGAAGTGATGGAAACATGACAGTGTGTGCTACTTTAGTTCTGTGTTAAATCAGACAAGTCAAGAGAAGGAGAACAGAAGTTCTTTATCCACTAGTGTATCAGAGGGTGGACCGTTGTCAGGGCAGAAGTAAACTTATTTACTAGATACTCACAAACCACACACACACACGCACACACACACGCACACACACACACACACACACACACACACACACACACACACAAACCGCACACACACACACACACACACACACACACACACACACACACATTTTCTAGCTAAAACAAGTCATCACGAGTCAGCCAAATCACTGTGATCACTGTGTCCCAAATTACGTGTGTTTGCACATGTTGGGCTGTATTTTTCTTGATGTTCATAAATTTATGTATCTGTATTCCCCCTGTAGTTTTGGTTGCACACACTTATTGTAACACACATGAACACATACAGTTTTCTATTAGGCGCCCTAGATCCAAATCCGTGCTTGGAATGGCCGTCTGGGAATTCTGGCAAAATTCAGATGGGTTGACTCACCTTTGGACTGCGCACTTTCTCACAACTTACTTATTTACTAATCATAGCATATTGTTTCATTTAAAAAAATAAAAACTGAGAGGTGTATCCATTATATTGCAGTTCACATAAAAGTTGGTGCTGGACTTCGATCTCTCCAAAAGTAATAATTCAAATTTCTCCCATTTCCCACAAGTCTCTTAACAGCATTTCAGAGAAAGGTCTCCTATACACAGAAGTGATGCGTCATTGTGTGAGCAGTGATGACCCCTGCTAGGCTACTGTCCAGACAAAAACGGCCATTTAAAGAAACTTAGATCAAATTAAAGCCAATGAAAGAGAGCAAAATTACACTAATGGCCATGGTAAAGCTCACATGGTACAAACAGAAGTTATGACTTTACTGTTGGTTTGTCATAAAGTTATAAAGTCATGTTACTGGCTTGTTTTATAGCTTTATGGCTTTAGCAAGTGAGGCTTTTATTGATTTTGGTGGATGATGTGGGCCAGGTTTACTCCAAAATGAATTGTTGAATTCTTTTCCTAAACCAGTAATTTATGTGCCCAAACCTAAAGATGTCCGACCATGATTCTTTTCCTAAACCTAACCATAGTTCCTTTACGCACCTAAACATAACCTCCAGAATAAGTATGTAACTTAACATTAAGTACGTAACATCATTCATTAGGGCACTTATTTGTAGGATATCATATGGACCATTGTGTGTGCATTTTCATAGGATATCATATGAACAATTGCATGACGATACATTGACTCATGGCCCCTGGTAACATCAATCATTGATTATATGTCCCCACACCAAAGATCCATCATATGAATAAATGAAAATCTGGATAAAAACTCTGACACCAGCAAATTGAAACAATATTTGTTTTTATTTGGCACAACACAAAAGTGCTTTACGATAACACTGCCCATGACTAGTTTGGCATGAAAACAACCTCATGGTTCATTGTTGGTCGCATTCATAAAACCTCGGAATAAAACCTCTCTTTATAAGTGTATAAAAATGACCCTCAGTTTTTCTTTTGTTATTGCTCAGTAAGGCACCTTACAATTTTTCAACACATCATTTGCAGATAATTACATTTTGTGCAAATGTTTTCGATTAAAGTTTTCAGTCTGTATTGGCTTTATTGTTGTATTATGGATTCAACATACCGTTGGTTAGTGTTTCAACACTGCAGAAAAATTAAAGCCTAGAAATAATGTTGACATGTTATATATATTAGAAAAAATTCTAAATGTAATGTTGTTTTTGCAGTGTAGGCATATGAAACATTAGGGGTCTTATATAACAGAGGACATCTTGCTAAGTACAGAATCCTATAAACCACAGAATATTTTTTACATAAATATGCTGGTTTTCTATCTAAGTACAAAGTACAAAAACACAGGTTCATCACTTCTCTTGAAATCAATAACTTATCCCTACAAATTGCATTTTTATTGTTGTTATTGCAGACAAACCCCCCAGCTCATAATTTCACATTGTTTGGTCAGATATACAAGTCATTGTCAGAACAGTTGAAAGCACAACAAATACATTTTCCCATTTTTCTTATAAAAACATGAGTGAAAATAAAGAATCTTTGGTAGCTAAGCAAAAATAGAATAAAAATGTCTACATATAAAATGCATCGAAATACAAAGTAACAAGAAGTAAACGGCTACAGCAAAAGGCCGACAAGGCAGAGAAATCCAGCTTTGACTTAATAAGAAACTGCGTATAAAAAAAGGACACCTTTATATTTAATATCACAAACAGATCATAAATTACTTGAGACCTTCAGAATGCATCAGTCTTTGGACGGCATCCTTATGCCTTGATACAATGCAAAGAGAACCACTGAGGTATTTCATCTTAATTACGTCAAGCATCATGCTGGACGACAAGACAGACATAAAAGTGCATAAGTTATAAACTCATGTCTGCTCCTGGTCTGTAGCAAACACTGGACTCGTTTCATTCCAAAATGCTGTTGCCTTCCATCAAGTGCCCTTATTCAAATTCCTGTTATTAGGTAGTACTTTTCTCATTTGGTGCTTAATGCATTCCTCTTACATTTGCTTCTTCCCTTGCAAATAAGGGAAGCAGGAAGCAAGGACTAGAAGGGATGTCACTACACTATTCTCAATACAGTATGTGAAAGAAAGGAAGAGAACAAGGGCATATGGAAGGCAAAAAAATAACAAAATCTTTGGACTGGAACATGTCCACCGTGTCTACTTGGTGGTTATCATTCAACTTGGTAGAAAGAAATACATTAACAATAATAGTGTTAAAACCATTTTTGCAACATACTATTCATAATAAAAAAAAAAAAAAGAAAAACAAAAGTCATTGTTTCTGTAAAAAATAAAACAGTCACAGCAGCAATGATTCACCGTCTCTCTTCTGGTCACATGTTCACCTGGTCACCTGATCCGGAGGAGATTATATCTACCAATCAGTGATCAGTTTGAGATTCTTCACTTTGTAAACGTCAAGAAAAAATACTGCATTCACGTCATATGGGAATAACAAAACTTGTAAGCTCCAGACATTCAAACATAATGGATTTTGCAGCCCCTTAATAGCATGAATGGATACTTCTTTGGATGCCTCACCTTTTCACGTTCAACATACAGTACAGGCACCAAAGTGAGCAATGTGTTTCATTTTAAACTGCATTTCAAGAATTGTAATGTCAAGGACAAACACAACCTGAATCAAATAGCTGTGCGTTGCCATTGAACTTTAGGAGATGCAATTATGAATTGACTTAAATGTTACACAAAAGTTCCTCTGTTGAAATAGATAAATACATTAATAAATGTATGAAGACTATGAGAAAGTATCTTTCCCATATGACATGAGTGCAACAGAAGAAAGAGAGCAGCTTTTTTAATTTTAAAGCCCTTTCTGTACCCTTTCACTCTTTGCAAATTGATACCATAGTTCTTCCTAAGAGATTTTAAAACACCAGAAAGGTAAACCAATGCTTTGCCCTCAGAGCTAAGAACTTTGAAGTTGTTTCATTAAATCTTTAAACTGATGCAATATAACTTCTTAATTTTAGGGTTTTAATGGTAAAGTGGCTAACCTCACCTCTTCACAAGATCCAGAGACCATCCAGATAATTTCAGATTACAATTACACTAACTAGATTGTAATGGCAGTAGTCTCTCTCAAGACCTTTAGGAGTTAAGAATATAATCCTTGACAGTGGAGACAGCCTGGCATGGCAGGGCACAAGTTTGACTTCAACTTGAAGCTATGTGTTTGTTTGTTTTTTTGTTGGTTTTTTTGTTGCTTCTCTTGGTGGAACAATATGTAGATTTGCTTATAGTCAGGCTGTAATGACATTTCTTGGAGACACAATGATGCTCTGGAGGTAAAATATTCTCACTGGCAATGGCTTCCTCAGAAATATTTCATAGGGGTGGCCAGATGGGACCACTGAAAATTTCGGGATGGCACACCAAAACCAAAAGCAATAACTGAATTTCAGAAATTCTATTAAGGTTTCGACGTTTAAAGGCTTATTGAAAACTATGTCAGTATGAGAGTTAAAAAAAAGGGACACAGATATGCATTGGTTTCTTATTTAACAGTTAATTATATTAATTATCTAATGTGCGCAGAGTAATACCTTGGCCACCCCCTTGGCGGTGCCACTGCTTACTGGTCAAGTTAAACCCCAACGGGTTGTGATAAAAATCCACAGTTTCTTTGGCTGGGTTGCAAATGTTAAACTGGAGCCCAGTGGAAGTGACATGGGTAAGAGGTAGCTAATATTACAAAGCCTAGCACTCTTGCTGCCAACTGCATTATATTCAACCATGCCATTCTGACTTATCAGAAGTTTAGCTAGTTAGTTTACAGCATCTGACATTTAACTAAACATGTTAGATCAAAAAAATGTGTTAAGCTAAGTAGCTAGCATGCTTATGTTCCAAGATTGTGATAACTATGGTCATGCATGAACCGAAAGAAAAAGCAGCCACTGCCATGTTTTTGCCATTCAAGTTTGGAAAAAACCCTGGTTCTTTGCCCATTTTGGTTGAACTCAACCAATTTTGCCTCCAGAGCTGCTCTGCATCTGCAAAACATTTGTATAATAACAACATGGTGTGAGTGAAAACAACCCATAAGAGAGTTCAGTGGTAAATGATGACAGTAAGTCATACATCCAGCACCATGTCATAGTGTGTTTCCTTCTTCCTCTTCCCACACTTATTTATAAGAACTGTATACAACGTCAACAGTATGACCCAGTAACTGGCATAGACGACTGCTCCTATGACCAGAACAATCTTTTCTGATTCAGGAAAGGGTTTTCTAGTCTGTAGGATTACTGTGTAGATAATCCCAATGAAGAGAATGGTGAACCAAACTGATATAGGAATCAGACCAATGAAGTTCACTACTATTGTTTTCCTCCCAGATGTCCCCCATCCAGACTTGTTGATGGTTGCTATCGCAAACATTTTGGCTGGCAACAGGCTTGACATGTACAGTACGGAATAGAACGACATAAACACCATGACAATGTTACCTCTGAGGCAGCTGGCAAACGAGGCCTTGATCAGAGCCACCGCCTGCACAATGAGCAGAAACAACAGAATATTCCAGAGCCTTCCTTGGTAGAAGAGTTGGATCGCAGTGGCGATGAGGAAAAACGGGAAGAAGCCCGTGATCACAGCCTCATAAGTCATCCATAGATGGTGTTTGTGGAACCACATGGAATTGTATAGCCATTCTCTGAAATATGACTTACTCCATCGAGTTTGTTGATTGAGCCACCGCAGGTATGTAATTGGCGTCTCGGTGAGGCACTTGGATCGAGCAGTATATTTGGTTGCATACCCAAGGCTTAGAACTCTGTTGGTGAGATGGCGGTCATCCCCAAAACTGCAGTGGGATCCCATAAAAGTCTGATTGTACCAGTCTTCAAGGAACTCGTGCAGGAGAGAGTTCCGGTACATTCCTAAAGGCCCACTGATGCACTGCACACAACCAAAATAAGACTGGCAAGCCCGCTCAATGTTAAAGGCCATCCAGTACCGCACGCTGCTCAGGAAGGAGATCCATGACTCATATTTATTGAGGATCTAAGGAAGAAGTGTTGGAGGAAAAGTTGGAGGTTAACCATGAAAATGTAATCTATATGAAATATTCAGTTTGTAAAATTTATCACATGGAATGAATGAGAAAATATTCGTAGTTATGTAACCAACCTGCACATCTCCTCCAACCCCTCCCACCATGGGGTCTTCTTCTAGGACCTTCACCATCTCCACCGATGATGCTGGGTCCAACATAGTGTCAGAGTCACACACCTGAGTAAAACCCACAAAATAAACACTGATTAACCAGGGTTATAGGGCCAAAGGTCATCTTTTATTGTCACTTTAAAAAGACACACATCCTGGCAAGTTTTTTCCCATAGTCATTTTGCCCATGGACGTAGCTACTGTGACATCCCACATTAGTTTGTGGATTCCCACTTGGAAATTTGAGTTCAGCATTTTGGACACAGCTTCTAGGTGCCATGCAGGGAACTGCAGTTTTTGACACTCCCGCATTGGTTCATTTTTCAGTTCCGGACATTGCCACGTGTTTTTTTTTTTCTTAACCAAATCGAGGGTCTAAGGATAGAGGGTGTCATGTGCTGTGTTGTAAAGCCCCTTGAGGCAAATTTGCAATTAAAGGCTACAGAAATAAAACTGACTTGTCACTTGTAACCAGTGAATGATCTCCTGCAACCAAGATTAACTGCTTAAAACTAAATCACTACCCACTGACCCCTTATCTTAGCTCTCTCTATTTTCTTCTATAAATGGTATTTTTCCTCCCTAACAAAATCAGGTGATGAAAACAAACCTAGAGCCCAATCCCCCAGTAACAAAACACATCTGTTACAGGCTGAGCCTGATGATAGTAAAACCACAAACAGCACTGTCCCTCCTTTCTTGAAGAGTACTGGCATGATTTCTGGCAGCGCTGCAGTAAGTTCTTTTGAAATCTCTGTTAAACAGGAGGTTTCTGGCAAGCTGTATCCAGCTGCAGGTGTTAGACAGCATCGTTTCAAAGGGTGTTTGAGCCTCAAGTCCCTTTTTTGTGATGCAAACTCATTAGAACGGTTCCAAATGTTATTAGAGAAATAATGTTTCTGTTCAGTTTTACTCATGTCTTTAAGTAATACCACCAGCTGAATATTACAGACCAAATATGACATGATTACATTCTGTGTTTTGGCCAAACAATTTAAGTTACATGGTTTCATATTTCTTTTCTGGATACGGGATAAAACTCAGTACTTCATTAGCTTGTGTGTTTCCAAGCTTGGCACTGTGATTAATGCTTTTAGCTCCTGTTTATATTCTCAGCCGCACCACCACCACCACACAGTATTGGCATTAACACACTGTATTGGCCAGCCAAACACCCTTGGGAACTAGCTTTTCCAAATAAATAATTTAGGTGTCCTTAACAGGTCTGTCTCAGTCAAGTTAAACTCTAACCTAGTTGATAAGTTTTTCACCAGCAAACAGATGCATACCAATGTGACCTTTCTTTGAAAACAGTTTTGGGTCTTGACTCTGAATACCACTCATGTAGATGATGTAACACTCAGCTCTGTGAAACAGATCTGTTATTACACTTAGACATAAGCTACTGCTGCCCTCCTTCACGCTACACTTCACAACACGATGCACACAGCCACTGTCCGTCTAAAAGCAGCACAAAAGACTCTTTGTGGACCCCATGTTTGGTTTGGCAGAGCCCCCCCTTCCCCTCTCCAGCCATCTCTTTCTCCATCTCCCTTTCAATGCCATCTCCAGCTCACACTGATGTCAGCTGTCCTTGTCTTACCTGTGTGTTTGTACATCATCCATTTTATATGTTATGTAACGGTGTCAAATTTACACCATTGACACTATTGTTCCCCCCTTCCCTTAGTCTCTCTTTTGTTTTTATGCATTCAATCTAGTCATGTCCACAATCCATCCTTCCATCCTTTACCACTCCTTTATCTCCCTTATTTAAACCCCCTTATTAACAACCATTTCTAGTGTCAGTAACTTACCTGCACATAGTCCATGCTCCTCCCCAGTGCTTTGAAGGCTGTATACATGACCTCTCTCTTCCCTCCCCACTTCTGCATGATGCACACACACTTGTTGTTCAGCACCAGCCTGGAGACCTGCTGAAGGCTCTCAGCGTAGCTCTCATCTGTCTCCTCTGGCCCTCTGCTGTGATAGTTACTCCGCCACACGTATGTGGCTGACTTGTCCCATCCCATGATCTCTTTAAAAATCTCCATCATGTACAAGTCGTCGTCCGCGTTCCCATCGATCACCATGATCACTTTGATCCCTGGGTATGTCAGCCTCTTCACTGACACCAGGCATTTCCTCAGGTAGTTTGGGTCCTCTTGATATGCTGCAATGCACAACGCCAAGGATTTGTTGAGTTTGATTGGCGTCTCTAAGGACCGCCTCATGTTCCGATGTTCTAAAAGCAAAGAGACTCTGGATGATGAGGTGGACGACCAAGATGGCACCATACAGGCCAAAGGATAGGTGATTGCGGGCTGTTGTGAAGAACTGGTAGCCCATGATGTAGGCTGTGGAGATGCCCACCAGGAGGGACACGCCAAACATGGTGGTCCCAAAATATCCGCAGGTAGGTGAGGACTCTTTCACACCTCATCTGGTGACACAATGTGGAGAAAAGGGTTACATTCAGTCAATGGAGTACAAAAATTGTAGGACCTTTGTGCATCAATTACATGCCTAATGCAATGGGATGAATAATTTTATTTCTGTTTTACTTTGTACAAACATCAGATGACCATTCTATGATTAGGAGAGGGTAAATGAAAAAGAAAACATTTATGTTAACATATATATAGTAGTTTTTCACATGGTGTACCCGAAAAACACTAACTTCCATACCAGAAATGAAACGTATTAAGCATTACTAAGATACAACATATAAAATAATGCTTATTCGCAGCTTTTCATTAAACTCTATGGCACACATAACCTTGTTTTATTACAACAAACCCAGGTTGAGAGAGTAGTAAACTTTCTCCTCCTTTTTTTACTCCCTCATTCCCCCTCTCCTTCCCTCTTCCCCTTCCCAAAATCCTTATCTAAATGTCAGACAGTTGTGAGTAGCCGATTGTTCCAACTCTCCTTTAGTGTGGGTGGGCGCACATTACAAGATTTCTTGACCTAATTAACCAACAAGCTGGCTGCCCCTGCCAAATGTCCAAGTGCTCTCTAAATGCCTGGGAGAAACTATTATGATATTTTTTTCTTTCTTTTGTGTTGTAAAGAAAGGGTTGAAAAAGATGTTCAGGACCCAGACCATGACGGATTATTCTGTGTGTCTTTATGTGGGGACAAGTGAGGAACATTCCCTGCTTTTGTGTCTAAACTGTGTGCGACATGAACCCCGCTGCACAAAATCTTCTGCTCAGAATGCTGAAGTTTCTTTCCAGCCCTCATTATGTTGCTACCGCCATCTGTTTGGCAGACCAACGGAGACCCACTCAGCGTGGCTCAGCTCGGCTCAACGCAGAGCGGACCACCCTGTGATGTCATCTGTTTATATCTCCGTGGGAAGAAGAAGACAAGAGCCTTTTAGATTTTCTAATGCTGCACGTGTGCTTCTTCCCCTCTGTGTCTCCCCATAAAAAGTACAACAAGAACATAATTTTTGGGGCTAAATAGATACAAAGATAAAGATGCACAGTTAGCAGAGGAAGGGTATAATGTTGTATTGCTTTAAACAAAATAAAAAACATGCTTTTTTAGCTTAGCGAAAAAAAGACTAACAGGAGTTTGATCCTTTGACATTATGGAGATCAAAGTTTGCTTCTGGTACATATTTATTAGCATATGTCATCATCGTATATCATTACCTGTAAGTTACGCATCTAAGTTTAGTCAAGACGAGCAAGACATGTAAATCAGAACAAGCAATAAAGTCATCAAAAGAAGAGTACACAAAGCCCAGCAGTGTTTGTGACTTGGCAAGAGGTCTTCACACCACACCTAAACACACAAGACAGATGGAGGGAGGCAGAGAGCAACAGACAGCGAGAAGAAGAGAAAGACGTGTAAAGACGGAAGTGAAGAGGGGCAGAGGAGGGCAGAGAGAGAGAGAATGAAAGGAGGGGCAGGAAAGTGGGTAAAAGCAGATGACATTGAACAGAAAAGAAGACTGATATTTAGAAAGACTGCAAGAAAGAACAAAGCAAGAGACACTGAGAGCAGCAGAAGCAGAGAGAGAGAGGCAAGGCTGAGAGAGAGGAATATGCACACACACCCCTTGGCTCAGACATAATGCCTTGTTCATTTGATCGGTGGATGAGAAGGCCACAACCAGTGTTGCAGGCCTCCTCTGGCACGTGGCAAGGCTCTTAACGTCAGCCGCTCATTTACAAGACCCCTGACACACACGCTACACACACGCACACACACACACACACACACACACACACACACACAAATGCACATATAAAAGCTTATTACACCAGGGAAGAGAGAGGAGTGTGTGTCTGTAAAAAATACGCATTTTTTAATTGCGTTAAGCTGAGGGTGCGTTTCACCTTAGACCTCCTTTGGTTTGTGCACTACAGTGTGTGCGTCTAATGTTTTACAACTATATAAGGTAGTGCAGAACAAACTCTCTAACCCTGTCTCCCTGCATCAACTTTATATGAACTCAGCCGCTTAGGAGAAGACATATTTCACCATAACTATGCCTAATGATTTGTGAATTGTGTTTGGGTTATAGATTATATTGTTAAAAGGTATTTGGTGTAAGGGATGGAAGTCATTGCAAATCGTTTGATATACCCTCACGACCAGGGCGTGACAGACACATTCACACATACTGGGAATTTACAGGTTCCATTTCACCCAACCTGCACATGTTTGGACTGTAGGAAATATGAGAACTTGGAGGAAACCACTGCAGACACATGGAGAACATGTAAACTCTACACTGTGTTTGCTGCTTTTTGAGGGTTTGTTTATTTACGATCCGCACTTTGGTGATGATGAAACGCTTGCTCTGGTTAAAGGTTTGTGGTTAAAATACAAAACCAAATTTTTTAATTCAACTCAGGTCATAATCCTCAGATGTAAAGTTTTTGCTCTTTTCTCCCTGCAGGTCAGGTTTGTGCTCAGTTTTGTAAAATTCAGTGGTTCTGAGCAAAAACACACAGCTCAGACATTACCTCTTGTTCGGATGCTTTGCTCTTCATAGCGTCTCATACACCCCTGAGCACATGATCCAATGCAAAGGTCAAGACTAACAATTAGCTCAGAGTGCAGGATTATTAACTGCAAACTAAAAACTATCAGTCATGATGGTCATCCAAACTTGGCCCCAGCCCCTGAGATATAAAGCCTCTAATCACAAGAGCATCTGTGACAGAGAAGGTCTCAGTGACATATGTGAGAGTGTATCTACGCATGTCAGTATATGACGTGTGAGAGCAAGCTGAAGGTGTCATTAGCACATGTGGATGATGTCTGTTTGTTTTTATATCTTGGTACAGTTGACCTAAAGAGCCCAATCACTACCTCTCTGTGTGTGTCCAACCCTACAGTGACCTTGGGTTGGATGCTTTCACAGTCCCACTCTAACGTCATTAAGAGTCTCTTGGGTAAAATTCTCACTGGCTCTGTCTCAGAGGTAATTTTACAAAAATGTTAAGGTTCACTTGGATACAGAGTAGACGGTGGGTTAGCAAAAAGATGCACTGATGAATGAATGAAAGAGATGTCTGTGTCCTCTGGTGAAAACTCCATTTGGCTCAGTTTGAAACAAGATTACAGTTTTACGTGTCTTGCCGAGATTTAACAGTCAAAACAATGGTTTAATAGTAACTGGCGTGAGTACCTAGGCTAGATGGGAAAATGAGTACGTGCCCAGACACCACTGACCAATGTACTAAACCCTTCAAACTGTAACAGAAGTGAGATGTTGATAATTGTACTTCCCACTGTTGCACTCACAGTGAAGTAGGAACATTTCTGGAGACGATTCAAACATGTGATCTGTTTTAGTCATTTGTGCTATATGATCCGAGGTTATACCCCTATTAAATATGAATAGGCCTTCACATACCCTTTATGTAGAGCAAATGTTAACTGTACATTGTGTACTGTTGTGCACAGTTTATTGTTTAACTCAATTATACCATATTACCATACCTCTAACATGTCTTACTGAAATCTTTACTGTACTTATACATACTTCAATCATTTGTGCATTTATATTAAACATATGTCCAATATGTAAAGGATAGCTGGCACTGAGTTGTGTGGTTACTGACAAACAAGACCAAGACTCATGGTGGGGTTACCACAAATGTGAACCTCATGGTAGTGCCAGAGGGGATGTCAGGGGACCACCAGAGTCAGTAGGATTCATTGTCTGGGAACCATGAAAATGCAGACAAACATGTTAAAGACATGTAGGAGATATCATACTGGATGAATCAAAACTCTGAACAAGTCTTGCTAGAGGTAAAGTCAGGGGATCATCCACCAAAGTCAACCTGATTCATCCTCTGAGGACCATGATTGTCCATACAAGATTTTATGGCAACCTGTCCAATAGATGTCAAGATATTTCTGACTGTACTTCTGTGGTGAACCATCCAAACATGAGATCGGCATTGCTGTCCATAGAACTGGTAGCATGGCTGACACAGCAAACTCAAAAAACAGTTTTCAACACCATGTATTTATGTAAAAGTAATGTATGTAATAATGGCCCTCAGCCAGTACAGATACAACAGCTTTCATGGGTATAAGAACAGGTATTCATCAACTTTTATCAAGTCTTTTAAAAATCTGTGTGTAACTGTGTGTGTAAAAAGTTTGACAGTGCATTGAATTAAGCATATCAGCACTTCTGGAACATGAGGAACTCTGTGACCCATATAGGTCCTTTCGTATAAGTAGTGATTTAGTAGAGACATGAGAATCACCCCATGCTGTAACAACTCTTATGTATGTTACGCAACAGTGGATAGATGTCAGAAATATATGTGGTTTGTCTGCTTAAATGTTGTCTCGTTGTTGCAGCTGAATGCTGGCCCTGTGTGCACGTGTATCTATATGTGCAAATGTGTGAGCTAAGCATAATATGAACAGTACATGTGCTTAGCCAGCGTGCACATGCACACAGGAAGGGATGTATGTGTGTGAGCGTATGTGCGCTGCAGAGAGGAAGAGATGGTTTGGCAAACTCTCAGGAGAGCAGTGGAATCCCTGTCAGCGGGGTCCCAGTTCCAAGGCCTGTGATGGAACGTAAAATCTAACAACGCTCGCCAGACTGTGTGTGAGTGTGTGTGTGTGTGTGTGTGTGTGTGTGAGTGTGTGCCTTTATACAGTAAGTATATGTGAATGTGTTTGTGTGTGTGTGTGTGTGTGTGTGTGATTACTGTATGCTCTGCACAGGCAGTATAAATCTAAAAGCGGAGCCAAAAAAGACAGCTTGCTGGTCCGTGTGGAGCTGAGATAACATAAAGCTTACATCTTTATTGTGACTCAGCAGTCACTGACTAGAAGTGTAACATTCGTAAATCAGCTGTTGTGGCCAGATGAGTGCTGTTCACATATAAAAATTTAATGTTGCTCTGAAGAGTGAACCAGCTCACACCTGTGGCTGGTATACTTTGGGTATGGATACAATATAAGACTGAGAATGGGCTACATTTCAATAAACTGAGGGCATATTTATGACAGTGACATTATCTCTATCAATCTACAATATATACAGGCAACTGTGAATATGTCAGTGATATTTATGGGTAGCTTAAAGCGTCTTAGTGTTGATCCATTAAAAAAATATTGGACAAAATCTGTGTTATCACCAGGACTGTATCTGAAAGTATGAGAAAAACAGACCTGCTGAGGTCATATACACCTTTGAAATCTCAAACCCATGATGTCCTGCCAACAGAAAACGCACACATGCAAAAATGGAAAGATACATAGTTTGGAACCTGAACAAGCAATGCACATATGGGACCTGTGTGTGCATTAGTTTGTTTGTGCATGTGTGTGTGTGTATGTGTGTGTGTGTGTGTGTGTGTGTGTGTGTGTGTGTGTGTGTGTGTGTAGGGGCAAGGCTGGAAAAGACCAGGAAGCATTTTAAAGGCATTAAAATGTGGAGATGGCCCTCGTGACAGTTCTAGCAGGATGCAGGAAAAGGCTCACATGTTCCTAAGCAGATGATGAGACAGAGGAGAGGGAGCGGCTGGGAAAAACTCGAGAGTTGGCTGCCGACTTATAGGCGAGACGCACTTGACATAATCAAGGCCGGCTTGTACACTTCTGGCTTGCTTTCATGAGCTGCTTTCTAAAACGGGGTCAACTTTATGCATGATAGATTTGTTTCAAACAATCAAATCTTAGTCAGATGAGTCTGCAAAGGTAATGTGAATGCAGAATTACATGGCAAAAATATGAAATAGGCTATAAACATAGAGTATTTTTAGAATATGGATGTAAAATCAGAAACAGCCATGTAGCTAAATCTGAATTTTACTCATCTTGTATTGCTGCAGTTAAACTGGTACTTCACCGTTTTAGCCCAGTATGAATGAAACTGCACACTCTTACTGAACCGAAAGGTCATGACAGTTTTCAAAGGCGCCGCTAGGAAGTCACTAACCCTCCTCACTCCTCCCCTTTCTCCTCCTCTTCCTTCTCCTTCTCATAAACCCCCCATGTGGTCACAGTGCGCTGTTGTTGCGGGAGCGTTGTCTTTATAAGAACCAGAGCTAAACTGTAACACCACCCACTGCGCTTACGCCACACTGCTCCTTACATGATTGGAATCAGGTGGACAGGGCCACAACTGGCAAAGGTACAGCGTTACAACGTAACATGGGAGTTGACTTTTACATTCCCCATCTCCTCCTCTGTCTCTTTATATCCTCACCTTCTGTGTGCTATTAGAATCAGGTGTGATAAGGCTAGCAAAGACACAAAGGTTACAACATCCAAGGAGACTGTTTTGTGTTACTCAAACATCTTGTTCCTTTACCACAGCAGTTGGTGTTGCATCATTTCAGTTTTATTTGATGTAAAAGTAAAGGTGGGCAGTGAAGCTGCAACTCATTATTTAATAAAACACTGTGGTACATCCATTCTCAATTTTGAAGCCAAACTATGCTGTTTGGTATTTTGGCATGTTCCCCTCCCTTTGACTCATCCCTAGCTCTCTCTCTTTTTTGTGAATGAGCAGGAGGAAGTGATGCAGCCATACTACAGAGAGAAAGATGGAAAAGGGAAGAGCAGCAGGAAGGGATGGAGGAGAACTATATGAGGGGAAAGTAGGTTGTAATGAAGTGAGTTGGTGAGAGAGAGAGAGAGCGGCATGCAGACACCAAAAGAAGGAGGAGGGAATGACACTGTGGAGGCACGGTGGTGGACTTGGCTGAGTCCACTGCCAGCTGAGGCACTGGACTCCTGCCACTGTGGCAAGCTCCAAGATTTTCAGCCAAATTACAGATGCGACTCAGTCGAGAATGCCACTCCTCTGTCAGGTTTTGTGTTTGGTTTCTTTCTTATATGGAATTTTCACAATAAATATCACAAAAGCCCCTGTTTGGTTTCTCCTGCTTCTGAAGGCCAGAACATTTCTGCCATAAAAGTTTTAATTTTTTTTTCCCAGCCACTCTGTCATCCATTAATCCGACACTCTCTCTTATCTGACTACAGACAGTTATCAACAGTGCTAAAATTACTGGCTTCCTCCCTACATGGGAGAAAATTCTATTCAAGCACTCTATTATCACAGCTAAGAGATAACTTAAGAGACGGAAACCCAGAGGCAGGCTGAATGGCTGAATGAAATAATAGTCAGAGGTATTAAGGAAGAAAAAGATTTGACTGTGATTGAAGTTTTAAATTTCTGAACTTTTGTCATCTGATTTTTTCAACAAGATGTACCGTAAGTAATATAGCCACTAAGATCAAAATAAAAATCTCCAGGAGCCAACTATATCTGCTGTGCTGCAAACACAGCTTGCTTTATACAGCTCCTGGGTTACTTTATGGTATACTGTAACTCCTGGACCTATGCATTAACACTGGCATCAGCCTTCCCTGTGAGACCCTGTGACTCAGTATGAGGTAGTGGGAATCTAACTCAGAACCTCACTGACATCCAAATTTTCACTTTTACTGGCTGACTGTAATGCTGCTTCATTGCTACTTTACCAAGGGAAGCTGGAAAAAAAACTGTGGCATTAATGCAGAATAGATGAGGTAGGTGGTGGTGCTGTGGATGTTGTGTGCTGGGAGGGGCTGCACATACACTATGCACTCTATGCTTAACTTCAGTAGTTATACCATGCTGGCCCCAAGGCCCTATACACTGACAGACCCATGCTGTGAGCAGTAATGGCACGTGAGACGTGTTGTGAGCCCTAATGGAGACCAGCCATGGAATGCCTTCCTCTGTTAAGTAGTAAACTGCTCTGTGCGCTGTGTAGAAGAACATCCTGTAGCACTGATGAGTCTATAGACTGAGTCACCTATTGAAGTGTGCAAAAAAGCTGGTTTTCTTCCTGTTCTGGCATCAGCAGCTATAGTAGGCAACCTTTGTGGACTACCCACATTGCTGCACATACGTATTAAATCTCTCTTTGAGTGCTTAATGTTCCACTAACAGGCACCAGACATGAATTGCCCCCCTCACAGTGGCACACTGAGCCAAATGCTCAGCAGAGGAGCTCCCTCGAGGGCTCAGATTAGGGACAGTATGTTGGTATTACTCCGGATACATGCGTGCATTGACAGAGGGCACTGATTATACAAAGAACTCCTGTTCTTAAACTATTATTTTGAAATACGATGTATGTCATACATATTGATGCATTTTAAACAAAGTAAATGCTCATTAGTGGCTACCGTAAGTTTCTCCAGTGGTGCAGTAGTACATATTCTTTTAAGAACGCACTGCAGAAGTGCAGCTAATATGAAGAACATGTGTTAGGTAAACCATATCAGTGTTTCAGATAGGAAAAGCCAGCAAGTTTAAGTTTCTACACAATAGAGAGGGCGGAGAACTCTCATGCTGATATATTTGTACTGACAGTGAATTAAATGCTTCATCACTCCCTACAGGTGGATGTCCCGGTGGTTGCAACATGCACTGTGTGAGCACTAAAATGCATTATGAAAGGAAAACCTAGCCAGGTCAGTAGAAAGAGGATTCCATGTGTAGGATAGAAACTCTGTACTGCACATGATAGATCTGTGAAGGAATGTTTAGACATCCAGCTTGCAGATGGGCATTCCTTGTGTGGGTTTTTTATGAGCCACTAGTTGTATCTGCACAGAGAGAGAGATCAGGGTAGGTGGATGGAGAGTATGTCGAAGGGGTGTGACAGATGTTCATTTGCATTCATTTACATGTGCATAATGCATGTTGTGGGTGTTGAGGGAAGTTATAATGCCAACAGTTAGGCGAGAAATGTGCAGACATTTTGTCCAGACTGCACTGTGTTAAGGCAGCACCTGCATAAGCTTCCCATCATGTTCCATGCATCTATACATCTGTGATTCATAGCACAAGATTGGTCTTAAGGTTAGAGGGGCTGGATGTACATTTTACCTCCACCCAGCCACTCAGAGCACATTAATATGAAAAATTATTACATTATTATCTAAAACGCGAAGGTCATTCAGTTTTCACATGTGCACAAAAAGCTCTGTCACGTTTGGTATCAAATTACGCGCTCCGACACGAGGCACGCTGAACGTGTCCAAATCCAGCCTTCCCATTGGCTCGCAAACCTCAAAGAATGACGTGCGAATGTGACGTCATCAATTTAGTTTATTCTCAGGCTGACGGTGATGACTGGCTCAGCTAAGACCTGGTGAGGTTTTGTATGGTTAGAAGTCTAATCTGGGCGGACAAGTGTGACACATTTCCACAGCTGGCACTGGGGCAAGGAGGGATGCATTTGTTTCTGCCAGTTAGGACATATTAAACTTTTGAGACACATATTTTCTTCATTTTACTGTAAGATTTTAATACAGCAGTTAACATATATTGAAAAAGAAAAGAAAGGGCTTTTTAGCTTAACACCTGTAAGAGATGCTATTCGCGTTTTACACACGACCCATAAAGGCACATAAGGAAAAACAGCACTACTTTTGTGACAGCTGGCATGTCCCCCAACTTCAAGCATCACGCCCTTTACTGAGCCTAAATATTGGCAACATCCTTATTTATAATCATGACAAAAACCTCATATATCTTCTAAACGTGTTCTAAAGTGTGGAGCATCAATATGTCCAGAAATAAATACAATACAATTATTTCTGACTGGTTCCTGATGGAACATTTATCACTGTCTGTCAGCAAGCTGCAGGCTCACCAGACCAAATGATCACTGACCGCCTACCTTGAAGCAGCTGTCGTCCTCTCGTTCGCCCTTGAGGAAGGATGCGGTCAGCTCCGGCGGCTCTGGTACCGCTCCACAGGGAGAAAAAGTCTCGACAAAGTTTCAAAGGAAACTCGTGTAGTAATGAGTCTCATGAATCCGCTGACACTGATCCTCATTAATGAGAAGGAAAAAAGATAAGACGCACGTTCCTCTAAGTTTGCTCAGCTGGATGCTCAAACAAAAAAAAAAAAAAAAAAAAATCACGACTGCTTGTCTTCTCTAGTTTCTAACAGTCTGTCTGCAGCCAATAACTACACACCGCATGCTTCTTAGGTGTACAAATACAAACATCATGTCAGTCAACTTTGGCATCATTCATGTAAAAAAGTATAAATAAAGAGTAGACTATGCAAAAATGATAAATATTTTTCTCCATCAACTTCTGACAGTTTCATTCATTTCTCAAAAGTTTTTAAAAGTTACAAAAACGCCATCAACCCTGGCACCGTCAATGACACTCAATGTTTAAAAAAATAGTCTCCAGCTATGACTCTAATAATCAAATATGAATCAAATCATTTATAATTGCTGTCTTAAAGGGGTGTGTAAGTATTTCTATAGTTTCCCCCAAGCATCCAGGTTACACAGAGCGCAGAGAAGTGGCCAAAAGTCTCTCTGCCGCTGATGTCTAATTCCTTCCAGACGACTGTGTGTGTGTGTGTGTGGAGCCTCCTTTATGGCTGCTTCGGCTCCCAAACCCCTTTTACCGGGCTACAACAGATTGGCGTGTTGTTTTAATAAGAGGGGATGGTTTGGGGGGTATAAGGAGGAGCGAAGAGAGAGAGAGAGAGAGAGACACCCACTCATTCAAACTCCTGAGGTAGCGACAGCATGGAGAGAAAGAGAGAGAGAGGGAGGCTGTCCATTCAAACCTGAGCGCAGAGCAGGATTATAGCATGTTCCTGAGAGGCTGTTAAACCTCCATGTTTTGTCTTTAATTACCCATATACATAGTGTGAAAACTGGCACATGCTCAGTGTTTAGCACTGGGCTTTACGTAGAGCCAGTGTAAATTGCCTGACAATAAAAAATGATGCATATGATCAGAAATATTCATGCAAGGAGAAGTTTCTCACTGAGAGAACAGCTGGAAGCAGAATAGCAATCCAGACAGTCATCTGCGTCAGGAGCGCACATACTGTAGGCACGTGTAGACCGGGGCTTGGATGTTATGGAATTTCAGTCATTTCATTGATTCACTGGAGCGCAGTTCCCATCTTTGACCAGCAGGCAGTGCTGCACATTGCAGAACCCAGAGTCTGGGCTCTGGTGTACAGTGGCTCCTCTGAAAGGCGATGTAAAGGGATTATCCAACCAAAACCAGGAATCATGTCCCTCCTACCACCATGAGACAAGAAGTAACCATCATTATCAGGAACTCTTCTGTTATTCATGGAAATCTCTGCAGTTAGGAGAAAAAAGGATATCATACTGTTACTGCCTAGTGAAAATCTGGTTGTTATATATTTAGATCATCTGGATAGCCTATATGTGGCACTCAAGAAGGTAATTTAAAATGCCTTCAGTGACTTGTGGCTATTTAGTTATAAAAGCAGTTAAAACCATGTTTATCTGTTGTAGCTATTATAAGGCCTTCATCAGGGCAAGTACAAAACGGTCAACTTTACGCTGTCCCTATACATGTTGGCAAGTGGTCTACTGGTGTCTCTAGATGATGCCATCAACATTTTTGCATTTTCACATTGGCCACCATAACCAGCTGCAACCAGCTGAAATTTCTCCATAACCTCACATGAGAGACATTAAGTAAAACTTTAAAGTCCCAGAAGGATATATGTCTCTAACTTCAGTTTATTTTGCAGTTCCAGTAGTGCGATGCACACCAGAAGCCAATCTTCTCACATCATTATTTTCCCAAAATTTAGAAAGCTCCTCCAGCCTAGATGTTATTCAACTAGTGTCACAGGCTGAGTAGTAAAGCAAATGTATAAAATTTGAGTTTTAATATATTTAGCTTCAAACTGAATCAGTATCAGATGAAGCGAGTATGATGCAAGTATTTCTTATCTAAATTAAGGTTCTTGTATAAATCATAGTCTGTTAAGCAATGTAAAATAAATAAATAAATAAAACTGACTTATCTTGAGAATAATGTCATGAGCCTAAAGGTTTTTGCTCTTAATGATGTCATTTCTGCGCCAACTCTGGAATGTTTTTCAAAGAGCCAAACTCACATGAAAAGCATCCTTTTTGTAAAACATCACGTTCGGAACATGACCGTGTATGAGACGAAGTGATGAATAGAAATGGGGCCTGTGGTAGGAAATCCCCTGTAGACTCGCATTGTTTATGTGTGGTGCAGTAAAAACACACAGCGTCCAAGCTCCAGTTGGTCTCTCCCTGACTGTACCAGCCAGTGAGCGACATTACTGTCACAGGGGCCATATATTGTTTGGAGCCAAATGAGTCCTCTGCGCTTTGCTCTTATACAAGCTCATTAACTCAAGTATTTATTTAAACAAGGAAATACACAATCACATGCAGACCTAAAGGCTTCCTGGAAGAGAGTGTAGAGTTAGAACAGAGATGTCACTGGCATCAAGGGAGGGCCTCAATGATTGCTTAAAGGTTTCTGTTGTTGGACTGTCATTTAAATAGTTTCATGGCAAAGCAGTTTTTTGGGTCTTTGTTGAAGAGCTGAAATAGTTTTATCTACTTGGGGGATAGTTGCATTTAAGTGAACCATGAGTGCCTTTTCTTAAGCCAGACAATGCTGGACATTTTCTTTCCTGCTTGTCAGAGTATCAACAGGACATGTCATCCGTAAATAGCAAGGGCTGAGCAAATGGTAACATCTGACCACTGAAGAAAAGTTGTGCTCTGGGTTTAATGTTGCTTTCAGTGCCTCTAAGACCCAAATATATTCTTTAAATAACCAGACATGGATTGCTATTTACCATGTGTGTACGCTGGGTGTTGCTGTGCTTGTATCTTGGGGTCAGGTATAAAGGCAGGAAGGTCACTGGTCAGGTGTTTGACTCAGAAAGGTGAAGGGTTCTTGACTGCTGTAGCGCTAATTAATTGTTTGTCACACTGTAAGTTGTGTGTTTGGCTTTTTGATGGAAACAAAGAAAATGGACTTTAATTCCCTTCATGCATGATGTAATGAATAAACAGGATTGTTTATATATGCAATCAAAGCCCAGTTCCTTTACTGAGCGCAACACACAACAAAAGGTAGTTGATGGAATCAAATCCAAGCAAGCACGTCGGTCAGGTCACTTCTTGGTCAGACATCTCAGTAACTTAAAGATATAGACATAGCTCCTACAATGCCAGTATTCATCAATAGCTGTCATAAGCTGCGTGCTTAGAATGAAAAGTATTGTTTGTAAATTCAATTTCCACTGATATCAACCTATTGCACCACACACCAGTTGTATAGTCGGATTGTCCATATGGAAATACACACACTCTATGTTCTATGTCTACTGTTATACTGTGAGACTCTACAGGCAGGAAACAGCAGCAGAGCATTGGGGAATATTTGGAGCAATTATTCCGGGAGGTATGGTTAGCTGTGGGCCTACGTTCACAAAACATGTCACCCTGTCAATCTGAGGTTTGTTTTACTTTCGCCTCATCGAGTATGGCAGCCTGAGATTGAACACAAATCCCCCACACTGACGCAACCAGCCCTCAACCAACGTGTAGCTTGAACATTAGAGAGGCCACATCATTCACAGAATACGTCTGATTCAAGTATCCGAATCGAGACACTGTCGCAGTTTCTGGAGCAGCTAAAGGTGTGAGGAAACAACAGCTAATGATACCAGGTGAGCCAGCTGACTAATCAGGTGCATTAATTAGGCTGATGATGTCACACGTCCTACATATCACTGATATCATCAACATGTGCATCAACACCCAGTGCTCAATATAAAGTTTGTTCAGGTTTCGAGTGTGCTTGTTATGGAAGTTTATAATGTAAGTCAGATGTTGGACTTCACTACACTATATGTTCATACACAACACTGTTTGGCCTTCTTGCATATCCACTTTAACTGGAAACTAGGGGCGTGCCATATAATCCCGTTTACGATATTATCATGTGAAAAATTCATATAGTGATACTCGCGATATTTCGACCTGTTGACATATTGACATCATACTGTTACCCACGGCAACAACAGCATGGCTGAAGGCGAAATTATTACCGACTGGTGGTTCCATAAAGAGGGGCAGCATCAGTAATGTGGAATAAACTGTGGCATCCTGAATGTTTTATAAACAGCCCTGGACTTCTCAGACTCTTTCAGTGCATTACCGCTCAGAAGGAACTCATTCAGTGGCTCCGCCAAGTGGTGTCGTCAGCAGAAAACTGCATATATGTGAATGTGCAGTAGTTATGGTAGCATAACAGCCTGTCACAGGTTACATATTATATTAGGCCTATATCGTCCACCCCTACTGGAAAATAAGTAGCAATCACTTAGCCTTTTTTAAGTAATATATTATTGAACTTTTAAATATTTTCATTATCCAGACCACAAAGGAAAAAAACGTAGAGAGAAAACTGCACAGGTCTTCATTTTAAAACAAAAATAGACATATCTATTTCCATTTTCTCATATTTGTATTGTACAATTTTCTATTTTATTATTTATATATATTTATATTATATTTTGTTCTTTGCAGTATTTGATTTTTCCCTCTTGCATGAAAACGCAGGTAAATTCCTTGTAGCCTTACGTGAAAACTGTCTTGGCAATAAACCTGATCTTGATCCTGAAAGGGTTAATACTGCAGAGGTGTCTCAGCCAATCAGAGGGCGGACGAGGCTGCATACGCAGGTCAGACGCTGGGTGACACTGCAGAGCAAGGAAATACTGCAGAGCCGCGGGAGAGAAACTTTGACCAGTAAAAAGACGATATAATGTTTTAAAATATGAGCCTTAACAGCATGTACTTTGTTATAAGCCAGTATATGTTCGCTAGGGAGGCCCAACTCACTGAAGCCTGTCGAGTGAAAGAGTGGAACTTATGAACTGGTGAGTGGTGTACAAAGAAATATGCTAACGTTAACATTAGCCCATGAGCAGCAATGCTAAGGTGAGCTAGCAAAATATGTATGTGTTGATGTGTAGTTAGCTGGCTGTAGTAGTAACGTTACTTAACAAAAAGCTTTGCTGAAACTGTGGTTTTGACAATTTAAGTGTTAAATGTCATTTGTAACGTACAGTATTTAATTGCACAGTGTTTTTTTTTTTTAGTGGGTGGTTAAGTTACCTAAAGTATTTTATGCTCAAGTAACGTTAGTGGTTCCCAACTCCGAAAGTGACTCACAAATATGTCAAGCTTGTAAAAAAAACAAACAAAAAAAAAACACTTTATTTTAAAGTACTGTGAATTTCTGGCACAGAGTCTATATTTAGAGGTGCTGTTTCTTGCTATAGACAATTCAGGGAGCGATTTGTGCATGCCGCCATCTTGCAGCGGCGCAATTGCAGCGGTGACATGTGTCAGTCATCAATTCATTATGCTGTCATTGTGAACTGACTCACTACAATGACAGCATCATGAATAGCTGGATTGATGATGTTAGACAGTGGCCTCCAGTAACTGATGAAGGTATCTTAAATGAGTTCCGATATTAATATAGAAATTAATCATTTGAGCGATAAGCAGGAAAGATTAGAGTAATAGGGAGATAATAGACCGTATCATTAAACACTGTAATATAACGTCAGCATACGTTACGTGGGCTTACGTTAGCAAGCTAGCAGCGTGACATTGAATCGTCATGGACAGGCTATGTGACGTCCAAAAGGCGGTGTAAAATTTGCCCAACCCATTCGGAGCTCA
The DNA here is from genome assembly GCA_026686955.1 of Epinephelus cyanopodus. Taxonomy (NCBI): domain Eukaryota; kingdom Metazoa; phylum Chordata; class Actinopteri; order Perciformes; family Serranidae; genus Epinephelus; species Epinephelus cyanopodus. The sequence goes on from CM048919.1 coordinate 14,786,768, forward strand.
GGTAATTTTGACCCTCAATCAGAGACCTGTTATTGCCGTTTTTCTAGTCATCGGCCAGGCAATCAACAAAATATTCTTGAATACCTAAAACAAAACATAAACGTGTTGTTGTTGTTTTTAGTCACGTAGCCTTTCCGTAATGATTATGTCACGCTGCTAGCTTGCTAACATCAGCACATGTAACGTATGCTAACATTATATTACACAGCATTTAATGATACAGTCTATTATCTCCCTATAACTCTAATCTTTCCTGCTTATCGCTCAAACAAATGATTAATTTCTAAATTAATATCGGAACTCATTTAAGATACCTTCATCAGTTACTGGAGGCCACTGTCTAACATCATCAATCCGGCTATTCATGATGCTGTCATTGTAGAGAGTCAGTTCACAATGACAGCATAATGAATTGATGACTGACACATGTCACCGCAGCAATTGCGCCACCGCAAGATGGCGGCATGCACAAATTGCTTGTCGAATTCATCTATAGAATGGTTTAATAATGGACAGCTACTTGGCAAAGATGATAAACTAGCTTAATGACATGGCCAAACACAAATATGACACCAAATATATTGAACTGTGTGGGCCTTGAACTAATGACTAAGGAGAAAATTGGACCCTGTGGCTGGACCAGTTGGGAACCACTGTGCTAAAGCAACATTTTCGACATATTTTGTCAATATTTTCAATTAATTTAAAATGAGAGAAATTTACTAAAGTACAGTTCTGTGTGTAATCTTCACATTGAACTGTTACTGGTTGTAGAAAATAATCAACAGATGATCAATTCTGGCCATGTTAATAACTGCAGGTCAGATCATTGGAGTTGATTGATGGAGAGGCAGCCCAGTCCAGACCTGTAGATCCCTGGAGTCCTGAGATGAAGATCCTAGTGCCAAGACCTGCCCAACTCACCCTCTTCCTGCGCGGCACATGGATAAAACCAAGGTTAGCACCACACATATGCTCAACCAGCTCCACTTTCACTGACCCCGATTACAGCCAGGTTTGACTTGACTTGGAGGAGACTGTTTCACTGCATAACTCTGAACAGTGATTTTGTTGCTGTTACCCTATAGTGGATCACTGTGAGGTTGGATTGATGTGTGATAGTTGAATATTGCAAATAGTCTTTTCTCCCTCCTGTTTACTGGTATTTTCTGAATGTCGTCTGCGGCAATTATTCTCACTAGTAGCTCTAAACTGTAGTCACTTAAAGTGCTGCCCCTGGGCCAATGGTGTCCCTCATGAACATTTTGTGCAGCCCCCAGATGACATGGAATGCATGCATTACATTTTGATCATCCATGTTCCATTTCAATATATTTATCTTCAGTAGCATTCATTTAATACTCTACATGGTTACTACATCAAACTACGCGCCCCCAACACGTGTCTATCATGCTAGGAAGAACTTGGAGAAAGCTACTGGTAGCATGGCAGCTAGTGGCCCCTGTCATGGGAATTATCATCAGTGCTAGTGCTAATAACTAAGGTTAGCGATTTCTGCGGACAGCTGAGTAGTTTAATGTTGAAGTGAGATGTGTGCATATCCCGCATGCGGCCCTCAGTCATATGCTGGCTACCTTGCCTGGTTTCATAAACATTGAGAACCCCTACTCTGAACAGTAATTTAATGTTTTATGTCCACTACAATCAAAATTAGGAGACATGTGCTACATTTAGGAGTAGGATTTTCTGTTGATATGAAGTATGCGTGTAGTCCTAGGCTATATTGTTATGAACTTGACTTCTGTAGTTAAATTAAACTTCTAATTGTTGATAGAGATCCTGCTAGGATTTCTTGTCAACATCTTCCAGTAAACAGTAGATGGATCCATATCTTAGGTCAACAGTCCGTCTTGGTGTTACAGCATGGTTTATCTCTGCAGAACAAAGTAAAAGCAGTAAATAAGGTGAGCCCCAGCAAAAAGCTATCATAGAAAATACATTCAGAGTTTCAAAAAAATAGTTCAGCTTGGTCACCTTGAAGAAATGCTGTTAGTAATTAAAGCTGTTTTAATAATACATTGCTTCAAGCTCTATAATTTTTACTGTATTTACAAATGTCTGCAGTACTGCTTTATGTTGGCTTCAGGTGTGGAGATGAAAGGTTGCAGGTGTGTAATGGTGCTGAAAACACTGTAGCTAGCTGTCTTCTCTTGCTCTTCTAACCTTAAGTTTTGTTTGTGTGTGTGTGTGTGTGTGTGTGTACTGTTTTACTCATCCTACGGTGACCTCTTTGAAGTGAGGACCATTTGTATGATCTCTCATCAACCCTTTGGTTATGCAGTGTTTGAATTGACCAATTGTGGTCCCCAGTCTTTCTTTTTTTTTTTTTTTTTTTGCTGACATGCCCCCATAGCCCTGCCAGATGAACTTAAGTACCCCTTTATCAACTCCATGTGTCTTGTTCCAAATGTGTTCCTTTGAACTGATTTTAAACTGGATACTGTTTAACACTTGTTACTACAAGAAAGAAGATAATGTTGCAACTAAAGATGGGAATTGATAAGATTTTATTGATACCAATGTCTTTATTGATCCTGCTTATTGGTTTGATTCCTTATTCATTTCCTTATTGATTCCTAATCTGTTTTCTGCACGGAAAAAAGTAGGCCTACACAAGTTCTCAGCATCAACTCATTGGTTTTATTATCTCTGAGTCTGAACACAGTGTCGATGAAATGACTGAATGAGTATTTGTACAGAATTCATTTTCAAGCCTGCTTCCTTGGCCCAATATTATTATAACTGGACATTTACCCTCAGTAATAGACTTGCAGCTTGGTTGGGAAGCAGTGGCACTCGTGCATAGTGTCAAATATATGGCATTTCCAGAATTAAAGCCCATGTGTCAGCATATTGCTGTTGTTTCTACTTGAGACTGTGATTTTCTAGACATTACAAGCAGCGTTGTTGTTATCTTTCTCGGGGAAATGAAGGCAGGCTTTGGACCGTTTCCTTTCCCCATAGATGCATCAGTTTGATATCATTTTTTGTAATGCGCAAATGTCAGAAAAAACACGCTGGCATCGATTAAATGAATTGATAAGCTCAGAGGCATATGATTCTGATGGATCGGACAGTTTGGAGCAAGTTCTCAGCTGTGATCCCTGGCTGCAGCTTTTGTTGTACAATTGAACTGGCAATGTTTAGGTCAGTCAAATAATCATTTGTACTACTACCAGTTAGAGGGGCAGAAGGTGGACATTTGAACCATTTATTCATTACTTTTAGCTAAGTTATTTAACTATATGGAGTATCTTTGGTTGGGAAATTTGGAATCACTGGTCTACAATTCCCTCCTCTTATCATTCCCTGTTATATTTTTTGTACTTGAAGGATGATCAAAAACTGTGATTTGAAAGTATTTCCTAAACTTAATTTATCTTGCTTGTTGACATGATTTCTTTCAGTTGTTTCTTGTGTTTTTAGCATTCAAAAACTTAATTGCAATGTCAATAGGGCGATTTTTCTCCATCATGTTTATCCACTAGATTTGATTTGTTTGTTGCTTATGCACAGTTTCAGGGTGTTTGTTGTATGAGCATAACAAATAACTTAATTAGATTTATTGTAGGAGGCATATATCAACTTGTGTGCTGGAAAATCTACATCCAAAGTAGCTGTCTGGTGCTAAAAGGGCAGTCAGTACACATGGGTTGAAACTGGGTCAGATATTAAAAAAAGACTCCATGTCCAAGGGATCGGCCTTGAGGAAGCTGAAAGTTTGATTGACTATAGTTGAATGGGTGGGTGGTATTTCAGAGCTCAGTCAAGTTTAACCACAGTCACAAATCTGTGTCTCCGGGCGTGGTTTTAGGGCGTGAAGTGCTTTTCCGAGACAGCTCAATCAGAAAGCCACTAAAAACAGGCCGCTGATTGGATGTTGACATCGAGTCGTGTGACTGGTGGGATTATGTCCGAGACGGAGACACAAGCACTGACACACACATACACAAAATGGGTTGAGACATACATGAAAAGGGTTTAGTTGGGTGTGACACAGTCATATAGTAATACCCTGCGCACACACACACACACACACACACACACACACACACACACGCACACAAACAAAGTAGGCTACATTAGTTTCCCTTCCTCTGTCCTCCCTGACATAAAGTTTAGGTCCAATTGGTACCACGTGTCTGTACTTTGAAATACATGGCAACCTTCAGTCTGTGATTTCCTCACGTCTCTCTGGAGGGCTGTATGTTAAACTGTGATTTTCCCAAATTTAGGAAAATGTTCTCTGCCGTCCTTCCAAGAAGCGCAATCAGTCAGAAGGAGGGAATGATATTTAAGGGGGGCATAAGTCAAGCAGGGACTTTGTCCGATTAAAAAGCCGTAAATGTAACTATTGTCTTACGCACGCACAGACACATCCTGCGCAAACTACCATTTTCAGCAGAGAGGGTTTCATAATTGTTTAAACTTTATTGTGTTCACAAAGTTACAGCCATGATCTTGGGAAAATGTTGATTCTTTCACACCCAGATGGATGCTGGAACTCGTCCATCAAAGCTATGGTTGAATGGCAGCTGGAATGGATATTATAAAAGTTGATCCAGCAATTTCCCTCCTCAAAACATGGTGACATTTAGAGCCGTAATTTATGACAGCAGTGTGACCAAAGCAGAGAATGAGTAAACCAATCAGAGATCTTTGGTGACGTCTTTCATTTGCACTGAAACCTTGTTTAAACCCAAGGAGCTCAAAGTTGAAAAAAATAATTAGATTTTCTTTAAAATAAGACTTTTCACTATGTCATAGCTAATGTTCACCTCCTCAAAAATGTACCAACATACACACATCAGTGCTATTCTGGCTATGGAGATATCACCTGGAGGCCTGTGAGAGACCTGTGATTGGTCCGCTTGAGTTGAGTTTCCTGCTACAAGTTTCTGGTGCTGGTAGAGATTGTTGAGAGCGATGATGACAAAAGGCTTGAAAAAAAGGCTCAGTTAACGTCTCTTTTTTCATGTAACACACATCTAGTAGAGCCAACTCCTTTTGCTTACCTCACCGCAAGCAATGCTCTATTAGAATTAATAAAAGGACAGAAATACAGTGACTGCAGGGAATAGTCCCACATTCAGTTATGAAACAAGGCGGGCTTTCTCACCGCTCTGTATCACAAGGTGATTAAAAGAATGAAAACACAGTGACCGTGGAGAGCATAATTAAAGCACTCATGATACGATCATCAAATCTTGTTGTAGTGATATCAACTGGAGAAATCCAACTCTGAACTATGAATGACAGTTCAACAGAAAGAAAAACAAACATAAATCAAATGGACGCCTACTTGCAGTCTTTAACAAAGATTTAGCAGAAGTTGTGTTAAGCAAATGGGCTTGTAGGTTGTAACCCTACTGAGATATGGAGCGTTGAGCATGTAGAGCAACAGAGAAGTAAAGACACTGTCTGCAACCTTCAGTGATCCTGATGAGACAGGGACGAAACCACACACACATGCACATACACACTTTAATCTCTTACTCCACACAGACAGTCAGTTGAGGTGGAGCAGTGTCGGTAATGGACAGAAATAACCTTTGAACCCCAAGAGGAAAGCATCTTCCTCCTCCTCCCTCCTTCCTCTGTGTGCTGGCTCAGAGTTTCCACCAATGCCATGATGACCTGGTCAGCTGCTATCATGTGTGCTACACACACACACACACACACACACACACACACACACACACACAATCATCAGCTTGGCCACCGCACTGCACTTTACAGAATGAAAGAGAGTGAGCAAGAGAGAGAGACTTGTTTTTTAGGAAAGAGCAGGAGAGAGCAGAAGATTGAAGCAATCAGGATGGTACTTGTGTTGATTTGCTTAAAGTGAGTGTGTGCACTCATTTGGGAGTTGTGGTTAGACATGAATGCCTCAGTGCAGGAGAGTATGTGTGTGTGTGTGTGTGTGTGTGTGTGTGTGTGTGTGTGTGTGCGTGTCTTGAGAGGCAGCATAACCGGGGAAAGAGGGTCTGGACGGGGATACCCCACCCATCTTGTTGTGGTATTGTTACCACGGTGATTTCTAAAACCAGACCACCGTGCAGAATTAGGGGAGTAATTTAAAAGTTTTAAAGGATAACTCTCTCCTTACACTTTCATTTGTCTGTCTCTCTCTGTCTGTCCCTTCTTTCTTTTCCCATACTGTTTCCATATCTCACCACCCCCACCCCCTTCTCTTCTCCTCCAGTGGTCCCAGTTCTTCTCAGTCTGACGTCTCAGCCTCTGCTGGGTGTTATTTGAGGTCACACAGACCTCAGGGCCAAAACCTGTGAGAATTACAGTTGACATGTATTCAATCATCATCCCCCCCCTCACAGGACAATGAGCAGCATTTACCAACAGCTCCATATGTTTGCAACATGGCAGCACAGAGAGATTATAATATTACAAGCCAAACATTACTCACATGTAGATGTGTGTCAAATGTTGGTGACAAGTATACTGTACTTTGTGACTGGCAGAAACATTTTTGTTAACATTTCAGCACAGACAAGCTAATTAAAACCTTTTTCAGATATGAAATATGTTAACATAACCCACTTCTCCTTAATGAATCCCTTAATATAGAGGGATTAGAGTGCTCTCAATAATGCAAACAAGATGTGCTTTTAATTTCTCTGACGACATTCATTTTAGATGTGTGTTGTGTGCAGCGTGTTACAGAAATGTTGCCAGGTCTGACCTAGTAAGATTACAGTCATGGCTTTTATATTAAAGTGACTCCAGAACTTGTTCAGACATGAGACCGACATGTTTAATTGCCCTAACATTTACATATTGAGCTGCATGTCTGACAGGGCTAAATCATAATTTATCAAATATGTCCATTTCCTGAATGCATTTGTGAAGAATAGGGTTTGTTCAGTCACGCTTGTATTGGCTGATTGCCATCAGCTGTTTGCAGTGTTCTTGATTGGCTCATTTAGAGCTGTGGGGCTAGCAACATGCAATCATATTCATGCAGGTGCACAGCATGGCCATTGTTACCTTACACTTATCACTGTTACTCTGATAATCATTCATGTCAACGCTGTTTGCTGCCACAGCTCCCTCCACCAACCCAAACTCCCCCTTCTGTCATATTTCATTTTATTGATTTACCTCAGTTTAAATGTTCATGTGTTTATTAAGGGGGATTGGCTCTCTTAGAAGAATCCTCGTAAATGCGCAGTCATTAGGAGTTCCCACAAACAACACAACCACTTACATATAACTATCATTTACTGTAAATGGTCGTTGTCTTGACTGTTTTTCTAACAGAGCAAACAATGTAAAACTAAATTAGGGTACAAGGTATGAAAGGTCCTCAACCTTTTTCATGTTAGGGATGCCTAAATTGATACACATTGGCCCATGGACCCCCATTTGATAAGATTTCACCGTAGCAACCACCATCTATTAAGATTTTGATTTTTAGGTATGTTTAAGACCAGAGTTCTATAGTTGTCGTCAACGACTGGTGAGGAGATAACTGTGGAGGAAGTGAAACCTATGATCAGAATAGTCACTGATACAGCTTTTACTCACACTGGGCTCACTTCTACCGAGAATTAAAAAATTTAAATTAAACTATTTCCCATTTTTCTGGGGACCCTCTGAAACTCAGGGACCCCTAGCTGAGAACCCCTGTTTTGAATATGCTCATTCATACATGTAACACAGTGTATTTTTGCCAACCCTGGTGTACTGAATGGATAAACCTTCCTAACTTTTGTGCTATTAATGCACAGCATGCAGTGTTTTCCGAGTTGCAGATGAAATGCAACTGAACGAAATCGCAAAACATGTCATAGCTGGTCACTGTTCTTGTATAAACAGGGCTCCAGACTAACTTTTTCCACTAGGAGCACCAGCGCTCCTTACTGAAAATTTTAGGAGCACCAGTACAAAATTTAGGAGCACTATCTATATCGACACAACATATTCATAATTTTGTCGAGATTAACTGCATTACTGATAATTTAGCAATAAACACAGACAGCCCTGCAGGGTTCAACGCTAAGGTTTTTTTTTCACTTGCCCGAAGTCAGTTTTTACTTGCCCTATAAAAATTGTTTAATTTAAGTGGCTATCAAATAACAAAGACTGCAGTTATTTTTATGTTATGTAATCTTTATTCACACTGTATCGTTCTCTCTCTATAATTTTGCGCCCTACTTGAGCCATGCCCACCTCAATTTATCCCCCCCCCCCCCTCCAGTTCTGCTGTATTAACACTGGGTTTAATATACTGTATCTTGCCTCCATCTCTCTGCCCTGCTATACTCTACTTCAACGCTACTTAGCTCTCTCTGCTCTACCAGTAGACTACCACATCCACCTGCTGCACAAAACACACACAGCAGTGTTTCCCCTAGGATGGAGTTATAGCAGCAGAGGTGAAGCACACACATGAAAAATAATTTTCACATGTGTGAAACTTTTTTGTATGCTTGCAAAGCACAGCCTGCTGGGATGTTTCTATGTAGACTGGCACCAGAAGGGCTCTTTAGGACTAAGGACATACAGTACATGTGTGTACAGTAATGAGCAGGTGAACTGTCTGTCTAGCTTACATATGAGGTGTCTCAAGATTTAGGAAAATACAATTTTATTGAACATAATAAAAGTAAAAAGTCACTTGACATGCTGCTGTTTTGTGCTATGACCTATTTACGTGCTGGAAGTTGTTAATTACGTGACAACGCCTGAACGCAACACAACACAAGCTCAGCACCGAGTGCCATGCTGCGCTGCTGTGCGAGCAGCGTGTTTGTCTGTGCGTAACAGCAGTCTGTTGTTATTTACAGTGTCCATAACAATAACTTTGCCAGCTGACAAACTGCACCGGGCTCGGGTCAGGTTTGGTCAGGAAAATGCGGCCCGAGCCACATTCTAGCGTGCTCACCTTTGTGTGTGGCGGAACTCCGCCGTGCGCAATACAGAGAGCAGAGGATAAACGTTAACGCGTGACCATGTAGAGACAGAAATGACACGATGACATAACACCATAAATAGTATATTGTTATATTATTATATGAAGCGTCCGTCACGCAAAATAATATCAATGGGGGGCTGTGGGCAGGACATTGCTGACTCGTCCTCTGAACTATCGTCGTCGGAAGTTTGGGAAACTGCCACAGGACCAACAGGAGTTTCTGGATAATTTTTTCTTGTGAAAAACGAATCTGTAGTTCGTTTCATAGCGTCACTTTATGGTCAAACGACACAGCACTTTCTACTCTGTGACCCCTCTCTGTCTAACCTCGCGTACAGTAGCCTACACATGTAGGTAGGCATCCAGACACACATGACAGGCGCACACACACACAGAGACACTTGCTTCCGCTCCTCCATGTAATGCAATTATAAAAAGAAGAGAAAAAAAAGAAAGAAAAAGGGGGAGAGCAGTGGATTTTTAAGTCGCGCTGGTGCTCCTAGTTGAAAAACTATGTCGCACGGCCTCCAAAAAAGGTCGCAAAATGCGACCAATTAGGCGCAGTCTGGAGCCCTGATAAAGGATAAATACTTTGTCACTGTCTGTAGCTGACTTCTAAATCATATCATCAATTTAAAATGAGGTGTCTGAGCAATTCTCATGAATATAGGAAAAGTCTTAAAGTATAGAGGTGATTTAAAAGATTTAAACAGGGCCCAAGGTCTACAGGAAAGCAAATAGAACATTAAGGTTAGTATATTTGTTTCATCAAGGTAAGAAAAATAGTTGAAATGGTTTTGAGCACACAGATGATAATAAATTTTGTTTACATTGTCTATAAATGTTGACGTATCTTCTCGATTTATGTGGCCACTTGCTGAGAGCAGAGGATGCTGTGATGCGCTCATGACACATCAGCTCCAATGCCATGTTGTCATTTGTGTAAAATACCACACCACCATCACATTTGGGTCATCTGCTCCTGTAATTTTTTCTGACATGCACACACAATAGTTTACATTTGGGGTAGGACTAGGATGACAGATTTTGTTTTTATCAAATTTATTCAAAGACCACCAGAGCTATAGAAGCCACAGTTTATAAATAATAACTTGTCAGTCTCCTTCACCAGCAATTATCATTTTCAAGACGGATTGATACACAAATATTCCCTGTGCAAAGAACAAGTGCACAGTGATTTGACACTCAGTCCAAGATGATGGCATGATTAATAATCTTCAGAGTATTTAAGACAACATGGAATTAAAGACTCAGATTGATTGACTGCTCCATATATAATTCCAGATGAAATATGTCATCAGAGCCCCCCGTAAAGTCCTCTGAGAAACATCCATCTTCTTCAACAGCCTCACAGTTCCGATACCAAGACATTGAAATGTTGGCTGAACTTTTTACATTATGTGTGATGGATTAGTTCAGTCATTATAATGTAGTATCTTGAAACTCTAAGGATGTTAAAGGGGCAGTCTGCAGATTTTACATTCAGTTCAGTTTACTTGTTGTGAAGAGATTTACTCTTCACCTTACTTAGCCTGTAAAGACAGTTGTATAAAGCCTTCTACAGTAGGAAGTTTTCCAGCATTAGGGAAAAAAACAACAACCATTGATGTCACAGTGATGTAATCAGGGTGACTTTACTTTGGGCTTGAGACTCTGTGTCCAAAATGACTCCCAAATTACAATAAAGTGCACCATATTCACTGTCGACTACTTTTTTTTTTAAGTGTCTGAATTCAGACTGTTAAAGTTTATCTACTCTCTCCAAAAAATTCAACAATGGCAGGGTCCGACATTAACGGTTGCCCGAATGCCCGGGGCAAGTAAAAATATCTGGCGGGCCAGCAGACCCTGCGCAGACATGCCCGATCGGGCAAGCAGCACCAACTTGGGTTTTTTATTTTTATTATTTCTTATCGCAGTGCAGGAATTATACCACAGCCAAACGACCAGTGCCGTGGAGTCCCTGGTGTGTGGCCGTAATGCCCCTCCTACCCATACGGCCAGTGTAGAATGCCCTGTTTTTTATGACAGACAGCATAGCAAGGCTACGGCTAAGTTAACGTACTGACACTCCGAGACACACACACACATACCGGACAGCCTCTCAGTCCTTAACCGCTAACGTTAGCTCATGTACAACACTGTACCACACAGAAACTTTTACAAAGGGTCATAATATGCTTCTAGTCACTGTCAAATCGCTGGCGAAAGCTGTTTACATTAAGGACACGAAGATGGGACAAAGATCCTCTGAGTAGAAAGACGGTTCACTCTGCTCTGTCGCCAGGAACAAACTGGGAGGCAAAGATCCTCTCTGAGGAAGAGGGCTCACTTTGCTACAAGGTTCACCAAAACGTTTTTTTTTGTTTTAATAAATTGAACACACATTAAAGAACATACAAGATCCTGTAGAGAATTAATACAAATAATACAATACAATAAACATTGTCAAATTAAATGAAGGAAGAGGATTTTTTAAAGGCAAATAAAATATTGGGGATTTATGTAAAAATATACATAGAGACATATAAATAATTATATAATTAAAGATATGTAGGCTATGTTAGGTGAATACTCCTGTCAGTGACCCTGACCACTGGCACTGGCAAAAGAACTGGATTTGGTCCCCGGACGCTCCACTGCAGCTGCCCACTAGTGTATACTGTAGGATGGGTCAAATGCAGAGGTCAAATTTCGTTTCAATGTATGTAATGTGCTGAGAAAGGACAATAAAGAATCTTCTTCTAATAATAATTTCTTAATAACTAGGAGATAACAAAAGAATAAAGAGATTTCAAAGACTTAAAAAAAATAAGGGACATGAATCAAAACAACAAGAAACGAGATATATCCCCAGTCATGCACACCCAGTTTTAATAAACTCAGCACTGTTTTTCAACACATATATTGTTTTGTCTTCATTCAGTGTAGTTAGCACATATTGTTATTGCGCCATTGGTTTTGGCCTTGGTGCCCCACATTTTGGCCATGATGCCCCAATAAATTTGTATTTATCAAAGGCCAAAGTGGTCTTGCCATAAAAATGACTTAATTCCAGGCCTGTAATCGTGCATTTCCTCTCCTGTTTTTGTCCTTGGAGGGGCCAGTTGCAGTGTGCTGCTTTTTTATGTGCTGCTGCCTCCATTGGCTGATCGTCTCTGCTGACGTAAGATATAAGTTATGAGCGAAAATATGCACCACACAGCCAGAAAAAGAACCTCTTAAGCAGGGCAAGTAAGAATTTAGATGGGGCAAGTAGATTTGAGAAGTACTTGCCCGGCAGGGCAAATAGGAAAAAACCTTAGCGTCGGACCCTGAATGGGATGAGGAAAATAGTGTCCGAGGCATGTACACTACTTTCAGCTAACATTCCTACCATGCATTGTGCATGCACACACAATAGTTTACATTTGGGGTAGGACTAGGATGACAGATTTTGTTTTTATCAAATTTATTCAAAGACCACCAGAGCTATAGAAGCCACAGTTTTATAGATAAGAAAATGACTGTTGCGCAGCTCTACCATAGATGTATAAAACTAGATACTGCTAGAAACTAAATAATGGATGACAAGATGGTGCAGTCCTGTGGAGTTGCTCCCCTGGCACATTCGGCAAAAAAAGTTTCTAGCTTCTGGGTTCACTTCTGCGGTACGTGGCCTGTGCTATAGTATCTCTCCCACTGGCTTGGCCCGCAAGTTCCAGCTCGGCTCTTAGACTTTACATTGTGATGATGTCAGAGATTCTGATATTGCTTTTCTTGGCTCCAGGAAAGTTTCGCAAATATTAAACCTCCATGGATCAAAAATTAACAATAGAGAGAGATATAACTGACCTTGTTTGCAGTTCGAAGTGTCCTGTCAACAGTTTTACAGACGTCTCTTTACAAGGGTGGTCTATGGGGAAAATGCTTTTGGGACTGTAGGTGATTTGTTCTCCGCAAAAATTGGCTGCAAGGCTGAGCTGCTCTCCTGGCGGGCTTAAGTCTACATGGGACAAAAAGCATACAGTATTACTTAGGGCTGACCCAAAAAATTCGAAGCTTCAAAGCTTCATTCAATGGCACGGGATTCGATTGTGAAAAAAATAAATTTGAAGCTTCAACGCTTTTTTCCCCATTTTTTGGGGGGAGGCCTTAAATACAACACTAACCCCCACCAGTTCGATACTGACAACGAGCGCACTCAGAGCTGACAGACATGTCCAAGAGGTCAGATGTATGGTTGCACTTTAAAATATGCCCCGACAACCCCCAGAAAGCAGAGTGCCAGATTTGCCAAAAGCAATTGGCATATCACAACTCAACAACAAATTTGGGAAATCACTTGAAAAACATAAGTAGTAATTAAAAAAGAAAAAATCTCCGACAAGGAAATAGAAAGCCCGATGCATAATGGAAACCTGCTGTTATCCTGCTTGAACACAGACGACTAAATTCTTTCAACAATGTGAGTCAAAATAATGATGAAATAGATTTTATTGATGTAAAATATGCATTTTCCAGTTCCACTGGTCCGCTCTGAGGGCTGAATTCACAAAAGGATTTCGTGGCTTTTGCGGACGCTAAACCGGTAAAAATGGAGCAAACAGATACCGTCTAATTCACAAAGCATGCGCAGAGCCTGAAATGCTCCACTAACTGCGCTGCCAAGCAGATTGCGTCTCGTGGTCGGTGTTATTTGCACGCATTTAAATGAGGTAATATGCATATTTTTGGCGCAAAAATTGCCCCTTTCTGTGCAAATGAGCCTCATTGATCAACAAAATCTAATTCACTAACACCAAGGCTAATTGCCACACACAGTTTGAGTGAAGTAAATAACGTCTTTAGGAAGCTGGTGCAAACTGGGCGCTCCTCTGTGGAAGCCTCTCGCCCAGACTTTCCAGTGATCATGGCAGCAGTGATTGTCTGTTAAATCAGTCTGTAAATAATATTTTGACGTTATTATTATTATTATAATCATTATTACTTTAATGGCATCCAAAGATATTGATGCGTTGAACAGGTGACAGTCTGCGGTCGTTCTCAAAACGCACTTCTGTCACGCAGTTCAAAAATAACTTTCAATAATTATTTTACTAAACGGGGGAACAAACGTGAACAAAAACGGTTCCATAATTCATATTAAATTCAAAAGATAACAAAAAAAAAACAGCTTCAAGTGAGAGGGAATAGTGATGAAGTGGTCAAACTTCAAAGTGGTCAAATCCACAGCCTCAACCCATCCGACACTGTTAGACTGACTCACCAGCAGACATCACTACATGAGGGTATACAGTATTCAGTGCTTTGCCAGACAAAGTCTGCCATTGTTCTGCCACGGTGTTCTTGGCGCAAAGCCAGCATTTATACTTTGCCATGTGGCTAATTGCAATCAGGGGCAAACTGCACTCAGCTGCCAAACTTTGTGGGCGTGTTTGCGCTGGTATATCATTAGCACAATATCCTTTGTGAATAGGACGTTAAGACAGAGCAAACTGTGGGTGCAAGTGAAGTGGAATTCAAGGTGCTATCAGCGGCCGCAGTTCATTCTTTGTGAATTCGGCCCTGAGTCTGGTGTCAGAGGCACTTCCAATGCTCTGAGTTGCGCATCTGTTTGATTTTGGTTTGAAGCTTCGAATGTCCGTAAATGGATTTGAAGGTCATCCCTAGTATTACTTTACCGTTATATCACGTGCTTTGAACCTTAATATGAAGTATGACCATTTATTGCAAAAAGCATTCAAAGTTAAACAACAAAAACGAGTAGTAAAAGTTCAATAATTACAAACATCCATTTAAGACAGCTGGTTTATTACATCACAAAGAAGAAAAAAGAAATGAATGAGTCTTGATGTAGTATAATTGAATACTCGCTTACACTTCCTCTTTGATGGTCACAGTCTAAAACACACTCCCCTAACTGAGCAGGTCTGAACAACATGTGTGAAGCAGGAAGTCTGCTGGTCATTCTTTACTGCCTCTGCTGTCCTCTCCCTAGCTTCAAAGAGCAGCCGTTATCAGGGTAATGGTCGCGCTCAGGGGACTCAGTGGCTTTTATCTGAGAGCTGAGTGACAGCTGTAAGTTACTAATGGGTTTCTTTTTGACTTTGTTTGACCTTTTGACTATTAGTTAACAGACATACAGTGTGTTGTCAGAACTATTATAGATGTTGTGTTTCAGGATTACAAGATGTTTTTCATAAGCCAGCCTGAAGACCTTTATTTCCAAGAGATGTCCAACTTTCACTGGGGAAGTGTTATGTAGTGATGACATAAACGTTAAGGACTACAAGTAATTCTTCAGAGTAAATACTTTGGAATACTCACTCATAATCACAAATTTCGTGTTGAATTGTTCAGGAAATCTGTTGTAACTTGCTTCACACTAATTCCATGACACATAAAATGGCATTTGAGTTTTAGCTGACGAATCTGCGTTTTGAACTTACAACACTAAAAGTAACATTGTTCTTTATCTCACTCTCTTCTGTAAATACACATTACTAATTACTCAACTGCTGGCTTTGACTTCAGTTTTGTATCTTAAAGCTGAAAGCACTTCCAGACGCTGCAATGGAACCCAGCCCTTGTCTGGTAAATGAGCATGACAACATTTTTCACTAGCAGCAGTGAGAGTGGAAGCGAATATTAAAGGGAAACAGGCCTCAGTGTGTAATGCTTCCTGTAATGGATGCTACAAAGGATGGAGCAAGTACTTCATGAGAATTATGACTCTTATTACAGACCTAAATGATGACTACGAGTGTTTGATGAAATAATGACCAAACAGTCTTTCATGTTTTATCACTTTAATATTGTCCATAGCATAATCGATTGTGATTATTATCATACTTCAACATCCTTATTAAAAGTGGGTTAAGGTTAACAACTAAACTTTTGTTTGTAGACATAATTTTTTTTTGCTGTTTTTGCTGTCAACTGGCTGTAAATGATGAGAAGTGAGACACGTTCACGTTGGTACTGGCCACATAAGGGAGACGAGCGGGGTGGTGCAGCTCACGGCACATGGTGTAATGGATCTGTACCACAAAGACAGAAACTATATGACATCGTTAATCACATGAAACACTAAAGAAACTGATCTGCGATGTAGTGTCACATCCTATTTTGCTGCCAAAGAATGGCACGATTGCTTTGCAGACCCACTATATTTCATTTTTTTGAACCAATGTGCTCATGTGAACGTTGACAAAAAAGTCACACCGCAAGCCTGATTTAGTTACCAGCTTTAGTTTTCCCAGCTGTGGTGGGATTGTTGTTGTTTAGATTTCCATTTTTCTCTACACTTGAAGGACTGATATTGCACTTTTTTTTTTTTTTACTAACACCAAGATGAGCGTGCAGTCTCATATGAATTTTGTTTCACAAACACATCATACCTAAACCTTAATAAAGCCTTTACCTTGACTAGGTCTTTTTATTGTGAGGCCATCCAAATTTATGTGCCCTGACTTATATATATAATATTAAGCAAAACAACAAAACAATGCTACCTAAACCTAACTGACCAAAATATGGTAACATAGGTATTATGGCACTTTTGCCTCTCATTTTATGGAAATGATTTGTGCTTTGAGCAACATGTCACAGAAATCACCATGATGCTTTGAAACAGCAAACAGCCCACCCTCATTACTGTCACATACTCCATCATCTTCAAGTCATTATGGACTGTGGAGCTATTGTTGTATGAGGTATACTTGTACTACTGACTGCACTGTCCCAATGCACATAACTACTTTGTGTTATGTGCAGAAATTCAATCAAATTCAGTTTTTATGTTGGATAGAACAACAAAATGCAGAAACTGGATAATGATTTGAATGGCAGCAGAGACTATCAGGTTTGAGAACACCCGGGACCCGTTCTTTGTAATTTTAAGAATTACCAGATTATGTGTTCTCAGCCTCTTGTCCTTTCTTGAATACTATAACATTTTCAAAATAAAAGTCACATTTAGACACACTATTTCCGCTGCAAATAGAAATACAGACTGTCAGCAGAAAATCTGCTTTTTTCATTTACTGGTTTGGTATCAGTTCATCAAAAACAAACAAGGTTTCTCTATAGAGCTGCAGGTAGCAGACATGTTGCTCTTTTGCTCAATTGTAAAAGTAATAAGACTCTTACTGACAACCAAAAGCCTTGATCAGGACATCCCTGACACAGACTGACAATTGATGGGTAAGAATTCTTCTCTAAAGGACTGCCTATTCCTTGGTTTTGATTTACAGTAGAATGTGTTAAAACTATTCATCAAATTAATCGGCTTGATACATTCAATCAGTCAGAGAATGAATGAAACAATTACTGTGACACACGAGATGGGAGAACAGGTGGAGGAGGGCCTGCTGTGTAGATCACAAGACTTAAACACACACTTCATAGAAAAGCCTTAACTCAACTGTTCAACAGTCACAAAGCACACAGTGGGTGATCACAAGCATGACATTAGTTACTGATGTTTCACCAATGACCTGCCCTTCATTTATCATTCTGTGTTATGTAAGAGGTCTTCATAAGGGCAGGTAAGACATGCAGAAATTCTGAATGTATTGTGACAGTGACTGTCTCAATCTATTGATAAATGTTGCATCACCGCTTGTTTGTAAACGTGTGGAAAATACAACCTGAATTTGAACCTAGTTTTTAGTTTTGTGCTGCACCAGCTGATTATTCTCAAGAAGTGGGGTGTGATGGAGAATATGGGAGACACAATATGACATACAATGAACTGGATATGAACCCAGGCACACATGCATTTATCATGTGACCTCTGGAACCCTGCATTAAAGGGATATCCTGCAGTTTAGTACTTTTACAAATCAAATTTAGGACAAAGAGGACATCTGTTATGCAACCAACTACGTCTGCTGCTAATCCACACTGCCTTTATTCTTGTGTTAGCTTTATTTTTGTGGGGTGAAAGTTATCTACAGCCTATTTTAACCTGTTAATTATCGTAATCTTTATATTGTCTTAATTTTGCGATTTCCTGGGTTCGGGTTCAGCTGCAATGATGCAATAAAAACATCCAAACTCATCTCTTACCTTATTTTTGATCTGGATAAGATTTTTTGATGATGTTGGCATGTGATATGGGGGCTTTAACCCATTACATTATCAGAGTACCCTGCTGTCTGACCACGCTGTGGAACCTTTTCTTTTTTCGTTGGTCTTATCCGAACAGACAGGCAAACATGTGACAGAACTGGACCCCTGCTAGTTCAGGATCAGAGAAAGTTTGGGTCAAATTCTTCTCTCTGCAACACCTCCACCTTTGGTGTGAGACACATCAGCTCTCTCATGCAGAAATTCACACACATGCGCGCACACACACACACACACACACACACACACACACACACACACACACACACACACACACCCTTAACTCTTCCCAAAGATGATTTGTTGACTGGTTGGCCATAATTATCTGCCTAACACACACTCGCACACAAACCAAAGCTCTGCTTTTCCTTTGATTCAGATGTGGTCAGTGGCCAGACATAATTGCCAGCGTGATCCCTAGCCTCAGAGGTCGAAGTGCAGAATGTTCAGGATCCCAGAAGTTCAAGGGTCACATGTGACCCTTCAGGGCTGTGGTCACAGAAGCAGCTGGAAAGTAATGTATGAAAGAGCTGCAAAATGAAGGGTTCTGAGACCTTTATAAGCCTCTAGCAAAAAGCCTAAAAAGACTGTAATATATAGAGGTCTGGACCCTTTTTTGGCCTGTGGTGCAAAGTTGTCTTTTTAGGAAGTGGTGGTACTTTTATTCCAGATGAATATTTGAGTCACAATTTGCACCAGCTCTGCACATTATTACACACTGAGTTACTGACAATCATACTCTACTGAGCATTATATCAGAAAGCCTGGAGAACTGTTGGTTTCCTCTGTGATTTTACTGCCATTTCTTTTCTGTTTTAACACATTTGTAGTTTTTGGCATAAATATCCCTGTGTTATTTTATCAGGAGTCAGCCGTCAATGTGGTCTCTCCCAGCTGCTTGTCATGAAGTCATCCACCTCAGTTTCTTCTGCTTCCGTTGGTCTGAATCTCTCCCAATGCAGGGATTAGGACCTTATGGGATCTGTTGATGTGAAAGTGGAGATGGATAATGTAATATGATGACTAATATCACCTGACTCCATCTTGGTTGATATGAGGACATAAAATTAAGGTCATGACATGCAGTTTCCTTGATTTAAAATGTGGGAAAAGAGACCCAAAAAACACACACCCACAGAGTGGCCTATCAGCTCTACTTCTCCTAGATACATCACTGTCACTGATTTGTAAACACTGCTTCCCACTTGAGGATCATTTGGTGCTGTCACTCCAACCAGTCATCCTTCAGAATACCTGTTAAGGCAGTGATAAGAGGCACAAAGAGCGTCCATGGTGTTGTAGGCAGTGGCTTACAGAGAAGAATGCGTACCTACTAATGGGAAGGTATTTAAATTGCACTTTTTCTTTCTGCAGTCCTGTCTTGTCACAGCTTTTAAAGAGAAGGCCTGTCAATCTTGCTGTTTACATTCCTCTCCCAGCAGGCCTGGTGGAGATAAAGCAAAGAGAATATAGGCCAAGCAGTTGAGGTGCATGTATATTTCACCCTAAGGTCAGAGTGGACAAGCCACAGCTGTCCAGGGGTCAGTTAGGCTGGTGCCTGTAGTCATCAATAATCTGGAGGTTCCAGCCATCACCCCCCACCTCCCCACCCCTAACCCGCTGACCGACCCATTGATCTCTCACTTTGTGGCTCTTAAGACCTTCTCATTCATGGTCAGCTGATCTTTCACACTAATTCACCCTGACCCAGAAACTGAAGTCTCTCAGTCATTACTTGCCTTCTGTGTCTCTGTGTCTGTCTTATGCGTTTCTTGTGTTTAACATCATTTCACTCATGATTACACCTTTCATTTCTTTAGCCCCCCTTTTAAATAATTTCTACTTCTCTGTGCCATCAAATAGATTTTCCTTTAATTTAACTTCACTCATGATTCTGTCTGCATATTTCCAAAGGGATTTTAGAATTTTGACGAATAAATTTAGCTCTGCAGTAAAAAGAATATATACAAAAGCTTTTTTTATTTCCAAAAATCACACATCTTAAACCATCCAGTAGTTTTTGCTGAGTTTTTCCTTATATGCTGCGAGGGTCCTAAGGACAGAGGGATGTCGTATGCTGTAAAGCCCTGTGAGGCAAATTGTGATTCGTGATATTGGGCTTTATAAATAAAATTGATTGATTGATTGATTGATATAAGGACTTATAGGGAAAAAAAGTCATAGAACAAGACTATGATCACATTCAGACCAACTTCAGCCCTGCATGCCCCTTTATTCATTGCAATAGGGTGCCAATGCAAGATAGTTGAACCTGGCGCTGTGGTGGTCAGTCAAATACACACAATCACACATTTGGTAGATTACTTTAGTGTATTTCTAAATAGGGGAAATGTATAAGAAATGTATATTTCTACTATTTCCCTCATGATTGAAAACAAATGCTGCTGTACAAATCCTGTCTCAGGGTATTTTAAACACCATGGAGTGTTTTTGCATCTGTTAACCTTTAAATTCATGGTTCTGTAACATTGGACCTGATGCTGTATGCCACCTCCAGTGCAGCCCACACACTAATGCAACTTTATTCTCGGTCTTAACTCTTTGTAGGAGTCTAACCATGCCAGCAGACTTGTGAGGCTGTATATAGGCACAGTGGTACCTTGAGCTAAAAGCTAACAGCAGCATGCCAACATGCTCACAATGACAATGCTAACATGCTTATGTTCAGCTGATATAATGTTTACATGAGTTCACCATGTTAGTGTGGCATGCCAGCATGCTAACATTGCTAGCAAAGTACTTTTTTTTGTAGGTGTAAGTGTAGGTGAACCAAAGTTTTGTACAAATAGGATCTTAACCGTGTTAGAGTGCTTCGGGTTTCATCTAAGATTAACACTGGGCTCCCATTGATAAATCTAATGCTTTATATATGTTTATGACATATCAGGGTATGCCTAATTGAACCTGATACATGTGTTCCAACAACACTTTTTCAAATTTGTTCAAGAACAGAAAGAAAGATGAAAGATGTTTTAGGGATAAATATAACAGAACTGCCAGCAAGCTCCTACCATCCAATTCAAGGATGCATTTAAAACAAAAACCTCTGAATCAATTGTACACTGATGCAAAACTTTGATTTGTTCAGATTTGAAGTGATTACTGAGTGAAGTACTTATACCACTTATTTACTTATTTACCACCAGACAACAGTCAGGTTAGAGGTTGAAGAAAATGGAGCCAGCCTCCAGTGAAGAAGATGTCCTGGTGCTCTTAGCGTAACCCTTGGTATGAAGGCAGGTTAGAGGTCAGCTGATGTCTATCTTGGCCCTCTTGTTCGCAGTCTAAAACTGTCCGACGTCATGTGAACAAATGATGTGAAGTCTCTGTTTTGGAAGAGGAAGTACAGTTTAGCTACTGAGCTAATGGACTTATGGAGCTTTCGTGGTGAGCAAAGTGAATCATTTCTCTGCTTGGTCAGTTTGCCTTGTTTTACTTTGTCCTTTGAAGAAAGTGATTAACGCCTCCAGGGCAAATCCATCATTACTTTGTGTCAGCCATGGTATGAGTCCGATTAGAAGGGCAACAGATCTTTTTTGCAGAGTAATTCCTCACCTAGAGACCTTGTCTAAATTGACAACATTTGACACTCAGCCTTTTTTTGGCCCATTGTCCAGCTGGCACTTTACACACACACAAATGCATTTGTATTTAGCTTTTCTAGCATAAAATAATGGTTTGATTGACAAAAATGGGGGGTCGGGGAGGTGCCGTGGCCGTGCTGCTCTCGCCGGTTTTACACACAGGCTCGGCCCCTTTCAAAGCCTCCATGCGAAGCACTCCTCTGGGGTTTTTCGGACCTAATTGTATTGTGGAGTTTTGCACAGCGGCGACCGGATCTTTGCTCTCAAACCAAAAAAAAATGTGATGGCACAACAGTCTCCTTCAGTACATTATTCTATGCTTTCTTTTGATTTTCATATTGGCTAGTCATCCTGTTTAATTTGTCTTCTGATTAAATCAGAACCGTTGAAACAAGTTGTAGGAAGCCTCTGCAAGTAATTGGTTAATCAGCAGTGCCGATGCGCTGCTGGTTCTGCCAGCCTGAGTAGAATATAATGTCTACTGTTGTGTACAGCATTTATAGACTGAGCTGAGTAGTGATGCATGGCTCGACCCGTAACCAACAGGAACCGCAAATGGACCTGTGGGTCGGGCAGCAGTGATCGCCTGTTAAATCGCTCTGTAAATGATATTTTAATATTATTATTAAAATATATAAATCTATAATCAATTACTGTCATGGCATCTGAAGGTGCTGGTGCGTTGAGCAGGTGACAGTCCGCGGTCATTTTCAAAACACACTTGTGTCACGCACTTCAAAAGAAACTTAATGAAACTTTAAACAATAATTTGTTGTACAAAACAGGGGAAACAAACATTGACAAAAACGGTTCCATAATTCATATTAAATTCAAAAGATAACGAAAAAACAGCTACAAGTTAGAGGGAATAGTGATAAAGTGGTAAAACCTGGCATTGATCCACAGCCTCAGACAGATGTGCTCAAGCATGCCGTGCACACAAGCTCCGTTGGTAGGCGATACTATATTTTCACATTTTTAACAATGCAATTTAAAAGTTTAGATTTTTATTGATAACCTACATTTACCAACAACAAAAAGACTACATTTAGCACCAAAAAATATGTAAAAAAAAAAAAAAAAAAAAATAATAATTTAAAAAAAAAAGTAAATAAAAAAACGAATATCGAATACCAAATTTTCATAAGGAATACCTACCCATAGAAACGAATATTCGAATATCCGAATATTTGGTTACAGCCCTACAGTATACCTCTATGTATATGTAGAATGCGAAGTTGTGTGGACATTATACTAAATAAATGGGTAAAGAGACCGAGCAACAATTATCAGATTTATCTGAAGAAAAAAAAATAGTAATGCAAATAATTATACCAGTACAAACAACTCACAGTAAATTACACCAGTATGCACAGTATTAGTACAAACAACAGTAGACATAGGAGATAATGTATAGTGAGCTGGTGACTGTTGAAAAATAACTCCTGACAGGGGATTGGAACCCCGACATGTGGCACTGGCTCACTATACATTATCCCGCTTAGAACATGGCTTACTACTAAAGGATTCAAATGTTACAACTGGCATCAATATTATTAAATTGCTGGCAGAGTGTATTGACAGAGGAGAGGCATTCACCAGACAAACGGGAACGAAGGAGAGGATTTTACTCCACTTCTCCCGGTCGGAAATGCTGGGTGCCCAGTAGCTGCGAAGGCTGCCCTCACATTGATGGCCAGTGACCGACATGATCTCCCTGCTCTCCAGGCCAGCTTGGGAGAGCTGTGTGGATTAATGTTAACTGATTTTAATGCTCCTCAGTCTAAGGCCGTTGCAGTGAGAAGTCCAGTGTTCACATAGCTGGGTGTCACTTAGCTGGGTGATGTCCGTTGATAGCTGCCTCCATGAGAAGAGATCCGCGAAATTTGGCCTCCGGTGGCAGAAGCTTATTACAAAGATTGCAAAGCTACTAAGTAACCTATGTAAACGCTGCTAGTCTGATTTTACTGTGGCCACTACCCTGTGCAACCCATATTATTTTCATAATGATATATTTAGGAAAAGATGCTATCTGTTGCCTCTTTAAGAAGTGCTTTGATTAAGATGTGTGTTCTTGGACAGAGAGGTGACGCTCTTGTATGGCTGGGCAATTAATTGAAAATCAATCAAAACTGACATTCAGAACCTCTAACCAACGTAATCTTGCCTGTGTCGGTAATTTCGTTTTTTTGTTTTGTCAAAATTCTGTTAATACTTTTCCCACTGTGTGTGTTCATATACAGTCCCCTTAAATACGTACTACTGCGAGTGAAGTCACGTGACTGCCCTGTCCAGTCTGCGACCTGGAAGCAACATGGAGGAGAACTCAAACACCAAGCCAACTGAGTAACTTGAGCAGCTTGTGCCAAAGAGAAATGCCGTGTCTGTCGCACATTTAGCCTTTCACGGAACAGAAAAAGTAAATATCAGTGACCAAAGGTAATACCACCAATCTGTTTAAGTCCTTGGAGCACAATCACCTTACTGAATATCAACAGTGCATGGTTCAACAAAAGAAAGACTGACAAGTGCCCAGCAACATGTGCATTTTCAAAGGCTACACAAAAGGAAGAAGATTCAAGAAGAGAAAATTCCTGACAGAAGATACACGATGGACTCATACTTGAGCCTTACTTTGCACTACTTCGACAATAAATGGAGGCTGTGTAACAGATGCCTTGAGACAGCATATTTTCCAGTTGATCACACATTAGAGATGATTGCACAGGGCCTGAGAAATATGCTTTCTGCGTGGAACTTCACAGAGGAGAACCTCATGGCCATTACGACAGACAATGGGGAGGCTGCCCCTCACAATCAGTTAGTGCACATCAGCTGAATAGACACAATGCTACAGTTTTCAATAATCTGAATGGGGATAACTGTGGCAACTGGCTACTATATTCTTTCTGTGTGTGTGTGTGTGTGTGTGTGTGTGTGTCATAAATGATAATGTCCACACCTTTCTATGATATGTTATTGTATATGCCTTGTGTTTTTATTGTTATTTTCTTTGCTGATATTGGTAAACACTTTGTTACATGTGTTTAAAAAGGTGCTATTTAAATAAAAGTTTACTCACTTATTTATGATGGAGCTATAGCTCTTTTTTAGTACACAAAATAAATACTGTGACAGCAGTAATGAACTGTTCACATAGCACCTTCTTAATGTTACAATGTGCTTGATATTACAATGTTACAATGTAAACTTCACATTATTCATATGTAACAAAACACTACACTGACTCATATTTATAGTACGAACCTTGTCAGTGAACTGTCAGAATCAGAATCAGAGATACTTTATTGGGAAATTTTTGGCGTTAGAGGTGCTCCTTACAAGGGGAAAAAAAAAAAAAAAAAAATATATATATATATGTAGATATAGATATATCTATATATATATATAGATGATATATGTATGTATATACATATATGTATAGTGACCTATCAACACATCTGAGGTCATACTATCCAGCCCTACCCTCTTGACTTGACTGTGCTCCTATGTGTGTCGCAGCATGTTTCAGAAGTGTCCCAAAAATTAATGAAAATATGCAACTTGTCCATTTGTGACTGAGCCACAGGGTGTTACACAGAGCAGATCGAGTTCTTCTGCTAGCAGGCACAGTGTGTGAAATGTAAATATGATGTAATTTTGATTATATGTAATTATGGCCACGGAACAACCAAGTCAGAAAATTTGTGGTCCCTACCAGCGGCTTTGAATAGTAGAGTGGTCAGCAGTCAATGACGAAGTAAAACAGTCGATAAGGCAAGTTTTTCAACAACTGTCAATCACTGCAATGACAAGTCATAAATATGCACACCAATTATTAGGCTCATTGGTCCAGTAGTTTGAGATTAACTGCAGAAAGACAGATACACACACTTCTATACTTACATGCACACACGGCAAAACAATGATCCCCTCCAGGTTTGAAATCCTCCTTCCTGGGGTGGAGGTGTCGATGTGACGTTACAGATAATTACTCTCCAGTCAGATATGGTTACAGGAGTTGTGGTCCAATTGAGGTTTGACACAAACTTTCTGAGAAATAAAGTGAAATCTGTCATTGACTGATGAAAAGCAGACTGGACACTCAAGCAGACCTTGTCAAGAATGCTGCCAATATAAATGTTAAAAGGGTGTGGCTAACATTTCAGGTGCTACAGATGGTCTATATGATACAGGCCTGTTTTACCTCAAGAAGTAAATTTTTTTAAAGCCAAAATATATTTTCAAGCCATGTTTAGCTGACAGGTAGTATCGGCCCTTGAATCCAAAGACAAGACAATGTTTATTTCAGATTGAATGTTATCAATTAAAAACAATGAGCATGTTCCCCTTGATCAGCCAGTGTTCATCAGAATAAAGAACTGTGTCTGTTTCAAGGAAGAATTTAGGTCCATGTTTCAGTAGGATTATCTTTATCAGATGATGATGATACAGCCTGCCTGTGATATATATCGAAAAGAGATTTATTATGGCCTGATTAGTAACAATCGATTGGTTTGTGCCTTTCACCATGTGTGGCACATGAAGATTTATGATCTTTACTCTTTGCACCAGCTGAGGGTCACTGGAGCATTTTAGTAAGCTCTACATTAGGGATCTATTGGCTCCATTTTAGATGGCAGCAGATTAAGTAATGTGACAAGTGTCCTGGTTATCATCACTCACTACTTAATACATAATGGTCAGGAAAGTTCACAGTTTGAATGACAATGTCTCATAAGTCAAGATAATGTGGGCACACTGAGGTTCTTGGAAATCTGGATCTTGTAACAAGAGAATGAGACGCTGGGCAAATCATACTTTAGGTCCATAAAAAATTACGTGATACAGTTCTGCTAACCTTACTTCACCTCTTTTTTTTGCCCCAAAGGGTTCTCTTTTAGGGGGGCAGCACTGTACAGCAAACATCATCACTATGTACAGTATATCTTGACATTTATTAGCTGGTTGTCTTACAATAAAAATGGACAGAAACAAAACCTGAATTACCCAGATTTCTCTGTATGGAAGAGGGCACAGATATCCAGCAGTGCAGCAGTATTTAAGGGTCAGCCAGGTCTGGGAACCAACTGACAAAATGTGACCTACCTGGATTTAACATGGCGAGGCTTAGCTCTGAACCCTCATAACTAGTGCAATTTTATTTTAAATTATGCAATACTGCTCCTAACATGACTCTCTATAATTAGAACCACAACTTGGTGAAACTCTATCTTTAAGAATCTTTGAGACATCATGTTGAGCAATCGAGGTTTAGCCTAGAGGTAGGTTTTTTAAGGCTATATTATTCAAAAACAGAAACATCTCAGTCAGAGACATTTACTTCAAGGAATTCATTATTCATTGTAAAATGGTTATGCAGTCAGATATGGTGGAAAAGCCGCCACTTTTTAAGGGGGGCTTTCAAAAACTGGACAGTTAATCCCCCTTACGAAACATATACATGAACATAAATCTCAGTTAAGTCAAAGGTTAGGGTGGTGGAGGGAGCTGCAGCAGCTTTGACATAAGCGTATTAGCAGAATAATTGTGAGTCTTGTCAGGTTCAAATGGCAAAACTGTACACTTATGGTTGAACAATACTCATCAGCTGATCGCCAAGCAGCCAGTGAATGTGAATAATAAATCAAAAGGGTGATGACAGAAAGGTGATGACAGCAAGCTAATGCAAGCACTTCTTTAGACCTAAAGCTGTTTTACGTGCTTCTTCAGACACTGTCTATAAGAAGTAAAACATGCTCTAAAGTCAAAGAAAGAAATTTTTGTGAGGGAAGACTTGCTATCTACTGCTTGTACTTGTAGCTTTTGTAAGAAGAGGTGACCTTTGAACTTTTTGGGCAGATTTTTTTCTGAAGAATGTGTTTGTGCAGTATGGATTGAATTTACACCTCACTGAGGTCTGATCACAATGCAAACCAGACCAACTTAAGACCGCAACACAGTCTGATAACGTTTTCTGCGTGCATTAACCCTTGCTTGAACATGTGTTTTTCTTTTGTCAGATGCAGACATTGTCAGGTGTAAATGGGGTCTGTGGTGACATAGCTTTTTGTCGTTGTTCTCAAAGACCACATATTCAACTTTACAGTGTTTTTACAGTGTCACCCTTGCCTCTTGTCCACAATGCTGACTGTGACTTTTATTTTGTTTCCATTTGTTCCAGAAGTCCAAACGTCATCTCCATGATCTTAGAAAAGAGAAAAGATGCTTAGGAAAAAACTGCATGTGTATGAAGTTATGCAATAACAGTATTACAGTCCAGTAATCAGAATCATTATTAGCAAAAAAAAATCAGAGAGACCTCATGTTTCCAAGCATCCTTTATTCTGTGCACAGACACAGGGATCAATTAGGCCAGTGACGTCATGATGCTGTGAATGCGTCAAGAGCAGAGTTGCCTTTGATAATACTCATTTACACCAGGGAAATGGTGTGTGTATTGTGATGATGTGAGACAGATACTAATAGAAGGACTTAGGATAAGAGAGAAAGTTGGCTGTGGCACAGCAGTGGTTCACTTGGGATCTCTTGTTTCATCCTCTGATTTCCCAACATTAAACATGAACATATGAGCCTTACAACCCCTTTTTTTTCCACTCTGTCTTCTCCACTTTCTTTGAGTTTCACATTTACCTTCTTGTGTTACACCTTCCTGTCGCTCTGTCACCTCCCTCTCTTTTCTGTTTCTATCTGCCTCTCTGCCTTCCTCACACAGGGGATAACTCCAACTCCAAACACTGCAGAGTTAAAACAAACCCATTTTGCCACAGTGAAAATAAACCACTTTCTCGTCTTCTCTCCCTCTCTCTTTCTCTTCCTCTCTCTCTCGCAGTCCCCCATATTTAGCCGCAGTGAAAATAAACTGCTCAGTCTCTATTTATTTTTCGTAGGAAGACCTGACCACCGCAGAGTTTCCTTTGGGCCATTTCATCCTTAACCTGCTTAATTTCTCTGTTAGAACAATGTAATCTGGAACCTTACGCTGCTAATTTGTGACGTGTGAACTTATTAGGAAACCAATTAGATGTCAGTAACCTCTCATGCCAAAGTCCATCATCCCAATTTGGTGATTACCCTTTACTTGATCTCACAGCAGATGTGATTTCCTAAATAAGGAAATGTTGTTTTAAAGTGCTACGTGTACATTGATGATGCATTGTCCCATGTCAGAAACTTTTGAGGTCAGCGGTGAAACTTAGCAGCTTTTTCCTCTATTCCTGAAAAGGTGACACATTACAGATGCCAGGAAGTGCAGCATGTATGTGGACGTCAGCGAATCCATGGCTCATGTGCAGGAGATGCAGGGAGAATAATGATAGCTTTGCACGTGGGTGTGTTGTGGCCAAGCATGCGAAGGGGGTTTCAGCAAGTGTTAATGACCCAGGAGTCCCAGGACACACCGAACTTACTCATTTTGGCTTCAGTGGTCGAAACAACTCAACAGTTGCTGTGGTTACATGAGCCAAATGTTTTCTGTCTAAATAAAATTGATAGCTACCACCAAGGTATTTGCATGAGAGCTGAATAAAATGATTGGATAAGGTGTCCTATTTACACACTCTACAGTAAGTCATTTGAAAGAGGAGCTCTGACATGCATAATAGTCTAAATCCAGCACTTCATCATGGGCAAGGTTTAGATATAAATAAAAAACACACCAACTGCACTAATATTGGTTTACATGTGTACGCAAGAATATCAATGAAGAAACCAACGATGTATCCAGAAATTCATAAAAAGTAATAGAAGTCTCATAATCCAAGCTTGGATACTAAAAATGTACATACAGTATATTATGAAAAGATGAAGTAATGGAAAAGAGTAGCATGACATGTTTACATGACTATTTAAATCTGGTTACAGTTTATCATGATTAAGGTGTTTACCTGACACCTTGTTGAGACTTCAACTACACGAAGTGACCAATGATATAGGGAGGTTTATAGAATAATTCATTGCAAACCAATAGCCCTTAATGGATAACTAAATGTTAGGTATGGTGAATGTTGGCACTGCTACTTTTCTGTTACTGATTAAACTTCTTATTTTGTGCATTTTTAGGGTTCTTGTCCATGTTGGTCAGTAAAGGTTGAGCTTGACAGTTCATTCTTGACCATGAAAACGCTGTTTGAGAGAACAATTTGAATTCAAAGTCTCCTTACTTGCTTGTTAGGGATTTCTAATCAGGATCTTTTTACCGCTTAACTGAGTGAAATCTGCCATTTTATGCCTCTACGCCAGCGGCAGCCATAGCTGGAGGTGTTTTTTGGGTTGTAAATCCATATGTCCATCCATACCACGCTTGTGAACGCAATATCTCAAGAAAGCCTCAAGGAAATTACTTCACATTTGACACAACTGTCCACTTGGATTTAATGAGCTGATTACTTTTGATGGTCAAAGGTCAAGATCAAGGTGACCTTACGTCTATCTCATTCTTGTGAACGCAATGTCTCAGCAACAACTTTAGGGAATTGCTTCAAACTTGGCACAAACTTTCACTTGGATTCAAGGCTAAACCGACTAAATTTTGTTGGTCAGCGGTCAAAGGTTAAAGTTGCTATGACCTTACGTCTATCACATTCTCGTAAATGCAGTATCACAAGAACAGCTTGAAGGAATTTCTGACATTTTTTGAATCTTTGTGACATGCATTACCTGTCCTCTAGCAACCATATCACAACTTTGCAATGACTGAAAATGGCGTCGATGAGGCCTTTTGGTTCGGGCAAAACCAAGGTGTTATCTCTGGGTCTGAAAAGTGAAGCTTTAAACCTGCATTCTTTCTAATGGCCAGCAGGGGACAACTCCACTGATTAAAAAAAGACATCTGATTGTATCAGTCAATCAGTAATTTATTTGTCACCTCAAATTACACAAAGTAAAACTCCAGCGACATGATAAAGAAGTCTGTGTAGAAATTACCCTACTTCCAGTCACTTTCGGCTCCAAAATAAAAGATGAAGACAAAATGCCAGACTCAAGGCCTCAGAAAAGTAGTCCACAAACCAATGGGAGAAAATGGTTATATCCACTTTTATACAATCTATGAACAAAATAACCCATAAATAACAGGAAATTTGGCTAACGTGATCATCAGGCTGAATGAATGGAGTGAAACAACAACAACTCTGACAATCAAGTGTGATATTGCAGCTGGAATTAGACTGTATGTTGGAGGGTCGGTATTTCATTATAATATATCTCAATGCAGTCTAAGAAAATAAATAACTTAATGAAACAAATTGGCATCTAAATAATAACCTGAAGTGGAGACAACCCTCTGACACAGTGTCAACAACGTTTTAAAAAGTCTCAGTTTCACAGCAGTGATGTATTACATTGTTGGCTTACCAGCGTCTTTATTTTTCCATTTACTCACTGTAAATGCAGCTAATGTGTTTTGAATGAAACTTCTATTCACTTTATTTGAGACTGCTTACCTCACATGCCCTGTCAACAAATCAGCAAACATTGTATCCCCACATCATTTGTTCAAGCTGATTGTAGGTTGATAAACGTACTGTTAGTATTCTCTGCCATCGACTGTAGAAGGTTGGCAGCTCCATGTGCACCAAAAATTTTGAGACTAATGCCAGGAATTTTCTGTACAGCATAAATTTTGCCATGTTTTATTTATGAATTCTCTCATGCTGTATCTCTTACTCCCTCGTGCCACTTTTCATTCTCCCTTCTTCTGTTGCTTTTCTGCATTCTCCCACCTCTGTCTTTTGGTCTCGCCGGACTCTCTTTGAGTTTCTCCTACTTTCACACTTATCTCCCTCCAGCTCTCATTTTTCCATCCCATTTCCCGGGAGCTCTCGTATCTGTTTCTCCTTGCCTCTCCATCTCCCTCTCCTCTCACACGCTGCCAACTCTCCTCTGTTTTCCAGCTACACCATTATATCATCATCATCATGTAGATGCAGTATAATGCATTGTTCTACAGTAGAGCTTGAACTGTGTAAGGAAAAAACAGACTACCTTTTGTCTTGTAAAATCACTACCAGCTTGTTTCCAGTTTGTTGGCCATGCCTGTATTTGGGTGATAAACAGCACTGTCTCCTCTTCCCAGAATCCCATCTACTTTGATCTGATTGTTACTCACTGAATGAGTCATTAATCACTATTTACTCTCTTTGAGGGTTCCTTCTTTGGGGGTAGCATATACACCTTTTTCTGTTAGTGTTTAATATGTTATCTTTCCCATAAGACAGTAGTGGGAAAGGCCTGAATGTGCTATTTTTTTTATCAAGCCAGTGTGTGCTCTAGTAAGTAAGTAGTAAGTAAGTTTAATTTATATAGCACTTTTCATAGATAAAATCACAAAGTGCTTTACAACAAGGGTAAAATGCAATAAAGTACAGTACAGAGATCACAACAAAAAATACATAACAGCACAATTTCAGGAAAACTTTACAGAGGCCCCACAACGTCAACATCAGTTGAAAGCCTGTCTAAAAAGATAGGTTTTAAGTTCTTTCTTAAAACCTTCAGTGGACTCTATACTGCGCAAGGTGAATGGTAGAGCATTCCAAAGGCGAGGGGCACAGGCCTGGAATGAGCAGTCACCCCGTGTTTTAAAACGGGTGCGGGGGACCATCAAGAGTTTCTGGTCTGATGACCTTAGTGAACGTAGGGGGGAATAGGGTCTCAGCAGCTCAGTGATGTACGAAGGAGCTTGTTCATGGAGGGCTCTAAAAACAAGTACTAAAATCTTAAAATGAATCCTAAAATTTACTGGTAACCAATGTAAGGAATATAAAATTGGGGTGATATGATCCCTTTTCTTAGATCCAGTTATGAGCCTTGCAGCTGTGTTCTGCACGGTTTGAAGGCGATTTACAGCCTTTTTGTTAAGACACATAAAAAGAGTATTACAATAGTCAATGCGAGATGAAATAAAAGCATGAATTATCATCTACTGTTTGTGATGTGAAAGGCTCACATTATTTTAAGGACACTGACCTTAACTGAAATAGGAAAAGGATGGTTGGAGCATTAACCTTGTACTGACAGCATGTTCAGTATAATACCGGCACACAAAGTAAAATGTGAATGGGATGTGTCTTTGTGTGCATGCATATGTGTGTACACACTTCCAAGAAATCTGGACAGAGAGCTTATTCATCTGTACATCTTGTGTGAGCCTTTAAAATGGAGATAGTGGGTCTGCGGTGTGTCACTTTGCCGGATCAAATGAGGAACACATTGAGGGAAAACTGTGTGCATGCACATATGTGTGTGTGTGTGTGTGCGTGCGTGCGCATGTGTTTGTGTATGTGTGTTAAAAGCCAATCTAGTAGACAGCTACCCTGGCAACATCTGGCCATGCATCCTTTTTAGCTCCTTTAGCAGAGAGAAAGACAGTATTGTTTTGAGGCAATTATACTAACACACACAAACATCCTGCAGCAAAGCATGTGTGTGTGATTGACCTATCAGAATGTAGGCATAAATGGGAGTATTTAAGTGGGCCGTTTAGTGTAGGATAGCAGTGTGTACTTTGACAGTTCATATTAACATTTAACTTCTGTGTATGTATTTCTACAGCTGGATAAAAAAAAATCATTAAAACACAATACAATTTATGCTTTCTCATAACATATCAACATTAATTCTTGATGCCATTTTGGAGCATAAAAATAAACACCTGAGTGTAAAGTGCAAGAGACTTTGAATGCTCTGAATCAAAGGTTGTTATCAGGCACTATCAAGCAGTGCTTTCTGCCAAAACTGTCTGCTGCTGCAAACTACATTTGCTGAACTAAACTGTGTCTGAACGGCTCTGGGTTTACACAGTACCTGTCGTCTTGACAACAGTGACCCATGGTTGCCTTATGACATCATTGCTGGGTCTAATTAGGTTGCTGGGGAAAATCCCCTGCTCTCAGCCCAAACAGCCAGACCACCACGTTTCACATCAGCTAGCTAGCATTCTAGGAAACACTCTGTGTTTGGGTGGAAACTCGTACACACATTAGAGCCAGCGCTAAGATAAAGATGCACTCAAAGACGTTTGACATGCCTGCCACTGGAAAACAGTGTGCAGATTTTTGCTGAAGTATAAATAAATAGACCTCATAATGTCCAAATACTTTTCAGGTTACAATATATGTGTATTTTTGCTCATTTATCTGTTTACACACATATACATGCACTTGTGCGCATGAACAGCACAGCAGCTGTGAGTAGAGGGAGCCAAATAACAAAAGCACCCCACTTCTTAGAAGGAAGGAAATTGCTCCAACCTTTTCTACCTCACCAAATATTTTAAAGCAACACATGCATGCTTCAAGCACATACAGCATGTCACATCTGCAGCATAAAGGCCCTCTGTTTCTTCATCACTGTTTTCAAGAACAGAAATTGCTGCTTAATGAGAGACATTTATAATGTTTTGAGTCCATCAAACTTTTTTGTACTTGGTTATTCTGGCTAACCCCCCTCTTTACTTCTGTAATTAACCATTTTTTTTTATTGCAGTTAAATTAAAACATGCTCTCTTAAACTGAGAATACCAAGCCAAAAGACAACAATAGCTATTAGGTAAAATATTTAGAAGATTAGTTTCAGAAGATTTTGTTAATTTCCTCAAACTGCAGCTGTCAGCTGACAGAAATAATATGTGTCAGACTTTTTTATTACACTCAACTTTCCAAATATTGTATAAATGAAGATTGATTTTGCAGAGATGAGAGGAAAAATGTTTTGGAACGCAGTGTCAATATTGAGCCAACGACAAGACACATAAACGGGAAAAAAGAGGAGAACATGGGTTAATGAGTCTCTGAACAACTTGGCATGTTCAGTGATTCATCTGTCAGTAAATCCTCTTTGTGTGGGTTTTTGTGTGTCTGTGCATGTGAGTTTGTGTGTGTGTGTGTGTGTGTGTGTGTGTGTGGGTGCTGCGCAAAATGCCAAATCGCCCTCATCGATATTACCCGATGGGAAAATGGGTTCTTACCCACTTTGTCCAATTGGAACATGAGCCAGAGCAAACAGGGGTGTAACCTTGTAATGCATCAAGGCGTGACTCCACCAGGGTGTGGTGCCTCAAATTTATCTGTAACTGCATGTGTATGTGTGTGTTAGAGAGTGTGTGGGTGCCTCAGTCTTTGTGTTGTAGAAAGATTAGGTGGATGAGAGAAAAGAGGGAAGAAGACAATTTAGGTGGATGGAAAATTGGGAATGAAGGACGGAGGAAAAATCACAATGAAGAAGAGAAGTACAGAGAGCAAGAAGAGCAGAGGGACAGAAAAAAAGAGCAGCGAGGGAGAAGGAAAAGGGAACATGTTCATTATGATATGGTTTTAGTGATTCACTGATTGATAACTGACTGATTTATTGTTTATTTCTCTCAAAGAGCAGTGACTTAAATCTGAAAAATTTACCAAAATCACAGTCAGGAGTCAGGACAGCTGATTTAGTGTTTTTGCTATTGACTCATCTTAAGTATGATTAATCACATCAATCCATGAATGTCAGAAGAAAGAAACTGGAAAAGTAAATAAAGCGAATAAGCATATTTCCCCAAATGTCAGACTGTTTCTTAGTAGACAAGCACGCATGTTTTAGTGCCAAGAAAAAAACAAAGTTTTCTCTGATATTCTTAAATGGACCAACAGATTGGCACACCTGGGGTGTTAAAGTAAAGGGCTTCAGCATAAAAACATAGACCATAGACCAAAAAAAAGTTTATCCTGGCTCAACCTCTTCCCTCAACCAGCCTTGTACTGTTTACCATGCCGTTGTCTAAACAGAGACACTTAAAATAATTGCCTCCAAGATGACTTTCAAGATTGGTAAAATGTTGTCCTGTAGCACAAACAATTTTGATGTTTTTAGCATCTGATACGTCTTCAAAGTTAAACTCTATTAAACGTGACCCTTGTGGGTTACATTTTTCAGGCTCAGTCTGCTTCTTTAGGACTGTGTGGGTGTGGTGTGGTTTGATTGGATTTGATTGACAGCACTGGCAAGATTAGCAACAACCTTACAGCTGTCAAAATGTTTGATTTAAACGTAATGTTATGGAGATATGTATCATCAACTGTAAGCAAGTTGTAAAGAGAACACCAGCATATTATCAGCTTTTAAGTTTAGACCATAAACTTGTTAGCGGACAATTGGATATTTACAAGTCCAGTAATCTCTACATATGTATATGCAGAATCTGTATGGGACAAGAATGGGGCAAGATTTTGGTATCGAATAGAGCTGCCCTCTGAAAGTCAGACATTCGAATCTTCAGTCAGAGATCCCTCGGTCAACTGAGATTCCTTCAAGTTTTTTTTCTTTTGGTGAGTCAGTGTGCAGTGTACTTCTGGGCATGTTTCAGCCCCCACATTTTGGAACAGGCAGCTAGGGACACGGTGGCACGGCCCAGATGAGGAGATGTTTTGCCCTTTCAGGCTCAGAGATAACACTATCATCTGCCTTCTGCTTAGAAGTGGTAACTTAACAGCTCACAACTTAATATGATACAGTGTCTGGCTTTTATTTGATTTCAAGTGTTGGCAAAAAATGTTTTTGTACAATTATGAACCGTTGTTAACACATTTAACTTAAGGAGATTTAACTAAAAATGTGGAAGAGAAAGTCTTGGCCCAAATATGTCTACTGTCAGACTGATACCAGCAGGGTTCCAAGATTACACATCCACCAGACACAAAGTAATTTTAGCATTTATTTGTAGATGTGATTCTGAACAGCTGACAAATATAGGCACGATTATCA
Organism: Epinephelus cyanopodus; assembly: GCA_026686955.1. Taxonomy (NCBI): domain Eukaryota; kingdom Metazoa; phylum Chordata; class Actinopteri; order Perciformes; family Serranidae; genus Epinephelus; species Epinephelus cyanopodus. The sequence continues at coordinate 14,823,224 of CM048919.1, forward strand.
CACTTTTGTCAACTTTGATTTGGTCTCCACCAATTCCTGAGGGACGTATCTGGCTCCTTAGCTGCTCTATTACATATATTCACCAGCTGGTTGCTAACAGTGGGATATTAAGCTTTTTTTTTCTGAAAACAGCGGCCTGCTTTGGGAAAAAAAAAAAAAAAGATGATACAAGACCAGCAAGAGTGAACCAAGACAGTAAAGGTGCAGACTGGGAAATAGGAACAATGGGCTGCATGATGCTGTAAAACTCAGTATAGCACACAGGAACCTTTATAGTGATGTGATTATTTGCTGTGTATTCATCACTAACATTGATCCATTTCATATCACACACAGTGATTTGCTCCATTTCACATTCTATTACAAAAATATTGATTAGAGCAGCTTTTTTCAAACCAGTTTGATATTAAGCCAAACACTAGATTGGACTGACATATTGAATTTTACTAGGTGTCATGGCTCCCAAGTGGTACATAATGCACTGTGTTCCAACAGCAAACAAGCGACAGTCTGTTGTGTCACATCACCTAACATAGGAGCTCCCTGTGCACACCGAATCCCTTGGTGTTGCTCTATGTAAACAAATCAAGTAAATATCAGCTGTTTCCTCTAGATCAGATTAAGGATGTAACTGCTTCAAAGATGGGCAAGTAGACTATTTGCAGTCTTCCTACTTTGTAATGTTACTTTTTCTAAACAAAAAACATGCATTATATTTCATGGAAATGACATACATATCCAACAGCTAGTGACCTAGCTTATTATTAGCAAGGGTCATTTAGCCCACCAGATACGTTCAGCACCCTGGTGATCTTTCTCCAGCCAGCCATCACCTTATTTAGGTTTTTTTTTATGGTGAAATCATGAGGTTTCATGAAGATAATTCCTCAAATTAACTTCATTAATCAATTGTTCATCATCCATTGTGGTGTTTTCAAATCAAGCAACAGATATAAATAGAAAGATGTCATCCAACAAAAGTTTGGCTGTCAGTAGCAGCGCTGCATCACTCGCTGTCATTTAGGACGACTGCTTCAAATCCAAAATGTTGCCATATGGGTGCAGTTACCCCAAAACACATAAACTTTGTTATAAACAAATACCACGTGTGCCACTCTGCCTCTCCCATCTCCTGAAATGTTATCTCAGTCATGTTGCCAACACCAACCTCAGCAACCAACCAGCTCACACCTGGTCAGACACTAGTGGCTTCATTAGTCCATTTATAAACACATTAATATGTTAATCACATTGTCATATTGCTTATTATTAATGCAATGCATGTTGGCTTTAGCGCTGCAATGCCATCAGCACAAGTTCCCAATTTAGGCTACGTTTTAATTTGCCAGAATGTGTTAAAATGAAAAATTTTGTTTCAGTCAGTTGACTGGTGTGAGTTCGTACGCTGACCAGGCCGGCAAAACCGGAAATCGTCCCAACTCTAGCAGCTTTGAAAATGACATAATTCAGTCAAGACTAAAAACTACACTGCAAATTTATAGGGCTGTACCCAAATATTCGGATATTCCAATATTCGTTTCTATGGGTAGGTATTCGTTATGAAAATTTGGTATTCGATATTCGTTTTTTTATTTTATTTATTTTTTTTACATATTTTTTGGTGCTAAATGTAGTCTTTTTGTTGTTGGTAAATGTAGGTTATCAATAAAAATCTAAACTTTTAAATTGCATTGTTAAAAATGTGAAAATATAGTATCGCCTACCAATGGAGCTTGAGCGCACGGCACGCTTGAGCGCATCTGTCTGAGGCTGTGGATCAATGCCAGGTTTTACCACTTTATCACTATTCCCTCTAACTTGTAGCTGTTTTTTCGTTATCTTTTGAATTTAATATGAATTATGGAACCATTTTTGTCAACGTTTGTTTCCCCTGTTTTGTACAACAAATTATTGTTTAAAGTTTCATTAAGTTTCTTTTGGAGTGCATGACACAAGTGTGTTTTGAAAATGACCGCAGACTGTCACCTGCTCAACGCACCAGCACCTTCAGATGCCATGACAGTAATAGATTATAGATTTATAGATTTTAATAATAATATTAAATAGGGATGTCCCGATCACATTTTTTTGCCCCCGAGTCCGAGTCTGAGTCATTTGATTTTGAGTATCTGTCGATACCGAGTCTTGATCCGATACTTTGACAATGCAGTAAAAAATTTTTACTGTAGGTAAACTGTATCATCCCACTATTTTTCTGTTCTTTGTGCTCTACTAGGGATGTAACAATATCACAATCTCACAATATTACAATACTGTACCTCAATAACAAGCCCATGACATTTACTGCAGTATTGTAAGACATGTCATGATATCAAAACCTCATGATAATAGTACAGTAGCTCCACGGTATAATATTAATTCCATTATGCATAAGTCAACAACAAGAACATCTGGTCAAAAATAAAATAGCTTATCATGCCTTTCTCAATCACCAGCCTCTTTCCCCTTATCCCTCCCTCACCTGCCTGTCTGCCCCCCCCCCCTCAAATAAATACCTGGTTCTGTATCTGCCGTCACACAACAGTGTGAGAAGTTTAACGATGTCCGCGACATCTGCGCAGTAGGTCCGTGTGTCTGTCTCACGTGCGTTACATCAGACTCGCTCTCAGTAGAAGCTGCAGTGACTGTTGTTGCTGCTGGTGTCTGTAGCGCTCAAACATCAACAACAACAGCTGCTTGGAAGTCAGCAGTGAAACAATGCAGCCACACACACGTACTAAACAGTCAGCTGACACGGTGACACGGACGATCGTCTCTCACACTCCCGCAAGCGCCGTCATTTCATGTCGTTACATGTCCGCGACGACGCAGCCACACACACACACACACACACACACACACACACACACACACGGATGTGGACGAAAAACAAGCGCATTGCACCGAATGCGCGCCGCTGGCGTCGTTTTGGGTTATGAGCACAAAGGACACACGTCTATAATAAAAGTAATGGGTTTGAGAGTGCAAAAGAGCTACATCTGAACGCCCCCCATGCGGCCCGTCTTGCTTTAGACAAATAGGGAAAACCCTGACATGTAGCTGATATGTCATAGGCCTATATCCGATCCCTGATGGGGATGTAACATCCAAGTCCGATCGAGTCTGAAACCACGTGATCGGCTCAGATTTCCAATCACGTGATCGGATCGGGACATCCCTAATATTAAAATATCATTTACAGAGCGATTTAACAGGCGATCACTGCTGCCCGACCCACAGGTCCATTTGCGGTTCCTGTTGGTTACGGGTCGAGCCGCGCATCACTACTCAGCTCAGTCTATAAAGGCTGTACACAACAGTAGACATTATATTCTATTCAGGCCGGCAGAACCAGCAGCGCATTGGCTCTACAATGCACAGCACTGCTGATTAACCATTTTATTGCAGCACAGAGTGTCTGCCAGCAACCAATTACTTGCAGAGGCTTCCTACAACTTGTTTCAGCGGTTCCGATTTAATCAGAAGACAAATTAAACAGGATGACTAGCCAATGTGAAAATCAAAAGAAAGCATAGAATAATGTACTGAAGGAGACTGTTGTGCCATTACATTTTTTTGTGGTTTGAGAGCAAAGATCCGGTTGCCGCTGTGCAAAACTCCGCAATACAATTCGCATGGAGGCTTTGAAAGGAGCCGAGCCTGTGCATAAAACCGGCGAGAGCAGCACGGCCACGGCACGCGCACCCGCCAAAAAATGGCATTCGGGACAGCCCTACAAATTTATAAAATCTTGATCAAAATTTTAAAAGAAATTAAGATTTTAGACTGAATAGACTAAATAATAAATAATTAATAATTAATTTCTCTCTTAAGTCAGTTGAACCAAGACCCCTACAGTACTTGAATAAATAATGTAAATGTGTTTTGTGAGCAAATCAATTTTGAATATTTGTTTTGATGTGGCTGAGTCAAAAATGTGATGATAACTTGATAGTTGGCAATTTGATTTAATAAAATGAGCTGCCCTGTCTCCAGACAGTTTGTAAGAACTCATTAAAGGTTTCTGTCACCCAGAAACGTGCTTTTTGAATGCTGTCACCTCTCTCTATTCCATGATGCCATTCTTCTCCTAGCACGGCTGTTGCTTTGGCTAATGGCTCCCATGAGATCACTTCAAAGCCAGTTTCGAAGCCCACTGAAAACTGTCTGTTGATGGAGACAGGGTCAGAGTGACACACATACACAACATTCACACATCCAGGCATGCATGCACAGACACAAACGGTCAAATGCTCAGAGCACAGAGTCCCGTCTGTCTATGTTGCTAGCTGACATCACCTTTTTATGAAGTGCACCCTGTTTTACAGTGGCTCAGACCTTGTTTGGATTGGGCTGAGCTATGAATTGAGCCAGGCTGAAAGTAATACTTCTAAAGGGAGGATCAGGGGAAGGAAACCTGGAGGTGTGACTTAGAGAATGTAACCAGACCTGAGGCCGGGGCATTTTAGGTCTGGGGAAGTTGGGGCCAGAGCAAAGGTTAGTAGGCAGGGCAGAGCAACTAAAGCTAGAGATGGGATTGATTTAGTGGTGGAAGGGGGATGGCTCCTGCTCTGGCTTGGAGCACTTAGCACAAATATGGGTATTTGTTGGTGCTCAAGGGCAGGATCTGAGAGGGAGTGGGGGTGGTGGTGGGGGGTGGAGGTGTTTAGGTTTGCATTGTTAGGTTTGGTTTGGCCCAGAGGTTATACTTATGAATGGTAAGCTGGAGTTACAGAGATAAAGAAAGTAACAGATTTACTCATTTTATTTAATTTAAAATGGGCTCTGCCCTATTACAGACAGCACTTGTTGGAGGAGGAGCCATTGTATCCTAATTCTTTTTCTCAGCTAGTTTAACCAGCAACCATCCAGGCACCTTCCTAACCAGATGAGCAGGGTAGGAAACACGGGACCTGAGCTGGAGAATGGATCTGAGAATGAAACTCCCAGAGTTGAAATCACATTATATCACATCATTAATCTCACTCATTTTACACTACTAATCATGGCTCTGACGAGAGCAAGGCGTTGCAATTGGCAGGCCAGCATGTTGAGATAGACATTTTCCAGCAGGCTCTCGGCACACTCTGAAGCAGTCTTTTCAGAGGATTAGACGGACCTTGTGGTATGGCGGTATGTCTCTCATAACTCAGCTGCTCTCACCGCAGTTAAAAGGTTTTTGTCGGGAATGCATCTGGGTGGGTAGCTGTGGGCATGTCAGTCAGTGCGTCAGTTTTAGCTGCTACAAGAGACAGAGAGAGTGACTGAGATAAAGCTAAAGGCCAGTTTATCTAAGCTGCTGTAAAAACAAAACAAAACAAAAAAACTCCTTGTCATTTTTGATATTTAAAGCATTCAAAAACTGAAAACCATGCACTGGTTACTCAAGTTAATATGCAGGGTTTAAATTATACAGCTCCTTTCATGCAGTTAATGTGCTCTTCTTGAGCTTTGTGAGCTTCTCTGTTGCTGCGGCAACACACAGGTGAGCCTGATTATTCCCCAGTCTGACTGTCACACCTGATCACAGTCAACTGGTTATCCTCCCGGCCATGGAAAAAGACAATCACCATCCTGCCCCAACAAGCCATAAAGAAAAACATTTCACAGTATGTTTGTTATTGCATCTAAAGACAGTCTTTTTCTTTTCAACCATCAAATAACTGCAAATATAGTTGGGTACTACAAAATCAGTATTTTTCAGGGTACAAAATGAGTTACATTGGTACTACCGAGTACCCGTTCACGTTAGTCATCTGTGCCAAACAGATGCCTGAGGGTGCATCTAGGTGAGAAACACTAGATTTAGACAAAAGGTGGAGGTGCTACGTAGTGCTCCAAGGCCTGAAAACCAGTCACAGAGATCAGATGCCAACAAAGAAGCTCCACAGCTCAAATTGAGACAGGGGGCAGAAGTGCCCAAAAGCCAGGAAGCTAGCCATGTAGCATTGTGGCTGCCTTGTTGGCTTCCTAGCTAGCCAAGCCAAAACAGTATGCATAAGGACCTTGCATGTCTCGACAGAGAAAGGTGTCGTATGTTTAGGGGTGTCAAATTATCGCGTTAATTGCGAATAATTAATTACAGCCATATTTAACGCGCTATGTTTTTTGATCGCGTTAATCTCATTTTTAATCTCTAACTTTACTGTTTCTGTATGCCACAGAGTTGCCTTTTATAAAATCTGTCTGTAGGCGTACGATTAGGATTCTTTGTGCTTGAGTTGTGGGAGAGCTGCAGCGCTACAGAGCAGAGCCCAGCATCAGCATTGATGACTGTCCCCTGCAGTGGCGGTCTGCTCACTCAGGAGTCTATGAAAAGCTGTCTGCCCTAGCACGCAAGTATCTGACCTCCCCGGCAACCTCCGTGTAATTTTTCGGGACAATCAGGATTCAGGATTCAGGACAACTGCTTGGATTTCGGGACTGTGCCGAAAAATCCAAGCAGTTGTCCTGAATCCTGAATCCTGCCCTGATTGTCCCAAAAATTACAACAGAGCAGAGTCTGGAGTAGTTATTGCCCGATAAAACATTAAAAACTGATCATGGTGGTTGAGTTGTCATGCAGCTCCCACCAGCTGCACATTGGCTGCAGCAGTTCCTACATGAATTATAGGTGTTGTAGTTTGAAGAAGAGAAGACAGCGCAAATTGCAGCCGCAAGGACAGCGAAAGCGCAGGCAGCCACGAGAAGGAGTGATTTGCACGTTGCAGTGCAGCCTCTTGTTCTAACTGTTCAAAACTGTTCTATAAACTGATACAGCTGTAACGAATGTACCAGGTGTCTTTTATTTTGTTAGCTTTTTTAATTTTTTTTATTTTTTATTACGTTTAAAGGACAAGTGCTCTTACATTGATCACTTCCATGAAATAAAACGAGAAATTGGAAAAGAGGAAAATAATTTTGAAAATTGTTAAAATAAAATTAGGGAACTGATCACAGATGTATTGTTTCTGTGTGTTTTTACATCTATTGTTGCGTTAGTCTGCAGCTATGCTTTCAATGAAGCTGACATGTCATTACAGTCAAGTACCCCCTGGTGGTCGAGACTGAAGGTTTAAGCACTCTTTATTGGGACTAATCTCAAAAACAATAGAATGTAATGGCTAGGTGTACTGCATCTGTGTTCAAGTGTGTTATTGTTGAAAACAATAATTATGACTTTGTAAAACCACTTTTTGTAATATATATCAATATTTTGATCATCTGCCACAATAATGTAATGAATGTATTTGAAAATACCTCAAGTTGAGGGTTTTTCTCAGCAATTTTGAGCTAAGATTAAAAAAGAGATTAATTAGATCAATTAATTACAGATCATAATTAATTAATCTCTCCATTTTTTTAATCTCTTGACAGCACTACGTATGTTTCACTTTTCTGAAAACAAAAGTGCAAGAGGAGAGATGTGAAAGATCTCACTCCTTTGTTTGCTCCAAACCTAGACACTAACTAAGGCTAGCTAGCGTAGCACATTAGCACATCAAGGCAGTTGAACAGTGATTAGAAGTTACTGCTGTTTTAACTTTCAGTTTGGTAATTGTAGCGATACCATTTGAAGTTGGTTGCACTTTAGATTAACTGAAAAGTAGGATTATTTAGTTTTGCTAGCTATGAGTTAAAACATATATAAGTTAGATAATGAAAGACAAATTCAGTCATAAATAAACACTGGCAATATTCTGACTTGCCCTGCTGGGCGAGAGCATTGTTGTTCTGGGTCAATGTTTGTCCTTCATGTGAATTGCAAAGATGTGGGGTGCCTGATGCTTATATCGGGACCAGTGAGCTTTTCCCAGTATTTTCCTCTTCATTCACAGTACTCTGCTGACAAGCTCTCAGATGCACACTGTAGTCTATTCTGTCTACTCCACACTGATGTTTCATAACCATTATTTCAGAAATTTGCTGTTATGTCCTGAATATCTCTCACTGATAGAGTTAAAGATGACATATTGACATGCAAGGTGCAAAAGCTTGACAGGGTTGACAACAGTAACTAAGTGGGGCAAGACTTAGCAAAGGGTCAGTTCCATCAGAGGCATTAACATTTAACATTCACAGTATACTGTCTAGTATGGATCTCTTAAGTGCAACACACACCGCCGCCAAATGCAGCGCGTCAAAACGCCCATCTCCATTACATTCTATGAACAAACCCACACTGGTGCCGGACAACGCGCCGCTCTGCTTCAGTCCACTGCTCTATTTCCAGCACAGCTGGCTTTCAAAGGGGTATCTGGATGCTTAGCGTTATTAAGTTTTTTTAATAAGACGAATTTGATAAGAACTCACCTATGAAATCCAAGTTGCTGTTGCCTCAAAGTTTTTCCTCTTCTTCTTCCTTTACTAGCAGTTGGCAACCATTAGCAACTAGTGCAGGTACAGCCACCTAGCGGGCTGGGGTGGGAAATACACTTTAGTGTCGACGGTGCCACTGCGTGCTGCTGCACGCCACTGCCAATGTGTGTTGGGGGGAGGCACTTGACGGGCACTGGACGGCCACAGCGCTGCGCCGGTGGCAGTATGTGTTGCACATTGTCTGTGTACTTCAGCATAATATTGGTTGCTAGCAGTACAGAAGCTGTGTGGTTGCTCATGGCTCAAGAGCTATACTTGTGTTTGTATAAATATATGTAATTGTACTTTCCTGAAGAGTTTGTTACTGTGGATACTTTGCTGCTTATTTTAAACATCAGTGATCATCAATCATCAGTGATTCAGCTTGTCATGTCTGATCGTGTCTGTAGATGCTTTTTTGCGTACTGAACAACTTTAAGGTCTTTGGGCATGAGAATACTGATGGGTCTCAGATGAGTTGACATAGCATACATATGATATAGTTATAATGTGGATGACCTTATATTTAAATGTTCAGGTCATCACTTACGTGCTAAGCCATGTTTTCTAGCACGGTCTGTTATTGGGTCTATATGTCCAGTGTTCACCACTGACCTCTATATAACATGTTCTCTCAGTAATGCTGGAAAGAGGTAAGAAAATGGGATTTCCCCATGGCTGCATTTGTAGCTTTTGTTTTCATTTGCTTTACCTTCTGTTGGCCATGTGTGCACCCTGATTATTTATGAAGTCATGGAAATGCATAACGATATTCAGAGCACTACTTGTACTGAGCAAATGAACTGTGAGAGTTGGGGTTATGTTTTGATTGTCACTTATATCACCACGTCACAATGGCAACTTAACATAAATGCTCTTTAACTTGCTCAAAACCTCTAACCTCTCTGATATTGGTAACAGAAGTTCCTTTGGCGAGCAGTTTACCTAGAGCCAGTAGAAGAAAGCTTTCAAGCAACTAAATCCAGATGATTTATTTCTGCAGCAATCTCCCTCCCTCACCATTAGCAAATGAACAAACTTGGATTAATGATTTTTTTCAGCATATATCACAGAATAAAATTCCACATTACACTTGAAAATGTCAGTCAAATATATATCTGCATTCATGTCTGAGACCCTGCAATTGCTTTGGGAGGAGGTTTGGGCAAAAGGAGAAACATATTTCAAAGTAAGAACATTACGCTTCTCATTATATGATATCAAATACTACTGATTTCCCACTATTAGTGGTATTGTGGGTGACTACTGTATTACAATTATTCACGTCTAGCAAAGATCAGCATGATTTGGTTTTGCTTTGGCAGAGGAACACTTCTTTTTTAAAGACTGTTGAGAGATAAAGTGGACATAATTCTAACTTGAGTGAAAGACTTCGATCCCCTCTGTTGTTTGGTGAGTGAGTTGCTGAATGAGATCATTTTGGTCATGAATGATAGCCCTCTTTTCAATTGAAGTTAAAGTGAATTCATCATTTTAGGGTATATGCATGAAGCCACTGATATGGGCTGTTGGCTTATGCAAGTGTTAGTGGAGGGAGAAAAAGAAAGAGGGAGAATAAGAGGAAGAAAAAGAAAGAGCTTTTAAGTCCTATAAAGATGCCCCAAGCTAATTGAAACTACAGTGAGGGATTATGCTGACAAAAAAAAAAAAAAAACTGCAAGAAAAAAGTGAGGGCAGATCACATGCTTTACGAATTAGTGTGATTGCCAATACACACACTTTTGAGAGGTGATGTGAAAATAATGTGAATAGTCTGAAGACTGATGAATTCTCAGAACACCTTATTTTTCAAAGCTTCTAGGAACGCTCTGAAGGGACTCTGTGGTTTCACGGTTGTTGTTCGCCAACAGGAAGTGCTTGCAAGGATAGTGGTCAGTTTATTTGGTCAGAGTTAGAATGTGTTTATGGCAGATTGACACATTTTCAACACTGATTTGGTTCCATTTTCTGTCAAAGAAGCTGTCATCCAGAGCCATCTGCCTAGGATTCTTTGGCCAAACAAGTTTCCACCAACAGTTAGTCATTTATACCCCACAGAGTGAAGAAATATAATGTGTTGAGGGATGGTAGTGGAGGAAAATCAGTAGTTCTACATTTACTACTACATTTATCAAGACTTTTATAAGACTTTAAGCTTTATGTCATATTTGATTGTACCTTAAGGAAAAGTATGAAAGAGAGAATTACGCTATTCAGCAAAAGTAGTATATGACAAAGTAACAGTATGGAACACCAAGGTACTATGTCAAAGGTGAAGGCCTTTACACACTGGAGGCATGACATGTAACATGAAAACAACAGCAATGTTAATTTGCTTATTTAGGAACACTTGTTCAAAAAAGGTTTTGATGCACATAGATTGATAGATGCAAATTTGTGACAACCGATTACCAGGAATCTGTCGACTGTCCGGTAGTCTGTCTCAGGTGTTGTTGTATTGCCTAAGCTACTGAAAGCTGTTTAATAGTGTTTTCTTTTAGCTAAATACCACAGATAAATTAATGTGTATGAAACCATGGAGTGGATATGGTATATGCTGCCTTGGTCAAGGTTGAAGGAATAATAAAGTTTGCTGTCTTGGTTCAGACTATGGAGCCTCCGTGTTGTTTATTAATCTTCATAAGTATAGGTGCATTGGTGTGATTAGTTGATTTCTTTATTTGCAGAACAAAAGCTCAGAAAAATCAACTTCCTTACGACAAAAAAAAATTACGCTGCCTTTTTGTCACATAATATTCATGTTCTGCATTAAAGTACTCTTGACAAAAAAATGTTTTCAACGTGTGAAATAATTGCGCCCCCTTCCCTTGCTTTATGTATCTGTTCACCTCAGGCTGAGAGTAGCTGACTTTTCAAAGTTACACAGCAATATTTGGTGACTATAACAGTTAGCTTTCACAGGGGTTCTGTGAAACTTGTTGCTAACATCTGTGAATTGTAAAGAGACAAATTTATCCTGATGAAGGCCACAAGCCAAAACATACACTATATTACCAAAAGTATTTGCTCACCCATCCAAATGATTAGAATCAGGTGTCCTAATTATTTGGCCTGGCCACATGTGTATAAAATCAAGCACCTAGGCATCCAGACTGTTTCTACAAACATTTGTGAAAGAATGGGCCGCTCTCAGGAGCTCAGTGAATTCCAGCGTGGAACTGTCATAGGATGCCACCTGTGCAACAAATCCAGTCGTGAAATTTCCTCGCTCCTAAATATTCCACAGTCAACTGTCAGCTTTAATATAAGAAAATGGAAGAGTTTGGGAACAACAGCAACTCAGCCAAGAAGTGGTAGGCCATGTAAACTGACGGAGAGGAGTCAGCGGATGCTGAGGCGCATAGTGCAAAGAGGTCGCCGACTTCCTGCACAGTCAATTGCTACAGAGCTCCAAACTTCATGTGGCCTTCAGATTAGCCCAAGTACAGTACGCAGAGAGCTTCATGGAATGGGTTTCCATGGCCGAGCAGCTGCATCCAAGCCATACATCACCAAGTGCAATGCAAAGCGCCGGATGCAGTGGTGTAAAGCACGCCGCCACTGGACTATAGAGCAGTGGAGACGCGTTCTCTGGAGTGATGAATCACGCTTTTCCATCTGGCAATCTGATGGACGAGTCTGGGTTTGGAGGTTGCCAGGAGAACGGTACATTTCGGACTGCATTGTGCCAAGTGTGAAATTTGGTGGAGGAGGAATTATGGTGTGGGGTTGTTTTTCAGGAGTTGGGCTTGGCCCCTTAGTTCCAGTGAAAGGAACTTTGAATGCTTCAGGATACCAAAACATTTTGGACAATTCCATGCTCCCAACCTTGTGGGAACAGTTTGGAGCGGGCCCCTTCCTCTTCCAACATGACTGTGCACCAGTGCACAAAGCAAGGTCCATAAAGACATGGATGACAGAGTCTGGTGTGGATGAACTTGACTGGCCTGCACAGAGTCCTGACCTGAACCCGATAGAACACCTTTGGGATGAATTAGAGTGGAGACTGAGAGCCAGGCCTTCTCGACCAACATCAGTGTGTGACCTCACCAATGCGCTTTTGGAAGAATGGTCAAAAATTCCGATAAACACACTCCTCAACCTTGTGGACAGCCTTCCCAGAAGAGTTGAAGCCGTAATAGCTGCAAAAGGTGGACCGACATCATATTGAACCCTATGGGTTAGGAATGGGATGGCACTTAAGTTCATATGTGAGTCACGGCAGGTGAGCAAATACTTTCGGTAATATAGTGTATCTGTCTTGCAGTAACATTGTTCTGTATGCTACAAGTCTTGCTAGACTTGCAACCTCTTCTGACTTCTTTCCCTTCTCCATGCACCCTTGGAAGTAGGCGAAGTTGAACCAGAAACCCCCACTCAACATCTGTGATTTGCCACAACTCTAACCATTAAATTATTGCCGCAGTAAATTCCAGTCAACTTCAACCTCTCAACCTCTCAACTTCTCCCCCCGACTCCTATTAGAAATAGTGTAGCGCAAATGAGGCTTTGTGATGAGTATAGCCAGGAATGGACCACTGATACCTCTGAATGACGACCAAATAATATCTCTGATTAGGAGAGATGAAGCCATAGAGGTCAATTAAACAGTGCATTTTAATTTGTTCCATCTGTCCCAACGAATCACTGGGTAGCTGAGCTTGCCCCAAAGCCTGAAAAATATTGAGATTGATTTTTTACCATACCTTCCAGCTGCACTTGGGAGTTGCAGTTATTATATGGAGCTATCTATCACAAAATTATAGGTAAATTACAGATGATTTTCTGTGTCATGTGAAACACATATTATTCAAACACATTGATACAAGGACCCTCTTTGAAAGAAACAATCACCTAAATGAAATCCCATATGGTTATTTGGAGAAACCTTTTAGACCTAATAGATGCATCTGCCTGCAAGGACCTTTGGATTAGCACGGTGACTTTTGCCCCACATTTGAGGCCACATCCTCTCCTGTGATCTCTAACTTTAATGTCTCCTTTCCTTCCCCTCTCCCTTTACTCTCTTTTCACCTCTTCCCTTGCACTCCAGCCCCCCGCCCCTTGCTCTCTGAGAACCTCCTTTTTCTCAATTTTCTCTACCCTCTTTTCTACTTCTCTTGCCTTTCCCACCTCTCTTCACCCCCCACCTTCTCGACCTATGCTTTTGGTATGTTAGTAACAAATGTTCCTGGGGGGGCTGTTCAATTTGGAGAAAGCCTTACCCCCTGCATTGACATCTGTTGCCTGCTACCAGTGAGTCACACACACACACACACACACACACACACACACACACACACACAACCTCTGCTTCTCTTAAATTGTGTTAACCCCCTCACATTCTCACTTCTTCTACAATCCTCCAAGACCCTTTTTTGTCCTCCTCTTTCTCCATCACTCACTCATCGATTTCCTCCCTTTTTGCCAGTTCCCTCTCTTCTCCTATTTATTTCTGGCCTGCTCTTACCCCCCACTTTTGTCTTTATCTCTCCCATCAGGTCTGTTAGGGGAACAGGGCTTCCCCGAAACCAAGACTGTAAAACAGTAGATATTGCACAAGATACATCACCTTTGCTCATACACAGTCCTTCTGTTTAACTCTGATTCACAGTCTGGGTCTAATGTGCACAGAGGCTGTTGGCTGTTAGTATTCCGAAAGTCCATTATTACGCTCTCAGTGTGTGTGTGGTGAAAAATGGCCCTTGACCCTCTTCCTATTAGCTTCCTTTCATCTCAACCACTGCTCATGGTTTACTCATCTACAGTCAAAGAAGCCATTTGACTCATCATACGAAATAGTTTCAACACAGTGGATGAGAAATGTATTTCTCTTTCTTGTTCATGTTGTCTACGATAATTTCTTCAATAATAACCTCAATTGCCTCCAGTTTTTAGATGTTTTAGCTGTGTGACTTAATGGGTGGCTATGTTGGATGGTCTTCTGTGGTTCAGACTGAAATATCTCAACAAACACACAAGTTTATACAAGGTATACAAGTTTATGTAGACATTCATGGTCTCTCAAGCATTGGTGATCCCCTTACTTTCCATTTAGTGCCACCATCAAGTCAACGAGTAGTTTGTCAAATACTTGCAAAGCTTGTTACATCACATCATCCTGTGCTATGCTATGCTTTGCTAATAAGCAATTTTAGCATGCTAATGAAAATAGTAGGTGAAAATAGTAGCATGCTAAACTAAGATGATGAACACAGAAGAAATTACCTGTTAACACATCAGCATGTCAGCACGGTCACTGTGAGCATGTCAACGTTTCACTAAAAAGCACTGCTGTGCCTCAGTGAAGCCTCAAGAGGCTTCTATCATGGCTGTAGTATGTAGTGTGAAATGATTTATTTTAGAAATTTTAACTCTTAAGGCAGACAAATTCCTTTCAGAACCACCCTTAAATACTGCAGAAAATGCATGCTGGGGGCAATATTCAGTCACATGCCGTAGTTAAGCATACACATGTAACAAACACATGTGGACTGACCAGAAGTGTCACATTGCAGAAACACACATTTGACACACCTTCGCTAAAGGTAGGAATTAGGTGTTGCTTAATCTCAATAAACAGATATTTACATTGTATGCAGAATCTAGGCAACGGGACAAGATTTTGGTACCAGAAGCGTTCTGGTTTCCCTTTGTAGTCCAAGTCATATTGACCTGTCAACTTTGAGTGGGCTTTGGTTGCATGCAGCTTAACAGTCCCAGCGGAAACCCAAAGAGGCGGAACGATTTAGCTGAAATGCAGTCCAGGAGCCCATTGGCTATGGTCTGAAAATGATTTATCTTTTATCGTTTTTTCAAATTCATATGCATTCATTTGCAGATATCTGTTTATGGAGATTAGTTACAATGTTGTCTGCGCCTGACTTCACCAAAACCTTCAAAATATCAATGTTGCCCCCAAATGTTGTCATGCTATAAGCCATAGGTTTAGAGATTGGGTGCTGTTGAAATCAAACTTGTGCTTTTCCATTACATCCAACTCTACAAGTACACAGGGCCACCCTGTTATGTAACCCACACAGTTCAATCCCCACAGTCCTCACTGAAATGATCAAATTCGGTTGAATGTATTTGAAAAGTAAGTGTAATGAAAATCAGACTGTCTGACCATTTTTATATTATAGAACCAGGTTTAAGGCCAGCTATGCCCTTTATAGTAGAGCACCACTCACAGAGAACAGGACTGAGAGAGTTAACTGGCAACTTTGCGCAATCAAAGATGCTCTTTGCCAGGTGGCATGTTATCTATTAGCTGTTAACTGTTGGCAGATGTACTTTTCCTGATCAAGTGTTAGTTCATCCCATTCATGTTAATCCACTTTCAGTACCAGGCTTCATCACATTTTCAGTTCCTTTGATTGATGTTGTCTGAGGGGGTCCCAGGGGAGAAAGAGAGGGAGGAAGTCAAAGAGAGAGAGAGCGAAAGAAACAAACCCTTCTATCCATCACGATCACTGATCAAATCCATGTCTGAGCCTTATGCCAAGTGAAAATCAAAACATCCCCCCCTTCAGGATTTAAATGAAAACTCCAAATCTTACGGTCAGAGAGCCAGAGGAACTTGTTGTACCCTAAGATACAAGTAAACCACCTCATTGGCCTGTAGGAATATCAATGGGTGATCTTATAGACGGGCTTTGAGTGGCTCCAGAAGGTTAAGCTGCTGATCTTGTTTAATGAAAACACAAGGAGGAGTGGTTTTCCAAAATCATACAGGTATTATTTTCTCACTTAACCTACATTACTACAGCTGTTCCCGTTAAGCACCTAGTTTCAGACTCCTGTATTGTGTAATTGTCATGTCATGTATCAACAGCAGTTATCCAAGTCAAATTCAAAGTGCTCTTATTGCACATGACAAATAAAACTGATAGTGTATCTTCAGAGATGCTGTCATTTGACAGATCTGAGCTGTATCAATATGATGACTCTGCACCCCCACACAAGTGTTTTCACTTATTAACATTTTTGGTCTTTAAAGCTCTAAATTGACTGTTGGTGGATGTGTCTCACTGTGCGATACAGGCCCACCAGCTGACATCAAAAGATCACATTTTTCTCACAATCATCATTTTTCATCTGGGACAGCTCAGAGTTGTACAGCATATAGGGGTCTTTCAAAACACTTTAGAAAGGTAAACTTAGTTCAAGGGTTGCATGGGCAAATTGTCACTTTAATAAGCAAGGTCTGAACAACTCTGTGTAAATTTTGTCATGATACTGTAATTTCAAACTTTGATACAATGTGCCAAAGGGTAGTTATACGCACATCGAAAAAGGTGGAGGAAGAGGAGGGGACCTGAACACCCTCCTATTGAAAAGAGAGAGTTTTTATATTTTCACCCTTCAGACTCTGTCCCCTAGTGGTTTGAATCAAGAATATGAAATCAAACACTTCCTCTGAAACCATTAGGTGTTGAAGTAACATAATTTTCTTATTATATATATTCCTATATTGTGCTGCATGGCTTCTGTGAGTTTAATCATTGGATTATTTTCCATTGATGAGGTCTATTTAAACACATGAGATGATATTTTTGATGATTTACTTAACTGTGATGATTTGCCAATTTTAATGTTATTCTGTTGAAGAGACTATTAGCCTACATTGAGTAATCGAGTAATTGAGTATAATCCACTTTATATGATCGCTGCTCATGATATATTAATTGTAGGCCCCCCCCCCCCCCCATTTATTATGATGGAATTTTATAATATATATATATTCTCAGAGTGTCTTTGATGTATTTGCACTGAATTGTTACCTTGGATTGAATTTGATGTTTGTTTCTTCTGGTCGATGTTTTTTTTTCAAAATAACCCAAGATGATATTTGGCTGATTAACCACACCTGTTGCACACAACGTTATAAATAGAGGTGTGGTTTTTCTCTTTCCAACATTCAGACCTGACGAAGATCCCTCTAGGATCGAAACGTTGTTCATTAAAGATTGTGGCATGGAGTAAGTGTGCAGGCTCTACCTTTTTTTCATTCAAACTTTGATACAATACCTTGAAAAATATTCAATACCATTTTCGATATTACAGGGGAAAATTGACATTAAGACTATACAAGACAAAAAGAGAAGAACCATTTAACTTGGGAGAGAGTTCGGGTGCGTGCTTTTATGGCACCTGAGGATTATGACACCCTTTTAGACTCTGTTTTTTATCACTGGAGCTTTACAAACTAAAAGAATATTAATAATTGAGGAACGACACATATTCAGACGTTGCAGTACAACAAACTGAGCAATTAAATTGCAGAGGATCTAACTAACCTAAAGGTATGTATAATGTCCATATTGACAGTTAACAGTTTAAATACTTGTCTGTATGCATGATGAGCAGCAAACTAACATTAACTCTAGCAGGTAGCTGAAGACCCGATGGGCTTCAAATAGTTTTATACATTCAAAGAACCAGAAACAACCAGATCCAGTGTATAACTGAGACCTCTATTTATTTGTGAAAACATGTAGCCATTCCCGGCTAATGAAAATTTCATTGAGCCTCAGCTTTGACAGCAGCAGAATGACTGTAGTAAACATTAACAATAAAAAAGAGTGAGAAAGTGCAGCTGGTACAGGTGTAACAGTACTGCAGAAAATTAATAGAATAACTGTCTCAGATATTGAGAATTTTTATATATATATTTGTACACCACCACTCTGTCTTTATTTGGTTACATTGGATAAATAATTGGATGTAAGACTGTCCAGAGTGGAACATCACAGGCTTGCAGCAAGGACACAGTGTCAGTATTAGTTGTCATTATGAATTAAACCCCTGCTCTTGTGTTTTTTAGCTAAAGTTGGTCTCAACATTTGTATTGCTATAACCAACTCACTTAGAGGCATGAATTGCATGATTGGCTTGGAAAAATTCCTCAAATTATAATATGTGCATTCAGTTGGATTTCAGCCACAATCCTACCAAACCACTAACACTGGGAAAATTTCTGCATTTCTTTCATGCATAATTAAATTGTCCCTGCCACTTTGGGAATAGACCGTTGAATTTGCCAAGAGCCAAGATGTGTTAATGATTATGCAGTTTGATTTTATCATAGATCAAACAAGGCATTGCTTCGCACAATGTTAGGCTCATTTCAGCTTTTGTACTTTTTTCTGTATACGTAGGGTATTTTCATTGTGTTTAGAAGGTATCCTCATAGGGCACATTGCTACAGAGACAGGTATAGCATCTGTGCTGTGATTTTGGTGCTTGCATTACATTAGTTACAGTAATACTGAGGTGTGATTAAGACATTTTGCAAGTGCAGGGCACCAAATGTATGTACCCATGATGTCACTGGGCTTGTGGCTATGCTACTTTTCAAGAGAGGCATTCACACATGTTGAAGCTCAATGTTTCCACAGGGGACAATAACTGTCAACTTTAACAAGAAAACTTATCAAATTGTGCAAAACACTTCTACTGTAGATTTGGTGTGCAACGCAAAGCTCCACTGACATTCTGCAGAACGCAATGTGCACAGTACGCCAAAATAAAAGACGTCACCTACATTATTTCTTCCTGTGAGTTCATTGTAAATAAATCTAAATCTTTAAGGTTTGTTCAGATCTCACCAGTGTTGATGTAATCATAGGAAAGTATCACAGCTATATGTTTAGTTTATATGTATTCAGATTTTTGTGTTTTCTTTTTGCTGTTTCATCCCTTTGGCTTCTTCTCCGCCTTCCTCTGTTCATTCTGCAGCCATCCCTGCCTCTTCTTCACAGCGCTTTAATGCTGTTGCCCAGCTCCGTCGTCATGTCTACCATATGCTGCATATGTTTCCGGGACTGCAGCCAAATTTGAGTCAGGGAATTACATTGAGATTTACTGATGCCAAGAAACACAGCAGTGTGTTGCTTTAGACATAGACACTTGTCCAGTTCTCTGGAGGGAAAAATCAAGTATTTGGCTATGATGTAATGGTATTCCCCCTGAATAGAGAACTAAAAATGACACATGCTTCATGTTCAATTAAGAGTCAAAATTAGTACTTTGAAGAGTATGTTTTTGACAGTGATTTAGAATCCAGATTTGGTCAATTTTTGAAGCTACTTAATGGAAACTACGGAGTGAATAAAGTTCTCTTTATGGTAAATACAAGTGAATTGTATTACCAGTGAAATGAAATGAAACCAGCAATAACAAAACTCACAGTGCTCAGGGTGTTACACTGAACCATGCTACTGAACAGAACCAGAGTGAAACAGCTATTCTGAATCATATCCACAATTTTCACATCAGTTAGACTGCTAGGAATGAGTCAAGGTTGAACAATCATTGTTCTGAATAAGAAATTACACTGAGGCCTGCAAATAAGTGTATCTAATGCGTTCCACATTTCTGAACAATTAAGCTGTGCATATAAAGTGTTTGTGATCACACATTGTGTTGTCATGACCTCTGGGAAAATTTATCTTACTTTAAAAATGAAAAATTATTGCCATGTTTTTTTGGGATGTTGAAGCTTGACGTTCCATTGTAGTTTGTTTCCTCTGATACAGTCAGATATCTGTCATTTGAATGACTGTCAGGAATGACTTTTCCTGGGTGGGACTACGGCCCTAAAAGTAGCTCTGTGTATTTTGCCGTTTTTGTATTGTTAAACAGTATTTGTCATGTCACAGAAATCACTTTGAGTGGATCTTAGGATTTGAATATTACTTTACTGTCTGGATATGTTGGTGTTTGTGTTAAGGTGCTCTGTACAGATTTGACACCTGCCTGCCCTTGTTCTCGGCTCTCTAAAGCTTTGTGTGCCTATTGCAAGTTGTGCTGGCTGTGGCACGGAGATCCTTGAACACTGCTAGTAGACGATAACCTTATAATTTTAGGTATATAAAATGTACCTGCTATACCGTTTCTGTCTCACAAATATATAGGTTATTACTATGAACATTCTTGTAATCTTATGTTGCAACACCTGCACTCACAAATTAACCGGGAAACGTAGCCATCATTGCAACTAGCTGATCTGACCAGCTAGAAGCTGGCAGGTGCGAATTTGGTGGTTGACCAGCCTAGTCAAGTAGCCTTGTAGCTACTGCAGTGTTGCCATGTAGGTTCCAAAATATCATTATTAGCCAGAAAAGAACATGAATATTGCAGGGGAAAAAACATCTGGACTATGACAAGCCAGGCCTAAATTTTGTGGTGCTGCAATTGGGTTCTTACCATACCTGTGACAGTATGATTAATGTGAGAGTAACACTTGAAATTTACACACACAACATTTTATTTTTTTAATGAAAGTATGTATTTCACAATTGGAAGTGCAGGAGGGGTGGTGCACCACCACACTTAATGGCCCATATGCCATTGCTCAGATTGTCATTAAACTTTATAGAGTAGTTAATCAGACAAAACTTACAACAGATAAAGATGCTAAAGAGGTTAAGGTTTATGCTTGAAATGTACTAGTTCATATGACATGCTGTCCATCTTCGACAGAAGGTCAAGTGTTTATAGCTGTTCTTAATGGCCTCACCCAAAGGCGAGGTACAACAATGCAGTAATTCTTCTAGTGGGGATAAAGTCACAAGCTTTCAGAAATCTCATGTGGAAGATATTCAGTATTGGACTTGGTTTTATACATTAAAATGCCAGTAATAGTGGTGTATAGAAAGAAACACGAGAGCATAACGTGGGTGTGAATGCTGGATTGTACATTTTGGACAGTTACTGAGAATGTCAGACACAAAGTTTCAGATACTGATTAACCATCCAAAAAGGACTTTGATTGGAGTATACAGTATTTGTGCACTCATTCAACAAGCTACAAAGCAGCAAGGGAGCAACATAATATTGATACAGTAGCAAATCTTGTTCTATGACAAATGTCTGGCAAAGAAAAATAAGATTTAAAATTCAATGGCAATAACTGACTTCTTAACAAGGACTTAATCTTAACAAGGGCCTTCCACAATGGGAGGAATTTGTGGCACAGTTTCAGAAGATAATTTTCAGCACTTAACCACCCACTTGGCTTTCCCACAGATCTGCCAGACCAAGATTCACTCTCCAGTGCAGAAGCCAATTAGTCTCTTGGCGAAATTAGTATAATTCGACACAATCTGTAACTCCTTGAAAACGTTTTATTACCAGTAGTGTGTAACCACAATCATAGATCTATGTTTCAGTCTGGTCTTGCCTTTATATTCTTTGGACATGAGGACAGCCTCTCTCATGGCCAAGTTATAAAAGGTTTCATGAACAGCTACAACCACGCTGATGATAATGATACACAAAGCATCTGCTGGTGGTCTACATCCAAACCAAAGCTACATAAAATGGTTACGCTAATGGATCATTTTGTCTCAAAGCAAATATATCAGTGCTTCAGTATGGTGAGAGCTGGCTTGTGCTGATGTTTCACACACTCAAGTCTTAAAATGTATTCAGCAGTGTGCAGGACATAAAATGCACTTTATATCCTGCAGAAATGTGACAGAGAAGCTTTCGGAACACTGAAAAACATGGTTCAATATCCGTTTGACCGTCATGCGTCTTGGCATTTTAAAGTGCTCCACCGTTAGCTTGATTCATGATTGAAGAAACATTCAGCTGTACAAATGCAGCGTTGTCAAAAGTCAATGTCAGGCAAAAAATTACACACAAAGTTTTTGTGGGGTGCTGAAAATAGAATACCTTTGAACATACAAATTCAGTTACGGTATATCAGTGATCTGTGTAGCAGGTGTTTGTGACCAGCCGTGGGATCCAGGCTCTGAAAAAGATATGTGGGTGTCTTCATGTTCAGACAAATACTCAAAGAAATGTTGCCATATGTGATGTTTCATGAGGAGGCACTGGTTTACCAGTTCTTGATAATTTATCTCCCTGTGGAGTAGGATATCTGTGGTGAGAATATCATCTGGGAACCACTCCCATGATATACAGTCGACACTGCCGATCCAGCTGACTTCTTCTTTTTTTCTTCTTTTTCCCTGAATACTTGCATGTTGGGCCGCTCTCCACATGGGGCACAATGACAGATTACTTTGTGAGATGGGACCAGTGTTTATCCAGATTTAAATGTACTGCACCTGAATCTTTGGCTGCAGTTCCATTTGGATGCATTCCTAGAACAGGACATAATTCATATATTGTATGTATCATGGTCAGACCACTGGCTAGTTGACAGATTTGGCACTGCAAATCAAAGTGATGGGTATCACATAAAGAAAAACAATGATGCTATACCGTTTCTGTCTCCATGGCCTTGTTCTGACTGCCTGTCTAAATCAGTTTTGTGGCATATCCAGATTTAAATACAAATTGTTTTTATAACGCCTGGACTGCAAAAACCCACATCAATATTTTGAGGTGGTTTGAAATACAATTTCAGATTTCTACAGGTGCATCTCAGTCAGGACGCTCTGCTCTGACCATTAAAATTGGATTTCAAAGTGTCTTTTGCATCACTCAAAATGCAACACACTATGAAAACACATCAAATCCAGGGCGAAGGGAGGGCTGAGCAGAATCTGTGCTGCTACAAGTGCTATGTTGGAGTTTGTCTGGTGTGACAGTTTGATTGTGTTGAGGGCAAAATTTCAGACCTCTATTTTTTTTCATGCTTTTGCATTTGAAGTTACCAATGTAGCTACATAGTTCCTGAAGCCTGTGTCGTTACCATGCCAATGGCAATGGTGAAATCTGGACACAAAATCACTTGCAAATAACAGTGCGAATAACAGATCTGATTCTAAAAACAAATCTTATTTGCCTGCAAGTCAAAAGCCTATGTGAGTGTGGGCATGTGTCATCCATGATGGGGGGAAAATTCTGGATTATTTGGTCTTTGGTTCTTGTGGTTGTAGCTTTAGCCAATGATACTTACACCAAGTTTTAATTATATCTGAGAATATGGTAACAAAGTCTAAGGTCGAAAAGTGGTAACCGTGTCGACAGTTTACCCTGAACACTTAAGCTGGAAGTTAAACTGAAAGTGATTGCTCCCTAACATGTATGTAATAATTCCTCATTACATACAAGAATTATGCCTGCACAACTACAGCAAGTGTTTTCAGACTGGGCTACTTTTTTTATTGGGTGGGAGAAATTGTTTTGGGTGGGTTGCTTAATTTTGGATATTTTATTACCGTTTGGGTGGTTTCCACCAATGAAAAGTTAGGCTATATTCCAATAAATCAGCCCTTTATCTCATCTGAGTAGTATGACTGAAAATGTAAGGGCATTAAGTTCAGCAGGCTCAGCTTGTCACACAGTGCCTGCTAACTGATGACTGTCAATTACCAAATATCATTTCAGTTTACTACAAGTATGCAGAACTCTTTTTTTTCTATTCCAAAGTGCATATCACAGCCAATACACTGGCTAAAACTATTAACAAATGATCCTGATTATAATCAAACAGAGTTATACTTACAATGTTAATTCAGTATGATAGAAAGAATGTTTCCTTCTGTGTACTTACACCATTCAGACATGAAAATCTCTAAAGCCGGTAGACACGTTTCCTTTTACATGTCAGAGGTCATGATGCTCCAGCTGTGATGCATTTGGATTACATTTCACATTAATATGATGGAGAGTAAAGAGACTCTTCTCACAAAAACACCTTGACTGTTGTTGACGCAACATTTTGGACAGCTCTGATTTAGATAACACACGTTAAAGTGAATCAGTCCCAGCGTCATTAGTCTCACTGTGATATGTTTTACATGGCTCCATGCCATGTCTCACATACTTTCACAGTTGGAACAGTGTTTTTCATCAGATCACCAGAGGGGTTACAGTAGCTGTTCATTTTTAAAAGTCTGCCTGTAAATTTCAATATCCTCCTCTGCAGCTCAGCTTGTCAGGTATACAGTTTATCAAACAAAGACTGATGATGTACAACTGGTGGGGGGAAGTTTTTATTCTTATCGATATGATAAAGACCCTTTGCTACAAAAATATTATATCTTTTTAATTCTTTTAACTTGCTTTATTTGTGTTTATTTTTGTCTAACCTGGCACCAGTTTTAATCTGACCTGTGGCAGCAGAGAGAGCATGACGCACATATGCATTGCTAACACTATAGTCAGTTCATTGAGTTGTTAGCTTCAAAGGACAGGAACAGTATGCCAAGTTAAGGCCTTTAGCACAAAAACCTACGTACTCACACACTCACACACAGCCTTTCATCCCTCTAAATGCATTCAGCTGCCCAAAGTGACCCCCCCTGCTGTTCTTACACCATCTCGTACTCAGAGGAAATGAAGGAGGCCAGTGCGGCTCTTAATTGCTGGCAACTGATAACACACACAGCATTGGGGATGCACATGGCACTTACAAAAAGTCACAGATGTACCACAATAACAGCAGTGTAGTATTATCTTATCAGCAGTCACTGGACCAATTTATCTAAATATGTCAAATGTCTAGTCAGACTGCTGTTCAAGCTCCCATCACACCTTTTCTTATCACAGAGGAGAAGGAGTCTGTGGAGTCCTGTAGTTCAGGGACAAACATTTCAATGCATTGTGTAGTGGGAGCATTATTTGATAGGATGTTATTGGACTACCAAAATATGCTACCCCTGAAATATTGATTAAAAATGTTAAAATGACATGTCTAAATATGCTGCCATTAATCCTACAGTGGCAGTGAGGTGATTAGTAGTCTTACATGAATGCATTGAGTAGTGGGAGCATTATCTGATAGGATGTTATTGGACTATCAAAATACGCTACCCCTGAAATATTGATTAAAAATGTTAAAATGACATATCTAAATATGCTGCCATTAATCCTACAGTGGCAGTGATGTGATTAGTAGTCTTACATGAATGCATTGAGTAGTGGGAGCATTATTTGATAGGATGTTATTAGACTATTAAAATATGTTAATCAGAGGTCTGAGAAGGGCAACGTGAAAGACAAAAAGCATTAATAACAACTAGAAAGGCAGGGAATTTAAGCATGCACCTTTAGCACGTGAAGAAGGAAGAGTATGGATATATACCTGTCAAGTTTTGGATTTGAAAATAAGGGAAATTTTTCTCGCGAGGACCCCCAAAAGCAGAAAAATCTATATGTGGCGGAGATAATTTATTCGTGGCGCACCACCACAGATAAATGAATGTATGGGAAACACTGTAATAGATCAGAAATGTGCAACATTTTTTGCCAACACTAGATATCAAATAAAAACCAGATACTTTGTTGTATAAAGCACCTGTGAGCTGTAAAGTTACCAATTCCAAGCAGAAGGGGGGAGATAATATTATTTCGAAGCCTTAGGCCTCATTTACACCGCAAGTGATTCGTTCACATTGCGCTCACGAACGGTCGCTGGTTACTCGTGTTTCTATTTTGGCGAGCATGTCAACAGGTTACAACATTCACACCGCATCTGTTCTATGCGCTGCTCGAGTTGCGCTGCTTTCGTGATCAAGCTCGAAAATTGTGTTTGTGTGTGTTGTGACCTGTTTCGGCCACCGTAGACATCTCCCCCTTGACCAAACGAG
Organism: Epinephelus cyanopodus; assembly: GCA_026686955.1. Lineage (NCBI taxonomy): Eukaryota > Metazoa > Chordata > Actinopteri > Perciformes > Serranidae > Epinephelus > Epinephelus cyanopodus. The sequence goes on from CM048919.1 coordinate 14,849,077, forward strand.
ACCTGACAGCCACATGTTTCATGTTTTTGAGATGGACGACCAGAGATTAATCAAGGAGGTCAAAAAGCATGTTGACCTTTATGATGTCCGATATCCATTGTAAAAGACAACCGAAGGAAGGACAAGGCATGGGCAGCGGTTGCCACAGCAAGTGGCTTTGGTAACCAATACAGTTTTGCCATGTATGCTTTTGACAGTTATGCACATGCTAGCACAAACCTGTCCAACCTGGGCTTTGGGTCCAAACTCACTTCTTCTTCTTTAGGGTTTATTGGAGATTTGCAAACTCGGTGCATTACTGCCACCAACTCTTAAGGTGTGATTTGTATTTCGATGGGACAGCAGCGGTGGCTTCGTGACGCGTTTGTTCGGTTTTGGTGTGAATACATGTGTGCTGTCGCTACGCTTGTTGACTGCTTTGCAACCGCTTCGCTAATGCATAACTTGCGGTGTAAATGAGGCCTCATGGAGTCCCATTCCCCACCCATCTGTGCTGTTGCATCATGTCCACTGCTGACTGTAGCAAAGAGTATTTTGAAAGTCAAGAGCGCTCACTTCACAGCAAAATCTTAGGACCCACACACATCACACTGACTAGCAATAAACAAACAGAAATGACTGCTTGACTTGAAGCAATCTCAGTCGAATGAGGGGTCTTTGACTGATGATCTGCATCTCCGACTTTCAAGGGGCGGCCCCGTTTAAAAACAACAACAACAACATTTTTGACGCTACAAATACGTTGGGGGGGGGTTCGTGTCAGTTGTCAACAAGTGTGATAAGAACAGAAACTTGCTGCCTGATGCAGAAACGGGAGAAAGATTACATCAAACCAGTCACTTTGTGGCAGTATTTGGATTTTACCACTAACTCATTGGAGTGACAAAGTTCGTAATCTCTATTTCAAATTCAAGCCATGGCAGGGCCTGCGCAGCCACACAACACCAAACTTCATTGTGTCTGTTGTATTTATTCAAGGATTGGGCCATTCCCTCCTTTTCATCAAGTGTTGTGTTATAACTGGCGGCCACTCTGAAAAGTAAAGACGCAGACAAATTGAAGCGATTTTCATTTTGTCAGCTTACTGTGAGCTTGTCCAGAATGAGAAATTAGATCTGTTATTGTTCAAATAAAACAGCAGTGGGAAACTTCAAACTGTTCAATTTGTGTTTCTCCCTGCAGACGAGACAGAAGCCAATCCAGCTGGGGAAGAAAAAACCCTGCAGTTCAGGAGTAAAGATGTTTTGCCAAATCAATATGAAAGAATTACAGGAGAGCCAACTTGTTAGAGTTGTTATGGTTCTGAGCGAAAAGGTTCACGACTGCTAAAAGATAATTTCATTTGTGGTCAACATTTTGCTCAGCATGATTGGAGTGGTCACATTTGGACCTTACAGTTGACCCTCTGAGCACATAGCATGGAATGAATTTGCAAAATCAAATTAGGAGCCGTTTCATTTAGGAAGAAAGGGTAACAAATGCAAGTGACTATAGAGTGCTTACATTAGATTTAACATTGGTTTTGCTTTACACAAAATATGCCAATTGACCATTTACTAAGCCTGCAGCCTTTAGTTCCTGTTCCTCCTTTCTGCCAGCTTTATGCTCCTGCACAGCACATGTGCTGTTTACAATGTCAGTAGTGGCAGAATTAAAACTCAAAAAATCGATTTTATTTATTCTTTTTTTTGTCAAACAATGGGTCCCTAATGTCAGACATTGACAGAAACAGGTTAACTATTGATTTTGTTGGTGAAAAGTACCACTGCTGCTGGCATATTTTATCTGCTGTTGTTGTCTCGCTAATTAACCATAAGTTAGCTCCCTGAATTTAAATGCTGTCTCTGCAAACTTGTTTAAAAACAGGAATGAAAGAAAACCATTATTCTTGCACTGCAGTGTGGAGGTAGTTTGCCCTATTATCAAAATTAAAAAAAAAAAAAGAAAGAAAGAAATCGGGCTATTTCATGCAAACATAACAAGACAGAGTATATTAAAGGCATAGTGTGTGAGATTTTGGGGCATTTTGTGGTGAGGATTACAGATTGCAACCATCTGATAATTCTCCTGGTTAGAATTCTTTCGGTGTTCATTATTCAGGAGGTTGTAACAAAGAGCTGAATTATCTGCAGAGGCTTCTTCCTCTTCAAAACAACCAGACTCGGTGATTTAAACGGTTAAAAACAATGAATAAATCAGTTCCATGTTGCAAATCAGTGTTTCTCCAACACTGTTCGACATATTGGGGACAGGCCGCTGGCCCAGCACCGGCTAGTGTGTGCTCAGCTTTTTCTCTACCAACTCAACAATCAGACATTCTGGAGGTTTTTAGCGAGAGCCGAATTATCCGCAGAGGTCTCTTCCTCTCCAGAACAACCACAACTGGTGATTTAAATCGGAAAAACACTGAATAAAGATGTTTCACTTCAAAAAATCTTTGTTTTTACAACACCTTCATTGCATAGGCCTGCTAACTACAGTGGCCGACATGAAAACGCAAGTGGAACCACGTGGAGACAGTGTTTGTCCATTCTGGGCTATCATAGAAACATGGCTACGCAACATGGCGATCGCTGTAGACGAGACCCTGCTTCCAATACAGATATTAACAGCTAACAAAAACACAATGATTCTTATTTTCAGAAAACATACTTACTATATTGTATTCCATATCTGCCAATATATCTCCCTAAATCCAAACAGCATGTTTCAGTTTTCACTTTACAAGAAAAAAGGCATTGAGGTGGTAAACCAGCAGATGCGTTTGGCAAATTTAATGCTTAAATGTTAAATTTTGGATAACTTAATTAGCTGGGATTGCTGGATTACAACGTTTCCAAGTTCAGTAAAGAGCAGGACAGAGCTAACGTTAGCCTAAACCATGATAGGCTGTTGTATCATCCAGGACCAGCTTCTACATGGTGGATGTGCTGATCATGAATGCTCTCACACTCTTTAAAGTATCGTATTACCACAGGCCCGTGCACACCACTACGCCATGTGGAGAAAGCATGTCAGGCCTGCCATGCCTAGTTACAATTGCTAAGATATGATTGGATAACTGCTGTTCAGAGGAAGAGTTTAGTGTATAATAAATTGTCTCCATTGCAATAATTCCAGCAACACTGTTATCTGGGTTTGTTTTCTTACCTTCAGAGGCCGCACTCTTGTCATGCACAGTAGACTTCCACAGACCTGAAAACTTGCCTGAGCTCCGTAATCCATCACAGTAATGATGAGGCCTTTATTTGGCTTTGTCAAAGTTTCTGTTTTATCGTTATTTCATTTTGCCTTAGTTGTGTGTTTTGATATCAGTGTGTGCATTATGTTACGCTCTGCTTACAGCCAATCACCCGCAGGAAGAAATGGAAGTCTCTGCCAGGAAATAATCCCTCACAACATGACATTTTACAGCCTGAATTGTCACATGTAGTTTTGCTCAGAGCTTTGTTTTTGCCCTGACAACAAAAAGTGATATTTTATATTTCATGATAAAGGGGAAATAAATACCTTTTTAAAAACAAGATATATGTTAAAATTGCATTAAACAACGCTTGGGGAATTTTAATAAAACAACAGCATATGAGACAAACACAAAACTAAATGGCACCTATAATTGTCATCCTATTACTGTGTTTCTTACATTTTTATTTTATGCAGAAATAAGAATCCAGTATAAGCTTTCCATTGTGAACACCTTTTTAACATGGCCTGCTTTTCACTGTGTTGGTAATCTTTTGGATAATGTCTGCTGCATGGCTCTTGGAGCGCAGGGCATGGCTGTAAATAGATATGAAAAGGAAACTAAGTGGGTGATCATGTTGTTTCAGCCTTGTTAACAACACACTAGCGGGGACTTCCCCCACCATGTGCCCACACATCACCTAAACTCCCTATTCCCAAGCTGATTGACAGTTTGCAAACGTCATCTGTCAACCACCCAATCAGCTGCCAAGCCACCGATAATAGTCTCTGTTAGCCAGCCGGCTGGTCAGTTGTTCAGGCTTTCAGCCACCCAGAGAGCAAGTCACAAAACAGTGCTTCAGCCAGCCAGCCGCTCAGTCAGTCAACACCTTTTGGTTCTTGCTATCCGGAAGAATTTCCTGTCACTGTCCTCCCCTCCTTTAACACCTGGAAACACACACACACACACACACACACACACACTTGCATGCAGGCACTTGCAGAAAGATGGACACACACAGACACAAGCCAGCCAAATGGCAGTCCCGCCACACTTTGTTACAACTTATTCTCAAACACACAGCAGTCTCACATCCTTTCAACAGATGTTTCTCTTTCAAAAAATCAGATGGTCTACCTTCAGAGCTCTGCGGTCACTTTGGCTCATATGTATTCCGTTATGAAAAACCACAGGACATGGAAGGATCTTTGTACTGTAGTTGGCTGTTTTAGCTCATGATCTTATCCAGCATGACTCACCATGAGTGAGCAGGACAGATTTTAGTGTTGCCTCAGATGAGCTATCACAGGATGAGCACGATGTGTTATGCAGAGATCAAACCACTGAACTCTATTCAGTGTCTGATAACCACAGTGGGCAGATTATTTCTCACCTTTTAGATGTACATGTTTAAAGGTTCATAAGAAATGACAAGACTGCTACAGTAAGAGTGTTTCTATTCAGATACCCTGAAGATGTTCCTCATAAACAGCAGCTGGTCAGATGAGAATCACTTTGTTACTTTTAAAGATGCAATATATTTAGTTTCAAAAACCTTGAGATGTGACAGTTTAATGACGTCATATACACACACAGCTGGCCTTTGCACAACGAGTAAACACAAGCAAGACATTACTTGCACACAGACAAGTTCCATTCCAAATCACATCTCCAACTATGTGCACACACTTTAACACTATGAGCAGGTGTATGCACGTTCCCATGAGACACACTCAAGCCAAAACAACCAGGAAGCAAATGACTATAGCCAATAAAACAATCCAACTTCTCCAGTTGCTTTTTCACTACTTCGTCTAGACAGAAACGCTCATTTTCTAACAGCCTTCTCGGAGTCTGAAATCTTCTGTAAAAAGCATCGTGAGCTGGTCTGATTCCTGCTCTAAATCCTGCTCATAATTTCCCACCTCTTCTGCATCCATAAAACAAATCTTTTGAAATTGCTTTGGCTGAAGGTCATAAATCTATAACTGTGGTTTAAGAAGGGGGATATATGTCCATTATATTCCAACTACCTCTGGGCTTTGTGCAAATTTACAGGTTCTTATGGTCTTCTAGTTTTGGATTTGATGATATTCGAACTGTTTAGTGTAGTCACATATTCCTCATGGCTTTAGCACATTATATGATCACTGAAACCTAAAATGCATTACTGTCATTAGGATGTTTTTATTAAAACTTTTCTGTATAAATCCTTCATCTGTACAGTATTTACAGAGGTTTCATCTGAAGTCCAGATGCATTCTTAGTTCTACTGTACAAGGGATATGTTCTACATGTTGTATGATGATGTACGAATTGAACGAACTCCATCATCTGTCTATCGCCTCTTTCAGCTGTAATGCCCAATTGCGGTTTTTCCAGTTTTATAGTGTGTATAGGTTCAGTGTTTGTAGTACAGGCAACATTATGTCATCATCGTCTCCTTGCTTTCCCAGCTAGTTTGCTGTTTATTGGCTTTCTCAAGCCTGGACTACATACACCATGGTAAACTACAGCAACAGGAGCCAAACATATGGCGCCAGTAATGTTAATAGTTGGGAAACACAGGAGAGATCAGACAGAAGACAAGGAAGCCATTCAGATCTTCTCTTACAATACCTCTGGTAGCTACATTTTCCATGCAGTACAAAAACAATATGGAAAACAGACAGAGCGGTTTGATAGTGAGAAACAAGCTAGCAGCTTTCCTCTCAAGTGCACTGATCACATCTAAATAATATATTGAGATTGTATTATATATTACAATCTCAAAGATCTCAATTTGTTCTCATTAGCAGCATCAGGGCAATAAATGCAATTGTAGATGTACTTTTAGATATAACCAGACATTCAAATAGTGTTGCCTGTGTGATGTCAGTCATGTCACTGACATGTGTGTTGCGTTAACTTCAACTTCCTTCTCTGGCAGACCAACCACACAGTGCGCCACTAAACAGAAGATTGCACTGGTTTTCATCAGTGGGCCATAAGCTCAATCACCATTGTGTTACCTCATTAAGTGATAGACAGTGACTTAACAGATATTTATTAAATGAAAATCTTCAGGATTATTACCTTAGATCTCACCTTGAATGAATGAAATGGGCCATATAATAATGTTTGCTTAGGAGAAGAAGTGGAAGACTTGGGCCCAATCCCAACACACCCCTTGCCCTCACCACTTAGCCCTTACCCCTCATTTTGCGCGTACATGTCTTGGAGTAGGGTGTCCTAATTCTTGATGGGATATAGGGGCAGAGGGGAAGGTAGAAGGCACAGGTTTTTCAGAGCCTTATTCCAAACCATGTGTTATGAAAAATCATTGGCAGAATGACTGTACATGCAACAAGAGAAACCTACAAATGTATTTTCTTTGTTAATAAAGATGTTACATTTACAATAATAATGTATTATCTTAGGTTATTGTCATTTCAATATATTATGGTCTATTTTTTTAAATCCAGTATATTAAAAGAAATCCCTAGTATGCTGATTTCTCGATAGCTAAATGACTGACTAGCTAACATTACATTGTTATGGGATGATTTTTGCATGACAATCTCACATTTTGATATATTTTCATGTTGCATGCCCCCTGATTGATGGCATGTGATGCCCCAAATTTAACTAAAGTCCCGCAGCAAAGTTGCTGCATTTGTTAATGCTCCTCTAATATCAATGCACTATTGGGGTAGGGGCACAGTTTGCCGAGATGCCCAGTAATGAAGCAGCTTTCAGGTCTGTATATGTAAACACCGGCATACCGATAGAATATCAGTGTCTTGAGGGTTGTCCCATTTCACAGGGGATGTTCTCAACCACTACCCCTTGTAACTCTGTTCTGAGGGGCAAGGTGAAAGGTAGAAGGTTAAAATATGAAATGGGATTAGGCCTAAGAAGGAGGAGAAGGAGGCGGAGGAGCAGAAAAAGGCCCACCAGGACTATCTGACAGCACTTTGTCCCTTCTCCATGACTAACCGCAATAATAACTGCTTATAAAGCAGGTACAGTTCGACCTGCTTAAGTCCTCAGCTCCACCGAATGACCGCCAACATGGGAGCAACTTTACAACGTGAGCTATGTTTCAACATGACAAGGCCTTGGTTATAATGCCTCCTCCTTGTATTACAGTACTCAGTGCAAGCTTGGGACAGTGTCAACTCAGCATCTGCTACTGTGCTTAGGATCCAAAACTTTTTACTCTTAGATACTTAGAGCATGGTTTATTTCTCTCTGTACATTGACCAACCAGAGAGTAACAAGTTCTTGTCTTTTACTCAGCCACAGTTACCATTATAACGTGTGGCTGTTTCTTCAGGACAGCAACCTCAATATTTTCATTTGTGTCCATCACCGTGTAATGATTTTAGTTTGATGATTTTGATGAAGTGCTTGTTTCTGCTGCCCCACTTGGTAAAAAAGGATTAACTAGGATTACGTATAAAAAAAATCTATATGAAGTACAGTGCTCCACAGAGGATGGAGTTATTGTAGACACATGTTTCCAATCAGTGCCATGATTTATAATTTGCATGTGAGGAAATACTCTCAAAGAGGCCATAACAGCTTTATTGTAAAAATGTAGATAGACGAGCACAACCACAGTGCTTCATTTAAGAGCATTTGAGTCAGTGCTAGCATATGCTGCCTATTAATGTCATGATCTGATACATATGCTTTGCTTATCATAATGATGTGGTCCATCAACACTGGGCAGATTTGTTACAGCAGCTTGAAAAACAAACCACCATCTACTCAGCATACTGCAAAGTGTGCATGTCGAGGCCCAGTGTTTGAGCCTCCTTTTTAGTATGTTTCTTTGCAAAGTTGTGGCTAGCCTCACTGTGAACCACACCTAAGCATGTTGTAAAGACGACTCACATGCATTCCTGTGCTATACACAATAGCAGCTGTAACAGCAGTCTTTACCAGGCTATGGCTGTGGTATTGTTGACACGTGCACCCTCACAATTAAAAGATAACGCTGGTGTGGTTTTATGATTTTCTCACTTAATGCCCATGAAAAGCTTAAACTAACTAATGCAGCCCATCACAGTCAAAGCTACAGCTGTCTTTCATGTGATGCCAGGAGGAAAGGAGGTTTTCTACGACTCTTAAACATCACAGACTCCCATTGTTTCTAAAGAACAGCTGCACTTAGACATGTAGTTGCTTGACTCATGTAATACATCACCATGTGTATTGCAGTTTTTCCTAACATGACTTAATAACACAGCTAATTATTGAATTTAATGGTTACTACAATCACTTTTTCCATTACAGCGCACAGTTATACACCTCTAGTGGCAATGAAGAGGCAGACAGCCCTGAATACCCACACAGGTGTTGGGAGTTAGTTCCAGTTAATTGCCCCTCTGCTCAGGATGATTATGGGTGGGGCCATGTTGGCAATTATGTGAAGTGCCCAAATCCTGGACACACCAGGATTTACAATAATGACAGTGAAATTGTCATAATCAGAGAATCCGGTGAACAAGGCAAAATTAAGCCATGCAAATGTTCTGTGCACAGTTGGACTTTTTTATTAACTTCGACACGCAAATTAGCGCTGTCCACCAATAACAAATTGTCTTGACAGTGAATAGACCTTTAAGAGGATGGAGAGTCCAAAATAGAGGAAGCTATTATAGCTTGTGTGTTGTCATTCACTTTCATTTAACCTCCTCTGTTCCTCAAAAAAGAAAGACAGATTGGAAACAGGAGTCAATGGTACAAATATGTCTTGTAAATGAATGTCAAGCTACCCTGCAGTTGAGTTTTCAGTCTTGACCAAAGTGATGGACAGACCAAATGAGCCAACATAGCCATTGCTGGCTAAAATTAATGGGAAATTTTAAATCTATATGTGCAGGGTTACAAAAAGAGCTGTTTCCTCTGGAAAAATAATGGTGGAATTGACTATTAATATAACTACATAATAGGGCTCTTCTACTATGACCAATATTTATTGCAGCATACAGGATCCATTGTGTCAGCAGCTTAAAAGATGAATCCAACAGTTAGATAGAATAAAATGGAAGCATAAATCCATTGTATAATACATCCTGTCAGTGCTGCCATGCTTTACTGTACAACTCATTTTGTTGAAAAGTAACATTTGGATCAGTTTTCACCTCCTTTCATCATTTTAACCGCCTCATCATTTTGACCACCTTTCCACTGTAATAAACTACAACCACATCTTATGGCCATATTGCCCTTGTTCACCCATAGATGGCCCATTACTGTCCATGAAATTACTCTCCTCCTCACTTGTATGTTAAAGCTATTCCCCCACTCTGTGGTCATAAGTTATCTGTGTGGGAGAAGACAGCCTACCAGTGGTGCTCTGTTACTGTAACAATTTGGCATGTTATGCTTGAGAGCGAGGGAAACCGATAGTTGCAAGTGGACAATAGAAGAAAGAGAGTATAGAGAAGCAGGAAAGGGTAGATAGGAGGGAGATCAGCAGAGTGGACAATGTTTTAAGTGTTGCAGCTTTTATATTACTAAGTTTTGAAACATCATATCTCAGTTTACATAAGATGGATGTAGAGCCAACTGTTGAACAGATCTTTCCTCTTGCTCTCATTTGTCTATCTTCTTTTTTCATCCCCATCTCTTCTTTTCTGTATTTAGCGTATATATTTATGCAGACTTAAGTATGCAAATAATGCATCAAGATTCATGCTATGTCACAACTAGCCAATGTTATGTTACATCCTTTGGTTATACCTCTGGGTATAGATCTAGCTACTTTGGATTACTATCTATCTATCTATCTATCTACACTTTGTATGTGTTTGCAGTTGCAACACATACAGATTATTAGAGATGTCTGAAAATAGTTTTGTGAACACGTGCTGATGAAAACAAAAAATCCTGTCTTGTATATGGTATTACATCATTTCCCATGTCACTTCTTGCATGTGTTAACATGACAAGACACATTTTGAGACCAGACATACTTACCAGGGATTCCTCCTTGGGAAAGATCTTGTCATGTGTGACCTCCTACTGCTGATTGTGTGAAAACCACAGTGACTTAAAGGCTCCAGATTACAAGTCAGCGAGTTGTGGAGTGTGAACAGTACAATAGTTGGACGACTTTGAAAGTTGTGTGGTGTGAACTTGACTTTAAACATCTTGAGGACAGCTGTAGGCCAGGCAGTTGTGTAGTCTATTACTTGTGGTTGTCATAGTTTGATTCCTAGCTCATCCTGTCCACATGTTGAAGACCCTTGAGCGAGACATTGAACCACAAATTTCTCTAGATTAACAGGCCAGCGCTTTGCATGGCCGCTTTGCTGCCGTTACTGTGTGAGTGTGAGAGTGAATTAGAGGTATTGTGAAGCATTTGTCTTGTTGTCAGGTTGAAAAAGTACCATGTATATGTCTTTTACTGTCTGAAAGTGTAATATCTTCATATTCGATTTATAAAGTTTTCTCTTTTTGTGAGTGATTGTCCACATGACTGAGCAGTCAGAGGTATATGTTGCGGTAATCAGTCTCTGCTGTTTCAGGATTAAGTTTGTCAGAAAACACGCTGTGTTCTGATGTTTTGCATGTGGCTGTGTCACATGCTAAACATTAGAGCCTGTTTAGCATTAAAGTGTTCAGGAGTACAGTAGAACATCAGTGGTTGTGTGTAGCATTTACACACGTAGAATGCACATGTACACACATACATACACATTAACACACAGATATTTGCACACATATGTAGTAGCATTTACATCTGATTATTGCAGCCATATGCAATGTTACCCATATGTTAAACTAACACATGTGTACAGATGCTGCTGCACATTAATGACGTTCATCCACAGCGCCTAACTGTTAGATTTCCTTCCGACCGGACCATTATCCACCATTTACATTGCAATTAACAGTATTTGCGTAAATAGTGGCCAGTGCCATAATGGAAACCACCTACTCTTGTTACAGCACCATGACCGTGTGATACCAACTTGTTACCAGACTGTTCAGGAGGTCAACCTCATAGCATCTATTTTAGAATTGGAAAAGGGAAAAAAATGTTGCCCGGAAAATATAGCAATACAAACAAGTACAAATACAGCTGAGAAAAGAAGAGGAGAAAATAACAATGGCAAAATCCTGAAATATTCAACTTGACTTCCTACAGAGAAAGAGCAACCAGATCTTTTACATTTCAGTTAATTAACAGCTGTACACCGCATGAACGTTTAAGTATAAATTTTTAATGATAGCTGAGAGTTTGCATGGAAACTTGCAGTCAATCTGACTGCAACTGGAAGCAAACAATGTCTTGAAACCATCATATTCATGCTTGTTCCAAACATGTTCACTCACCGCACTTGGCCAGACTTAAATTGTACGCAGCCTGCAAAGGGTCTGCTGGTAGAGTTTTTTTTTTGTCTTGACCAAAGGCACCGCAATATAAATTTATATACTTGTAATGTAAGTGCTTCTAATTTTAGTCACTCTCGGTTACTGTGTGTGTGTCATGATATAGAGTAGGTGTTTTACAGGACAGTAAGGGTCATAAAATTGGTTTTGTTGACTCGGGGGGGCAATTAGTGCAGGCGCAAACCCTCTAAAGGGGCTGTAGTTCAGTCAGATACCCCTTTCCAAGGTAAAACAATCACTTCCATGTTGACAACTGGCAGTTCTTTGCAATGTTGGAGATATGTGAAACTGGCAAATTTGTTTATTTGTGTTGTCATTTTTAGTCATAATTGTAATGTTAAAAGATACGTAGTTAAAGAGGAAACAGATAGGATTCGGTTTGTTTTTTTTTGTTTGTTTTTTTTTTACTTGGCACCACCTAGTATCAGCTGTGTTGCTCGCACTGTCGCAAAGACCAAATTGACAGTGGGGATCAGAGATAATCGATAAAATGTACAATGTAAAGCCACCAACAAATAGTAATGCAAATAATTAGACCAGAATGCACAGTACCAGTACAAACAGCTCACAGTGAATGATACCAATATGCACAGTCTCAGTACAAACAACCGTAGACACGTAAGGGATAATGTATAGTGAGCTGGTGACTGTTGAAAAATAACTCCCGTTAGGGGAGGCAGCTCCTGACGCACAGCAGCGTTATTTTTCAACAGTCACTGGCTCACTATACATTATCCCGCTTAGAACATGGCTTACTACTAAAAGATTCAAATGTTACAACTGTCATCAATATTATTAAACTGCTGGCAGAGTGTATTGACAGAGGAGAGGCATTCACCAGACAAACGGGAGGGGAGATCTTACTCCACTTCTCCCGGTCGGAGAGTAGCTGCGTAGCAGTAGCTGCGGCGGCAGGGGGGTGGGGGTAATCACTGTCTGAGGGCTGCTGTAGAATGGCAACGAGGATGTCAGCCGACCACACAACACTCGTTACCCGGTCCCTGGTTGCAGCGATTTGCGATGCTGGCCAGCTAGGAATGAACTAGCAGCCAGTACAGTACAGCCCTCTCTTGGCTAGCTAACATTTAGCCGTGTTACTTACTGATCCATTAGAAAGAAAGCTAGCTGGACATCAGTTCTGAAGCCTCTTTGGTCACAGAGCTCCCTCCATCTCTTGAACGCCTGACTGAGGTTTACTCTTGTTTTTCCTCTTCTTTTATCACTCTCCTTTTTGTGCATCCTTGCCTCCTCAGACAGATTCACTCATTTTCTTTTGGGAGGCTGCTTTTCACTTATCTCCAAACTTTGACCGTCTGCCATTGTGCTTCCGACTCAACTATCTCATGCCCCGGCCAGTTCCTCATAAGGACCAGCTCCAGTTCCTGATTGGCTGACCGACCAGTTTGGCAATACATGACACATTTCCTGCCGTAAAGCAGATTTTTTTGCGCGAAAATTCGTCCCTGGTGGAAGAAGCTTATTGCAAAGATTGCAAAGCCATTAAGTAACCTATGTAAATGCTGATAGTCTGATTTTACTGTCTATACCCTGTGCAACCCACATTATTTTGATAATGATATATATATGTATATAGGCAAAAATGCTGTCTGTTGCTTCTTTAAAGACGGTTGTCTGGCCTATCTGATGTTTCTGCTGTGTTTATTTTATGTACTTTGCTGCTTTACTATCATCTTTGATAAACCAAATCTACCAGCACGGTAGCCAAGCAATGTCCTGCTGTAGACTGGGTTTCAGTAAAACGCTATTTAGCCACCAAAAAAATATCAGTGTCTGTGTAATGCTGCGTTCCAGGCAGGCTTTTTTTTTTTTTCACGAGTTACAACTTTGTAGCGTTCCAGGAAAGTTACGGCAAAATGCCAGTTACCTCCTGTTTAACATTGAACATGGCGAACCGTTTGTTTGTGCTTCCACATTATTGCTATTTTTTACGTTATCTGTGTGTTTCAAAACGTATTTTGTATTGATTTATTCTTGCACTAGAAACCAGCTGTTAGAGTGGCTGCCAATAATGCGTTAACATTAGGGTTATTTTATGTCTATTTCTCACCATGTATCACCTGCATCAACACTGCATCCATAGGGCTGCCATTGTTGTTTAGAGGAGTAAGGTAATTGGTTTAGAGGGCTGTGTGACGTCAGAAACCCTAACTGGGAGTACATTGATCCGGTACGAGTTCACGGGTGGGAAGTTACGGGTTTGACTGCCGTTCCAGTGCACTTTCACGGGTTACAGGTTGTGAAAACACGAGTTATGGGTTGCCTGGAACGCACCATAAGTGTGCACTATATTTGATTATACCATGGTGTGGGTGAATACTCGATTCTGATTGGCTGCAGGGTGTCCATTAAGAAGTGTTGTAGGACACCTATAAAGGAGTTCCAGTCAAATAGCCTGATTGTTCTAAATTATTGCGCTGGCTCAAACGCTAGTTGGTAATCGTGGCAACAGAAACTCAGAACATACGTTAACATACGTTATTTCACAGTTTATTTATTACAACGGCAAGACAGTAGACAAGACATGAGTGATTTTATAGTTTCCTTTAACCTATTTGGTGAATTTGATAATTTTGAAGACTGGGATGCAGCAGAAGAGAAAGAGAGAGGAGAACATAAGAAGAAGGAGATGCTACACAAGGAGGTGACAATGGAGGAATTGAACAATTTAGAGGATGACAAGGACGAGGTAAACACAAAGAAAACCACGAAATGGGCAGTTAAAACATTAACAGACTTTCTGGCTCAGAAAAACATGGACATCAACTTTGAGAGCTACACTGCCACTACTCTCAATGACATTTTGTGACTGTTTTATGCGTCTGTCCAGTCGACTAAGGAAGGAGGAGAATACAGTGTTGCCAGTTTGAGGAGTTTGAGAGCCGGCATTAATCGCCAATTAAGAGACGTCAACATCATCCGCGACACTGTGTTCAAGAGCAGTAATGCGGTTTTTAAGGCAGTACTGAAGCGTTACAGAAATAGTGGGAAAGACACCAGCTTCCACCATCCTCATATCCCTGAGTCGGACTTTAATATACTCAGATGTTCACCTGCGCTGTCTCCCGATATGCCCCTCAGCCTCATCGGAAAGGTGTTGTTTGCCATCCAGCTGTGTTTGGCTCGGCGTGACAGGGAGGGGAACCGTGAGCTGACCATGACATCTTTCAGCATCCAGAGAGACGGCCTAGCGCATAATCCTGACACTAAAAATCATAAAGATCCAAATGACCCACACAAGCAAAATCTAAGAGGTTTTATGTTCGCAAGGCCCGGGGATCCCCTGTGCCCAGTCAAAAGTTTCAAGAAGTACATCTCTAAATGTCCCCCAGACGCAAAATCTTTTTATCTGCACCCAAAGCACTCCACCACCGTGGCATCTGATGTGTGGTACTCCAGGGAGTCAATGGGTGTCCACTACCTGGGAGACATGCTAAAAAAAATCAGTAAAGAGGTCTGTACAATTCTAATAATGTAGCCCAATGTATTATGCCTAACCCCTCTTCTGCCCTCATTAATAGCCTGTGTGTTTATTATTGTTTCTTTAAGGTGGGTCTGTCGCGGATTTACACGAACCACAGCCTCCGGAGCACGGCTGTGGGTTGACTCTCAAGACGCCGGGCTGGAGACACGGCAGATCATGTCTGTGACTGGGCATCGCTGTGAAAGCAGCCTGCAGGCTTATTGGCCTCCGTCAGTCCAGGAGAGACGAGAATGGAGCAACATTTTGTCGTCCTGCAACATCCCAACCAGCAGTGGTCAGGGTCCACAAACGTTAAATCTCCGTCCTTCAAATGCCACTATGATGGACATGCCAGTATCTCTATCAAATTTCACAATCAACGGCAATGTTGCGTTTAATTTTAAATAGTTTGTCGCCTGTCTTTCTGTCTTGCTTACCTTACTTAGGCTACTTACTTGCTTGATACAGAGTGAGTGGTGGATAATATTTATAAAAATGATTTAGGATAGACTTACTTGCTTGATACACATTTAATGATCAGAGTTAATGGTGGATAATATTTATTGCAATAAACACGATTTAGGAAACTATCGGTGGACTTTGATTCTTTGAAACAAAATTTCGCATCATCCTCTGGACACACACAAGCGGTAAGAGGTGCACTTGCCCTCTGAAATGATACTTTGTATCAGGTAACATAACGTTAAGCAATCATTTCACTTCCCTCCACTGATTAGGCCTAATATAACAGCTGCGGCCGACCGAGCTGCAGATTCTGTGGCCAGAGACGGTTACCTTGGCAACGCGTCAAAGCGAGAGATATTAAATAGTCCACTCAGCCGCTTCTTGTGAAAAACTTACGATTTTAAGGATAAAAAACAACATTAAAGTATTAATAATTGATTTAATATTTATTTCTCTTGTAAGTAACCATGGTATAAGCGAGATAATGCCCGACAAGGTGTCCATTTTCAGAAATGAATGGACGACGCGGAGGTGTGAAGTGTCGGACGGTTCACCTCCGCGTCGTCCATTCATTTCTGATAATGGACACCTCATCGGGCATTATCCCTTACATATCTTCTCCACACACTAATCAATTGAGGCCATAGTAGACCAGCAACTCCAGTGTTCTGCAAAGTAAAATTATTTTTTTTGTCAGTGGAGTCTGGCGGCAGTGAGATTACGGCTTTAGTTCCCCCCCGGAAATGGGCTGTGTGACAACAGGGTAAAGCAGTGAAAATATTTTAAACATAGTGTACATTTCAACTTTTGTTTTGGTGGAGCCTTTTTGAAGTGGCTAAAAATTAACTATTTGTGGCAGTATTTGCACAGCACTGTTTAATTTATGTTACGTAAGGTTATTGTAAATAAACAGTGTGATTCAGTCTATAAATTGAGCTCTTATAATTTCCTTTGTTTTTTATTTATTATGATATTTGTGTATGATTATTTTATATTCAGTAATTGTACAGCACTTTGGTCAACTGAGGTTGTTTTTAAATATGC
This sequence comes from Epinephelus cyanopodus, assembly GCA_026686955.1. Taxonomy (NCBI): domain Eukaryota; kingdom Metazoa; phylum Chordata; class Actinopteri; order Perciformes; family Serranidae; genus Epinephelus; species Epinephelus cyanopodus. The sequence continues at coordinate 14,865,642 of CM048919.1, forward strand.
TTTATAAACAAAGTTTGACTTCACTTGACTTGACTATAAGCCTACAAACACCATTCCAATTTCTTTACCTTTAGAATTACACAAACACATGCCATTTTCTATGGCTTGCTGAAGTACAGATGTATACAAAGTGTAATGTAATCGTAATGTAACATTAGCTAATGTAAAATTGTTTCTGAAGTAGGGATGTCAGTTTGGCTTAGCCAGCATGAATAGCCTGACAACATTAATTGGTTACTAATTGGTTCATTTTTTAAGGGGAAAAAAAACATGCAAAATGATGTGAGAAACAAGTGGCCCTTCCTTTAGGTCCTGTGCATCACTGAGTCAGTGTGACCTTTAGCACCTCATTTCAAAGCAGGTAGCCTTGGCTGCTCTGCACTGCACACCACCAGGCCCCCAGGAAATTTCCGTAGTGGCTAAACAATGGTACTGCAATTTCCGAGGTTCTTCACGTTATACCATTAGGCCCAAAAAGACTTCTTCCCACAGACATACATTAGGAAAGAGACATCTTTAAATCATGCTGTGAAATTAGGGCTGGGTATCGATTTAGATTTTCCAGATCAATTCGATTCGATTTTCAAGGACTCTGTTCAATTCGATTCATTTGATATTTCAATTATGATACAAAATTTGCTTGGATATTAAGATATGTTCTGAGAACTAACAAAATGTATTTAACAAGGAACCCTCTGACCTGGTGCATTACTATTAGAAATACTGTTTACAGTACAAAGCAGTACATTAGTCATCATGTACTTTTATTTAACATTACCTGACACATACAAAATGGAATATTTTAAATTAAATCTAATCACAAGGCAGACAATTTAAATAAAGTGGCTACAAAAATGTCAACAAAGGACATCCACAAGTTTGCTGCCTGTAACCATCTTATAAAGCTTTTTCCGCAATACACTACAGTGGTTGTGATGCACACATTGACTGTATCAGAAGAGAAACAATGTAGGTGAACCCTGCAGCAAAGTGAACCCTCTTCCTCAGAGAGGAAGTTTGATTCTGGCGGCAGAGCAGAGTGAACCATCTTTCTTCTCAGAGGTTCTTTGTCCCATCCGCAGTGTAATCTTTCACTGGCGATATGACAGTCATTAGAAGCACATTATGACCCTTTATAAAAGTTTCTGTGTGATACCTGTGTTGTACTGTATTGGCCCATGTGTTTACTGCTACAGAAAATTAATAAATCTTTGGTTTATTTGCACAACGTCTCCTCTCTGCCATCTTTTATCACACTTGCTAACGCTAAGTTAACTTTACTAGCAGATTTGTATGAGGCACAAACTGAGGCGACAGTTTGCAGTGTGCTGATGCTTAGTGGTATTTCTTAATCTTTTCTGTGAAACTGATGTGCATTTAATAAACATGCGTACATTATTATCGTTATATTTTTAGGGGAAAATGCGAGTGAGAAAAATGCACCGTAGACCCATGCCTTCAGTGGACGCGCTCCCACCATTGTTTGCTGCTCTGTCTTCATTCAGTGTCCGGCTGTCTCACGAGATCTTGCGCCATGACCACAGATGCTAAATGCTGATGTCGTGAGCTTATCTGGGTTGATAGTACTGCCGCTACAGTCTGCTACCGGCTGTACAACATGTCCACGGAGGAAAATAAATAGTTAGAATAAAAGATCGATTTTTTAATTAATGAATCGATATTGTGCCATTTAAAGGAAAATCGATTCGAATCGATTAAATCAATTTTTTCAACCCAGCTCTACACGAAATGACTTGTTTTACTATTACGCTTTAATCCATTCAGTCCAATAGCATTTGGAAAGTCTAGAAGAGCAGCAAGATTAAATCATTTCATCCTCATTTAAGTTAGCGAAGCACTAAACCAGAGATAGCTGACTGATGGGGAAGCAGTGGCGACCATTTGGGTAATTTCATGCCATGGAAGTAGAGCTTCATGCTTTCATAAGAATGAACAGGGTCCTGCCTTCAGTGCTGTATCCAGGTCTCTTAATACTTTGATGCATACCACCCGACATGGGTGGGAGCTAGCTAACAGTGCCACTCATTCACGGTTACCACTGGTAATGCCATCTCACCAACAGGACGTCATTGCAGCAACAAAGTAGCTACTCACCTTGTCAACCTCTACGTAAGTTGGAGGCAGTGAGTAAGCAGCTTCATTTTGAGCTGCAAAATCCCTCAAGGACTGTTAACTATGTTAGTACCACTATCGATGCCGAGACTGCTAATGGTGCTAACAGTGATTACATAGTTAGCAATGCGAAAGGGGTTCTGCAGCTCACAATTGAGCAGTTTTGAGCGGGTGGTGATGAGGGACTGGGAGTTTTACCAGATGCTGTGTCTGCATGGTCCTAGTGCCTGCAGTTTCTACTGTTTTTGGTTTATAAAAAGTGGAAGGGTCCAACTGCCCTCTGAAACAGAGCAGAGGACACGCTCCCTGTGTTCCTCTCGTAATTTACGTCCCTGGTTTGAGCATGAGGACAGGCCTACCTTTGGACACAAATTATTTGTGAGGTAAAGGTCAAACTTACTGTTTCTCTTCCTGTGTGAACCCAGACTGGGGGGTGTGGTGCTCCTTTGTTATGGTTCCTGAAAAACAATCACAATACAATAGAAAACAGCTGCCCAGCGATACACAATTACTGGTGGATGTGCATCTGAACGGTTGCATGTGTGTGAGTGTGTGTGTGTTAAGGCCAAAGGAAATAAACACAGGGCAAGAATCTAATTGTCTCCAATGTCATAGAGCACACAGACTGACTGTTAAAAGATTTCTGTGGATCATTTCCCACTGTGTAAAGTTTATCTGAGACGTGTGCATGAGACAGCTATATCACTTTCAATTTGTGTGTTTGGGTGTAGATATGTGTGTGAGTGCATGTATTTGTGTGTATATGTTTGTGTTTGAACGAGTGGGTGGGCGGAAGTATTGAATATGAGTTGTGTGAGTGTGCGTGTTTGTGTGTGTGTATTTTGTCACTGACAGCTGTCATCTCCCATCTGTGGGAAAAATACCTTCCCTCCTGTCTGCAGGGGGTATGACACACAAACAGACACAAATAAACACACACAAACATGTGAATGATTTATTTACAACCATGTCAATTATGAATATCACACCATCATAAACAGTCAAACACAAAAAAATACAATACTTGTCAGTTCCACATGTGCTCATTTGACAATCATCACAATGCAGCATGGATTGGCAGTAAATGCGAAACACAATGGCGCACAGCACTGTCTTCCCATGCGCGCGCGCACACACACACGCACACACACACACACACACACACATACACACACACACACACACACATTCTCTCTCTCTCAGTGTGGGTGGGATTGCTGCTGGAACAGACACACTCCGTCAAACAGAGCTGTGTAGTTTACAGCTTGATCACATCATCCTGTTGATTGGCTGGCCAAACTAAAAAAAGGTCATCCTGGGACAATACTTAGAAACCCAACTGTTCTGTGTGTCCATACAGATTTGATTGTGTGTATGTTTGTGTGTGACAGAGTAAAAACACTAGTTTAAACCATTTTTGTCTACTTTTTCACATTGCATATCCAGATTTCAGACTGTACACCTACAGATGTTCGCTTAAGTCCTTACAGTGAAAAATCTGGTAAAACTGAACAAATTGCATTTGATGTTCTGTCTACTTACATGCTTTATCGTGAGCTATCATCCACATCACCAGCAGTGGAGTTTCACAGTCCACAAAAGTTATAAATGTCTGACAATAAAAAACCTTTGACTTGCTAAAGCTGTACAGACATTTTGATCACTCCCAGAGTTGCTCAGTAGTACTAAATATCATCCATCTGACTATATTTACCACCTGTGTGTGTGTATGTGAATGTGTGTGTGTGTGTGTATGTGTGTGTTTGTGTGTGTGTGTGTGTGTGTGTGTGTGTGTGTGTGTGTGTGTGTGTGTGGTCCAATGTTTATTGTATAATAACTGAGAAATGCACAGGTAAGTCCAGCTTGTAAAACCTTTTATACTTATGCCAGAATGTCTATTAAGCTCATTTTGTTGGGTGGTAAGAGCTGTATTTGCACATTCAGCCACCTGTAAGGGCACCTGGTGATGCTTGTTGCCATGGTCACCACGCCTAAAATATCTTATGTCAGGTAATGATGCATAACAGCTTATGAAGCAGGTATGAGTGTTGGGTAATGTCGATGTCATACAATTTATTTAAAAAGAAGAGTAGAAGAGTTTAAAAGATGTTTTCGATTAGTGGATTTTGCTGAAACACATTTTGTTTATGTGCGAAAATGTTAATGTACTGTATATAATTTAAGTTAGTTCAGACAAGAAAAGACAAAAATTAAAGAAAACTTCAGCTGCAAAAAGCCTTTTTCCCTGTCAGGAGGAAGAATTTTTTGGTAATAGAATCCTATATATACATATGTATATATATATATGTGTGTGTGTGTATGTGTATATGTATATATATATATACATATATGTATATGTATGTATGTGTGTATATATATATATACACACACATACATACGTATATATATACATACATACATACATACGTATATATTTACATAAATAAAAGCAACTTATTTGCAATCCTTCCAGGAACCTGTATATGGAGAATTGACACTGGCTGTGAGGTGGTCAGCTATCAAAGTAGTGCAGAATGCAATGAAAGATTAAACAGTTTATATTTCCTGCAACTACGATTCTCAATGTTGTGGTGATGTCATTGGACAATAAGAGAGAGATGGAGCACCAGATAGGTGGCAAACCTAAAAAAAAAATTAAAAAATGTCATACTGATAGACCTTTCTGACATTACACTGCGATATACAGTATGATGTAACTGAGCTACTTGTGATAGAAGTCATTGTAATATGTATGTCATTGTCTAGCTGATGTTGTGGTTCTCATATGCAGTTAGCCTACTTAGTTGAGTCTTGCTGGGTTTAAATACTTATGGCCCATTGAATTTTGATTAGATAAGAAAAAAGCGCCTTACTTGCTGGAGGACCCGATGACACTTGTTGCCATTGTAGACACCAACACATCACTGGGCTCAATAGAGGTGACGTGTGAAAGAAAGTCATGTGGCTAATAAACTGCTTTTGTAGTTGGAACTTTTGTAGTTATGGTAGTTTTATTGGTTTAGTGAGTGTCTGTTAGATGTGGGTGTGGTTTAGACAGGTGGTAGGAGGCAAGGTCAACACTGATGTCACACTTGGGGGTTGGTGGCATTTAGGGCTGACCCAAAAAATTTGAAGCTTCGGTGCTTTTTTTCCGTTTTTTGGGGGGGAGGCCTTAAACGCAACACTAACACCGTCAACGAGCCACAGCGCACTCAGAGCCGCTCTGAGTCTGGTGTCAGAGACACTTCTCATCCTCTGAGTTGCGCATCTGTTTGATTGTGTTGCAGTGTGCGCCGAGAGTTTTAATTTAAGGTGCTCACAGACTTGGGCGCACTATAAGCGGAGCGTTGAGCGCACTTCCGCGTTATAGTTTCCAATAAAAATGTCTGTGAAACACTACATTACCCCCAATTCTTGCACGTTTCTGTCATGGCGATGTGAAAAATACATGTCGAGCAGTCTTTTGAATGACACTGGTGCGCGGAGCGGAGTCCGCACGGTCGTGAAATCTGAGCTTTGCGCGCACAGGGCTTGCAGACGTCCGTCCGCGCGGACCTCCACGGAGTCACCCCCCGTCGTCGAATGCTTCGAATTATATTCGATCTGAGCTGCGAAGCTTTGAATGTCCAAATATGGATTTGAAGGTCAGCCCTAGTGGCATTGACTCATTAGCTGCCATCAGTGACGTGTGAGAGATGTTTGGAGGCCTCTGACTGTGATTGAGCACGCCACGAGGGATACCCGAAGCAATACATTCTGAGGACAAAAGAGACTTAGAAAGCAGTTTGATGCAAACCACAGCAAACTATCAATGTATATACATCTTTTACTCTGGATAACCACTTCAAAGAGTGAGCTGGCCAACTGGATTGACAGAAATGCACCCAAGGGCTGTTCAAAGTAGTCTCCAAGCTTGTCGTGGGAAGCAAGAGCGGTAGCCAGGCGGTGAGTCAATCACACATGGCCTGTGATTTCAGTCACAGGCTTCTAGAGGTTTTGACTCATTTTACATTCAAAGAAGTGGCCTTAGAACGTGGAACTCTGTGGCAACAGCACATTTCAACTTATTATAACTTGCCAGTCATTCAATAAAATATTTTCATTAAAACTACTTAATGCATTCAGTGCCTCATAATGGAGGGACCTGTGAGACAAACATCCGACAGATGTGTCACAAAGATCCATATGATTTGATGACTGTCTCTTTTATGTTTGAAGAGGAATTAAAATGACCACTGTGTTTATCTTATTCCTATAGTTTAGCCTAACTTTTAATCATTTGCCTCCTCCATTGATAGATATTGGCTCTGAATGAAAGACATCATTGTGAGAGAAAGACAGATATTATGTAAGTGTGTGTGTTTGTGTTTCGGAGAGTCTTCCAGTAACTGTCAGTAATTCATGGAAGTTGCTGCATCACTGCCATGTAATACACAGAAATCCACAATGACACACAAGCTTGGATGCAGTTTTTGTATACAGTAAACCCACAAGCAAATTACTTCACAGATGCAAGCATACACACACACACACACACACACACACACACACACGTGCATACACTTACAGCTGTGCAAGTTTAATTTGGGTTTCAGCTTTCCATGAACATACATCAGGCGTTAGGCTCCCATCTCCTCTCTCAGCACAGGAGAGCATCAGCCAAAACCAACACACTGGCCGTGTGTGTGTGTGTGTGTGTGTGTGTGTGTGTGTGTGTGTGTGAGAGAGGGAGAGAGAGAGAGAGTGAGACAAGGAGATAAACACAGAGAAAACAGACCAAGAGTGTGAATGAGCAAATGTGTGTGTGCTTGTTCACACATACCTCTTTGTATTTACATATGCAATCATGCACGTGAGCATTTAAAGATGGCAGCTTCTCAAACCCCCCACAGATATAAAACATGAGTAATGCAACTGGGGAATCATGTCTTTTTTTCTCCTCCTCATATTTCTCTCCTTCTCTCTTTCCTGTCTGCTGGCTGGATATTGTAATGCAGTAATTACCCTCAGTATGAGATTTATAGAGAGGCTTACACTAACTGTAATGTTTGTGAAGATTGTGGGGGGAGGCAGGGAGACTCGCATTTCACAGCATGGTTCCACTCAACATTGACACATCACTGGTGGTAAAAATCATGCTGACCAAACAATATTAATGCTGATTCTGATTTGAACTTGCACCAGCTTGGATGAGCAGAGATTATTAAGTAAGAACAGACAAGACACACTGGCCACGTTGCTGACTTTTTCATGGGTAATTTTGTTTTTTTTGTCGAGTCAGGTCAAAACCATGCAGTATTAGGGCAAATGGATGTCTTTTTTTAACAAGTCTAGGAGATCAAATTGTCAAAAACTTTACCTCTCTTGACTTTTAGAGCTGCTCTAATCAATGTTTTTCTATCACCAATAAGTCAAATGAGCACAAGCAATGTCAACAAGTTCCTTGTACTGATAAACTCTCTGCAGTCTTCCTCAGTTCTACAGAGGCTTTTTGCATCTCTCAGCTTATTGTATTGGTTTTCCAGCCTGCAACTGTACAGCTGGGGTAGGCAGTTTAATTTTTGTCGTCATTTGGCAAAAATCCCATAATAAACTTTGAGCATATTATAATTTAAATAGACTGAACTACAGTTCTGCAGCTCCTCTTGGCTCTGCTTTTAGGCTTCAGAAAATCTAGGCTGTGACGGGAGACTTTAGCCAATCACAGGACATTTCAGAGAGAGGGCGTTTCTATTTGCTGTTTCTATTGGCACATCCCTTCAGTTAAAGCCTGATTCAGTGATGGAGAATCCTGCAAAGAAAGTTGCTATTGCCACATTGGTTACAACTGCATACACTGTAAAGCAACCCAGAAGAAAGGAAGACATACTTATCAAAAAGTCTAAAAGAGAGTCTGACAATAAACAAACAAAAACACTTGTCAATATTGGTAGAGACTGAGAGAAAATGTTGCTAATAGTTTAGTCTTCTGCACACCAGAACTAAAGGCTCAAGACTGTGGCTTCAAGTTCATGTATACGTAGCTAATGTTAGCTAGAGCCTCGAATCAGAGTGTGTTCCCTGCCTCAGTCCCTGCCACTGCAAACCACTTCACCAAGGGGAGAGCAGCTCTGGAGAGGAACCCACAGTTATTGGCTGCAGCAACCCGAATCAAGACAGAGCAAACCCCAGATAGCTCAGACTCCCCTCCAGGTCAGCAAACTTTATGTTACAGTCACAACACAGTTTAGACCTGGCACTGACACTGGCCAACAACCTACTGAGAGACCATTCACCAAGGGGTTTTCGCTAGCTAAATTTGGGCCACTACAACCAAAGGTCCGTGTCCCTAACGGGTGCTTCCGACTCTCCTCCTGGGGAAGTGGTCCAAAGGGAGCAAGGCAGAGGGATTGGACTTGTCAGATAGCTAATCTTTGTCTCATATTTGGACTGAGGTAGGGATGTCCCGATCCGAATATCGGATCGGTATCAGCCGCCAATATTAGGAAAAAACGTGCATCGGCATCGAGAGCAAGAGCACTGATGGCATTGTTTTGGGCACAATTAGTGAAATTGGAGCCATGGATTGACTATTGCTTGTTTAAACAGTTGTACAATATTGTGTGTGGTTTTTTTTTTTTCCCCTCTGTTGGTCCCAGGAAACAGCAGCACCAGGCTGGCACTGACACTACAAAAATAACTGAAAAGGAAAGGCTGCATTGTTTGTTAAATGTCAACAATGTCTTGTGGTGTTAATCTATTCTTTATTTATTAGGGGCCAAAGCACAAGTGTGTGGAGTCTTGCTGCTATTTTAATTTCAGTGTTAGACATTTTAAAGATTTCTTATATTGATTTATGTTCTATTTATTAAGGGGCTAAAGCAGCCAAAGCAAACCAGCGATATTTTTTATTTAATGTTAATGTTCAAATTTAAATTTTGTTTATTTAACCCTGTTAACAATAAATGGTTCAGTTTCTCATACCAACTGTTGTGGATCATTCTAACTAACCTGATTAAGTAGTTGTTCTTGTTAGAGTTATATCGCTTGATCAAACCTTTTCTAACATGACTGACAACAAAATAAGTGAATATGTATAATATGCGCTTGGATCGGTTCGGTATCGGCCAAAACTCAAGGCTGTAATATCGGTATCAGATAGGAAGTGAAAAAGCTGGATTGGGACATCCCCAGACTGAGGCCTAGCCCACACGAGCACGGGTATTTTTAAAACTGAACTTTTTTTGGCCTCCACTTTTTAAAAAATCTGCGTCCATACGAGCACTGTAATAAAAATACCTCCGTCCACATGGCACCACAAATTCCACTATCAAGCGATTTAATACACATGCCAAAGCAGTAGGTGGCGATATAACTCCTAACTGTAAGGCCATTGTAGCCAATCAGAAGGCAGTAAAACATAATTACCAGAAAAACAACACTCCGTAATAGCACACTCTTGCGCCTCTGTTGCTGGATGTGGTTGAGTAGCGTTAGTTGTATGATACAGCCACAAAGTGCTGATATGCTGCTAAATACCAGCAGTATTTTGTTTAGGTCCATCCTCAAATCGTCTCTCGCACACACTGGATCGATTAATAACACAGCTGTTTTCTGTTTACGTCGCACACTGTGACGTCATACAATGGAGACGAGACAAAATAACTGCGGTTATCCTGTCCACACGACTGCTGCTACCAGACTTTTCCAAAAAGTTCACCCTGGACTCCGGTTACAAATAACTCCGGTTACAGGGGCCCAAAACTGCGGTTACGTGTGATTGAAAGGCCAAACCGTGAGCAAAGAGACACGATTTTATAAATACCTGCGTTGGTGTGGACAGCCTCTGATAGAGAGACAGAGAGCGGCAAGGAGGGACTGAGCAAATGCACTGTGGGCAACTCCACAATGAAACAAGATTAAATAAATCAGTGTATGGGAAACACTGGGTTACTGTATGAAGAGTGAGCATATTCCTGTGGTCATCTGGTGGTAGGGGCTTAAGGCAGAGAGGGGAACTGCAGGAGGAGGGTGTATTGTCAAATTCTGCCCTTTTTTTATGCCTCTACGCCAGCGATAGCTGTGGTCGGAGGCAATATGTTTACAGGTTGTCTGTCTGTCCTGTTCTTGTTAACGTGATATCACATTAACAAGAACAGGACAGACAGACAACCCGTCAACATATTGCCTCCGGGAATTTGGTACAAATGTCCACTGGGACGCAACGATGAACTGATTAGAATTTGGAGATCAAATGTCAAGGTCGCTGCCACCTGGTCCATCTCATTTTCATGAAGGCAATATCTCAAGAACACCCTCTGGGAATCTCCTCAAATGTGGCCTACAATGTCCACTTGGACTCAAGGAGGAACTGATTACTTTTTGGTGGTCAAAGGTCTCTGTGACCTCAATTTGTTTTGGGCCATACTTAAGAATACACGCACTTATAATGGCAAAATATTCACAAATTTCTAATTGGATAAAATGACATGATAACATTCTATATCCAAAAGGTCAAAGGTTAACTTCACTTTGACATCATAGACACTTTGTGTCCATTAGTCATTGTCATATCTCAGGAAAGGAAAGGGAGACATTTGGTTGGTTGAAGATGTGTGTAAAGCATCAATGTTTTCGGAATATGTAGCGTCTTTGCAGCAACATCCATATTTGAAGCAATATCTACTGTAATGGCTACATAGGATTCTGACTGGTTCGTGGAGGCATAAAACTGCAAGGTGGTATTTCTAGTTTTCTATGCCTTTGAGCCAGCAATAGCTGTAGCCAATGGCATTATGTTTTTGGGTTGTCAGTCTGTCCCATTATTGTGAACATGATATCTCAAAAACACCTTAAAGGGATAGTACACCCAAAAACAAAAATTCAACCATTATCTACTCACCCATATGTCGATGGAGGCTCAGGTGAAGTTTTAGAGTCCTCACATCACTTGCGGAAATCCCAGGGGAGAGGGGGTAGCAATACAACTCCACCTAATGAAGGCTTACAGCCCCCCGAGATTCAAACATCCAAAAACACATAATTGAAACCACAAAATATCTCCATACTACTCGTCCGCAGTGATCCAAGTGTCCTGAAGCCCCGACGTAAAAAGTTGTTTGGAAAAACGTCATTTTAGCCTCATTGTAGCCTGTAGCTCTAACTGCCTCTCTGTACACTGTGCTCACGTGTGCGTGCTTGCGTGCGAGACCAGCAAAAGCATGTGAACACACATGAATGCGGTGCCCATGTCTCATGGTCTCATCTAAAAGGAGGATGGATATTAGACTTTTACTAGACAACACTAGACAGTTGTTGGGTGGCCAAAAAAAAAATGAATTAAAGTTTACCTTACCAATTTTATGAGGCAATAACCATGTGTTGCAAAAAAAAATTAAAAATTAATGCAGGTTTAATGAAACAAATCCACTCATCCAGCAAAATAATATACATGATTTCTGTGTAAATGTGCTTGTTTGCTTGTACAGTGCAGATTAGGGAAATTACCTGTACAGCCCTTTTCCAATAACGTATCTAAAATTTTGCCAGGATTAGTTACAAACTAGACATTACAAATGAATGTAATTAAATGTTGCACCATTCGTTTCATTGTGACCATTTCATGCCGTTTTACTATTAGTGTCTTCGTGGTGACTTCACTAAGGCTTAGTGGTTACAGTTATATCTGCAGCGTGAGAGCTGCCAAAACAAGAAAAACATGCTATAACGGGATCAGAAACCTTGTGAATGTTGTTGACGTTATTCACCATGATGCCACTAAACCAAAGAGCGTCACAAGCGATTACTGAAAGGAAGATACAAAGATATTGATGACAAGCATCAAAAGACATGTGGTATAACACAACAGAAAGTCCCCCAGCTTTCGCACTTCCTGCTAGTATGACCACATTGCCGTTTATGTACAATTTGCAAGTTTAATATGGAAATGTTTTTTTCTTCTTTTATTGCCAGTTGCATGTGTAGGTGGATTGGCGTGGGGTGTGTCTGGGTGTCTGTTTTTTGTTTGGTTGTTTTTCTGAACAACTTCATTGTGTGTGCGGTGAGGTTAATGACGTTGAATAATGCAGTTTGCATCATCCAGTAACAACAGAACACATCATGGTCATCAGTGTTTCCAGGCCTCTGTCTTTTGTGTGGTGTAATGTTGAAGTTTGTGAACAGACACTGCATTGACTCATGAACATGACCCAGATAGTAAGCAGGGGAGGCCGCCAATAGATCAGTGTTTATAAGATCGAGATCTGATCGACCTTGAGCTGTGTGCCGCCTGTTATTGTAGAATCTCTGCACAGCTTTGGCCAAACAGCTTCCTCAGCATGTTTATAGCTACAAGACTCACTCATGCCGCTTTCATCACGAAGGATGATATAGAGAAGACCTAAAACATTGTGTGACTTTGTTTTCAGTTATTTTAACTGAAACCAAAACATTTCAGAGGTTTAGAATGAAGATCCTGATGTATTTAAAGAATCACTGTGATCTTTAGAGGAGAGGACAGGGGGCAGAAATGTCAAAGCCTGGATTTACACAGTAAATAAACCATTCACATCACAGATTTGAGTTTATTGTGCAGGGATTTTCACTCAAAATTTGGCAGTCTGTGGTAATATATACGCAAACTGTACCCCACCACTGCGTACAGTTTAGAGTGATTTTGAGATTTTCTGTCATTAAATGGTGAATTGTTATATATGAGGGAGAGGCGTATAAGGAACCAATTCAAATATCGCACTTGGCAGACACATAACTTGCCACACATCTATATTGGCAAGTGAGGCAAACTGACCTTATGAGATCAACACAATTAAAAAGGGATATTTCATACACCAATGTTCTGTTCGGAGGAAGCTGTGCATGGAATTGGTGTATCAAAAATTGCTACCTCTGTGCATCTGTAAATTATTTATTTCAACCACATCATATTTAATTATTTGTGTTTTTAATGTTTGTAATGGCTTTTAAATGACCTACAATTTATTAATGATAACAAGCTGTTTACTGATCAATTACTAATTTAAATAAATTATTTCTTTATGAGTAGATTATCATTAATAGGTTTTCAGATGATGCATAACAGATGTGATTTGATCATTCCTATAAAGTGTCAAGAAACTCATAAAAGGCATCACTGTTGCTTTCAGTTGGTTTTCTTATTACAGCGAGCTCATAAAACATGTGGACAGTGTTACTCTTCTCTTTCATCCACATCCTTATAATACCATGACTGTATCAATGGTTGGCAGCAGCAGAAACGTCCCTATACTATAGTCCTGGCTTTACCCCTTAAACATGACCACTGCCCTTTTATTTATGTTTCACTCTTGACCTACTTTTTGGTTAACTCCCATCACTCTCATCAGTCGAAGCCAACACACTGCTCTTTGGTGATATCAGTTTTCACAGATCGCTCAAAACACTTCCAGCTATACAAATTAGTGATGAAGATCAATAAAAAACAAATGTCAGTATATGCAGAGATGGCCGAACACACAGTGACAGATTGTGCAATCTGTGTGTGCACACAGCTCACATGCACCCAACTGTAAGGTCATGGACCTACATCAACGCTTGGACAAATAACATTGGACTTTTTTGTCACTTGGTTTCATAACTTACGTTAATTACCCTAAGACTAAACATGAGCTAACCCCGATCCTCACCCTGATCTTCACACTTAAACCAGAGCTTAACCCTAAAATTTAAAGAAATAGTTCAATGTTTCAAGAAATACAAAAAAATCTTAGAAAAGAATCCCACTTTCACATCTGTTCCTTAAATTTGAAGTTAAAGCCAGGAAACAGTTAGCTTTGCGGAAGACTAGTCGTCACTGTGAGATTGCCAGACAACCAGCAGAGACTCTGTGAAGTAACTAGGAAGGAAGGTAGGAAGTAACTTCACCATGTCAAAAAACAGTCGGTATATTCTGAGTAAAACCACAGCTTCTTGATATGACAGAGCGAGGCTAGCTGTTTCCCTGTGTCTCCAGTCTTAATGCTAAGCTAAGGTAACCGACTGCAGGCTCTAGCTTTAAATTCAGCTTATGGATGTGAGTCTCAGTCTTCACATGTCACTCTCAGCAGGGAAAGTGTATTTCCAAAAGTGTCAAACTGTTGTTGACCTGTGTTTGTCCTTAAAGGGCTATATGAGAAACTCACAGTGTATGAGTTGTCTGGACATGGTTTTCAACATGGAGATGGCTAAGCCAGGAGCTGGCAGCTAATGGTGCCTACTCTATAAACAGGGCCAAACAACAGCAACAGTGCTGACAGAGTTTAGAGTGTTAACCAGGGGGGAACTGAAGGGTGGGGGTTTGACTTTGCTCTGACGCCATCCGTATATCAGCAGTAACCACCATACCACTGCAGTGGTGGTGGTGATAAGGTAGCCAGTAGGATACATACATGCCCTAACATGCTTACCACAACAAGCCAGAGAGAAGCTCCGATTGCAAAACACACAATGGTAGCGTGACTTCTCTGCTCAGGATGTCCTTACTCCACTATATCTTTATATATCAAATAATTGGTTGCTGCTATATTTATGCTTTGAATGTTGCAAACAGAACCTTTAAATTGGTGGTGAGTCTGTAAAAGCATCTGCATCAGGATAGAAATGGAGGAAAAGATTAGAAAAAATGGTAAGCACTACGTTTGGTTTTGTGATGGAGGTGGCTGTGAGGACTTTTAAAGTTTTAAACAGTGAATCTGTTCATTGGAAATGTTTCCTGTATTATCACAGGATATGTCTGTTTCTCTGACAGTTCGAAACTGAGGAAATCTGAGGAAAGAGGAAATCTCAACCCATCTAAGAGATTATCATGTCTAGCCACCTACTAAAAGTCCCTCAAATCATCATCAGATCAGTTATAAAAAGCGTTATGCAACTTATCATAAGGTCCAAGCCTTGCTCTTCAACAGACCTGAGTGTCCACCCTGCTTAAGTGTCCTTGACGCAGTTTCCGTGTAAATCAAAATCTGGATACCAGTAGAAGCTGTCAGAGCATGGGTCCTGACCAGATCCACAGTTTGAGAAACACCTTCTCTCTCCAGCCTTTTAGATTTTCTCACACTTATCCACGAGGAACACCCTGGTGAGTATCTCTCTGCCAGACCTCTACATATGTTGGCCAGACAGCAACACACGCATTTAGTCCAGGTTGTGGAAGCAGAGGCGCCACACCCTGCAAGACAACCAGCTTGTCAATGAATTTGGCAGGCTTGTTTATGCATATCCAAATGTATCCTTTATTCTCTTTCCTTTTTTCGTTGAATTTGATTTTTCAATCAACAAAAAGGATGAGAAAATCTGGGTTTGTGCAGAAAATACCGACACACCTAGTTTTAGGATGGGGGAGGAGGCGGTATAGGCGGAGGTTTCTCTGTGACCTCTTGCAGTTGTAGCCGGCCTTCAGCGGAGTGGCAGATGTAGGTTAGGATGACAGCAACAGACAACAGAAAGTGGTTTTAGGGAGGTCAATGTAGGGTTAAAGACAGGCAGGGTGGGTCTGTTTTTCCCCGCCAGGAAAATTTCTCCCATCTGGGACCCCTCCCTCTCAACACAGGAATAGCTTTCAATAGTTCTTAATAGCTTTTGATCTGCTTTGATTGTGTCATTTGAAAGCCTCATTGAAGGACGTTTTGATGTTTGTCCACTAAGAGTTCTTTGGTCTGCTTGTCATCATTCAAGTGATACGTTTATCCAACTTTTACTGGGAAAAAAAAAAAAGAATAATTTGAGTTCCACGTCACCTACTGAGAACATGATACAGCTGTTAGAACAATACACAAATGATTTGTAAAAAAAGGAAGAAAAAAAAAGATAGAAGTTATGACAAAACAAAAAAGGCCAGGGGTGGCTTGTAGGAAAAACAGTTTCGTCAGCAGAGCCAGCTGTGAGGCCAGCAGTCTGAGCGAGCAGTCAACTGTGATGATAAGGAGAGTAGCAGCAGATAAAGAGGTCTAAACTGTTTGAGTTGGCCTTGCTTGGCCTGGCTCTGGACTGTGCTGCTAAAATAGGGTTAAGAGAAGAGAGCCAGGGAGATGAATGTTTGTGAGAAAGAGAGACTGAGACAGAGGGACTGATATTGACCAGAGGTGTCACATAAACAAAAACACAAGGAGTTTCAGAGACACAGACAGGGTCACAGGACTCTGGAGAGTTTATTGTCAGTTTCCTGTTGGCCTTTTGTTTTTTAGAGTCCCACTGAATGTAGTTTACAGACTTTTCTTTACAACCTCTGTGTGCATCTGTGCAGTTTACGATCAGTATCTGGTCAGCTATCTTTCTCATCTCTGTTCAGGAAACTAAACCAGCTCAGTACTAAACAGGTACTGAGCTGGTTTAGTACTAAACAAAAAAAGAGAAACAGCACTCACTAATAATTCATTATAAAATGGCAAAATTCATTTTTTTTTCTGAGTACTGTTAACATGAGCCACATATCAGGTTTGCAGGATGCTAAGAGGTATTCAGAACAGAGCAGAGCGGTACAGCTCACATCCCACCCACCTCTTATGGGAAACCAGCCTGTAATGGTTCAGTCTGCCTGGCAATCAGCCCAAAATAACAGTCTGGATTGAGGATTAGAAAATTGTGTTAGATTTAAAAGACATCTACAGTTCTGTGCGGCAACTGGACTAGTGCTAGAGTTGTGGTTACTGTAATTTAGCCATTTGGACTTCATGTTGATTGTGGTTTCAGGGCAGGTCCCATGAACAGTATGTTTTCTCACTGCTGTAAGTAAGATTAGGATAGCGTTGTCCTCTGCGATGATGCGATGATCTACGAAGCTTGGAGAGATTTTGTGCAGCTCTTCAGGATAGAGATTAATTGATGGGGTGGCTGCGGCTCAGGAGGTAGAGCAGGTTGTCTATTAATTGTAGGGTTAGTTGTTGTATCTCAGGTTCCCCCTGACCGCATGAACCCCAAATTGCTCCCAATGGCCAGGCAAGCTCCATCAGTGTCGGCGTGTGTGGGAACAAGTGAGGGGGAGGGAAAGAAACATTTTAAAGTGCTTCGTCCTCTGAGGCACAAAGCGCTATCCAAGTGTAGACCATTTACCATGGAGAGGTGTAATATGATGTATTACATAGCTTAACAAGTCTGTGTAAAAGCCAAACTGTTGTGTTATATGTGGAGTAAATGTATTATGACAATGTCTGTCACTACTGAGAGCATCACTGCAGTGGTAAAATAAAGAGTGTGTAAACCCTACCTTACGTCAGATACTCTTTGGTGGGATGCAAGGGCCTTGATGATAAAAGATGGACCTACAGTTTCAGTGTCCGTCTTACAAAATAATCTCAAATATAATCTTCACGGTCCTAATTTTTCGATCAGTGGATTGTAATAAAATACCTACCTATCTACAAACAAAACTGATGAAAACATCACTTACAGCATAAGAAAACAATACATGATTAAAGTAGGTTCTTGAAATCTAATCTAAGCATTATACAGCAGGCTCCAGTCTTGTGTTTTTCTTCCCTCTCAGAATTTGTAGCCTCCATGTCTCCATATCACCTGACTGCTGGGCTGGTTCTGAGTCAGCTCCTCTCTTTTCCTTCATCTTTACTTTCTTCATGTTTCTGTCTCTAATGTTGCATCCTGAGTTTCTCCCACACCTCTGTCTCTTCTCTCTTGAAGAAGAAGGATGTTACTGTGTGGCTTTGACAGCCCGAATGAAAAGAAATGTCAAATACATGTCTGCTGTCAGTATTTCCCCTCAGTGGCCAAAATTGGCTATGTTAAAGGGGCAAAAAGCAAAATCATTTCACAGCTAGGTTTGCTGTTGTGCACTGCCTGTAAACCAAAACAAAGTGTGTCATGAGCCACACCTCCCTCTAGGGAGGGAGGGCGATTCACATGAACGTACATGAACTTGTAAACAAGAGGCTGGAGATCAACACAGAGAGAGGGTGTGTGAGGTCATGCTATACTTCAGATGAAATTACACCCCTCGTTCTTCACACAGCAATTTTTTTAATTCCTTTAATCGAGAAATTATGAATTTTGCTTATTGTCCCTTTAAACACTGGTGTAAAATTCAAAATCAGCACTTAAGCTGTAAATTCCTGTGTGAAACAAGAATCCTGCTGAGTCCGGCCCCAACTTCACTGTGAGACGACCTATAATCCTTTGACCTCTTCTAAAGCTTCTGCTCCTCGCCTTCCTCTTATAACACTTATTACTTCAGACCCCCCACCAAAGCCCAGCCTTCAGACTTGATTAAGTTTGCTCACTTTCTTGGATGCTGGAAACATATTATTGCTTTGCTGTTTTAATTTAAGCTTTAAGTTGTTGTTATGTAGTTACAGCTTCAGGGCAGTTTTAAAGATTGCTTTGTCTGACACACTTTCATGCTCTGAGCAGATTTCACACTTGACGAAAAGCAACCGTGGAGGACAGAACAGACCTTAAAGGACTCTTAACACTAATCTGTTTGCCATCATAGAAGCTATGCTAACAAAGGATTTTTCACCTTTGTTGAAAATTCAGACCTCAGATTTTTCCCGCCAGTCACTGTTTTTTTATCTTTATTCTGAATAATAAGTTGAAGGCTGAATATGTGAAGGTGAAATGTGGGCAGTTCTAACACTGCCAATACTACGAGATTATTCAAAAGGTTTTCGAAAAAAAAAATCTCCACTAAAGACTTACCTCAGGATGCACCTATGTGTGCATACACAGTTTGTTTGTCGGGTCAAACTTTTTCCTTTTTAACACAATATAAAACCTCTCTTAACTGGATGTGATGCATATGGGCAAACATCAGATTGTTTCATTTTTTCCCCAATGAAGATGTAACCTGCTGCATGCGTCAGTGAACAGGCTAAGCAACATGTTGCTTGCTTGAAAAACTGTTTGCCCTGACTCTATTTTGCGAAGCCTCGAGCACTTCCAGCCTATTTTCAGAGCAACAGCAAGCCATTCCTCTGGTTGGATCATCAGGGCTATATAGGCTCTCTGAATGTTCTTGTCACTTGTGGTATATCTGGACACTTGCCCACAGTTTCCTTTCGGCACCCATGTTAAGCGATTGTGTCATCCACACTGGCTGCTCCGTGGGCGAGCGAATGTGTCAAGCCGTGTGATGGAGACAACAGCTGGGAGCAGAACCGCTTGTCGACCAGTGCGGATAAATGCGCGTCTGATGTCAACGGAAGTGCTCCGGCTCGCGCAAGAATTTCGGTGTGCCTCGCGTCGCAGCACTTCCGCGGGCAGTGTGGCCCTGGTGCAGTCCGGTCAGTGCAGCGGCCCAGGCCAATGCCCACTCACAAAGAGGACAGCTGCGGTGGTGTGTTTTTTTTCTTCATAATTGAATATCAATTTTCACATTTGAAGGTCCATTCTTTTTCAAATTTGAATTTAAATTCAAATTTAGAATATTTGTTGACAGCCCTACTGATAATGCAGTGTGTGTGTGTGTGTGTGTGTGTGTGTGTGTGTGTGTGTGTGTGTGTGTGTGTGCAGTGGATGCATCCAACATCTTTATCAGTTGTTATCAACTATGAGGTCTGTGTACACACAAATATGTGTGTGTGAACATGAGACCTCCAGAACAGAAGGAAAGGAGAGAGCCAGTGAAAGACAGTGAGAAAATATTGGTTATCTGATTGTAGCAGCTTTTTAAGGACAGAAATAACCCAAGCCTTCAAGCCCGCTCCCCCACAACTGTAACCTGACTCAGCATGATGACATTTTAGGCGAATTACCTTCCACCCTGTCACGGTCAAATCGATTATCCTCAACATCTCTGTAACATAGACCGTGCTTACGAAATCAAAGTCAAACTGTCTGGCTCAACCTCCATCATAGAGTTTAGCGCAGATATGGAAAAACGGAGTCCAACTTAATGTGAGATGGAGTCAAGCATGATGGAAGCACAGTGAGAAATTATGTGACAGAAAGAGGACGGTACAAAGTGTGTGGTAAATGTGGTGCACAAAGAAACATAGACACAACAGAGCGACCATATTGTGAGAACGCAGCCTTGTAATGAATCCCATGTGTATAACAATGAAACTAAATCATCATATTAGCCAGAGGGAGACAAAATACTACTGGGAAAAGAAAGTAAGATTCTTTTTTAAGATTAGCTTAAAAGTGAACTGAAATCAAAATGACTTTTTGCTAAGAAAGCAGTATGTATATTCTTGATGTTTATTTTGCTTTTTGTGGTTATGTGGTGAAAGTAATACCTGGGGAAAAAAAGGAAAATTTGGTCACTAGTGCTAGTTACTTTCATTTGAAAAGAGTTGGCAATACTGTCAGAGTATGGTCATTATCTATGTAGCATTCAGCTTGGCAGTGGTTATCACAAATAAGCTTTTTTGCAGCTCAAAACTCACAGGGGTCGACTTACCTCAGGAGAGGCCAGAGGGTGGCCACCATGTCTGCAGCTACAATGCCGTGATGGTGGGGTGGTGGTACCAGTGTTAATTGCAAAAGTCTGGTGCAGCCAGGTAGCTCCCACCTGACCCTGGTGGTGCACAGTGAAAAGCAGCCATGACTAGCTAACCTATGGAGACCACAGTGTGGGCAGTGGGCACTGTGTATCCGTAGATTTATGTGGTTGGTCGGCTGTCTTCAGCAAAGCCAACAGAAAATAAGATAAAAGGTAAGACATTTACAATGCAAAACATTAACATTTCACCATCTCTATATGGATAGTGCTTTAAAAATGCACCACTCAAGCTCACTGATTCAATGAGCGCCAGACTAAATGCCTCTTGTTTTTCACATTATTTTGTCTGTTTAATTTTTTTCTCTTAAAACTAACTGGTTAGTTACTGATTAATGGATGTCAGGCTATTGAAAGCAAAATTAACCAAAACTGACATCCCTATTACCAATGGAAACTAGTTACTCTAACTTTTTGACTCGAATAAAAACTAAACAGCCCAGTGGGTCCTCCCAGTGTTGAATGTCCTGAAGATGAAGTATTAATTTGGTAACCATTGTGTGGACATATTGGGTAAAAAAAGGGAAACAAAACAAACATTTTTGTCAGAGACATTTCTAGCAAGTCCTAGTTTCCTGTTATTTTTTAGTCACTTTAATGTGCTACCTGACCTGGCATCTCAGGAACCTTTAATTAAAGGCAGGTGTGCTAAGTGAGTGTGGAACGTGGGAGATGCAATGGGGTTACAGTCTTTCACTGCTGCCTATTTGGTTAATTTTAGTTTTTATTGTTTGATGAAGTCTTAATACCCCATTGAGTTGAACTTTGTTTAATGAAGGCCTTTTTTTGGGTGAGAGTCTGTTTGGGGATTATTGTTTTCATTGTTTAAACACGACAGTCAAGATGATCAGTTCATAGTGTCATCCTCCAACTCTCCATACATACTGCAAATCTATCAACTCTTAAACCAACCAAAGCAGCCTGGATCATCAAACCGTGATGCAATACTAGACTGGAACTCAGTTGCGGAGGAAAACACAAGACACCAAGAGCAGTTTATCAAATCCAACTTAGGAGGTCAGGGGTCAAACAAATGATGGCAGTCAGCCAAGGCAGAAAGGTCCATTCAGGGAAATCACACAAAAAGCAAAGTCCACAAATCCAAGCAGAGTCAAAAACCAAGAAATCAAACACAAGGACAAGGCTGGAAAGCATGAACACACGACAATGGCAATCTGGCAACTGAATGGGGGAAACTCTGGGCTTTAAAAACACAGGGGTTGACTATTAACTATACAACAGGTGAGTGGAACAAAACACAGATGAAACACATGAGGTAATTAACGAAGATGGGAAACTCCGGAAGTAAAAGAAACACTAAACACAATGAGCACACATTTCAATATAAAACTCAGAGAGGACACAAACACATGATCATAAACTTAACAGAATATCACAAAGAGAGTAAAATTATACCAAGGACAGCGAGTTTATCATATCTCCCATTATTGCGTCTGTGGGAGGCTATCTGAACTTATTTGGGAGCTGCAATAATTTTCTATCAACGTTTCTATACAGCTGTACAGGGCAATGAGATGCTCCAGTCAATAGCACACCACAGAAGCTGAGGTCAGTTGTTAGTCAGCCACCCAGAGGCCTAAACCATAGACATTACATCCACAATATATGTCCAAAACCAGTTTTATACATATTTGTAAAAATGTAGAGATATGTACAGTACCATTAACGTCTGTACACAAAAATTCATTTCAAATACCAATTCATCTTTAAAGGAGCAGTAAGCGAAATTCATCATTTCTAGATTGAAGGAATTAAAAAATTGCTATGTGAAGAACCAGAGGTGTAATTTCATCTGGAGTATAGCATGACCTCACACACCCTCTCTCTGTTTTGATCTCCAGCCCATTGTTTACAAGCCGGTCTGGATGCGCGTTCATGTATGTTAAATTTAATGTTACAATCATAGCATGGGTTAATGTCCAGGGGTTGAGTTATTAGCGGGCTCAGTCCCAGCAATGGGTCAGGCGTTACGGTTGTGTTAGGTGAGTAGCCCGGCAGCCCAGCTAACATTTGCAATTAGCATTGTAAAAAGTAGCCCGGCGGGCAGCCTGGCAGCTGTGTTTAGCTATTCCCCTGCCTACTTCAGTGATGATGGTACCTGTAATAAATGCAATATATTTGCTGAAATGGAGGCGAGGCTCAGTGACTAGAAGAGCTGGTAGAAGCACTCCATAGCTGCAAGTTACTCCAGTAGCCGTAGTAGCTCTACTGATAACTCTGGGAGCTAACGCTAACTTTCCTCTCTTCTCCGTGAGCTGGAGCCGTGAGCCCGTGAGCCCGCCAGGCTAACACTAATGTTCCAACTCCAACTGAGCCGGTCTCACGGAGAAGAGTTGGAATGTTAGCATGGCAGCCAACTAGTGCTAACGCTAATGTCCTCAAGCTTAAGCAGGCTCCTGCAACGTTAGGACGGCAGCCGACTAGTGCTAACGCTAACGTCCCCACGCTTCTCAGCTCTGGCTCACTGAGCCTGGCAGAGAAGCGTAGGGATGTTAGCACTAGTCGGCTGCCATGCTAATGTTCCAACTTTTCTCCGTGAGACCGTGAGCCCAGCTCAGTTGGAGTTGGAGTGTTAGCGTGGCAGCTGAGTAGTGGTAACGCTAACAGAAAGCAGGGAAATAGCTAAACACAGCAGAGACCGAGAGTGAGTGAAAGATATCGCTACCTTCTAAACTAAGCCAAACTTTAGTTGGCTGTTTAAGTTTTATTTCCTTGCCCCTGTGGCGAGTGAATCTGCCTGCAGTGAAAGCGGGGCTAACCGGTGCTTCCTTTTCATGCTCCACTTCACTCAGCTGCCAGCACAGCCAGTTAGCCTCTCCGTTTGGATCCAACCGGAGCACCAAGCCCTGGTTTGTTATTCAGGTTAATGTGTGAAGAAGCAGCAGGTATATCGGGCAGCTGAGTGAAGTTGAGTGAAGTGGAGCCTGCGAAAGAAACACCGGGACCATCTGGATGTGATAGTCCGTGGAGATGCTGCGGTGCTTGGCGGCACAGACGAGGCGACTGGGTGGGTGGGGGGTGTTGGAGAGCAGATGTAGAGGGAGGAGGGGCTCATGACACACTTTGTTTTGGTCTACAGGCAGTGCACAACAACAAACCTAGCGGTGAAAGGATTTCACTTTTTGCCCCTTTAAGATCACAACAAGGCAGAGTTTCAAGGGTAACACAAATGCATCTGTCCTAAATAAATTCTAATATTTGCCATCCCCAAATCACAGGAGCTATTTAAGCTGTTGTTTAGAAAACTGCGCAGATATTCAAGCTTAAACAGCACTAATCACAGAACAGTGACGATCATTCGGACCACCGTTACTTGTGATGCAGACCGCCATGTTCGACATTACCTGCTGTTTGTTGAGGCCCAGTGGACCACAGGTGACCCCTCGTTACATAACCCACACAGACAAGCTTAGCTTTGTATCATGGGGCGAAGAATATCCATTTCACTTTGGGGACTCGGCTCTTCTTATTTTCTCCTTGCTCATATCAAACTGTCAGATCTCACTTTCTCCATGCAGATTGGCATCAGCTTGCCTGAAGGATAACAATATTAGTGTATATTGGTTCCATAATAACTCCTCTACGCTTCTAAATATGACCTAGTTGCTCCTGTCGTATCGCTCTGTCGATCTGAGGGTCTGCCTGTATTGAGTTAGTGAGATTGACATGGTGGTGTGTTTGGGGGGCCTGAGCTGCCTTCTGTATTACCACACACTGTCAGGTCTGGCTTACATATCCCATTAAGGGTGGAAAAAGAGATAGCCAAAGAGGGATGGAGCGAGATTGGAGGGCTGGTAAGAGTCAACAGAGGAAGAGTAAAGGATGGATAGAGGAATTAAAATAGAAGGGTTCAGAGAGTTAAGAAAATTGGAAGCAGCGGATCGAGAGAGGCCTGAGGGTAGAGATGGGGATGTGTTATTGAACAAAAATAAGGATGCAAAGACAGACAGCTGGGGCTAAGAGTTTTTTATTTCTTCTGTTCAACCAAATTGCTGTGCATTGTTGGCTAGAGTGATGCAACAGTTTGTGTTGTATTAACAACCCTGTCTCATAAAAATTAAGTTTATATACCACTAATTGGTATGGCCAGTTTAATTTTGTGGGAAATTGGAATAGCTGCCTGGATTATGTTGTGTGGCAACGTTTGTTCAAGTAAGGGAAATGCTATGTTTATTTACCAAACCTACCTAAGTCACTCGTGTGGCTACATTTAGGTTGTGGTTAAACTCAGGAAAAGACTGTGTTATGGGTAAACATGACGTGTCCTGTGCTTCAAGTCATTGTTGACTTCTCCAGTAATCCATGATCTACTCGAACCTTAACCAAGTGCTGAGTGCCTAAACATAACTACAAAAAAGTTACATGTAAAGTACAAATACATATTGTATTGCAAGAGTAGATGTTGTAGGAAAACAAATGAAATACATTGTCAGTAAATATTTAACTGATGAGTGCTGTAGAAGCAATTTGCGAGATAATTAATAATGTTTCCTAATAATTATACAACAAAAAAGACTGTTCGCCCTCCTTAAAAATGACTGTAGGTTATTTTTACAAGCAACATATTATGACTCATATTTATGTTCAGTATACGTGGCAAGGAAGTCAGGTGACATAGTGTAAGTGTCCATCGCCTGCTGAGGCAATATTCATGCTGAATGTGGGCAGTGTGGGGTGTGATGCACACGGAAAGTTAACAATTATGATGTTAATGGCACATTTTCCATTTTCTTACATTCCATGCCTGTCTCCTGACTCACTGCCAATCAGGCAGCATCTCTTATATGGGGCAGTTTGCATTAGACATAGCAACAGTCATTGTATCATCCACACATACTTCTTTGCTATTGGTAGAGGCTGCGCTGTCACCAGTCAGATGTCACCAAAGTTGAACTTTGAATTTGCTCTGCCACCGGAAGCAAATTTTTTATTTGTACCGTTACGAATTGAAGTGAGCAGGAGGTGGATATTTTCCAATGTTGATTTCATGCAGTTTTCTCTTAAGACAAAGAGTGATAAAGTCGGCGGAGGTGGATGGGTCAAACGACACAGGACTTTGACCCAGAAGACTGACCCAACTAAAAGTTGAGTTATTTTAGGTTACGTACGTAAATTCTCATTACATACTTAAATATCACATTGTCAGGTACTTAACATCACATTGTCACATTACATTACAAGTACACAACATGACGACAATCAACCATGATACTTTTCCTGACCCTGACCTAACTCGTAGGGGTACTAATTTAGGAAATGCTTCTTTGGGTTGTATTAGAGGGTAGAAGCAAGTAATGTATGTGGTCATATTGGTTGGAGAACTTATTGTTAGAAACATAATTGTAAAGCAGCATTTTGTTTCCCTTAAAACATATTTGCTGTTGCATATTTGTAGTATAAAGACATAATTTGTAGGGTGTTAAGCGTGATTATGTAACATGGTGGAATAACCTCCTCATATCCATTTTCACAGTGCATCACAGTCTCTGATGGCCCTCCATCCACACCTGCATGATCAAAGTGTGACATAAGTGAACTCAAGTAACAGGGTGGCACAGGGGAGATGAATGGGACTGGACAGAAGGATGGGAAATGGGGCAAAGTAGAAATAGAGACGGCAATATGAGGTTGGGAGCTAAAGAAGGAAGAGGAAATGGAAACCATCTGCAGGCACATAGAATTTGTGTCAACCTCTCACTGAGAGATAGAATTGGATGGTAGAAAGGAGAGAAGGGTTGTTGAGTGAAAGAGAGATATCAAGAGGGCCAGCAGTGTGGTTCCTCTTATCCTCAAAGCTTCTCTTTTTCCCTCAGTGAGATACCACCATCTGAAAGTGGGCCAAGGGGGGAAAACACACATGGAGTTAATGCCTTTAATGATAAATAGTGCTTGTAGGCTTCTCTGGTTTGCATTTCTGAAAGTAAAAACACACCGTAATAAAGTCCACAGGGCCAACATTATGTTTCTATATTTTCAGCCAATCACATTCTCAAATCTTAGAACTGATCCTGAGAAAAACATAAACTACAGACCTGGTTATTTTATAATGTCAGCCACACAGCAGTGTCTGTTTTCCACAGTTTAAATGATTTTTGTCCAGACCAGTATTAGTATCTTGTATTGTATAATTCATGCCCTAGAGAAGCTGGAGGGGTGGAGCAGGGGAGGACAAACCTCACTTAACATACAAAGATGGAAGGCCGACAATATACAAAAAACTAAAAAAAATTGATATACTTGAATTAAAAATCTAGAACTAAAATCACATGTCAAAACAATACTTCTGCATGCTTTGTTTATACAAAGATTTTATTGTAGTTGGCTGTTAATATTTTAGCTCCAGAACCTGTCACTTGTGAATTAAATGCAAGATTCAAGACAAGGCCTCTAAATTGCCTAAAATAATAAAAATTTCACCCAGCTTCTAACAATTAATTTAATTAGGGTTCTAACCCCGAAGGGGTAGAACCCTTCTAAAATTGTACCGGTTTATTATTATTATTAGGGTTCTAACCCCGAAGGGGTAGAACCCTTCTAAAATTGTGCCGGTTTATTATTATTATTATTTAGGGTTCTAACCCCGAAGGGGTAGAACCCTTCTAAAATTGTGCCGGTTTATTATTATTATTATTATTAGGGTTCTAACCCCGAAGGGGTAGAACCCTTCTAAAATTGTACCGGTTTATTATTATTATTATTATTATTATTATTTTTTGTTGTCTGCCGCTTGAGCCTAAATTCCCGTGAGCTGGAATATGCCAGAAAGTCGGGGTTTGGACCATGGATTGGAAATGATGTGCATCAACTTTTATTAAAGTATGAGCCAAGTTGGCCACATGGTGGCGCTGTAATTTAAGGCCCAAAGATGACTTTTTGGGGAGGCCACGCCCCTCACCCCATAAGTCTGATTGACTTGAAACTTGACACACAGGTCCAGCTCAATGTGCTCTACAAAAAAGCCTCAAGAACCCCTAAGCTCCGCCTAACTAGATTTTTTGCTAATTTGCATAATTGAAAAACAGTAAAACGAATAGAGTTTTGGCATATTTGTACCTATCAACACCAAACTTGGTATGAGGCATCAGGGACTGAGCCACATCATTTCTATTAGAAATGAGCCAGATTGGTCAAAAAACATGGCCGCCACGGACCAATGAATCTTTGCTGTGGCGGAGCTTAGAATTGATTGGCCATTACGCCCACACCCTTTGACCTATCATCACCAAATTGGTGGGTAGGTCCACAATGAGACTTGGAAGCTGCCTACTAAAGCATTTTGAGCTCAGCCAATAGGGGGCGCTATAAAGCCACACATCTGTATCTCAAAGACCATATGATGGAATTTCACCAGATTTGGTAGGCATGCTCTAGGGGTGGCTATTAACCAATATCTTGAGTGCCATGTTGGTACGTGAAAGTGGGCGTGGCCTATTACTTTTTTTTAATTTGTGAGCAGCTGGAAGGACCGAGGGACATGAAACTTGGTACATGGACATAAATGACACCCAAATACTGCTCAAAAAATTTGGTCCCGATCGACCACATGGGGGCGCTATAACAGAGTGTAAAGCTTGAAAGGCTCTGCCTGCTGCACCACAAGTGCTATTGACTTGAAATTTTACACACACATTCTCCTGATAGTCCTCTACAAAAAAGCCTCTTGCACCATGAACGCTGCCCTTACAGAATTTTTGCTAATTTTGCATAATGTTAAAAACAGTAAAATGAATAGACAATTGGCATATTTATTGCTATCAACACCAAACTTGGTATGAGGCATCGGGGGACTGAGCCGCTCATTTCCATTACAAATGAGCATGATCGGACGAAAAACATGGCCGCCATCAAGCAACGTATCCTTGAAAAAGGCGGGGCTTAGTCAATATCGGCTGTAAAACCTGAACCGTTTTTCCGATCGTCACAAAACTTGGTAAATATCATCAGAAGGGGACCAAGAACACACCCGCGAAAAGATTTTGAGATAGGTGGCCGGTTTAGGCCGGAACAGGTTAGAACCCGCTGATTGCCGCTTGCGGCTATATTTATTATTATTTTTTGTTGTCTGCCGCTTGAGCCTAAATTCCCGTGAGCTGGAATATGCCAGAAAGTCGGGGTTTGGACCATGGATTGGAAATGATGTGCATCAACTTTTATTAAAACATGAGCCCAGTTGGCCACATGGTGGCGCTGTAATTAAGGCCCAAAGATGACTTTTTGGGGAGGCCACGCCCCTCACCCCATAAGTCTGATTGACTTGAAACTTGACACACAGGTCCAGCTCAATGTGCTCTACAAAAAAGCCTCAAGAACCCCTAAGCTCCGCCTAACTAGATTTTTTGCTAATTTGCATAATTTGAAAAACAGTAAAATGAATAGGTTTTTGGCATATTTATACCTATCAACACCAAACTTGGTATGAGGCATCAGGGGACTGAGCCACTCATTTCCATTACAATGAGCCAGATTGGTCAAAAAACATGGGCCGCCACGGACCAATGAATCTTTGCTTTGGGCGGAGCTTAGAATTGATTGGCCATAACGCCCACACCCTTTGACCTATCATCACCAAACTTGTGGGTAGGTCCACAATGAGACTGGGAAGCTGCCTACCAAAAAGCATTTTTGAGCTCAACCTGTAGGGGGCGCTATAAATGCCACACCTCTGTATCTCAAAGACCATTGGATGGAATTTCACCAAATTTGGTAGGCATGCTCTAGGGTGGCTATTAACCAAAATCTGAGTGCCATGTTGGTACGTGAAAGTGGGCGTGGCCTATTACTTTTTTTAATTTATGACCAGCTGGAAGGACTGAGGGACATGAAACTTGGTACATGGACTATAAATGACATCCAAATACTGCTCAAAAAATTTGGTCCCGATCGGCCACATGGGGGCGCTATAACAGAAGTGTAAAGCTTGAAAGGCTCTGCCCGCCGCACCACAAGTGCTATTGACTTGAAATTTTCCACACACATTCTCCTGATAGTCCTCTACAAAAAAGCCTCTTGCACCATGAACGCTGCCCTTACAGAATTTTTGCTAATTTGAATAATGTCAAAAACATAAAATGAATAGGCTATTGTAATATTTATAGCTATCAACACAAACTTGGTATGAGGCATCGGGGACTGAGCCGCTCATTTCTATCACAAATGAGCAAGATCGGACTAAAAAACATGGCCGCCAAGACCAATGAATCTTTGCTGTGGGCGGAGCTTAGTCAATATCGGCTGTAAAACCTGAACCGTTTTTCCGATCGTCACAAAACTTGGTAAATATCATCAGAAGGGGACCAAGAACACACCCGCGAAAAGATTTTGAGATAGGTGGCCGGTTTTAGGCCGAACAGGTTAGAACCCGCTGATTGCCGCTTGCGGCTATATTTAGGGTTCTAACCCCGAAGGGGTAGAACCCTTCTAAAATTGTACTTATTATTATTATTATTATTTATTATTATTATTTTTTGTTGTCTGCCGCTTGAGCCTAAATTCCCGTGAGCTGGAATATGCCAGAAAGTCGGGGTTTGGACCATGGATTGGAAATGATGTGCATCAACTTCTATTAAAGTATGAGCCAAATCGACCACATGGTGGCGCTGTAATTAAGGCTCAAAGATGACTTTTTGGGGAGGCCACGCCCCTCACCCCATAAGTCTGATTGACTTGAAACTTGACACACAGGTCCAGCTCAATGTGCTCTACAAAAAAGCCTCAAGAACCCCTAAGCTCCGCCTAACTAGATTTTTTGCTAATTTGCATAATTTGAAAAACAGTAAAAACGAATAGAGTTTTTGGCATATTTGAACCTATCAACACCAAACTTGGTAATGAGGCATCAGGGGACTGAGCCACTCATTTCTGTTATAAATGAGCCAGATTGGTCAAAAAACATGGCCGCCACGGAGCAATGAATCTTTGCTTTGGGCGGAGCTTAGAATTGATTGGCCATAACGCCCACACCCTTTGACCTATCATCACCAAACTTGGTGGGTAGGTCCACAATGAGACTGGGAAGCTGCCTACCACAGCATTTTGAGCTCAGCCTATAGGGGGCGCTATAAATGCCACACATCTGTATCTCAAAGACCATTGAATGGAATTTCACCAAATTTGGTAGGCTTGCTCTA
The DNA here is from genome assembly GCA_026686955.1 of Epinephelus cyanopodus. Taxonomy (NCBI): domain Eukaryota; kingdom Metazoa; phylum Chordata; class Actinopteri; order Perciformes; family Serranidae; genus Epinephelus; species Epinephelus cyanopodus. The sequence goes on from CM048919.1 coordinate 14,896,386, forward strand.
GGGGTGGCTATTAACTAATATCTTGAGTGCCATGTTGATAGGTGAAAGTGGGCGTGGCCTGTTACTTTTTATTACTTTGTGACCAGCTGGAAGGACCCGAGGGACATGAACTTGGTACATGGACTATAAATGACATCCAAATACTGCTCAACAAATTTGGTCCCGATCGGCCACATGGGGGCGCTATAACATACAGTGTAAAGTTTGAAAGGCTCTGCCCGCCGCACCACAAGTGCTATTGACTTGAAACTTTACACACACATTCTCCTGATAGTCCTCTACAAAAAAGCCTCTTGCACCATGAACGCTGCCCTTACAGAATTTTTGCTAATTTGAATAATGTTAAAAACAGTAAAATGAATAGGCTTTTTGTAATAGTTATTGCTATCAACACCAAACTTGGTATGAGGCATCGGGGGACTGAGACGCTCATTTCTGTTACAAATGAGCAAGATCGGACAAAAAACATGGCCGCCATCAAGCAAAGTATCCTTGAAAAGGGCGGGGCTTAGCCAATATCGGCTGTAAAACCTTAACCGTTTTTCCGATCGTCACCAAACTTGGTATATATCATCAGAAGGGGACCAAGAACACACCCAAAAAAAGATTTTGAGATTAGCACACAGGGGGTGGCCGGTTTGGGGCGGAACAGGTAGAACCCGCTGATTGCCGCTTGCGGCTATATTTATTATTATTTTTTGTTGTCTGCCGCTTGAGCCTAAATTCCCGTGAGCTGGAATATGCCAGAAAGTGGGGTTTGGACCATGGATTGGAAATGATGTGCATCAACTTCTATTAAAGTATGAGCCAAATCGACCACATGGTGGCGCTGTAATTAAGGCTCAAAGATGACTTTTTGGGAGGCCACGCCCCTCACCCCATAAGTCTGATTGACTTGAAACTTGACACACAGGTCCAGCTCAATGTGCTCTACAAAAAAGCCTCAAGAACCCCTAAGCTCCGCCTAACTAGATTTTTTGCTAATTTGCATAATTTGAAAAACAGTCAAATGAATAGACAATTGGAAAATTTATTGCTATCACCACCAAACTTGGTATGAGGCATCAGGGACGGAGTCACTCATTTCTGTTATAAATGAGCCAGATTGGTCAAAAAACATGGCGCCACGGAGCAATGAATCTTTGCTTTGGCGGAGCTTAGAATTGATTGGCCATAAACGCCCACAACCCTTTGACCCTATCATCACCAAACTTGGTGGGTAGGTCCACAATGAGCCTTGGAAGCTGCCCACCAAGCATTTTGAGCTCAGCCTATAGGGGGCGCTATAAATGCCACACATCTGTATCTCAAAGACCATTGGATGGAATTTCACCAAATTTGGTAGGCATGCTCTAGGTGGCTATTAACCAAAATCTTGAGTGCCATGTTGGTACATGAAAGTGGGCGTGGCCTATTACTTTTTTTTAATTTGTGACCAGCTGGAAGGACCTAGGGACATGAAACTTGGTACACGGACTATAAATGACATCCAAATACTGCTCAAAAAATTTGGTCCCGATCGGCCACATGGGGGCGCTATAAACAGAGTGTAAAGCTTGAAAGGCTCTGCCTGCTGCACCACAAGTGCTATCGACTTGAAACTTTACACACACATTCTCCTGATAGTCCTCTACAAAAAAGCCTCTTGCACCATGAACGCTGCCCTTACAGAATTTTGGCTAATTTGCATAATGTTAAAAACAGTCAATGAATAGACAATTGGCATATATATTGCTATCAACACCAAACTTGGTATGAGGCATCGGGGGACTGAGACGCTCATTTCTATTATAAATGAGCAAGATCGGATGAAAAACATGGCCGCCACGGACCAATGAAGCTTTGCTGTGGGCGGAGCTTGGCGAATATCGGCTGTAAAACCTGAACCGTTTTTCCGATCGTCACAAAACTGGGTAAATATCATCAGAAGGGGACCAAGAACACACCCGCAAAAAGATTTTGAGATAGGTGGCCGGTTTGGGCCGGAACAGGTTAGAACCCGCTGATTGCCGCTTGCGGCTATATTTATTATTTTTTGTTGTCTGCCGATTGAGCCTAAATTCCCATGAGCTGGAATATGCCAGAAAGTCAGGGTTTGGACCATGGATTGGAAATGATGTGCATCAACTTTTATTAAAACATGAGCCCAGTTGGCCACATGGTGGCGCTGTAATTAAGGCCCAAAGATGACTTTTTGGGGAGGCCACGCCCCTCACCCCATAAGTCTGATTGACTTGAAACTTGACACACAGGTCCAGCTCAATGTGCTCTACAAAAAAGCCTCAAGAACCCCTAAGCTCCGCCTAACTAGATTTTTTGCTAATTTGCATAATTTGAAAAACAGTAAAACGAATAGTTTTGGCATATTTGTACCTATCAACACCAAACTTGGTATGAGGCATCAGGGGACTGAGACACTCATTTCTATTATAAATGAGCCAGATTGGTCAAAAAACATGGCCGCCACGGACCAATGAATCTTTGCTGTGGGCGGAGCTTATTGATTGGCCATTACGCCCACACCCTTTGACCTATCATCACCAAACTTGGTGGGTAGGTCCACAATGAGACTTGGAAGCTGCCTACCAAAGCATTTTGAGCTCAGCCTATAGGGGCGCTATAAATGCCACACATCTGTATCTCAAAGACCATTGGATGGAATTTCACCAAATTTGGTAGGCATGCTCTAGGGGTGGCTATTAACCAATATCTTGAGTGCCATGTTGGTACGTGAAAGGGCGTGGCCTATTACTTTTTTTTAATTTGAGCAGCTGGAAGGACCGAGGGACATGAAACTTGGTACATGGACTATAAATGACACCCAAATACTGCTCAAAAAATTTGGTCCCGATCGACCACATGGGGGCGCTATAACAGAGTGTAAAGCTTGAAGGCTCTGCCTGCTGCACCACAAGTGCTATTGACTTGAAATTTACACACACATTCTCCTGATAGTCCTCTACAAAAAAGCCTCTTGCACCATGAACGCTGCCCTTACAGAATTTTTGCTAATTTGCATAATGTTAAAAACAGTAAAATGAATAGACAATTGGCATATTTATTGCTATCAACACCAAACTTGGTATGAGGCATCGGGGGACTGAGCTGCTCATTTCCATTACAAATGAGCATGATCGGACGAAAAACATGGCCGCCATCAAGCAACGTATCCTTGAAAAAGGCGGGGCTTAGCCAATATCGGCTGTAAAACCTGAACCGTTGTTCCGATCGTCACAAAACTGGGTAAATATCATCAGAAGGGGACCAAGAACACACCCACAAAAAGATTTTGAGATAGGTGGCCGGTTTGGGGCGGAACAGGTTAGAACCCGCCGATTGCCGCTTGCGGCTATATTTATTATTTTTTGTTGTCTGCCGCTTGAGCCTAAATTCCCGTGAGCTGGAATATGCCAGAAAGCTGGGGTTTGGACCATGGATTGGAAATGATGTGCATCAACTTTTTATTAAAGTATGAGCCAAGTTGGCCACATGATGGCGCTGTAATTAAGGCCCAAAGATGACTTTTTTGGGAGGCCACGCCCCTCACCCCATAAGTCTGATTGACTTGAAACTTGACACACAGGTCCAGCTCAATGTGCTCTACAAAAAAGCCTCAAGAACCCCTAAGCTCCGCCTAACTAGATTTTTTGCTAATTTGCATAATTTGAAAAACAGTAAAACGAATAGAGTTTTGGCATATTTGTACCTATCAACACCAAACTTGGTATGAGGCATCAGGGGACTGAGCCACTCATTTCTATTAGAAATGAGCCAGATTGGTCAAAAAACATGGCCGCCACGGACCAATGAATCTTTTGCTGTGGGCGGAGCTTAGAATTGATTGGCCATTACGCCCACACCCTTTGACCTATCATCACCAAACTTGGTGGGTAGGTCCACAATGAGACTTGGAAGCTGCCTACCAAAGCATTTTGAGCTCAGCCTATAGGGGGCGCTATAAATACCACACATCTGTATCTCAAAGAACATTGGATGGAATTTCACCAAATTTAATAGGCATGCTCTAGGCGTGGCTATTAACTAATATCTTGAGTGCCATGTTGGTACGTGAAAGTGGGCGTGGCCTATTACTTTTTATTAATTTGTGACCAGCTGGAAGGACCTAGAGACATGAAACTTGGTACATGGACTATAAATGACATCCAAATACTGCTCAAAAAATTTGGTCCCAATCGGCCACATGGGGGCGCTATAACAGAGTGTAAAGCTTGAAAGGCTCTGCCTGCCGCACCACAAGTGCTATTGACTTGAAACTTTACACACACATTCTCCTGATAGTCCTCTACAAAAAAGCCTCTTGCACCATGAACGCTGCCCTTACAGAATTTTTGCTAATTTGAATAATGTTCAAAACAGTAAAATGAATAGACTTTTGGAATATTTATTGCTATCAACACCAAACTTGGTATGAGGCATCGGGGGACTGAGACGCTCATTTCCATTACAAATGAGCATGATCGGAAGAAAAACATGGCCGCCATCAAGCAACGTAACCTTGAAAAAGGCGGGGCTTAGCCAATATCGGCTGTAAAACCTGAACCGTTTTTCCGATCGTCACAAAGCTTGGTAAATATCATCAGAAGGACCAAGAACACACCCACAAAAAGATTTGAGATAGGTGGCCGGTTTGGGGCGGAACAGGTTAGAACCCGCTGATTGCCGCTTGCGGCTATATTTAGGGTTCTAACCCCGAAGGGGTAGAACCCTTCTAAAATTGTACCGGTTTATTATTATTATTATTTTTTGTTGTCTGCCGCTTGAGCCTAAATTCCCGTGAGCTGGAATATGCCAGAAAGTCGGGTTTGGACCATGGATTGGAAATGATGTGCATCAACTTCTATTAAAGTATGAGCCAAATTGACCACATGGTGGCGCTGTAATTAAGGCTCAAAGATGACTTTTTGGGGAGGCCACGCCCCTCACCCCATAAGTCTGATTGACTTGAAACTTGACACACAGGTCCAGCTCAAATGTGCTCTACAAAAAAGCCTCAAGAACCCCTAAGCTCCGCCTAACTAGATTTTTTGCTAATTTGCATAATTTGAAAAACAGTCAAATGAATAGACAATTGGCATATTTATTGCTATCACCACCAAACTTGGTATGAGGCATCAGGGGACAGAGACACTCATTTCTATTATAAATGAGCCAGATTGGTCAAAAAACATGGCCGCCACGGACCAATGCATCTTTGCTGTGGGCGGAGCTTAGAATTGATTGGCCATAACGCCCACACCCTTTGACCTATCATCACCAAACTTGGTGGGTAGGTCCACAATGAGCCTTGGAAGCTGCCTACCAAAGCATTTTGAGCTCAGCCTATAGGGGCGCTATAAAATGCCACACATCTGTATCTCAAAGACCATATGATGGAATTTCACCAAACTTGGTAGGCATGCTCTAGGGGTGGCTATTAACTAATATCTTGGGTGCCATGTTGGTACATGAAAGTGGGCGTGGCCTATTACTTTTTTTTAATTTGTGACCAGCTGGAAGGACCGAGGGACATGAAATTTGGTACATGAACTATAAATGACATCCAAATACATCTCAAAAAATTTGGTCCCGATCGGCCACATGGGGGCGCTATAATAGAGTGTAAAGCTTGAAAGGCTCTGCCCGCCGCACCACAAGTGCTATTGACTTGAAATTTTACACACACATTCTCCTGATAGTCCTCTACAAAAAAGCCTCTTGCACCATGAACGCTGCCCTTACAGAATTTTTGCTAATTTGAATAATGTTCAAAACAGTAAAATGAATAGGCGTTTGGAATATTTAATGCTATCAACACCAAACTTGGTATGAGGCATCGGGGGACTGAGCCGCTCATTTCTATTATAAATGAGCATGATCGGACGAAAAACATGGCCGCCACGGACCAATGAATCTTTGCTGTGGGCGGAGCTTAGCGAATATCGGCTGTAAAACCTGAACCGTTTTTCCGATCGTCACAAAACTGGGTAAATATGATCAGAAGGGGACCAAGAACACACCCACAAAAAGATTTTGAGATAGGTGGCCGGTTTGGGCCGGAACAGGTTAGAACCCGCTGATTGCCGCTTGCGGCTATTTATTATTATTATTATTATTTTGTTGTCTGCCGCTTGAGCCTAAATTCCCGTGAGCTGGAATATGCCAGAAAGTCGGGGTTTGGACCATGGATTGGAAATGATGTGCATCAACTTCTATTAAAGTATGAGCCAAATCGACCACATGGTGGCGCTGTAATTAAGGCTCAAAGATGACTTTTTGGGGAGGCCACGCCCCTCACCCCATAAGTCTGATTGACTTGAAACTTGACACACAGGTCCAGCTCAATGTGCTCTACAAAAAAGCCTCAAGAACCCCTAAGCTCCGCCTAACTAGATTTTTTGCTAATTTGCATAATTTGAAAAACAGTAAAACGAATAGAGTTTTGGCATATTTGAACCTATCAACACCAAACTTGGTATGAGGCATCAGGGGACTGAGCCACTCATTTCTGTTATAAATGAGCCAGATTGGTCAAAAAACATGGCCGCCACGGAGCAATGAATCTTTGCTTTGGGCGGAGCTTAGAATTGATTGGCCATAACGCCCACACCCTTTGACCTATCATCACCAAACTTGGTGGGTAGGTCCACAATGAGACTGGGAAGCTGCCTACCAAAGCATTTTGAGCTCAGCCTATAGGGGGCGCTATAAATGCCACACATCTGTATCTCAAAGACCATTGAATGGAATTTCACCAAATTTGGTAGGCATGCTCTAGGGGTGGCTATTAACTAATATCTTGAGTGCCATGTTGATAGGTGAAAGTGGGCGTGGCCTGTTACTTTTTATTACTTTGTGACCAGCTGGAAGGACCTAGAGACATGAAACTTGGTACATGGACTATAAATGACATCCAAATACTGCTCAACAAATTTGGTCCCGATCGGCCACATGGGGGCGCTATAACATAGAGTGTAAAGTTTGAAAGGCTCTGCCCGCCGCACCACAAGTGCTATTGACTTGAAACTTTACACACACATTCTCCTGATAGTCCTCTACAAAAAAGCCTCTTGCACCATGAACGCTGCCCTTACAGAATTTTTGCTAATTTGAATAATGTTAAAAACAGTAAAATGAATAGGCTTTTGTAATAGTTATTGCTATCAACACCAAACTTGGTATGAGGCATCGGGGGACTGAGACGCTCATTTCTGTTACAAATGAGCAAGATCGGACAAAAAACATGGCCGCCATCAAGCAAAGTATCCTTGAAAAGGGCGGGGCTTAGCCAATATCGGCTGTAAAACCTTAACCGTTTTTCCGATCGTCACCAAACTTGGTATATATCATCAGAAGGGGACCAAGAACACACCCAAAAAAAGATTTTGAGATTAGCACACAGGGGGTGGCCGGTTTGGGGCGGAACAGGTTAGAACCCGCTGATTGCCGCTTGCGGCTATATTTATTATTTTTTGTTGTCTGCCGCTTGAGCCTAAATTCCCGTGAGCTGGAATATGCCAGAAAGTCGGGGTTTGGACCATGGATTGGAAATGATGTGCATCAACTTCTATTAAAGTATGAGCCAAATCGACCACATGGTGGCGCTGTAATTAAGGCTCAAAGATGACTTTTTGGGGAGGCCACGCCCCTCACCCCATAAGTCTGATTGACTTGAAACTTGACACACAGGTCCAGCTCAATGTGCTCTACAAAAAAGCCTCAAGAACCCCTAAGCTCCGCCTAACTAGATTTTTTGCTAATTTGCATAATTTGAAAAACAGTAAAACGAATAGAGTTTTGGCATATTTGAACCTATCAACACCAAACTTGGTATGAGGCATCAGGGGACTGAGCCACTCATTTCTCTCATAAATGAGCCAGATTGGTCAAAAAACATGGCCGCCACGGAGCAATGAATCTTTGCTTTGGGCGGAGCTTAGAATTGATTGGCCATAACGCCCACACCCTTTGACCTATCATCACCAAACTTGGTGGGTAGGTCCACAATGAGACTGGGAAGCTGCCTACCAAAGCATTTTGAGCTCAGCCTATAGGGGGCGCTATAAATGCCACACATCTGTATCTCAAAGACCATTGAATGGAATTTCACCAAATTTGGTAGGCATGCTCTAGGGGTGGCTATTAACTAATATCTTGAGTGCCATGTTGATAGGTGAAAGTGGGCGTGGCCTGTTACTTTTTACTTACTTTGTGACCAGCTGAAGGACCGAGGGACATGAAACTTGGTACATGGACTATAAATGACATCCAAATACTGCTCAACAAATTTGGTCCCGATCGGCCACATGGGGGCGCTATAACATAGAGTGTAAAGTTTGAAAGGCTCTGCCCGCCGCACCACAAGTGCTATTGACTTGAAACTTTACACACACATTCTCCTGATAGTCCTCTACAAAAAAGCCTCTTGCACCATGAACGCTGCCCTTACAGAATTTTTGCTAATTTGAATAATGTTAAAAACAGTAAAATGAATAGGCTTTTGTAATAGTTATTGCTATCAACACCAAACTTGGTATGAGGCATCGGGGGACTGAGACGCTCATTTCTGTTACAAATGAGCAAGATCGGACAAAAAACATGGCCGCCATCAAGCAAAGTATCCTTGAAAAGGGCGGGGCTTAGCCAATATCGGCTGTAAAACCTTAACCGTTTTTCCGATCGTCACCAAACTTGGTATATATCATCAGAACGGGGACCAAGAACACACCCAAAAAAAGATTTTGAGATTAGCACACAGGGGGTGGCCGGTTTGGGGCGGAACAGGTTAGAACCCGCTGATTGCCGCTTGCGGCTATATTTATTATTTTTTGTTGTCTGCCGCCGCTTGAGCCTAAATTCCCGTGAGCTGGAATATGCCAGAAAGTCGGGGTTTGGACCATGGATTGGAAATGATGTGCATCAACTTTTATTAAAGTATGAGCCAAGTTGGCCACATGGTGGCGCTGTAATTAAGGCCCAAAGATGACTTTTTGGGGAGGCCACGCCCCTCACCCCATAAGTCTGATTGACTTGAAACTTGACACACAGGTCCAGCTCAATGTGCTCTACAAAAAAGCCTCAAGAACCCCTAAGCTCCGCCTAACTAGATTTTTTGCTAATTTGCATAATTTGAAAAACAGTAAAACGAATAGAGTTTTAGCATATTTGTACCTATCAACACCAAACTTGGTATGAGGCATCAGGGGACTGAGCCACTCATTTCTGTTAGAAATGAGCCAGATTGGTCAAAAAACATGGCCGCCACGGACCAATGAATCTTTGCTGTGGGCGGAGCTTAGAATTGATTGGCCATTACGCCCACACCCTTTGACCTATCATCACCAAACTTGGTGGGTAGGTCCACAATGAGACTTGGAAGCTGCCTACCAAAGCATTTTGAGCTCAGCCTATAGGGGGCGCTATAAATGCCACACATCTGTATCTCAAAGACCATTGGATGGAATTTCACCAGATTTGGTAGGCATGCTCTAGGGGTGGCTATTAACCAATATCTTGAGTGCCATGTTGGTACGTGAAAGTGGGCGTGGCCTATTACTTTTTTTTAATTTGTGAGCAGCTGGAAGGACCGAGGGACATGAAACTTGGTACATGGACTATAAATGACACCCAAATACTGCTCAAAAAATTTGGTCCCGATCGACCACATGGGGGCGCTATAACAGAGTGTAAAGCTTGAAAGGCTCTGCCTGCTGCACCACAAGTGCTATTGACTTGAAATTTTACACACACATTCTCCTGATAGTCCTCTACAAAAAAGCCTCTTGCACCATGAACGCTGCCCTTACAGAATTTTTGCTAATTTGCATAATGTTAAAAACAGTAAAATGAATAGACAATTGGCATATTTATTGCTATCAACACCAAACTTGGTATGAGGCATCGGGGGACTGAGCCGCTCATTTCCATTACAAATGAGCATGATCGGACGAAAAACATGGCCGCCATCAAGCAACGTATCCTTGAAAAAGGCGGGGCTTAGCCAATATCGGCTGTAAAACCTGAACCGTTGTTCCGATCGTCACAAAACTGGGTAAATATCATCAGAAGGGGACCAAGAACACACCCACAAACAGATTTTGAGATAGGTGGCCGGTTTGGGGCGGAACAGGTTAGAACCCGCCGATTGCCGCTTGCGGCTATATTTATCTATGTGCTTGCATGTACTGTTAATTAGATATGGTATCTTATGGTATTGATATATTTTCTTTTTCTATCATTTAGTGCACAATTTTCAATGACTGCAACTAAGGCTGTGTTCGGATGGACCGTAGCACTGCATGAAGAAACTCTTATTCAATTCAATGAGGCCAAGTACCAATACAGAAAGCTCAGTTCCTGGAAAATAGTGTTGTGACGTTCACGAACGAACCGATTCTATTGAATGGCTCGTTAACATGAACGATGGGAACCAAGTTGCAGCTGGGAACCGTTCTTTGTTTTTTAATATCACTGTGTGCTCCTCCTTTGCTCCTCCCCTGAGCAAAATTCATTGTAGCCTGCTTTGTTTTTTAATGTTTATTTCTAAGTGTTAAGGTCACGGTGTTGCATGGTAGCTTTACACAGATGCAAACAATTTGTACAAAGGGTAAATCCAAAATAGTGATGTCACTGTCAAAGCAGAGTGATATGGCGCAACCTTGTGGAATATTTACAATGAATCCAGATCAGACCCAGAATCTCGTCCACACATGTCAAATGAGGTTATAATCAATATTTCAGAATAATTCAAACTCAGATATTGGTGGGATAATCTAATTTTGTATTATTTTGTTCCAAATCTCACCCCATCATACCTCCCAGTGATTATTTCCAAGATAAAATGAGTTACCACCAGGCTGGCTTCTTAAAACTTAATAAATATAAAAATCAGTCAAATGAGCCAGTTTTTGGAACGGCTCTTTGAAAGGAACGGCTCACCAAGATCCGGCTCCCCTCAAAGAGCCATAAATCCCATCTCTACTGGAAAATGACTTGATTGGCGTACTTCTTTCGCTGATCTGCTAATAATGGCAACATAAGATAAGAATATTGTCAATGTGAAAATCTTGCATTAACTTCTACGCCTTACCAGGACACCAACCTTACCTAATCAGAATCAGAATCTGAAATACTTTATTGATCCCCCGGGAGAAATTGTGAAACTATGAATAATGTTATATTAGGGGGCCAAGTCCACTGGGGCCCGGGGAACGTGTATGCAAGCAGACGCTTTTTATCAGGACCAGCGGTGCTGGGAACCCGATTGTAATTGTAAGGATTTTTATTATTTTCCATCTCTATTTTTATTTTTCCGTTGATAAAAGTGTCGCTGCAGGCCACACCATGCATGGGAGGGTGGTGCAATTTGGAAGGTTGGTTTAGACCCCTGCATGTACCTCAGACGCAAAAAATGACACATGTACGCCTACAGGGGGCGCTATAACTAAGGCCAACGCCTTTTGGTCTATAACTTCCAAACGATGTTTCGCACATTCAAAAGCCTTATGTCCTTGGATTCCTTGAATGGAGCTGCATTACGTGGGCTAGGCCACGCCCATTTCCGCCTTATGTACTTTTTTCCTGCCAAAATTGCGGAGACTGCAAAACCCACTTTTTCGATCTCCTTCTAGGGATTTCGTCTGATCTGCATGAAACTTGGCACGTACACTCCCGACATGGACCTGATCTAAAGTTGAGAAAAGAATTTTGCTCAGTCAAAAAATGTGTGAATTATTAACAAACAAATTTTTGTAGCTAGCTGTAAAAATGCGAACTGTTCCGTATCTCGGTCAAATTAAATGCTATCAACATTAAATTTGAGATCCATGGTCGGCATGTCACTGTAAGGGCATGAACCGAATTTGGTGAGCATTGGCCATTAGGGAGCGCTACAAGTTTATATCTCTTAAACGGCTAAACTGATTTTTACGAAATTTGGTGGTTACGGTGTAAGGCCATTCCTGAGGCCATGTATTGAAGGTGGTCCAGGGCTCGACAGTGTGAGCGTTTCACTCGCATTTGCGACTAAAAATATGTGCGAACTGTAAAAAAATATTTAGGGGCACGTGCGCATAAAAAAATCAGCCGAAGCAGCCTATATTTTTGTCAATAAAAAAATATGATAATCTAATCACAAAGGTTGGAGGAACTCCAGCCGCCTTTCCTCTTCCCCGTGTGGCACGGTTATGGGCGGTTTTCCAAGCCACTGTCGGCACAATGAATATAAGTCCCACTGTCGGCTGGGTGGAAATAAGTCAAAGTGTGGAGGAGATGGACCGGGTTAAGCGGCGGATCTCTGGGGAAGCCTGCTCCGTTCTCCCCGTAGTTCAAATAATTTCAATCTGAGCACAGCGCTCGGACGGAAAATCAAAGCGGTGCGCGACGCCAAGGGTAGTGGTGCCGCTTTGTCAAGTGTTGCTGGCCTCTCCATAGACAAACAATGGGACAGCCAGTGCAAAGCGGTTTTACAGCTGATCATGTGTAGAGGCCTTTAGGGACTGTTCGCCACGGTACCACCGCTGGGCAGTGTGGAAATAAAGCCCTTTTCACACAGAGCGCACAAAGTGCAGACTTCCGCCAACGAACCCCATTGATTGTGTATGTGCTACCACGGTGCAAGAGCGCATTGCTCTGCTGAGCAAGAGGGCGCATTGCTCTGCCGCCGATCTGAGCGGCGCGCGAGAGGGCTCATGTCGCGGCGTTTGCGCGCTGTGATGACACCTCGGCGCCGCGCATCCAATAGCAGAGAAGAGCCTGAAGTACACCCGGAAGCGGTCACCATGGAGCTGTAGCTCCTGAACGAGCTCTACTCCCCCAAATCCCGTCCTCTGCGCCCTACCCCGCGGTGGGCGCTGCAAAAGCTCTGTGTGAAAGAGGCTTAAGTCCTGCAGAGTTTCAGAGGACCTGGAGAATGTTTTAGGATAGTAATAACATTATATAACATAATCATATTGCAAAGATAATATATATAAGATAATAACATTAAAGACAAAATTAAATTGCAATACTTTTTCAAAACTTGATGATTTTACCTTTCTGTACATTTTGTATACAAATTCATTACATAATTTTGCTTGTAAATGTCTATTTGCATCACGCTTATTACAGAAAACACATTATTTGATCAATTTACACTGTGCCCCTAAAGTTCTTTGTGCGCTCCTTACTTTTTCAACTTAGGAGCACATGTGCTCCTTGGGAAAAAAGTTAGCGTCAAACCCTGTGGTCACGACTGGTCAAAGTGAGCATGGCTTATTACAATATAAACACCAAACCTTTATTTCAGCTGAACTATTGTACTGAGAGCTGTGAAATTTAGAGAGTATATGTAGTAAAGGACACAGACCTCCCATATCAAAAATTGCGCAGATCCTCCACTAGGTGGCATTATAACAGATGCAAACCCGTTTCTACTTGCAACTTCCACATTTTAAATCACATATTCATAAACTTTATATCCACATATTCCCTGAATAGAGCTGGATTTTCTGACATAGGCCACGCCTCCTTCTGCAGCAGGTTTCCTTTGCTAAGTCACTACACATCCAAAACCTACTTTTTCCTACTCCTCCTACAGATTTTATCTAATCTGCGTGTAACTTTGCACAAGCCATCTCCAGATGTCTCTGATCAAAAGTTGACAAAAGAATTTTGCTTTCTGCTTTTGCTTGCTAAAAAACACATATAGTTGCATAGTTTTGACTAAATTATATCAACATGACACTTAAGACACTTGTTCCAGAGGTTGTTCAGAGGCTCTGTGCCAAATTTGGCCCAAATTGGCCACTAGTGGATGCTGTAAACCCAGAAATATCATGTTTCATAAAAGTTGATCGGATTTGTGCAAAAGCATGATGTGGGGTCAGTTCTGAGGCCAGCTGCAAAGTTTGGTAATGATTGGTCAAAGTGGGCGTGACTTATTGCAACAAACGCATTCAGCCTTTGGTACTTCAGTGCACTTCACATTACAGTGAATACTGCAGCTCAGACGTTGACCTGTGTCCTGACGCTCGCCCCAAGCCCGTCGTCCTTTTGGGCCAACTTTCGTGGGCTCCATGGGGCGTGAAGGCAAGTTGCACGGGGAGGCATGGACCCCGTTCATAACTACTTGCAGTTCTAGTTTTATGTTAGAATTTTTCATCAGCAACATGCATTTGCGTGAATATTATGGACCAGCATTATGTTCTTTTTTAATGTACCTGATGGGACGTTCACATCGGACTGATCTGCATAACATTTACTCCCAAGATTTTACAGTTGCATTTTCTGTCAGTATATGTGTATTAGACAACTGAGGGTACTGAACAGATATGGAACAGTTGGCATTGAAGATTCACAAGAATGAGATTTTCACTGTCTTATTTGAGTTTAGAAACTCAACACAGTTCACATTTGGGATGAAAAACACCATCAAAGTTATGGTTGTAGATGAGGTTAAAAATCTCTAAGGCTTGGAAATAATTGTGGTCTTGTCAACACCAGATAATGGCTGCCAGGTTGCAAATGACAAGTGATAAATAGATGAACTAAGGGCCAAGTGCAACCACACAGCCTCCACCCCATTACTTTACCCTGCCTTTGTCTTTAACCCTATGGCCCGAATGACGCATAGTGCGTCCAAATTCACACCTGTTCTTCTCTATTGATTTTCTCCGTGACCGTGCATCATAGCAAGAAGCCACGCATGTCACGTGAAACAGCGGAATCATAGCTTTCCAACAAGACCAAGCACTTGTTGGTAGTCCAATGTTTTCACAGCCAAAAAAAAATGATAAATTTACACTAAAATGATGTATAACAGAGCTTTCATGCAGCTTTGCACACACATTTCTCTTAGATGGATTATTCGCGAATGCAGGCTCGCACAGAAATGCCACGCATATCACATGAAAGCGTAGGACTAGAGCTTTCCAGTGATACAACGCACATCATTATTCTGTCTTCCCATCAGGCTATACATACATATAGATTGTCTACAAAATAAAAACCTGACGAATTTTTTTTATAATCCATCTTGTTATCAGTCACTTCATATAGTGAGGAATATCGTGTCTTACCATGTCTTAGGCTTGCGTGTGTTTCTCCAAATATCTCCATATCGTCCAGTTGACACTCCATCAAACTGTGATCTATTTTTCTCTTATCTTAGATGTAAATATTGCATGTTTCTTTCAGATAAAACACATTTTTGACTTGTGAATGAGTCAATGGAATTTCTTGCAATAATGAAAAAATACTGACAATCATGTCCGCCTGGCACAAACCACATGTTTTGGACAACTGTGAAGTGACAGAATATCCCACCATCATAGTTCTTATATTGCCAGATTCCAGAGAGTCTCCCCTCTTTATATAGCGCAATATGTGCCATTTTCCAACTTGCTATGCTGAGATACATGTGAAAATGTGAGAATTTAGTAACACAGATTTGTTTTTTTCATTGATATAAAAATTTATATAAAATACAGGCACATATAAATCTGGTTAGCCCAGATTGTCCTGAAAAAAAAAAAACCAACAACCAAGATATAGCATCTGTATGTAGCCTTTAGAATGAATGTGATATGAGCTTTAAAGTAAAGGCAGTAACAATACCCCAAAAACGCCTAGGGCCCATAAGGTTAAATGTGCTGTAAAACGCTGGTGCAGAATATTACCGTTTCCTAGGTAGCACAGAAGGCCATTTGCCAAGCTGCTCTTTTAGCAAACCATCTGCATATGGTACAGTCTCACTCCTACCTGCTTGCCTCGTGTTCCTGATCATGGGGCTATGAGGGGAGGATGTTACCTGGAATTATGTTAACCCTTTGCACTTTTGATGTGGTGCCTTAAACACAAAGAGATCTGCTTTAACATTTTGACCCTTGGCTGACCTGTGAAATGATCTGACTCAACCTTAAAGCGTCCATCATTTGCTGAGTCACTTCCACATGTTTGACACAGACACCACTTCCGAGAAAGAGCCACATGTGATGGTGGTGCCCTCCAAGATAAAAAAAAAAAAGAATTACACAAGAGATAATATTCTCCCCTGTATATTTCAGTAAGTTAAGTTGACAATGTAAATCCCTTTGGCCTTTAAGTTACGTGTCAGAGCTGAGTATTTAACTGTGAGTGTTAAATCAGTCCTGCTGCAACATCTGCACGTTTGATGACCCCAGACACTGCCGGGCCATAAAGTGTAGATCAATGTGACATGAAACTTCCTATACAACCCTAACCAATAATTGAAACAACATTATATTACGATTGATGACACTGTATTATAGGTGCTGTGTAGGTGAGCAAAGGTGCTGTAAATTTTCCCACCACACCAACTCTGAAAAAAAGCCTGAAAAATTAATCAAACTCGACTTGCTGCTGGGAGGTGAAATGTGGAGATAGATCACTCAGCAGACTCCTGCTGGTGTAACCTGGCTGCCCCAACATATGATTCATGAAAATGGTCCTTTTAAGTTCAGTTTGGCCACCTTTTCAACCTATAGAGGGCTAATACATAACACATAATATACACAGAACTTGCTCTTACATAAGAGGCTTTGAAATGTGATATAATAAGGCTGATTACACTGCTGTCTTTGTTCAGTGGCTGTGACATTAGAGGAACAAAGAGGACAGATTTTGGTTGTTCTTCAAAAAAGAAAAAGAAAATTTGGGGTGTGTCTCGTTCTTGCTTTGGCAATATTTATTTCAAATTGCTCTTGTTGTGAGGGCCAATGATATTCCTGGAAACGCTAAGTATTACTCAATATCACTGGGCAACCACTCAAGGATTCCTTCAGATATTTATCCACTAATGCACACTGAATCCTCAATGAAAATATTTAGTCTCAGGATCAGGTCTAATGAAACTATATATCCAGCCTCTCTTATCATGCAGAAAACCATTTTGGGTCCTAAATATTTAAAATTATTCAAAATAATGTTACTTTTAATTCTCTCAAGTGCAGCACAGACAAACTTTTGTCTGAAGTAGTGGTTTAGTATGGGAAGCCAGCTGTTTCAGAACATTCTGGATCAATTAAAAACAGGGGAGGGGGTCACACTGTGACGTTGTACTATAACACAGTACAGCACATCTATTGGTGTGTGTGTGTGCATGTGTGCTTGCAGCTCTAAATCAGCCTGTGTGTGTGAGTACCACTGAGTCTTTCTCAGCATTTAGGCATGTCTTTCTAGTGCATTTGTCTGTGTATGTCTACATCTGTTTGTAGCTCTATATGTTTTTGTAGAAAGCTGCTTTGATACTTCAGTTGGCTCACTACAAACCCTCTAGGGACAAAAAGTCACAGAATAAAGGAAACCACAGCTTTTTAAATTTGTCGTTTCATTAAGGGGCCTGGCACAAATACAATGGAAGCTGAATTTTTTAGAAATTACAGAAATCTTTTAACTTTCTCTTCATAAGATCAAAACTTGTGCACACTCACCATGAATAGGGTAACAGTTAGCATAATTAACATGTAGTATTCAAAAGTTACGATCTGTTATATATAAATAGATGTGGCATCTTTCAACTCTTTTTTGTGCTCTCTGGGGCTGTACCAAAATGCTCTGCATTGTTAAACATTGTTAAAGACATCTACAACTGCACAAAGCTGCCATCATTACAATTTTTCTTCCTCACACTATGTGACAAAGTGGGAAAGGTTCAATGTCACTGATGCAAACGCTGCAAAAACCTTTAACAATAGCTTGAGGAAAGCTCAGGGCCAAACATTTGGGTTGTCTTTGTTTAATCTGCACATAAAAGAATGTCAAAATCATTATGAATCCTTTGGTTCACAATATGTCAGGATATGAAATAGGAAACGAATCCTGTTATATTGAGGAGGGTAAAATGCAGCACATTGGTAAAATGGCACAATGTCATTGTCAGGTTCAGGTTTGCTCTCATATTCCCAAGTCCATTTTAAATGTTTGCTTAAATAATTCCATTTTATATTCATGCCCCGTCACGATACTTTTATAAAGGTGTTGTTTTCCCCTTTTGTACCAGTAGATATAATGTCAAAAGAATAAGGGAGGAAACAACATTAATGAAAAAAGAGATAAAATGACTATTTTCCCAGTTTTGTTGCAGATAGATTTTTAAACACAGAAGGCTAATAATCAGTCGATCATTCATTTATTTGTCACATGGAATTTTACAATGTCCAGCTCCAGTGATAACGTTATGCAATCAGTTCCTTTGACTGTGCTGTATTTCAGTCCTTTTTCCATCCTCTGACATTATCAGCTGCTTTGTAATTGTCCACTTTCACGAGTGGTTCTGGTCATAGTTTCTGCATGTGGAATGATGTTACTGTCCACACATCCTGACCCCAACAAGCATCATTCCTTCTGAATACAGGCAACACTCTGTAGCTGGGGTCCCAACTCAACAGTGTTGCTGTGGAAACATTGTGCGCACTCTCTGGTCTTCCCCCAGGTCGCCCTGTACTAACAGAACTAACAGTGATGTTAAAATGCAAAAGGGGATTTGTGGCTCAAAATTTTCCCAGTTACTAACCAGAGCGACATGGGTGGAGACCAGAGGGTGGTCACCATGTTTCCTTCACCATGTTTCCTTCACCACCTCTAAATGGATAGCGCTTTGGAATGTGGTGCTAAAGCCCACACTGAGTAAATGGAGCACCAGACTAAAAGGAAAGGCGTCTTGTATTTTACATAATTTTGTTATTTTCTTAAAAATGAAGTGCTTAGTTAACCGGCATCCCTTATGTATGAAGTGATCAATCAACTCAATTCAAATTCAATGCAAAACACTTTATTTATCCCCAGGGGGCAATTTGCAAAGGCACGTAAAGTAGTACATTAAAAAAGTACAGCAGAAAGAAATAAAAATTGTCGTAGGAGCCAACAAGTAATCACAACCCTTCTCATTCGTGAAACGAACAGCTCCTGTACTGATGACACTGATGACATTCAACCTTGACTTTCTCCACCATCACCACTATCAGGACTCTGTGACTTTTATAGAATGTTTTCTTATGTTTTGGCCATTAATCCTACAGTAGATAAATCCTAATTTAAAAATTTACATTTTATAATTGATGCTTTATAAACTAGTCCCTCCTTCGTTTAAATGCTCCAGAGCACAGCACCAATCTATACCCTGTCAGAATTAATCTGAAACAAATGAAAGAGACTTTTGGCCAGTTACAGTTAGCACCACCTTTCAGTCAGCAGGCAGCCAGCAGTGAACTAACTGTGACGGATGGATGCTAAGAAAGCCACAACTAACCTCATTAACCCCAACCGCCTCTGATGTCCTCGTACAGCCTGACCTCCCTCAAACACAGGGTTAACTACCACAGCTTTTTGAGAGGCTAAGTTGGTCATTTGGGGACTCACGGTGTGGTAACAGGAACCTTGTGACCCTACATCCTTTTTAAATTTAAATAGAAAGCATGGCTGATTGAGAAACCTGACTAAATCTGGATTTGTTGCTCACAGCTTTCAAAGAACAAAATACTTCTCCTTCTGCAGAGTGTTTGAGTCTGTCATCAAGATGGATAATCTGTGTCAATTGTTTTTAAGGCTGCGGGGAGGAAGGCTTCATAAATATCAAATCTAAACACCCCATCATCATCAGAGACATGACCATCCACGAGTCCTTCTTTGTGAACCAGAAAGTGACACACTAAATATTTGTGTTCAGTAATTGCATTGAAAAATTAAGCACTCCCAGTGATTATTTTTCGTTGCTCTGCAACTTCCAGATGTCTCTAATTCTGGTGTACATTTAACACTTGCTGACAGATCACACATGATGACTTATACAATAATGTATATCAATACAGTGTTTGTACAGTAAGCCCTTGTATTGAGAGATCAGCCAGTCATTAGGAGAGTGACAAAAATAAATACTCATCAAAGTTCTTGTCATGTGATGAGAGCCACCCAGGACCTGAAAGCTTTGCACACAGTAGCACTGGTTGTAATTATGGCTGTGCTTTATGGTCGAGCTTTACAATGTTTTCCTATTTGTTTATCGGAAGGGAAACCACAACTTGCTGTAAACCGTGTGGATTAGTTAGATTTAGATTTTAGATTAAAAAGTACTTTATGTGGCCGCTTGTTATCACAAAGCGCTGTAAGATTTTCCACTAGCCCCACCGTCTGTGGTTTGATGTAAACCCAAACACAATTAAAAGCTTATTATTATTCTGGTAAAATATTACTAATACTAGAGTGTGTATGTGTCTTTGTGGCTATGTGTGTGTGTGTGTGTGTGTGTGTGTGTGTACAGAGTTCATGCATTCATATTCAGCCCCCCCCCCTGTGGAGATTATAGTCCTAAAGACAGAGCTGGATCATTGAATGCCAGAAAAGACATTTCCCAACACTAGTACACAAAAAGCACCACTGGCTTCTCTGAATTGGATGTGCCGAAGCCAAAACTCATTTTACTGTCTTCATGGGAGTGACTGAGGTTTAAACAGAAATAAATGATGGGTAAAACCTCTGCAGTCTACAACCAGAACAAGTTAACATCTTTATGATGTAATATGTTGTAGCTTCAGACAGTTTAGTACTGACCCTACAATCAGCTGTTTTTAAAACATTTCCCTCAACATTCTGAGCTCTTTCCAGATTTGGTTTCATTGCAACACATTTAATTTAAAATTCTGTTGCCAAAGAAATTAGTGTGCATATTCCTACTGTATGTTTTGACATGTATTAACCTATTTTGTCAAAGTTGTAATGACCACAAAGAAGAAAGTAATATCTTTGAATTTCTGCATTTTTAGCTTTCCCCCCCCCCCCCCCCCCCCCCCCCCCACATACTGTTCTTCAGGGGGCATAAAGTTTTGGCTTCACCTGATAATGTTAGTGATAGGGATGGACCATTGTCAATGTTTTTGTTTTGTTTTTTCTTCTCTGTTGTTATTTATTCTCCCTTTGTGCCAGGGAAACAAATAAATCTTCATTATAAAAAAGGTAGCCCAGCTGACATTGGGCAAGAGGCAGGGTGCACCCTGGACAGGTTGCCAGACTATCGCAGGGCTGACACATAGAAACAAGAGAACCATTCATGCTAGGGCTGAACGATGTATTGATATCGTATCTATATCGAGATATGAACATGAAAGATATTAATATCCCAAAGGGCAACGATCTTGACAGTATAATTTCCTCATGAGTTTCCCTAGCTTGACCTGCATGTACAGCTCAGCCAATCACAAACATCCTTTTTACGCTTGCCCTAAATGTACAACTAAGGCCAGCCTTGGATCGACAGCAAAGCCAGCCAATCACAAACATCCCCTTGAGCAAGCGAGACGTGCTGGTGCTAGCAACTTGCTAGTACACACAACATATTTGCAACTAAAAATACTTTTGTTCGAGCAAAATAAATCATTCAGCACACTGTGTGAGTACAGATTTCAAGCTGCAACAGAAACGAAAGGCAAATCCTACCGGTTGTGGGTTGAACAGGGGTGACAGACAGGAATACGTTGGAGCGCTATGGCCGCTGCAAGATAGCACGGTTTACCGGCGTTTCGCCGTACATGAAGAGCCTTGTGACGTGAGGCTACTGGCGACCGAGAAGCCCAGCTCCAGGTGAATAAGTTGGTGTCATGACTGCCCAGTAGTACCTGAACAGCCGAGCTGTGGTGGCACACAGGTATGCAACATGGCAGAGGAGAAACAAGTCATTCACATTTCCACAAACCTCACCGCACTTTAGGGACTGTTCCTTACTTGTCAGGGGAGGAGGGTGGCTGGTTGGTTTTTATTTTATTTATTTATTTTATTTTGATCCCCCCTATGGTAATCACTTATAGATGCTGTTTTTGAAGTATGAATAAGTCAATTAGTAATTTATTCCATTGAAATATCATTGATGTATTATAGAAAAGTGATTTATCTTTTTATAAATGACAAAAGGCACATCTGCCTCATTTTCACTGTGGTATCGTGATACTACTCCAAACCGTGACACTTTCATTGGTATTGTACCGTCCCAGTTTTGGTACCGTCAGCACTACCGAGTACTATATGAACAGTGCCTTGCAATAAAAGACATGGCGGGGACATCTGGGGCCTCCTGTGTCAAGCCCAAGCAAGGTCGGATTGCCGATGCGTTCAGTAGCATAATGCCATACCAATCGACATCCAGCAGGCACAAAGACATTACAAACGCTATAACGTACCATGTTGCCACACATGATTCTGGTGTATTTAGTCCAGAAAATGGTTCAGACTCTTTTTTTTGTTTGTTTGTTTTTTAATAAAGAATGCTTAGTTTTCACTGAACCTATAGTCATATCGTATCGTATCGTTTCGAGATATCTGGCATTAATATCGAGATAGGGCTGAATGTCCATATCATTCAGCTCTAATTTATGCTGACATACACACCTACGGGCAATTTAGAGTTAATTAACCTATCCTGCATGTCTTTGGATGGTGGGATGAGGCTGTAGTACCTGAACACAATCCACGTTGATGCTGGGAGAACATGCAAACCCCCCACCTCAGGTTGGAATGAGGAACACTCTAGCTGTGAGGTGACAATGCTAACCACCAAGCCCAACACAGATTTGTTGTTCACATTGTAGCATTGGAAGCATCATGGAAACAGCAGGGTGTGTCTGCTAATGCAAAAATGTTGAGTTTATGACATCCTTTCATCCCAACGGCATTCGGGGAAAGATCTCTGTACATCCTAAACACATTTTGTATCTTCCCTGGGTGACAGGATGCTGTTAATCTCGAGTCCTGCTTTTTAGCTTGCGCAAAATTGATGTGACACAACAGAAAAACAGCAGCAGCCACTGAACTCACCAGTGCAGTAACATTTTGCCTTCCCTGTGAGTTATGTTAACAGTGAACTTGTCATTGACGGAAAAGCTTTAGTTTGCAGGCTATGCTAGTGACGTGACCGTGAAATTGAAACCAAGATATGGTGGCTGAAAATCAAACTGTTGTAAAGCAGCCTTCTGCCATCTAGTGATTTTTCTTTTTGCTCCTAATTTATTGTTAAAATAAGTTATTGTTACATTTTAAATCAGTTATGTTATTATTATTATTATTATTATTATGATTGTTGTATTGTATAGATTATATTATTCTAATTACATTATTATTATTATTATTATTATTATTATTGTTGTTGTTGTTGTTATTATCATTATTATTATTATATGTTATTTTACCTTATGGCCTTAGCATGATACATTCCAAAAACATATCAATCAATCAATCAATCAATTTTATTTTTAAAGCCCAATACCAAAAATCACAATTTGCCTCACAGGGCTTTACAGAATATGACATCCCTCTGTCCTTAGGACCCTCACAGCGGATAAGGAAAAACTCCCAACAGGGAAGTTAACAGTGAAAAAAACAGTAGAAACCTCAGGAAGAGGAACTGAGGAGGGATCCCTCCTCCAGGATGGACAGACGTGCAATAGATGTCGATCAGCACAATAAATTAACAGTAATCCGTATGACACAATGAGACAGAAAGAGAGAGAGAGACAGAGACAGAGAGATGCAGGACAGACGGTAATGACAGTAGCTTACAACAACATTAATAGAAGTAATAGTATTATAATTAATAATAATATATTAATGTCTGATAGTATACATGTGTGACAATAATCATATGTGTATAATAACAGTAGGAATATGACTAATGATAACAGCAGCAGCAGCAGGAGGCATCTGGCAGGACCACGGCAGCAGCACAACCACACACATCACACTATCCAGGCACCGCTGCAATACGAGTTAACCTGAGAGACAGTGGAGCACAAAGGCTCCAGAGAAGAAGCCGAGTTAGTGACACCCAGAATGGCCGAGTTAAGCAAGATGCAGAAGGGACGAGAGAGAGAGAGAAAGGGGGGGGGGGGGGGGGGGGGGAGGTGCCGGTGTATTATAGGGGGTCCTCTGGCAGACTAGGTAAGGTAAGGTACAAGGCAAGCCTGAACCAGCCCTAACTATAAGCTTTATCAAAGAGGAAAGATTTAAGTTTCGTCTTAAATGTGGAGACAGTGTCTGCCTCCCGGACCGCAACAGGAAGATGATTCCACAGGAGAGGAGCTTGATAGCTGAAGACTCTGGCTCCTGATCTACTTTTGGAGACTTTAGGGACCACGAGTAACCCTGAGTTCTCTGAGCGCAGAGTTCTGGTGGGATAATATGGCACTATGAGCTCTCTATGATATGGCGGAGCTTGACCATTTAGAGCTTTAAGTTAGCAGTAGGATTTTAAATTCAATTCTGGATTTTACAGGGAGCCAGTGCAGAGAAGCTAAAACAGGAGAAATATGATCTTGTTTCTTAGTTCCTGTTAGTACACGTGCTGCTGCATTTTGAATTAGCTGGAGAGTTTTGAAGGACTTACAAGAGCTACCTCATAATAGAGAGTTACAGTAATCGAGCCTTGAGGTAACAAAAGCGTGGACCAATTTTTCTGCATCTTTTCGGGTCAGGATAGGCCTAATTTTCACAATATTACGCAGGTGAAAAAATGCAGTCTGTGAAGTTTGTTTTGAATGAGAATTGAAGGACAGATCTTAATCAAATGTTACTGCGAGGTTTCTTATGGTAGTGCTAGAGGCCAGAGCAATGCCATCGAGAGAAACTATGTCATCAGATAAAGAGTCTCTGAGTTGTTTTGTCTGAATTTAACATCAGGAAGTTGGTGCTCATCCAGGTTTTTATGTCTTTAAGACAATTATGAAGTTTAGTTAATTGATTACTTTCGTCAGGCTTCATAGATAAATACAATTGTGTATCATCCGCATAACAATGGAAATTTACAGAGTGATTTCTAATTATGTTACCTAAAGGAAGCATATATAAAGTAAATAGGATTGGTCCGAGCACACAACCTTGCAGAGCTCCAAAACAAACTTTAGTACGTAAGGATGATTCATTATGAACATGAATAAACTAAAAACGATCAGACAAATAAGATTTATACCAGCTTAGTGCAGAACCTTTTAGGCCAATTCAGTGTTCCAGTCTCTGTAGCAGAATTTGATGGTCAATTGTGTCAAACACCGCACTAAGATCTAATAAAACAAGTACAGAGACGAGTCCTTTGTCTGAAGCAATCAGAAGGTAATTTGTAATTTTAACTAGTGCTGTCTCAGTGCCATGATGCACTCTAAATCCTGACTGAAATTCCTCAAATAAATTATTATCACGGAGAAAATCACACAGCTGGTCTTGACTACTTTCTCAAGGATCTTTGAAAGAAAGGGAAGATTAGATATTGGTCTATAGTTGGCTAACACCTCTGGATCCAGGGTGGGCTTTTTAGGAGAGGTTTAATTACAGCTACCTCAAAAGACCGTGGTACATAGCCTGTTAATAAGGATATATTGATTATGTCTAATAAATGAGTGTTAACCAAAGGTAAGACCTCCTTGAGCAGCCTAGTTGGGATGGAGTCTAAGAGACACGTTGATGATTTAGATGAAGAAATCACTGCGGTCAATTCTTGAAGAGAAATTGGGGAGAAGCAATCTAAATATATATTAGGTCTTACAGCTGTGTTTGAGGTATATGGCAGTTATATCACAGTTGTACAGCTGTCAGGACATGAAAACTAATGATCTGTTATAAATTGAATTGTGACCTTAAAATCGAAAGTCAAATCGAATCATGACTTTGGAGAATCGTGACACCCCAGGTGATCAGTAAATATTTTCTTACATCTGTATGGTCGGTCACAACAAATTGTTTATAGGGCAAAATCACTTCAGTGTCGACAGCCACACAGGCTGTTAACCAGCTGGGAGCTGATGTTGTTAGTCATTTTTTAGTCCCCCTTCCATCTGCGATTTGATCTCCCCCTGCTTGCTGCTCTCAGTGCATGTGACAAAGCCATGAAAGCTGAGCAAGCGACCCTACATCGACTTCTGACACAGAACTGGGTGTAAAAATTGCCAAAGCATTAAAAGTTTCCAGGAGCAAAGGATGTTTCAGCATTTTCAATCACTGTGAGTTTTCCTAGAGCTAATTACTGTGTGCCAGTAGAAATAATAGTGCCACTTTTGTGCCAGCCCACACACACGCACACGCACGGACATGGACACACACACACACACACGCACACACACTCACACACACACACACGCACACACACACACACACACACACACACACACACACGCACGCACACACACACTTCCTGTTACACACTGGCTCACACACAAACATAGTGTCCAATTTTGTCCCTTTTTGCATTCAAGTGGGATATCAGCTGAGGGTCAGTGCAGCTGTTCCTGCCTCCTACTACACCTGATAACCACCCTGGGAGCAAAACACAAGCACACACACAGAAACATTGCCGTATCTCATTCTGTAAGACACGAGATAGGGAGCAGTCACTTTTCCATTGGGCTGGTCACTGAGTCTGTTTACCTCTTTCATTGTCTCTCTCACACACACACACACACACACACACACACTCACACACACACACAGCCACAAAGACACAAATGCAGTCCAGTATTGTGTTATTGTACCAGAATAATAATTAGCTTTTAATTGTGTTTGGATTTACATTAAAGCTATAGTGCGTAACTTCTGTCGCCCCCCAGCGGATAAGGTGTTATTACAACAAATAAGCCGGCACTTCCATGTACACAGAGTAACACTTGCTTCACACCGTGTACACAGAGTAACACTCGCTT
This sequence comes from Epinephelus cyanopodus, assembly GCA_026686955.1. Classification (NCBI taxonomy): domain Eukaryota; kingdom Metazoa; phylum Chordata; class Actinopteri; order Perciformes; family Serranidae; genus Epinephelus; species Epinephelus cyanopodus. The sequence goes on from CM048919.1 coordinate 14,923,046, forward strand.
CACACCGTATACACAGAGTAACACTCGCTTCACACCGTGTACACAACGTTACACAGCGTGGCGAACACCAGGCTGCTAACATTATATTATGTTCATGGCACCATTTCCAAGAAAATAATAAAGTACTAGGTCCAGTACATGTAACAGCAACAGTTACTACTCGTAATTATAAACCAAGTCACTTACTTATCCAACAGCAGCAAGGCAACATCCGTGTCTGCCCTCAGCCCAATTTCTTCCTTCAGGGCTCTCCACCGACGAAAAGCAACGCATACAAATCCTTGTTTGCCTTCTCCGTCAGTCACTTTCCTTCTTTGCGACAGACCTTCAGCCGAACAGCCAGGCTTTTTCTTTGTGGTAGGATCCACTTCTGAACCGTGTCTCGGCCGCTCCTCCGCCATGTTGCTTTCTCTTTCTACCTGCGCTCTACCTCTTGCTATGAGACTCTCCGCTCTTCCTCCCCCTGCCCTTCATTTCCTGTGCGCCAGCGCGGGAATGTCGCCGGTCGACACGCAAACTAAAAATGATATATATTGAAAAATATGGCGAGATGTTAGAGGAGCCAATCGGCTTAATCAGCATTGTGTCATCTCCTCTAGTAGTGGCTTGGGTGAAACGGACATTTACGGACATGTAGAAGTCACGCACTATAGCTTTAAACCACAGACAGTGTGACCAGTGGAAAATCTTACGGTACTTGGTGATAACAAGCAGGAGCCACATAAAGTACTCTTAATCTAAAATCTAACTAATCCACATGGTTTATTGCAGGTTGTGATTTCCCCTCCCATAAACAAATAGGAAAACAGTGTAAAGCTCACTTACTGTACAAGGACATTCAGACAACTGGTAGCTGTGATAAATAGAGAACCAAATTGTTGGTGTTTCCCTATTACTCAGGTTGGTCTTAGAGGGGCACCCAGTGCCTCAGTGGTTAGGGTGGGCGTCCCTTGTAAAAAGGCAAAGTCCTTGCTGCAGCGGCCCTGGCTTCGATTTCAGCCTGTGGTCCTTTGCTGCATGTCATCCCCTCTGTCTCTCCCCTTGTCAACTTTGTCCTGTCAAATGAAGGCAAAAAGCCAGAAAAAAGTCTTAGAAAAAAAAGCGATGGTCTTTGGTTGATTAGGAAATCTGATTAGAGCTGATCAGATCAGACTGATGGATGAGATGAGCAGCTGCTGCAGCACAGTACAATGATCGGTTTCACTTTCAGGTTGCTATGAAACACCCATGTTTGGTAACTAAATCGCAACTGGTTTTGTTTTCTGTTGGTCTCCAACAGTGGTCTGCAGCTTGGCAGGAGTCTTATCTAGGTTCACCACCCCCTTCACCTCTAGATGACAAAGTCAGCTTATATACTAAAGCACAAGGCATGTTGTTATGATACATTAAAAAATTTGCAAATATAACATAGTCGTGCTCTACAAAAACATACAATTCCAATATTTTCTCCTGGCAACTGGGCTGAGGGACAACCTAAAATTTAAAATCATGAAATTCAAATTCTTTGTTAGCAGTCAATAAGATACATAACAAAAGAATAAAAGTATTTATTGATTAAAAGGCAGAGTATATAATCTCTATATAAATCTATATAAATCTCAATAAGAAGCAAAAGTGACATGGTATCGGATCATTTTTCCTTTGACTTTGTAGCCTTTGAATAGCAATTGTTTAAATTGTTTGACTTCAGTGAAAATTCTCTGATATGTGTTTATTGTGTGGGAGTAATCATCAGTCTAAAGACAGACATATTGTATTAAGTTATGAAGTTTCTGCAGATTGTCAAACCTTTTTTCAAGTAAGTGGATAAACTCTTTAACTGGCTCTAATTCTAGGTGAACTGTAATGCTAAATGACAAAGGGAGTGTTACTATTATCACCATTACTGTTATAAAGTTAAATGACACTGACTATAGAGTAATGTTGTGCACATTTTCTAAGAAGTAAATCATTTCTTTCCAAGAAGAATCTTTCCCCAAAGGCCACCCACCCAAAATTATACTATTAAGTTCAGTGACTTTTGAACTCAGTTGACATTAGTCAGGTAAAATGGTAAAAACGCATGTCTCAACCCCGAGCAGACATCCTAGATCCCACACCCATAATGACTACAGCCTGATTCTACAGATCCCGCTTTAACTTTCATGACCGCAATTTTCTGTTTGATTACTTCCTCTCCTCCGAAGATGAAAACTCATGCGCAGAGAGTAGAGCTCAGGTTGGAGTGCTGTGGTATGTGGGCATGTGTGGATGTTTCATCTACATCCATGCAGGCTATAGAATATGTGTGTGCCCATGTGCATTAGTGTTTATTTCTGTGTGTGATGTTCAAGGCAACAGCTGGTTCTCAGATCTATGTGTTTGAGTTCTCTCTACCTTCAGGCACTGCATCTCGTTCTGGGTCAAGTGTCTTTCAAGGTTAACATGCAAAGATCTTACGTTTCACTTTTCGTTATTAAAACTGGAGGTTTGTTTATGACGTATTCACCTCAAAACCAGTCACTCTCATCTGCTGATGATTGATGGCCTATTGCATAAAGAGAAAAGTATGAATGTGTGTGATGACAGGACTGGCAAAGTTCATACCCATAGTGGAGTTTTTGTTGTTGTTGTTTTAAGTGAAGATAAAACCAGAAAAGAGGTGATCAATTATCAGCTGTGCACTAAGGTATTTTTTACACTGGTTTCTACAGATTCTTCTCCAACCTCTCCAAGGTACTCTCAAATCAATGTTTTTATTATTTGCTGATTTGCTTTACAACACATACATAATACATACGTGTTGTATCCTTGAAAATGCCTATTGTGTGATTATATTTGATATATTTTTTGACAGTAGCTTTGTAAATCAAGCAATTGCAGCAGGAGTTGGAGCAAAACCTCAGTGATTTAAGACTATTCTGACACACTCAGTTTGTATTAATGTCAAATAGGATCAAATGATGACGTGATGGCATTTTATATCCAGAGGGTCAAAGGTCAACTTAACTTTGACATCATAATGTTCTGAGAGAAAAAAAGCTTTTCTGGCCATTTTTCAGCATCATAACTCAGGAGCAGGTGGGGGGACATTTAATGACATACTGAATTGGTGACTCTAATTTTGGGTGTCCATCTTGAAACTGTGCTTTTGGTATAAATTTTCTGTGTCGCTGGAGGGAAGATGTGTGTGAAGAAACCATGTTTTCACAGACATGACTGTAAATTGTAAGTGCGACTCGAGTGGTTCACAGGCATACAACCACATGGCAATATTTCTACACACACACACACACACACACACACACACAATACTTGCTTTTAGAGCGGACTAGTTGCAACAATGGTATACATGGCAAATGTAGTGTGGTAAACAGTATATTAATTGCTCAAAATTATACTCAAGCAAAGAAGAAGAGTAGAAGTGCAGTTCAAAATAAGGACCATAAAAAGAACTCCTTAAAGAAACATTATTTTTACTCATTGGTACTTGTAACGTATTACTACCCACCCCTGCTGGGTCATCAACAAGAATTTAAAAGAACTCTATGACCAGACTCATTGCTTAGCTGGGATCAGTCGCTCCACAGTCCAGGAAGTCCTGACCAAGAAATATTCCTGCACATAAGCTGTTAAAATGCATTGTAATGCTGTTGTTTCTGTACAGATGAAAGATGTAACATATTTATAAGAGATTCTGATTGGTTGATTTTTTTTTAACCTTTGGACCGAGCCAGCCTGTATTCCCCTGATTCCAGCCTTTAAGCTAAGCTAAACCCAATAGCTTTTCATTTCAGCTTCATATTTATTATTCTCTTGGCAGGAAAACAAATAAGCGAATTTTCCAAAATATTGAGTTGTTTCTTTAAGCTGACTACAGCCCTATTGTTCATGAAAAACAAAACTGCCAACTTTTAACAAACACCTTGCAAACCTACAGCAATGAGATTTGGATACTAAGATACATTTTGGATGCAGTATAATTTTAATGATGCTGCTGTGTTGAACTTCAGCCATGTTTGTGAGAGGATGACAAGTTGAGAAGAATATGTCGACGTTTTTGAAAATATTTCTCTTGGAGTTACACATTTAAATAAAGAGCATGAAGAGGCCAAAAACACTTAAAAAAATAAAGATAATGCTGATTATTGCAAAAGGGGATAGAGAGAGCAAAGAAGGAGAAAAACCAGAAAGAGACAGTGAATGAAAGGGAGGGGCTTCCTGCGAGTAAAAGAGAGATTAGTTTTGGAGTAGTTCCTGTCGTAATTTTAAAGGGATTTCCCCCCTGAGCCACACAGCTGATTACACGAGGGCTTTAAACCTTAAAAGGACGATTGAGGACAAGAGAACAGTGATGAAACTGATGTTGACAGTGAAAGAGAGGATGGTATTTGGATAACGACCATGGTGGTAGTGGTCATTATGATGGAGATGAGCTTGAACACTGAGAGGCTTTGAATTATGGATGTGGTTATGAACATAAGATTGAAAATAATGATGAGGATCTCTTATGCACTGATCAAAGAGGAAATCAGGCAGGGGTCGATCCTAAAGTAAATAGTCCTATGACCCAGAGCTCGATTCACATGTTAAGACTTAGTCGGCGTATTAGCTTGAGGCAAGTTAACAACATGGGAGTCTATCTGTCTGTCTATTTCTGGTTAAAGAAGATTAAATTGGCGCCAGTGACATGGATGCTCCAGGTGTGTGTGTGTGTGTGTCACAGGTATCGCTTCTCTAGGCCAAAGGCTGAAATCTCATTTTGTGTTTGTATGTGTGTGTCTCTGTGTTCACTTGAATAACTGGTCGGAGTTGATTGGTCACAGATCTGTCAGCCAACCCTCGTCTCCACGCCCTAAGGCTCTACACAACACACACTCGTGCCCACACACATTCACATAATGCAAGGCCACCCCCTACATAGCAGCTGCTCTATATCCGTGTGCCAGCTCTTGTCCCTGGCATCGTTCGCGGTTGCCCCTGTACCATGGACAAGCAGGAGAATATCAACAGTGAGATCTCCCTCCAGTGGGACTGTCCAATGCACACACTGTACGCACACACAGCGCTGGCCAACGCTGGTTGAGCTGTTCCCAATGTTTTTGAAGTGTGAAATTGAGCCCAGATGCTCAATAAAGCAGTGGGAACGAGAAGACAATGTGTGTGTGTGTGTGTGTGTGTGTGTGTGTGTGTGTGTTTGTATAGTACAGATTCCCTGCCCAGGACTATTCATGCCAGACTTGAAACAACTGTATCAGTCAGCCATGTCTTTATTGCATTAATGTTTACTCAAAAACAATGTTAAATCACACCTTAGGACACATTTATCACAAAAGATGTGAACTAAATTGTCTGTGTGTGAGCTCAAAATCAACCCCTCTCTCTTCCCATGATCACTTGCACTGTCTCTGTCTCTGTCTCTGTCTCTCACTCACTTACTCACTTATACACACACACACACACACACACACACACACACACGTATGTACAGTAAATGCAGTGCCTTATTTCCAATCTAGTAGTCCACCCTTAATTTTCCCTCTGATGTGGACCGGAGAGAGGTCACAGACGCACAGAAGAAGTGTTTCCACTGGAAAATGAGCTCACGAGACGGGAGTGTGTACGTAAAGATGCTCTGGCATCTTGTGAGTTTCCGCCTCTGCTAATTACCAGTTGGAACAGAGTCACAAAGGTTGCCTATCTCTGTCTGCGTGTGCATGTGTGAGTGTTATCCACTTCCGTCTGTAATTTAATTTTAGAAGGAGCCAGGGTGGGTTCCCTAACACATCTACCCACACATATACACACACACAGATTTAGACACATTCTTGCAGGTGGAATTTGCTGTTTTTGTCTAAGAGATGACAGTAGACCACAGATTTGATGGATGTAACAATTTTTGACTGCTTCTAGAGACCTATCATACTTATTTTCAGGTTTCTACTTGAATATTTTTACCCGTTTTAATGTTCAAAAAAGACCTTATTTTCCATTACACTGTCACTGCTGGAACACCTGTATTCATCCACTATTTGAATCTCTGTTTAGCATCTGTCTTGTAGCCCCCCTCCAGAAAAAAGCCCTGTCTCCTTTGAATTGTCAGCATTTCCAGGTCTTCCATATCTCTGCATCTCTGCATTGGCATTGCAGCTCGGGGAATGACTGTAACAGAGTAAAGGAACACGTTCTACCGTTGAAAATCACCAATGACAGCTTCCAAACTCAACCGGACATGTCCCAGCCTGAATCTGATTGGAAATTGGAGAAAAAATAACATCAGCGGCAAAGATTATATCTTTCCCTGACGTTAGCAATGTAGCTACATGTAGCAGTGTAGGCTACATAATGTAAACACTTAGAGTTGAGTGCCTGGAACAGATGAGCACATTTAGAAAACCATCATGAGCCCATGTCAGCTTTATGCAAAAGTAGAAAAAAAAGATGTTGGAAACAGAGTATTCAGAACAGTCTGAGGCCTTAGGGTTTTGCTCACAGCGTTTACAATAACACACATTTACCTCATTATTTCAAACACTGACTATGTTTAATATGAACATCCAACACTGTAAGATAAGGACAGATAATAAGGAAAAGTGTAATAGGTCCCCTGTAAAGGAACACCTGATCTCATTCCACAGCACACCAGTAAGAACAGTGATATGGTTTGTTGTCAGCTATCACTGTTCTGAGTGGGCTCCTTATCCCCAACCAAAGTGTGGACCCTTGTGGTCACTTGTGTTCCACCAGACCATCCAGTCTTATCTGGCTGACCACTGCTTACTGAGATGCAGCTAAAGGGTGTCAACACCAACATGAGGTATATTTCTCCAGTATACAGGATGTAATTAACCTTTGTTGGGGACAGGCACTGAAAGCCTCTTATGATGCTAGAACATAGTAAGATAACTGTGACCTTAAAAATTGGGGTTTTATGGCAACCGCTTCGATTCTTTAACAAACTGACAGGTGGTCAACTGTCCACACATGCGTCATGAGACTGTGATGCAAGTCCAGCTTATATCAGCCAATGATGTAATCATGAGTCATTAAATAATCCTCAGTGATATATAGCCTGTTTCTAGGTGAGAAAACATCAACATTGAAATTTGAAAAACAAACTTGGGTTATTTTACTGAGATGCTCTGTTTTACACCACATTTGTCATAAAAGCTTTGTTGCTGATAGCGTACTTTAACATCAAGCTAGCCTGCCAGCAAAAAGTCCATCTACCAACACCTCTAAACACCAGTAACACATTATCACCACTGTTCTTTTAAACATTGAAAAGTCCCATAGAAAGACACAGAATCAACTGCAAATCGGAAACGGAGGCAACTAAAAGGAAAACATAAACATACTTAAGGAGACACACATATACAATATGCTAATCCTAAACTGAAGTCCCTGTGTGCTAGTGGCCACGTTCCCAGACCCCAACAATGGTGAGTTCTGTGTCCCACTGAAATCATGTGGGACACAGAACAAATGGTTGAGATGCGATGTGCAGGCTGTGACCAATGGACAGGAGTGGGATAAAGATCCACAGCTGACTGTTCAGCAGCTGTGTAATGGACATTGAGATCACTGCTCCCTTGTGGAGCATCTATTCACTGTGAGGACAGTCCTGTCAATAGATAAATCTACATTTCCTGCTGTGTAGCATTTTTTTTTAATTGTGTTGAATTTCCAGTCAAAGAACACTCAGCTGTTAGCCACAGTTATACGTCAGAAATTTATAACGTGCCTCTGTATGATGTGGATGAGTTTTGACCATGTGTTTAGAGTGTGTGTGAAGGGGGAGAGTTATATTGAAAAACAACTTTTTCATGACTTCATCACGGGGTGTGAGGCCGCCTTTAGTTTCACTGCCAACCATGGCACATATCCCATCCAGGGCACGAGCCAATCGCAAATGAGTAATCATCGTCGTGGAAACGTGCTGACAAATAGGCTGATGTAGTGGGAGCGACTGTGATTATGCTGAGGTCAAAACAATTAGCTGCATCCGTCTGACAGTTCATTGTGCTCAGTCACACAACATTGTATGCATTTGGATTTTGGAAAAAAAATTGTCCAGGCAATAATCTTTATCCATAATGTTACTTTGCGTAACTAAAACACTCCAATGTAGAAACAGATGTCAACCGTGGTGAGTGAAGCAAACACAAATCTGCAGCATATAACACTGTTCAAAACACTCTGACCATGGCCAAGTAAACTGTATCTTTATGTTTTGTAATTCCATCTCTGCAGAGTTGAGTATTACGCTGTGTGTTGCAATGGAATTGTGTCAGTTTTATATACAGTATTATATCCCACATGTTGCTGTTTAGCTCTATAGAAAAAAGTGTCTCCCATTGCACCCAAGCTGTTAATACCTTATGCGTGCATGTGATGCCAAAGACACCAGTGTTAGGCAATAGCAACAGTGATTGGACTTACACTTGGCTGAGATTCATCCAGCAGAGTGAAACACTACTTTAATGTCACAGAAATGAGTTGGGACAGACAAAGCTGCATGGATATCAAGTGGAGTGGAGTCATGCTGCCCAAGTGCATCAGCAGTTGGCATAAATGCATTTAAAAGTGACTGAAATGTGAGGTATAAATGTGTGACTTCAAACCCAGAGAGCTCTGCCAGTGTCATTTCAGTAGAATAATCGTTAAATAAATAACTTTAATGATGGAGTCACCCAGATTAATTGCAGTTGGTCCTGCTCGGTCCCACAGTGACATCATAGATGCTTTAGGCTTTGCCAATCTGTCGCTCTGTATTGTGTGAATCAATATATGAAGTGATTACCATATTCAGTACCCACTTGAAGTCATCAGTGTAATGCTTGGTGTTTGGCAAATAAATGCCACATCTCTGGTTCAGTTTGGTGTGGAGGTGGTGTTTTGTGGAGCCACCATATCATTAAAAAAAAAATTAATGCCCTTGGGAATATGATATAAAAGCACTCAGTACTGTACTGTGGATTGTGCAAAATCACTGGCCTAAATACCCAGCCAATGGCAGGTTTACAGCCACAGTCTAAATCCAGTGACACTGCAAAATGGGGCTCTTCAAGGGTTAATCCCCTCTGAGCACAACCATGAATATGCAAAGTTTCTTTCATGGCAATGTGTACATCAGATGTTGGTGTATTTTCTCTGCATAGTGAAAATTAGAGGGTGGTAATAGATTAAGAAAGGTCAAAGGGTTCACTGAAGACACAAGCATTCATCCTCTGGGGACCAGTGATGCATGTGACCAGTGCACATGAAAGTCTCATGGAAATCGGATTTCATGATCATTTAATTTCTCCTCCATGTCCCTTGTAGATGAAGTCAGCGTGATACCCACCAGACAGACAATAAACACAGGCTATTGTTGTTGCTTTCTGCTTATATTCTGGCTTTTCTGTGCTTAAAGTTACCTTGGCAGCAGGGGAATTACACTGACTGGTGAGCATTTGAATCCACCCTTGTTGTGGCATCACATGGGAGTCTTGGGGGTAACCACCCACAGACACACAAAAAATACACACGTCAGCAGTCGTCAGCAGCAGCATTGGGTAACTGTGTCACCTTGTGAGTCACTGTGACCGGGAACACCCACACACAGCAGATTCTAGGGAGCCCTGGGAGTGTAAGTCAGTGTGTGTCTGTGTGAGGGTGCTTGTGTGTGAGTGTGTATGAGTCTGTGGGGGGATTAAGGGCTTGCCCAAACAGTTGAGCAATCCGATCTTCAGGGGGGGACTGGTGATAAAGAGAAGCTTGTTTCACTCTGTTGCTCTCGGCCTCTTACTACTTTTTACTAACTTTCTGTCTTCCCTCTTCTTTTATCATCTCTCTCAGTATAAAATCGATACAGCTGATGGGGATTTTTAGCAGCAGCTGGAGAGTTAGTCAGAATGTTGGGTTGATAGTTGCTGGTTTGTTTATTTAGTTGTTGATTTTTGATTTTAGGTGCTTCTGACTTGATCTGATCTGACGTCTTTTCTACTGTATCACTTTGGTACACAGTGCATTGTGCAATCATATCGTTGCTGGAACCTTTCAGTGGCTCTAATGTTTTCCACTAACTGAGAGACACCATACCAGTGTCACAGCTCTCCTGTAGAGTTACATGATGATTTAGACTGTTCCTGTTATTCAACCGGAGTGAGCTTGATGTTAACATGCTGCCTGATGTAACTGAAGATGTTAAACTGAGCATTACAGACTTTAATGACCTCAGATTTATTGTTGATTGTCTTATACAGTATGAGAAAAGATATGCAAGATGTGAATACTGTGCTCATATGGATTGGATCATGCAGAGACTGCAGTATGTTTGTATTCAAGTCCATACTACAAACAACTTTTTATGGCACTCCACTGTGTTGTAGGCACGGAGCCCAACACACTGAACACATTGACTTTATATAGAAAGGAGTTATTTTCTAAACCTCCTCTAAAAAGAGCATTAAGTACTGATTATCTTAGTAATTAATGAGTCAAATGTTTTACAATGTGACTTTGTTTCTGACTGACGGTGACAGCCCATCTGTTCGCCATCGTTGAGAGATTTGTCTGCCACACCACATATTTCACTACACTGTCACTGCTTCAATGCTTTTGTCAGTACTTTGGTATCCAAGGTCACCATGCACTTTATTCATTAATGCGTGACAACCATTTAACTCATCAGTCATCTTCCTATCCTTGTGCATGCTTTAAAGAGGTGCCAGCTGCAGAGACTGATCATGTGCGTGTGTCCATGCTCCACACTGGTCAGTCTTTGCAGAGGGAGTCTAAATATTTTTTTCATAAAGCAACACTCATGCATTATGAAAAAAGGAAATGTTTACCAAAATAATGTTGGCTTGCGGTTTCCTTAAAACACATCGTCAGGAAACCACAAGCCAACACTGTTTGTTAAACTGTACACAGCAAGTAAATGAATGGGAACCACACAATTAGGAGAATGTAATATTGCCATTTAATTCAACATATCTTTATGTTTTCTTTACAGTCCCTTGTTTTATTGTTGGTTTTGACAATTTTTTATCCATGTACTAGTGTATATGTGGTTGAGAACATTCCTTTAGCACATGTCACCTAAACTCCACTCATACATAAACACATTCACACCAGCAACTGTAGTTAATATTGTTGTGTTGTAAGGGAATAAACAAACTGTTTCTGATGTTGTTTTTGGCTCTGATGCTGCTGTGCCATATCATCACAGCATCATGTAGCTGGGAGCAAATGTTACTGGCTTGAACTTTCTCATCATTATCATACCTCTCCATCAGTGCCATCAGCAACTCTTAATAGATCACACATCCTTGGACAGGAAATACATTTGGCTTTTCACAGTGTGCAGCGAGTAGGTTTCTTTTTCTGGGCACCAGCACTGGTTTGGTTATGTTGCAATGCACAGTGGTTTGGAGAATTGGGATGTACAGTGTTTAGGTGGTTGCCCTAAACAGCCCGCCTAAAGAAAACAGAGTGTGTCCTTGTACATCTGGCTGTAGGGCATCAGAGAATTAAAAACTTAAAGGGCCTGAAATTGAATTAAACATATGTCCTAACTACAGCACCCATTTTCTGCTTAAGTTAGAACAGGCTTTTTAACAGTCAAGATTTCTGTTTTTTTATGTCTTTCTATATACAAAAGGCTGCCTCAATTTGAAATTATGAGGCAGAATAGCTTTGCTGTTGTTACACAAGATACTGGTATGGGAAGGATTTAACAAGGGAGTAAAAAAAAAGGGTGGTAAAAACATCAAGTTTTTGTTTACATTTAGTGTTACTCAACAAAATGCATTGTGTGTATCCTTGAGGTCTAACAAACATGGTGGTGAACATATTTCTTTCCTTGTAAAAACATTTGGAGCACAGATTTCTCTTTAAAGTTTGAAAGTTTGCTTTGTAAACATCTATGTTTACTGGCTTGCAGCCTTCTCTACTGCCTTTGTTGATTTAAGTGTTTCTTGACATGTTACTGCCACCTGTAGATCAGTGGAGTAGTGTAAATACCATTGGCTGGATTGAGCTAACAAAATGGAAACCCACTCACTAAAGTGTTGCCTAATGGCATTAATGCTGGTCAAAAACTCTGCAGGGGAGCCTTTGATACACAATGAAAAAAAGTAGTAGTAGCTGTTTGGTGCGGTTCAGTTGAACTTAAGTTCGTTTCCCTTCTAAATGCGGTTTGTTTGGGCAGGTGTGAACATAGCGCTTGGGTGCATGCCAGAACAACTGGACCGAGACCTTCTTAAAGTGGTGGTTTTTTGGTCTGGTTACAAACAAACAAAATTCCTTTGTGGTGAGAACATGTTCAGACCTCAATCTGAACCAACTGCAGTTACATTACTCATTGTTTGGGTTAAACAAGACCATGTTACAGTCACGGAGGATAATTAATGTGCGCCTCCTCCTGTACTGCCTTAATATGCATATTCGGCGCATCCAAAGCACCAAAATATTGTTTTCTAATTGGAGAGACGCCGTGTTTTCTAACTGTGTGTTTTGACTAGAATGAACAATGCAAGCAATATATTACAAGATGACCAGCGCTAAAATCAACCCGTGTAGTTGTCCCTCCATTGTGACGTTAGAATGTGTCACATTTACCGTATTTTTCCAAATAGTAGCCCGGGCGTTTATTTCACAAAATCGATTTTGACCCCAGGCGCTTAAAAGAACCAGGCAGCTCTTTACTCAAGGCTTTTTTCTTTTTTTTTTGCACCGACCTGCACCAGGCTGTTATTTGCTTACAGTTCCTGTCCAGAATGTTTTTTTTAGTGCAAAAATACTGTATAATGTAGGGGTGAGTTCGTGCACAAAAATCTCTTAACATTTAGAGTGGGTCATTTTTTTCGTGTACACGGGTTTCACCACTGGGTGGTGCTATTGCGTTATACCAGTAAAGCCCCAGTTATCCGAATACCAACCCAACAGGCCATTTAACCAACAGTTACAGGCCACCACACTGAAATATCACCATTCCGACAGTCCGCCATCCCAAATTCTGGTCCCTGAGTCCTGACAGTAAGCTATGGCGAGCCTGTAAAAGCTGTATTCCCCATGCATTTTAGCGATTTTCACCGGAGACGCACGTGAGTAATTCAGGCTAACATTACTTGTTTTTCAGGGAACTCCTCTGGTAATTTTATTTAAAGGCATGGCATGCAGTGATGGGCAAGCTACTTGGAAAATGTAGTAAGTTAAGCTACAAGTTACTCTTGATTAAATATAGCTTAGCTACAGCAAAAGCTACTCCAGAGAAATGTAGCAACCTACACTACAAGCTACACCGCAAAAGTAGCTAGCTACATTGACACTACTTTTAGCCCATTTTTTAAGTAAAATGTGCTTTTTGCAATCAATTAATGGAAGTATATAGATAGATAGATAGATAGATAGATAGATAGCCTTTTCTTTCCCCCACTACCCCCATGTTATTCATTTTCTACCAACAGCGAAGCAGCTATATATTACTTAGCTGTTGACAAAAAGTGCACTGACTTGTGTGCTGCAGTTGATTATGTAAGTTAAGCCTTTTCATCAGCTCACCTTAATATGCGTTTTTAGGTTTGTGCTTGATGTCTTCGAGGTTGAGAGCAGCTTGTTTTTTGGCTTGCACAGTAAACACGTGAACACAAACTTTTTAGCCTTTGTGTTTGTTAGAGTCATAAACTTGTCCAGATACGGCCATGGAGAGGAATAATTATTGTTGTCCTCCTGGATGTCTGGAAATATCTGAGGATGCAAGTCTTTCTGCCTCTGCCATTTTTCTGCCGAGTTTTCTCCCCTTGTTTAGCGTGTGGTCGGTCATTCATGTGTGTGTTTGGGGTGTTTTGACTCTGCTTCCTGCTTGGAGAGGCATGACCTGCCCTATCTTGCCTCTGATTGGGTAACCTTACGGTCCTTACCCAATCGTGAGTCGGCACAGTCGTAATATCTAAACCAACCAATCATCATGGGTTATTTCCCCCCCTACACACACACACAAAACTTTATTCAGCAGTCTTCTCCTGGACACTTGACAGTAGCGTGTAGCGCCCGTCGCTACAGGGTCTGAAAATAGCTACACTACAGAAAAAGCTACTTGGATCAAACGGAGCGGCGCTACCGTGTCGCTACGGAGAAATGTAGCTAACGCTAGTAGCGTCGCTACTTGTAGCGCGCTACTGCCCATCACTGATGGCATGTAGGTCCACAGTAACTTGTTATTATTATTATTATTATTATTATTATTATTGTTGGGTCTTATAAGAGTGGGCTACAATGAGTACCGGGCCATCAAATCGCATGCGTGTCAAGGTGATCACGGATATTTGATGTGGGAAAGATGTGGCTAGATGTATTATCTGTTTTAGATACGTGGTTGTCTGTCCATCCGTCCAACCATAGCACGAGTCATGTGCACGACTTCACCACCGACCCGTCGGTAAAAGGGCAAACAGTCCCTCACGGAGGTACAGCCATGAGGCAATGAATGAGGAAATAATCGCCCGGTCATTTGATCAGACCAGCGTTTAATACACAAAATGGGCTCAAACACCCAGCGGCTATTAGATGCCCAGCGACTATTTGCCACCGGGGGACTATTTGGAAATATACGGTATCTTGCAAGTGTACTCTTCCTCAATGTTTTGTTTACTTCCTGGATTTTTGCCACATGGCAATTCTGACCAATCAAGAGCAGCTTTCTCGTACAGGCATTTTATGCTGCTGTGAGAATACAAACCAACTCTAGGCGATTTTGCAACTTTGTAACAAAATTTGTCCTGATTTGGACCAAAGCAAGCAAACCCTAGGTCTGAAAGCACCCTTAGACTGTCAAAAGTTAGGTTTGATCCGAAACAACATTTAATGCCGTTATCACTGTTTATCCTGTTATGACAGTTCTTCATAGAATCTCCACAGAGTTCATAATTTGGTTCAAGATGTGATGAAGGAGCCAAGCTGCAACTTCATAATACCTATGCGTGGTAAATGCCCCAGGACGCCCGAGGATCCTCCATTTTATAATGCAGCATACTTTTTAACTCATGTTTGGTGTGTTTTCTAAACAAACCTCTGACTCAAACTGGGGCCATGAAAATCAATGCATCAGAAACATGTGGTGGACTAAAGCAAATAGAGGGTTACAATGGACAGACGAGGGACCCTCTTAAAGGAAATCTGATTTCATCAGTTAGTAAAAAGCCTCAACATCCTGTCTGTCTGATAAGCATGACAAGATTCAGTGCTGTTTGGTAATTTCTAGCAGAAATGTAGGTTAGGGTCTATGACAGTGCTCTATATACTATAGAGTAATGTTTTTTTCTACGTTTTCAAAACAATTTGTAGGGTCCATGTGAAAAATTCTTCATCTTATGTAATAATGTAATTTTTACATATTTTTGTCGTAGTGTTGAGCAGCCATTTTTAATCTGTTGTCTGACCTTTGCTTCATCCAATTTCATGCTGAGGTGTAAATTAACCAAAACATTTCATCTTCATCTGACTCATCTTAATTCCTGACCACCAACTTCACAGATAATTCTCTAAAGATAAATTTAAGTGTATACAGATGGTGCATGCTGTGAGATGTGGTTGAGTGAAACAGAAAAGCAATGAGAGACTATAATGTATAGAATTTGCGGGAGGGAAGACAAAGTGAAATCTCTCAGGCAGACAGCATAAGAAGGCAACATTAATGCTAAAGACCATGTGGTAAACTCACCAAGGTGCGACACTGTTGCTTTGAAGAAAACAGCTTGAGCCTTGTTTTGATGGACACATGCCAAGTTCAGACACCCAAAAAATAGGGAAAAATTAAAATGTGCTCCATGTGCTTCCCACTTGAGCACTTCATGGCCTAGTCCACACAACAGATAATCTGAAACAGGGCTCAGAATTGAATTATGTCTTTTACAATAATTACAATTTAGGAAGAAAAGATTCTGTTGAAAAATAAAAAGGAAATAACTTGAAATTAATGTTCCTTTTCCCTATATAAATTCCCCACAACCTTGTTGAGTCAAGATTCACCAAAAAGTTGACGTTTTAGATATAACCTCACATTCTGCTGAACACATGAACCCCTCATCCTCCCAGAAACTGAGCTTTAAGTGCTGCCAATAGCCTTTATCCCTCTAAAACATGCACACAAAGTTTAAAGCAGCTGTGCGGAACTTTTTACCATTAATAAAATTGTCCCTAGTTCGTATCACCCCCCCCTTGAAGATCCGGATATTTATTTGAACCCAACAGCGACAAAAAAGCCTTTCTCTGTATGGTTATTTAGCGTAGCTTGGCTTGAGTCGGACACAGCGGAAGTCAGCAAACCAGAATAAGGCACCCGGAGGCGGAAGTAAGTCTGCACGCCCATGTTTATGAGTAGGATTTAAGAAACAGGCTAAATGACATGTGGTAGGGAGTAATCTCTTGTACAGTAGGTGGTAGTATGCACCTGGGAGTTGTTTGCAATCCGCCAATAAATTGAGAGAAGAAGAAGAGCCGTGTTTACAGTGAGTGTTCTTCAAGTAAGCAGTATGCAACTGGCATTGCTGAAC
Source organism: Epinephelus cyanopodus (assembly GCA_026686955.1). Classification (NCBI taxonomy): domain Eukaryota; kingdom Metazoa; phylum Chordata; class Actinopteri; order Perciformes; family Serranidae; genus Epinephelus; species Epinephelus cyanopodus. The sequence continues at coordinate 14,939,563 of CM048919.1, forward strand.
ACATAACAGTTTTACCAGATGTATCTAAGGACTTGGTTGTACTTTCAATGTCATGGCAGATAAAGAAGGAGCACCATCTAAAAGAAAAAGAACAGGAATATAGCAGAAGGCTAAACGGGACAGTGATAGGGCTCGAGCCCAAACACGTGTAAACCTCAGTCGGGCATTCACCAAGTGGAGAGAGCTGAGAGATTTGAAAGGTTTTAAAACTGATCCCGTGTTGGCCCTTTTCCTAATCGACAGGTATGTAATTTTTGTTTTTATTTAGAGAATATACCACAACTTGTTAGACGTTGTTTCACTTTGATATATGACGACATGGAAGTTATAAGCAAGCTAAATGTAACGTTAGCTGATGTGAACCACTTTGTCTGGTAATGTTACAACAAATGCCACAAAATTATCAGTAACTATGACCATGAACACAAATGTACAGCAGACAGTTGTCCTCAGTTTATAAGAAATTCAGAGCTACACCAGAACATTTATGATTTTCCTCTCACTCTGCAAAACAAATGCATACGGTAATTGCCGGTTGCAGTCGAGATTTTACACCCCCAGGCTGTGGGTGTCATACCGCTTCAACCAAAGGGGGCACTATAATCAACAAAAACGTGAAGTTCCGCACAGCTGCTTTAAATTGAGACTTTTTCAGATGGAACTGATTATTCTGCCTGTCATTTTCATTGTTCACCATTTTAGTACATGACTAATAAAGACGGTTTATTAAAAACACAAGGAGTGGGCACATTAGAAAACATTAAATAAAACCCATTTGGAAGAAAATAATTTAATACATCACAACAGTTTCAGTTGTCTATGGCTTAAAAGTTTTCTAGAATTTTTCCAAGAACCCCCTAAAAAGAGACATTCTGCTCATTAGCCTGAATTTATGATTTGACTCTAAATGTTTTTTGTTTTTTATCTCAATAACAAAAATTTTTTATTGAACCCCCCCCCCCCCACCCCCCCCCCCCCCAAAAGAGACTACTTGGTAATGTAGTTCAGCTGGGGATGCAGGCAGCGGGTCACAGGAGCTGGTGAAGTCATGGACATGGTTTATACAGGTGAGGAATGGATAGGTCTGAAAAAAAATATACAGACAGGATACAACAGAAGACTTTTACTGTAGTTTTCTTTAACTAATTCTATAATCCAATTGCATACATAGTGCTTAACTTCATTACAATAGAAGAATATTTGATTTATTTATGTAAATTACTGATGGCCAGACTGTAGGGACATGGTCACAAGACAGTTTTTGAAGAGACTTGTTTGTAGTTTCATAGATCACTTTTCACATATTGTTCTTATCTTGAGTCGGACTGAATTTACTATTCAAGATATCTTCTGAGGGATGTCTTAATGAAAAGTTTGAGATGAAATTTCATCATAAAATCAGATCTAAAGACCTAAAAACAAGTGCAATATGCTTTTTCCTCTTAGCTGTAAACAAACTTCATGTGTAAGGTATCAAGTGTGAAAGGAAAATATGTAATGTGAGTGTTTCTGACAGAAATGAAGTGACAGGATATACCCCGAGATCATAGCCAGATGTTTAACTTGGCAATTCTAGGAAGGTGTGTGTCTGCATATGCACTCCAGTTCCCTGTGATCATATAAATAGTCATGATGGCAGTGGAATGTGGGCACACAGGTCAGTTGTTTTGTACTGTCAGTGTCTCTCACATCAACCATCAGACCAAAGCATTACAAACATACATATTCATCATGTGAATGGAGGAAATCATACATATTCATTCATAAGTTCTTGTATACGAGTTGTCAACATGCACATTCCTGCACTTCCAAATATAAACAAAACCACAAAGTTTTCAATAGTTCATATTACCAGCTGACTTACAGATGATGGCAATATCACAGGCAGACAGAGAGAGGCTGAATTACAGTGACAGATGTAAGGGGTAGTTCCCACATGTAAGGCCTAGATCATTTACTGTGATGGGGTCAAGAGGGGTGACGACAGGGAGTGATTTCTCCCCTTAGAGGGAGACAAGATTACGACAGTTGCCACTGATCAATAATCAGAATAAATTAAGAAATGAAGAAGTAAATAACAAAAGGAAACAAAAGTGCCCACAGTGGTCAGTGAAGGTACAAGGAGGTCTCCATCACTGTCAGGATTTGTGGTTGTAAACATGAGCAATGAGACGCATCTTTTAGGAAGCAGCATGAGGTGTGCAGTCTGTCTGAATATGTTTCTGAGTGTACACATGCTCTCTCTATCCTAAAATCCAAATGATAAACTGATGGTCCAGATGGAAGTGGTTCAGGAGTTTGGGAGCCAGAATGAGGCTGCGTTGTGTTAAAAGCTGATGGAAACAGAAGCAGGTCTCTCAAGGTGTTTATGAACAGAGTCAAAATGTAAAAGCTGCAAACAGCAGGAAACTTGTCTGCGTGATACTATGCTGCTGTGCGCATGCTGAAATAGGGACATTTCCAGCACTACTAGGGCGTACAGTTTATTCTTACTGAAATACTTTCATGTCTACAAATATTTCACTACACACCAACTGCATGAAGTGAACTTCTAGTCCATGTGAAAATGGTTGACTCATCGCTTTGGTCTACAGTGGAATATGTAGACCACTATTGGCTGGATTGTTGTGGAATTCTTTAGATTCATAACCTCCAGGGGATGAATCCTACTGATTTCCTGACTTTATCTCTTGTGCCACCATGAAGTTGGGATTTGAGTGAAATATCTCTACAACAATTAGATGGATTGCTATGACATTGGTAGGAACATTTACGTCACCCTCAGGAGGAGTTGTAGGTGCTTAGGTGATTTCCTGACTTTTCTTCTAGTGCCGTCATCATGTCAAAATTTGATAAAATCTAAGACTTTGGTCTATGGCCAAAGACTTGCAAACTAATGACATTCCCAACAACCTCAGTTGTACTGTGCTCAGATTGTGTTAAGATACTAACATAATTAACATGTCTTTGTGACCATGATATCATGCTAACATTGGCATAAAACTCAGAGTGAGCACAGCACAGTCAGTTTGTTTGATCTTTTCACTGGTTTGGTGTTACAGGCTCACAGAGCTGGAAGCTGGGCTGCTTTCTTTGTCCTCTCATGCTCCTGCAGCATGACTCTTACAGTCATTTATAACACAAATTTTCTTGTAAATAATATTTAAAAAGATACACTGAATCTGAAACACCTACAGAGGTCATTTAGGAACCCCAGGCTTAACCTTCAAATACATGAGTGTTTTTTCAAACATTCCTATGTACCTTGGGTGATTAGCAACCCAGCGCTAATATAATGGAGATTAAGTCATATGTCAAAATCATCTTGCTTCTCAGAATATATTTTGGAAGTTTTACTGTTATAAAATGAGTTTGTTTTTTCAAAACTCGTAAACAGATTTAAGCATAGCTTCTTATTATTCATGTTAATACTGTACTATCTTGCACATAGCCTACTGTAACTTCTAACGTACTGGCTTCAACCAAACCTAAGTAAGTCTGCACAGTAGTCACAACTCATGGTCACTTGCTTGTGGTTATTGCAACATAATTTGGGCACTGTAAATACAGCTCCAATGTTTCACAGTTGAGTGTAGATGGACATATAAGATGTCTCCAGTATAATGTGGGAGTTCCTCAGCTGCAACAGTTCTGTTACTGTACTTGATAAACTAAAGACTTTACGAGAGTCCCTGAGCCTTTGGAACTCCTCACACCTTTTTCCCTTTCTTCAGACACAGCAGGTGAAGGCCGAGCTTTTCCAGGAAAGTGTGGCGCTTGCGAGATCATCTGGCTTCCTGAATTGGAAATTTGGCCTGGAGAGGCACTTGTGTGTCTGTAGCAGTAAAGTTGAGACAGTTTAGGTTCCTATATTGGTTCCATCATCTATCCCAACTTCCCATGGAACTGCTACATGAACAGCATCTTGACAGCTGTCACACCAGAGCTTATGTCCTCCAAGCTGGCGTGGTCATTCTTATGCTCCAGTTCTTGCTTTTAAGTGATCTGATTTGACAAAAATATCCCTCAGTATCATTAGCCATATCTTTATAACTACAAGAAAAGCAAAACCCTCCAGTATAAAAGCCAGTGCTGCTCTGCACTCAACCCAACAACCAGGTGCTGCACGTGTCACTGCAAAAGTTGGTTACTATAAACAAATGTTTTCATCATTGTGCCTATTTATTCATGGTGACAGTGAGAAAGCTACGCCATCATGAGGCCAAACAGGAAAACACAGTATTACCTGCTATCGCTTACATCCAGTATGCCATTAAAAAATGTAACTCTACATAACTTAAGTCTTCAGTGACCATATAAACTTTTAAGAGAAAATCATTTGAAAAACAATGCTTTGTATAGTTTTTGACATGTTGATACCAGAACATTGTTAAAGACAAATACTTGTAGTTTGAGAAATACCTGGAAGTTTGGAAGTTGGCTGCTTAGTTGAATGAAATTAATAAATTAGACAGGGTGCGAAATAGCTACGGTTGCTAAAGACCTGGGGCCGTATTCACAAAACATCTTAGCACTAAGAGTTGCTCCTAGAGACAAAATTCAAAGAAAATTCTTAGAATTGTGACATTTTCTTAGAATTTCCCCTTGAAGCATCGTGGACTGTAAAAGAGCTCCTAAGGTGAAAAACTGTTAGGAGCCGGGAGGAGGACTTTTAAGAGGCTTAAGAGTTTCATAAAGCAGCACAATGGAGGATTGCTCTTCTACCTCACAGGGTCCCCCTACAGACGAAAAGACAGTATTGTCTGTTACAACTGTCGCAAAAATCTTTCTGCGCATGCATTTGTTGACAAGCCAACGATACCGGTGAACTTCCGGAAGCTGGCCGTGTAATACGCGATCATCATGTCTTCAGAACAGGTAAAGTAGCTTTATAGCATTTTGTACATGCATGATTAGGTCGATTGCTTTATTTATTTATTTATTTGTTCTTTTTTGAGACTCAGAAATGAGTTGCTGTCTGCATGTCAGGGCTGGCCTCCACCTCACAGCGCGTGCACACAAACCTTAACGTCGGACCCTGAATTCTTAACTTTATTGTCATCAGTCATTGTTCAATCCTTTTTTCAACTGAACTTGATTCAATAGGTCATTTTTAGAACAACTAAAATAAGGCTACACTCATGGGAAGCTATATGATTATTTGTCCTAAATAAAGTTTCTCCTCTGTCTCTTCTCTCCTTTATTCTTCATGTCCTCTACCCAGCTTTTACTTTCTCACCGTTTAAAGGTTCTCCCTCTACACTCATCTGTTCTTCTCTCTTTACTCTTCCTCGCTCTGATACTGTTTATTAGACTCTTTCTCTGTTTCCTCTATTTGTTCATTAGTTAAAGCTTCTTGATTTATGGTGGGTGTCACTAGCACGAAATCCTAACATCTGGACCTCTGCAGGACCTCTGTGATCGCACACATCAACATGAAACATTTCATAAGTGCGCACAAAACACAGAGCCGACAAGTTCACAAGTGCACAGCTGAATGCACAAACACAGCAATAAAAGTGTACAGATACACTGATTTACTTTACACACACACATACACACACAAATCACAACCTTTCCAACATACAGTGCGCACATCTCCATTTATTGCCATGACAATGATCAAAAACATTCCCACCCTTTCTTCCTTGTGAACCCCCTGAAGTCAATCACACACGCACGCAACACACACAAGAGTCGTGTGGAGTCATGAATCAGACCACAGTGTTCAAATCCAAGACCCTAAGCAGCAAAAACATGCTGTAGGTGTTGCCACACATTGCACAGGTCACTGGACAGTCATGATAAATTACCAGGTTTTTGTTTGTTTCTTTTTCTGGTGTTTATACAGGATGTTACTCACTGTCCGGTTGCTTACCATAATGTGTATAATTAAAACTCCCTTCTGAATGCTAGGTAAATTCCTTGCAATGATGTAAACTGTCCAGTATATATGTGTGTGATTTCTAGGAAATAGGCCATAACATTATGGTCTCAAGGCACCTCACGATTCTGTTCTGATTCAGAGGGCTATGACGCGATCATAAAATGATTATTGATACATCTCAAAGAATCAACATTTTGATTCCTGTACATGATTTAGTCCTCTCACTGTGCGACTACTTGCTTCTTTTAAAACATAACTTATTTGTAATCATCCATAAATATATGAACTATTGAATGTACTTGTATGCAGTGTGGCTCTTGTCCTTGCCCCTTTTCCCTTCAATGTCACAGAAGCCAAAATGTCTCCATACACTAGCTTTTAAACCAGGAGGTAGCAGTCAGAAATTATCCATCTGCAGTTGCTCTTGCTAACCCGGTATGAGATATTTATACCCACATAGTGTAATATTTCACTGGATATAGTATTATGCAGTTTACATACTGTTGGTTTCATACTAAGGTTTCGGACATACTAACAAATTTCACTTAGACTACTGTTCTAGCGAATTAAATTCATGCCAAACCATCACTGGTGTCCTTATTCCGCTGAAATAAAATCTGAAACATTTCTAGCAATTGACATGAATGAGCCACAGCCTTTTTATTTTAAGAAGTTAACGGCATTAATTAATGAATTAATTCATTTGAAGTCTCTTGCCTGTATGAGAATAACAAAATAAGGGGGATGTGGCATGCTCTGCTGTGTTGTTATGAATGTTTTGTCTCCAGCAGTGGAAAGCAGCATCTGTGCTGTACTGTTACCTGGGAAGATAGCTAAGACGCTGAGCAGGCCAGGCACAGGGTTTTTGAATCGAAACAGACTGCGCATAGAGTTTATTTCTTCTCCACAAAAATACTTTGAGTTGTTCAATGCTGCAGTGTGTTTTTCTGCTGGTCTCGTTTTGTTAACGTTACTGCTGATCACTGCTCTGCTGCGGTAATGATGATGGCGTAGATAGTTTTCACAACGGTAATGATGATGGCGTGGATAGTTTTCACAATATACTTCACATTCACCACAGTAGACTGTAGACTGGAGATTAAAACATGCTTGTAACCTCTATCTAGCTGAGTCCACACCTCTGCTTTATAGAATTGAGTAAGAGCATCCTCATGGCCAAGAAAAGGCAAAACATCCCCATGATGACAGGAGTGCTCTAACAGTTATGCTCCCCTTCTTTATAAGCTTTTTTGTTAATATTTCCATGTCCAGGTTGAGATATAAAAATGCACCTGCAGTACCTAATTTTGTGGAAGTGTCACTTTGTCACTGCCAAAACATCAGCTCAACTCAATTCAGCTTGTAGTAGGTGTTTAAAACACTGCTGACACCAGAGCAACACTCCTTCATCCATTAACGGCTCTTTATCTCTTTTCTTTCTCCCCGTGTCTCCCCTCATTTCTGTGTTTTCCTGATGGTTTTGGACTCAGCACTGCCATAACAAATACATCGTTGCTATGGTTACCTTTTTGTCAAAGTCCCAGGAAAACCCGGCAGAGCATCACTTCTGAGAATGACCTCCCTAAATCCCTGGGCTACAAGTGTTGCTTAACACTATATGATTATTAATAAATATTTTAAAATACCTTTATTTTAAATTGTATTGTACTTTATCTCAGTTTGATGGGGCAGATGATTTAAAAAGTATTGGTTTCTATTATGTTGATTGCCTGACAAGTGTCACAAAAGCCTAATCTTTTGAGTTTTTTTCTGTTACGTTAAGCTGTCTCTGTATGATTTTCCCAGATGAGCTCACCTACTTTCTGTTGATGTCTGGTTAGCGTAACAGATGTCAAGTGTATGAGGACTGTCAGTATGTGTGAGGGTATTGTGGTGTGTCTCGGGGATAGTAAAAGATAGCAGCAGGGTTTAGGGCAATGAAAATTTATTTTACAATACATTCCCCACAGAATTTCTTGATTTATCCATGAATAAGTGCTTGATGCCTCGTGGCTTGAATGTAATGGTGTACGTGCTGCATGTGTGTGATCGTGCTGTGGGGAGTCTACTGAGCTGAGGGACTGAGGTGTGGCAGGGTTAAGAGGTTAAAGGTGGTCTCATATTCACGAGTCACTGGTTCTTCCCTGGAGATGAGAAAAACAAATGAAGCCTTGGCCAGCTATGGCAAGCTTCCCATCATGCATTAACTTGCTATAACGCTTCAGACTGCAGGAGCTTAATATGAGTCTACACTGTTATTTCCACAGTATTCCTATGTTTCGACTACACTGAAGTGCAGCTACTGCACGTGGCAAAAACATTCTTAGTTAGCAGGCCCTTTGAGCAAAATTGTGTCTGCAATTTTTCCAGACTTTTTTCCAGATTTTCCCCCACAGTGTGAAAACAACAGAAAACTAAAATAGACTGAATACAAGTAGAAATGTTGAGGTCCCCATTTCTCCTTTGAAGTTAGGAGTTCTCACAAAATCGTTCATCAAGATGACAAAACAGACTGAAATAACAGAAACAGTGCAGCCCCACATTTTTACTGTCACTTCACTTCCACGTATTCTCGGGATCCCCTCAAGCCTAATTTGGTCATTAGAAGAAAACTCACCACCTCACATGCTGTTGGATATTACTGTCTGCTGGTGTTTTTGAGTAGTTTACATAACCTTGTGTCAAATTCCTCCTACTGATTATAGCATTACGTAGCAGCACTTCAGCTCTCTGTTTTTGTGCAGTGAAGGTTAACTTCTCATGCCGTCAGTGTCAGCACATGTGCATGTGTGTATGGTTGTGGAAGTGCTGGTACTTATTCTTTGCTATATTTGGGTAGTGTCATGGCAGAGTAAATAACACTACAGGTCCATGTTTCTTGCAGTGCACATATAGAAACACTTGAGGTGTGTTTGGGTCAATTTGGTAAAGTCTTTTGAAGCTCGAGTCCTTGAACTATCACTGTGGTTTCAAAACTGGCATTATGGTGGTTGGATAATTATGTTTTTAGCTTGTGTTTCCACACAGTACAAAGAGAAGTTGCTGGATTTTACCACATCAAAGCCACAACATCAACATGGGTAAGGTAAGCGTTTAAGCAATGACATATGGGCTATGGTGTTAACTTCCTTATTATCTAGTCGTCACCAATGTTATTTTTTGTCACTTTTGTGGCTGATGGCATACATTTATTTACATTTCATTGATTCATTTTGTTCATAGCGACATACAAAAGAGGTACAATCCAAGCCACAGTAGATCAAAGAAAAGTCACTGAGAATAAAGAGAGAGAAAGGTATATCAGGTGACTAAGTCCTCACAGGGAGGGAGGCCTTCCAGTGTTTCTTGAAGACAGAAAGAGATTCTGCAGACCAAACTCAGTTAGGTAACTTCGAACACTGAGGTACCACACAGGAGAAGAATTTAGAATGAGGTTCCCCATCTTGCACGGACTGTAGGGCTTGCTGATGTTCATCCGCTGGTCCAAACAATAAGGTTTGTATTGTAGATGTTGTCATAGAGGCAAGCATTAGTGAGTTGAACGTAATGCAAGCAGCGACATTAAAAGAAGAGTGAGATGCTGTTTTTTACAGAAAGGTGGAAACATGCTACACATAAGTTAGTAGTAAAGTAAGACCTGTTCATAAATGTTCTGGTGTAGCTCTGAATTTCTTATAAACTGAGGACAACCGCCTGCTGTATATTTGTGTTCATGGTCACAGTCACAGATAATTTTTTGGTGTTTGTTGTACTAGACAAGAGCGGTTCACATCAGCTAACGTTACATTTTGCTTGCTTATAACTTCCATGTCGTCATATATTGAAGTGAAAAAACATCTAACATGTTGCTGTATATTCTCTAAATAAAAACAAAAATTAGTGCAGTGTTGGGGAAGTTGCTTTTAAAAAGTAGTGTTAGCTCGTTACTCGTTACTTCTTAAAAAAAGTTATCCCTTTACTTAGTTACCCTCTGTGAAAACTTTACGTTACTCATTACTTTTAGGTTACTTTTATGGTGCTTGACTTTGGGTAGAACCCCATCTCATTTCCTAAATGTGAAAAAATCTGAGTTTCCCACTGGTATTTACCACTTTGGTGATAAAATAAAGATTAAAGAGTGAGAGTTAATTTGTTTTACCTAGGCTACATGAATTTGTTACATGACAGATTACTACTACTAATAGCCTATTTGCCAGACTTGCTGCATCACTTAATGAGGAAAATATTAATATTCACAGACACTATCTTTGAACAAATAGTGTCATATTCATGGATAAGTCATTTTCTGTTCTGTTATTATGTGTGTAACTGTGAGACTGTGTTTGTGTAACAGACTCATACTTTGCAGTAAGCTACAGACCTGCACGAATAAATTAATTCATTTTCTCTTCTGGTATGGTATGGTCGGTACTTTATTAACCCCTCGGAGGGAAATTTCAATGTCACAGCAGCAATTTAACATACACAAAATAGGAGCTGCTGCAACAGGTTGCCGTTCACACAGAACCTATCAGTATATAGTTGGTCGACTTGTTCAGAATCACCCAGGTCTTGTACATTAGTTAATGTTACTGTTTTGTGTCCTTGTCGCTGGCTCGGCAGTACTTCGGTCCGGAGAGCACAAAAAACATCTGATAAATCCCGGTATTCAATATCTTGGACATGACCGCAAAGTACAAAATTATACGCATCAAGGGATTTATATGCCTAATATGCTAATTGTTAGCTTATTACAATAAGCTAACCTGTCTTCGGTTGACTAACCGTTAAAATAATCTGAGGAGGCGTGTGTATCTTCCATATTCCTCATACGATTCTTGATTTTGGCGCTCCTGTCTATACTGTTGACATGGGAACTGTCACAGTTACAAAGTAACGCGTTACACACAACACTGCATACCTGTCAATTAGGAGAAGTGCCAACTCGGGATCAGTTTTAAAACCTTTAAAATCTCTCAGCTCTCTCCACTTGGTGAATGCCCGAGCAAGGTTTACACTCGTTTGGGCTCGAGCCCTATCACTGTCTAGTTTAGCCTTCTTCTGTTCTCCTGTTCTTTTTCTTTTAGATGGTGCTCCTTCGTTATCCGCCATGACATCTAAAGTACAACCAGGTCCTTATAGATACATCTCTGGTAATACTGTTATGTGTTCACTAATGCCCGTTGCATACTGCTTATTCGGAGAACACTCTGTAAACACAGCTCCTCCTTCTTCTGTGGTTTAATGGATGCGGGCTGCTGGGGGCGTGCAGAATCCTGACCCGAGCGAGGCTACGCTAAATAGCCATATGTCGCTGTTGGGTTGAAATAAATATGCGGATCTTCAAGGGGGGGTGATACAAACTAGGGACAGTTTTTTTAATGGTAAAAAGTTCCGCACAGCTGCTTTAAGAGAGGTGGTTTATATTAAGAGAAGGGGTCCAAGCATAGATCCTAGGGGTACACCAGTGAAAGAAAGTGATGCTTGAACTCTTTTCCTTGCCTTGCTACTCTGATGGATTGCCCTGTGATGGAGGACTCAAACCAAAGCAGCACTTGACCTGAGATGCCTAGTTTGGATATGGTTGACAGGAGGTTTATCATGTCAAAGGTTGCTGACAGGTCCAGCAAGATAAGATCTTATACCTGGGCATCAGTTCTTACTGACTGTGTTACATAGGGTTAGGATTAGCAATTAGAATCAAGTATTCATCAAAGCCAGGCAATAATCAGCCATAACCTGTGATGCATTGTCACAGATTCAGTGAGACCTTTGACTGTGAGAACCAAGAGGGTGAGAAACATGTAGTTTGTAGTCCCCGCTCATGTTTTCCCAAGAGTTCCTTCTTGGGACCCCTCTGTCTGAGGCTAACCAGGTTCAAACACACACACACACACACACACACACACACACACACACACACACACACACACACTCAGCCTTGCTCAGATGCAAACACAGTCACAATCACACATACGAGCACAAGTGTGCTAATGCATATCTCCAAGTTTACATACGGACGTTTGGCCCTCTAGAGGATACTGTGAAAGCGCACATGCAATCCCTCTTAAGCCAGTGGAAATGATGTAAGTTAAAGCATACAAACAATGCACACACTAAATTCCGTCTCTGGTCAAACCTATAAAATGTGATATGTCCTTTAACACACTCAGCTGAAGCCGTGTTAAATGTAGGCGTAGAAGCTGTGTTTCCACTGGGGCTTAAATAAAGATTTTACTGCAGTCATGGAGCAGTTTGAATCATTAACCTATTTCAACACCCGAGGTAACACTATGAGCAGCTTGAGTCTCATCAAAAACCAGCTCTGTCAGTTGTAGTGTTACTCACAGAAAACAGAACACAAACTAAATTACAGCTAATTGTTGATGAGCGTTTGATAAACACAAAGTTGTTTTTTCTTAATCCAGACTTTGACATGACAGTATAATGGTTGCAAGGAGGGCAATGGAAACTGACCTCGTGTGGTGTTAGAAGAAGGTTGACATCAGGTCCTGTATGTAATGGCTTTTGCTTCAAACATATCCTGGAAAGGCTGGTGAGCTCATGGAAAACCTTGATCTTTTACAAAGAGTCTGCAGATCCCAGCTGGTTTTCTGGCTTCCCTTTAATGGCTGAATCACAGGATGGCAACAAACTACTGAAATGCTTTTGGGGGCAGCAGTAGCCAGATGATTAGTAGAAGAGACATTTACGTGGAATGTAGCCGGCTTAAATTCCAGGAAAGGCTGGAAAAGTGTGTGTGGTGGACGCGACTTAGCACAAGGTCCTTTCTTCTCCCCTAACGGCTCCTGCCAGAGTGCCCATCAGCAAGGCACGGAACAATTGCTCATCTCCAAACAGATCAGTGCTTCATTGATTGGCATGTGTAAACACTTATTTTCACACAGTGAAATAAATTCTAGTTTTCCAGCAAATTTAAATGAATATCAAGTTTGATTTCAGTGATTTTATCTTGCCTAAAGTCAAATTCAAACAACTCACAGTCATATTGTTCAGTGTCCTTAAATGTTTTGGATTGTAGATGTCCAGTCAGTGTTGATGGTAAATGTAGTCATTTAAAGTACTTAATTTCACAGTACCTGCTATATTGACCAATGTGTGGTCAACGTCCGTGTGGAGAATTGTCCTCCACACGGAGCCAGAGGTATTGCCTACATATACCAGGGCATAACTATTACCTAGCTGGCCAAAACACAGCGTTAGATGACAAAAATATTCACTCAGTGGTCATCCCTGCTTCTAACTTTGTCGATTTATTGTCAAATTACTTTGCTGGACGCAGGAAGACCAAAGGTTTTTGCAGCTGCGATCTCAGCTTTCTCTGTCAACATGGCACATGCTGAAGAATTTAGTACTTCAATCGACAACATTTACCATCAACACATCCACTTAAAGGGTGGCAAATTCTTACTTTGAAGCTGCATTTCTTTTACTTCAGAGTCAGTTTATTGTGAAGACAACACTGCTAAAATCTTAGCAAATAGTTGGCTGATGGCATATCTGTCAAACATGGAGTAATATTAGCACTGACATTCATTGTAAGTCACTTTTAAGTCACTCTTTTAAGACCCTTCGCTGGCCAACTTCTGAGGGGAATAGCTGACTCTATAGCAGCTAATTACTGCACTTTGTTCATCAGCTATTTGATAACTGTGTCTGTGAACAGTTTGGTGCTGAGCAAGCAGTGCTTGGTGGATTTTTACAGCTACCTGCTGTTTTTTTAAGTGACACAAGGGAGATTAGAGCTGTGAGAGTCAGAACAATACACTTTTGGGCCAAAAAAAAAACAAAACAATGAGCTGAAAGATGTTAAAGTGCTCTGTAGAGCTGAGGGGATCTTCAGAGCTGGGTGACAGCTGTTGATTTGTACATACAAGTGACACCTTTCACAGTACACACAGTCATTTGACCCACTGTTAATGTAAACATTTATTTGTGCAGCTTTAAGTTACATAAGAGAACACTAATGCCTTCATATAATTCCTCAGAGCTTTCAGGAAGCACGTACAGTCACCGTTGTATCAATTCACACTATCAGACATGATGAATTATCATTTGATAAACTCTTTAGAGAGGCTGTTGTAAATATTAGTGTCAAAAAGAGATAAATTGTCTGTCGTATCTCTTCTTGGAAAGATCATTTGCTTATAAGTTCAAAAAGGTAAATCCAAAGTATTTATTAGCTCTTCTTCGGATTTATATATAGGGAAGTCCGCTGTTTTTGAACTTAGACAAATGGAGGTGAAGTGTTTACTACATTGTTTTCATTTATCATTAGAGCTTTCAAGTGTGTTTTGGTAGTTTTGGAGACAAATTGAAGGGAATGTTTACTGCTCAGCACAATTTGGGGCCCTGATCTACTGACCCACAGAAGAGGATATGAGAGGAGGAGGAGGAGGAGAGGGTGATGAGTAAAGACTTAACAAGATATGAAAAGGTGTTTCAAGGCAAAGCTGGCAGCCATTCAAACAATGAGTCCATTACAGTTATTAAGCCACAGCCACACATACAATAACCTGCATTGATTTAACAGTAACGGCGCAATTAGGAGGTTATTGCTCCCATTTGTTTGCTTGCTTGTTAGTGTGTTAGTAGGCTATCTAAAACACATGTTAACACATTGTGATATGGAATCTAAGTGTTTTATGAAATTTTGGATCCATGTGCATATTAAAGCAGCTGTGCGGAACTTTTCCTTTTTGTTGATTATAGCGCCCCTTTGGTCGAAGCGGTATGACACCCACAGCCTGGTGTCGTAAAGCCGGCAATTACCGCATGCATTTGTTTTGGAGAGTGAGAGGATTAACTAACGTCAGGTCAGTCCAAGTAAATAGTGGAAACAGCAATATTTCTCAGTAAATTCTCCTGTCGTGTTTCTGTTCTGATCTAATCTAATCTGTTGTGTATTTTGAGCTACTAAGGCTACCGTAGTAGTGTGAGCCTCAAGTTATTCTGGGTAATGTAGTAACCGTTGTTGTGCTACTGAGAAACAATGAGAAGCAGCCGTGTGCGTTCGGTGTAAGGAGGAATAAACAGTTAAGTCATCTGCTGAGTCCGCATTATTATGTGAAAAGAATACTCAGATGATTTGGGAGTTATGCCCTTTCTCTATCATTTTCATATTGAGACAGCGATTAGCATGGCACTGTCAGTACATCTTGTGCAGAGGGATACACCGGTGAGCAACAGCTGCAGCTGGCTCTGGGACAGGTACGCTTGGTCACTCGGTAAATGGCAAACAAAGAGAGACACGGACGATATCACTCACTGACTGAAAGCTGTCCATCAGCTCCTGCAGGCAGGGGGCGTTTTTTCCAGTTCATCTTAGGAACATAAAAAAATGTTTCAATCACGCCAGGATTAGTGATTGCTGCAAAGTTTTCATTCCTTGTGATACACTCTCTGTGATGGTTTTCCTCCTGATGATATATCTCCCCAACGATGGCAGCGCCGAATCCCACTATGTGCAGGAAAATAGTAGCAGAGGATTCAGCCTCTCTCATCTCTGCTCAGCACTCAACACATGGAGTTCCTCATCTGTATGCTCCGGCTCAAACAGGTATGGCTCTGGATCTGTGTCCGCTACAAGAAACTCTTCAAAATCTCGTTCAAAGTCGTCCATTGCAGCTGCTAAAATCCAGAGATATCGCTAGGCTAAATAAACAGCTGAGTTCTGTTTACAAGCTACGTCTATGCCTGTTCACTGTTGTATCCCTCCGCGGATCACAGCGCAGGACGTACTGACCCTCTACCAGCGCAATGCTAAACGCTGAGACCCAGCCACTGGACGTACAGACACAAAAAAGATATTGATCATGTTGTCTCAATGTGAAAATGATAGAGAAAGGGCATAACTCCCAAATCGTCGGAGTATTCTTTTATGTGAAGATACACAGTGTAGACATAACATAATCCTAACACAGCAAAGCTGTTACCTGCAGCCTTCACTTGCAAAGCTAACGCTACTAATGTTAGGTCAGTCCAAGTAATTAGTGGAAACATGCTAACATGCTAACGTTACACAGAAGTTAGTAGTAAAGTAAGACCTGTTCATAAATGTTCTGGTGTAGCTCTGAATTTCTTATAAACTGAGGACAACTGCCTGCTGTATATTTGTGTTCATGATCACAGTCACAGATAATTTTAGATGATGATGACCAAGTCCTCATAGATACATCTCTGATAAAACTGTTAGGTGTTATGTGTTCAGCCATGCCCATTGTGTACCGCTTCCTCGAACACTGTAAACACGGTCCTTCTTCTTCTGTGGTTTAATCACTGCGGGCGAGCAGAATCAGTTCCGCCTCGGGTGCCGTATTCTGGTTTTTTGACTTACGCTGTCTGTCCGACCCGAGCTAGGCTACGCTAAATAGCCATATAGAGAAAGGCTTTTTTGTCGCTGTTGGGTTCAAATAAATATGCGGATCTCCAAGGGGGGTTGATACAAACTAGGGACAGTTTTATTAATGGTAAAAAGTTCCGCACAGCTGCTTTAAATGTTTTTAAGTATGTTCCTTAATAAAGAGTGCAACATTAAGGCTGCAACAACGAATCGATTATGTCGATTCGTCGTGACGAAAAAAATCGTTGCCAACTAATTCTGTGATCGATTCGTCGGGTCTTTATATATGTCCGTGGATACCGGCGTGTAAACATCAGCAGGACGCACAGAAAAGAAACAGCCATGGCCGAGGCAGCGGTGGAGAAAAACATGGACACAACCCAACCCAAATCCCGACCTAAAACATCAGTGGTGTGGGAAAACTTCACCAAGACTGAAAAGGAGGGCGTTCAATGCAACATTTGCAACGCTCGTTTTGCATGGCACGGGAGTACATCGATGATGCGTGAGCATCTGAAGAGAAAACGTGTTTGTTAGCCTGGATGAAGGCAGTGGCACTTCAGCAGACACAGGGTAAAGGGCCGTCCACACCAAGAACTATAACTATAAATATAACTGGTGGACGATATCGTTTGGATCACTTTCAGAGCGATTTGATGAACGATAGAAACACTGACAGCCAATCAAAATCCATCCGAAATGACAGGTCGAGAGGTTCATCACATCACGTATACCCACTAAGAAAGCTCCAGGATTTCCATACACCCACTTAAACATGTGCAAAGATCCGTAACAATATAATTTTGTGACAGAACCTTAACTTCAGTGATTTTGTTTTGCAAATACCGGGTAAATAACTGCAATAAAATACATTTTGCAGGGGAATGCGTCTCCTCTTTTCCCCTCCATTCATAAAATTCAGGAGCCAGGATGAAGTTACTGAGGGGGGCAAATCTTTATTATGCAACAGAGGTTCACACAGTGAGTTATAAAGAGCGCGCAGCCGTGCGTAATTGTCGCGTGTAATGACAGCTCGTCGCCGGTGAAACACAATAAACTGCACGTCTTCATTCATGTTTGTCTCATGACAGATGGAGCTTACAGACAGACAGACAAGTGGAGCAAGCGGCAAATTGGTTTTCTTTTTCTTTCTCGCAACATACAGCAATAACAGGTCGTCAATATCCATTTTATCCATCACTCTGCTCCCCTGCCGACCGCACCAAGCAGTGTGTGTTTGGCGTAACCTAGCAACACGACGATATCGTTCATTGGTGTGGATGCTGCCATTGTTATCGTTATAGTTAACGTTACAGTTATCTTTCTTGGTGTGGACGGCCCTTAAGTCATGCCGATATATTTAAAAACTGCCGTAGTTGGTAAAGAGGCGAGAAATAAACAAGTTATTGTGGTAGTGGATGGGTGACTGGGCGCCGCCATCTTAGTTTAACCCTCTCGCGGCCGCTATGTTACCGGAGCGATCATGTATAAGAATATAATACATTAAAAAAATATATTGTTGGCTGGAAATTGTGGGAATAATACACAGCTTGATAGCCGGCCTAAAACCGGAGGTGGTAGACAGTAACTATTGGCTAATAATGTTGCAAAGATTTGTTAACATTCATGTTAAAGAATATATATTGGTAGATTTGCACACATGTTCATAATTCCATAATCTACAAGCTCAAGGCATAGATCTTTATTTTATCTTGTGCTGCTGATCTGCTGTTTATTTTGCACTAGTTCCTCCCGTACCTGTTGGAATCAGTGTGCGGTTTGATTTATTTAATTTTTATTTATTTTTATTTATTTTATATTGTTGTGTCGTGCTGCTGTTCAGGGGAAGCACCAGAAGTAAGCGCAGGTGTTTGGAAAATAAAAATATTTTTGGAATAAGCAAAAAAAAAAAAGTTTCTTCGTTTATCCGATTAATCGATTAGTTATTAAAATAGTCGACAGATTAATCGACTATCAAAATAATCGTTAGTTGCAGCCCTATGCAACATTTTGGAAAAAATGCTTATTATTTAAGCAAAGGTGATATAATGTGGTAACAAGTGAGCTGTGAAGACGCTAGTAGGTGGATTTTGTTGCGTTTGGAATGAGCCAGACTAAATGTTTTCCTTTGTGCCCAGTCTTTATGCTAAGATATGCTAAGCTAACCAGCTGCTAAGAACAGACAGAAATGTGAGTGGTATCTTCTCATTTAACTCTTGGCAAGAAAACAAATTAGCATAAATAAGCATGCTTCCCAAAATGTTGAACTATTCCTTTAATATTGCATAAATATTATAGTTTAATTTTTCCCCCCATTTAAACTATTACATTAACTTCAATAAAAATAAAAACTGGTATGTGTGTTTATGTGGACACGTGTTTGCAGAGGTGCATACAGTACGTGTGCTGTGTGCCCACATGTTCATATGTTGTTTTACTCATTTTAAATTTATTTGTGAGGTCCAGAAGTTCTCAGCAGGACATCACAGATACTACTTTTGGCTTCTGTCAGTCCTTCAGGGTCAGTGTTAGGATTAGCCCTGAGTTAGTGTCTGTATATATTTCTGTGTGTGGCTGTGTGTGTGAGTTTCCATTACTTCAAAGACTGTCTGTGGCCCCTGAGGCCCTCATAGACACCACGCAGGTGTTTTCTTTGAGTAGACACATACTGTCAACATTTAAGTCAGGAGCCAAAAGCTCTCACACTATAAACCCTGGAAGGACACCCGCTTCTTAAAGTATAAAGGCTCTTCACCCACCAAACACTTGTGCTTTAGCTTAAAGCAATCAACATCTGCTGGAGTGAAGTGTTAGATATGGCTCCTGCTGTTGCTATAACATGTGAAAAAGCTTTTAAAAGTTCATTCTTTAAAGTTATACACTTTCACAGCCTGTTGCTTTGAGAATAAAAGCATGCTCAGGTCACACTCTAACTACTTAGCTAAGGTGATATAACACTAGTGTTTTTATAGGCCCTGGGGTAGACAGAGTTTAACACGTGTGAAATACTTCAGGTCCATGGACCAAATAGTTTGAGAGAATTTTTAGCTCAGAGAATGCTTACAAAAAAAAAAAGGTCTGGGTGAAGGACAGATCTTCAGACAGACAACATGGACCCCGTCACAACATTGTACTGTCTGTTGCTCAGTCAGCAGCACAATCCTCCAGATGCTCTCGCTCAGTTATTTTTTCTCTTGAGTCTCAGTGTGTAAAGCACACACTAACAGGAGTGGGCCACTGACCTCTCTCACCTGGAGGGTGAACAGTAACAGGGCATGTTGTCTGTCTGGCCGTCTGGATGGATGATCGCATGGCTGGCTGCTTGGCAGACTGTCTGTCCACCTCTGACTCTCTCTAACTCTGTCTTTCTGACTTGTGCTGTCTCTGTCATGCTACATTTACTCAGAGGGAAGTTTCTGGGCAGGAAGTTATAGGAATCTCATTAGTATTAAATTGTCTGGACAGAGATATATAGCTGTAGTCTAAAGACTCATTCATATTCCCTTTACGTATGAAAATAGATTAATTCATTTCAAACCTTGTGACCATCACTGCCTACACACTTCCATGCGTCCTTTATGTTGGCATAGAAACATCCACCAGATGGCACTCGAGGGCAGAGTCAAAAGTTTATAACAACAAACATGGCAGCAGTGGAGGTCGTGATAATGTACCTTTTAACAGCGGCAGCGTCATAGATGTTTGTTTTGATCCACCATTTTTAAAATGTCTGCATCGTGTTCAAAAATTGTGTCTCATTTGAACTACACTACAGTACCCCCATGATTTCCGGTGGTGCTACTGTTTCTTCCGTATCCGTAAGCTTTCAGAAAATGTACAAACATTAGCGCAGAGTATGGACAGAAGGCTCTGTCCATGTCTGTATACGTATCTATCATTGAGCGTAAATGAGCCCTAATATGACTTTTCCAGTGGCAATTTTGGCAGCGCCAAAGTCAAACCATGCCATGTTGATGTGCATTTCCATTACCAATTGAGGCATGTTGAGTTGCGCTCAAGATGGACCTGAAGTTGAGTTAAAGTGGGCCCAGTCTCCCCCAAGCAGGTTGTGGTGATGTCAGATAGGCTTTGTCATCATTCAGGGATGATTCAATAACATGTTTAAATAGCTTCTGCTGCTGTTGCCAGAAATAGCAGATACTTAAACGAGATCGTAACAACAGCCTGGAAATCCATGAATACATGTAGCCATCTACCAACAACCACTTCACAGAGCAATAGTAAACAGCACACATGAGAGCATTGCTTTTAAACGTCATTGACTCAAGACAAGCAGATAATCAGCTAAAGACACACCTTCATGTAGGTAGCCCTGTAGAACTGAATCAAGCCATTCCAGCACTTATATGGAAAAGGGTTATAGATGATACCTCACCTTTCACAATTATCCATGTCCAAACTGGTGAAAGCAGCAAGTCACGTTGACATATCTCAGGCAAAAGGTCAAGGAGGCAAAGGACATATTTTGCCACCAAGACCCCAGATTACTGGCATCATCTAATATACTAACAATGAGCAATTCCATTAAAAAGTATTGCGGTTCTGGACACAATGGTTCATTTTGATGTTGTCTCAACACTAATTTACCTAAAGTAAAATTACCTGGATTTTTAATCTACTATGAAACATTTAAAACTTCATAACAAAATTGTGTAATTTCTTGATTTTCATTGCTCGTCCACCAAGAATAACTCATTTGTTTTCAAGTTCAAAAAGGTCAACCTAATGTCTCATTAGCCTGCCAGAATGAAGAAATCAAAAGTATGAGTCAGGAGAGACTCATTAGCGATGTTTAGTCTGAAGAGAGGGAAGACATGACTGGGTCGAACGGTCCGTTCAGATCACAGTCAAATGATAAGTAGCCACACCTTGAAGAAGGAAAGCGTTTCTTGGAAGGCCACTGATTGAGGCCAAAATTTTAAAAAGTCATGATAGAGAAGAGATTAGAGAGAGAGAAAAAAAACTATCATACAGGCAAATCATACAGAATGAGAAGCCCATGAAGGTCTAGTTACAGTGTAATCTTATTAAATTCTACCCAGGCCTCCTTCAGCTCCTGGCCCGGAAGGGGAGCTGGAGGGTGAGCGCCTAGTGGTCACAGTTTAACCCACAGGGGCCCTGCAGCTGAACCTGATGAGGGCACCTCCCTGTGGGTTCACCGCAGGATAAAATATCATAAAGGATCTTGTGCACTGTTCTAGCAGCTTATACTGTACAGCTGAGTTGGTCTACATAAAGAAAAAGCAGGCATTGACATAAACATGAGCTATAACACTGTGCTAACACTGCAGACATAGTTCAAAGAGTCCTTCTTAAAATCATTCTCATGTACCAGAAATGTACCTTTGATATTTCTGGAATGTACGATGTTGTCAAATGGCTTACAGAATACAGTTACCATGTAGTTGGTGGTGTTATCCTGAGACAAAGCCTTGAGACTGTGGTGCAAAACCCAAACAGTCTGGAAGTCCAAGCAGTCATTTTCCCATGTCCTGATGAAGGCCAACTGGCTGGTTTGTTCATGGTGACATGACCAAATAAACCCTCTGCATTTGGTGTTTTTATCTTGAATACTTGCAGGCATCAAAAACTGCACAGATGTCAGTGTAAATCTATGGCAAAGCATATATACAATGATGACAGTGTATACTTTACACCTGTGTGTGTGTTTGTGTGAAAAAGCCATTTAACAGCCTTTTTTGTGCACTAAATGAGCCAAGGTATGATGCAATATTCCCTTGGTAACGAAGTCAGTTTTACATCTAACATTGGCTAATTCAACACTGAAACCAGAGGGACATGCCAAACATGAATATGGTGTGTCCCAGAGGCTCTAGTGTCTGCAACCAGTAAAATGCTCAGTTTTCACTTTTGGCAGTTGTGTTCTTTAAAGGGAATAATGAATGATTGTTAAGGGTCATGCACCATTTCATGCACAAAACAAATCCCAGCAAGCTGTTTGCAGAACAGTGCAGTAGTTTCTTAGTAGTAATCCAAGAGTTGTAATTGGCTGCAGTGAAAATAATGACAATCTGTGAAAATACAGGTCTGTAATATGTAGTAGTGTCTGAAGTACACACTCACTCTGTGGATATATTTCCTATCTCTAGTCTGCAGTGTATTAGACCCAAGGTCTTTATGATCCTTCTATCAGGACTTATAGAAGACAAATATAATGGGCAAGGCATAGAGGTGCTTCTGCAACTGTTGTGATTGTTTTTAATTATTGTATTTGTAATTTACGTATGATCATGTTAATAATAAGTGAAATCACTCAATACATTATGTCTACAAATACCTTGTTTTGTTATGCCTCCATCCTGGTGACACTGGCATGACATGGCATTATGTTTTTACGTTGTCTGCATTTACGTCTGTACGACACAGTCTCATGAATGGGATATTTCAAGAACGCCTTGAGGAAAGTTTTTCAAATTTTTTCAAATTTGGCACAACTGTACACTTGGACTCATCAATGAATGGAATAGAGTTTGTTGGTCAAAGGTCAAGGTCACTGTGACCTCACAAAATATGTTTTTGGCAATGGTTAAAGAATTCTTATGCTAATTATGACAACATTTCACACAAATATCTAATAGGATAAAATGATAAATTGATGACATTTTGTTTCCAGAAAGTCAAAGGCCAACTTGATTGTGACATCGTAATGTTACGCAAAAACACTTTTCTGGCCATTGCTAACACAGTAACTCAGGAACAGAAGGGGAGACATTTGGTCAGATGGAGATGTATCTGACATGTCCATGTTTTAGAATATGTAGCTTCTTTGCAACAAAATCTATATTTGAAGCTTTGTCAACTGTCTTCAGTCTCGACAGACATGGACATATACAGTTACTGTAAAGCATACCGTAAAGCGTTATATGTCGTGCTGCAGTGCATCAACAGAAGACCACACAGAGTTATTACTACTTTAACTAAAAGGTCTTTATTCTTCCACTAATGGATTAGGCTCAAATCAAGTGTGGACATCCACTAATTAAACTTGATTTCTCACCTTAAGAGACAATATCCAGAGCTATGGTTTGCCAGCCAATATTTTCTTTGCAATTGTCTTTGTAGTGGCAAAGGAATTGTGGGTCATATCGTTGGGAATATTTCTCTAACTCAAGATTTAGTGTCTCCACATTCATTATTTGACACACACAAAACAGCAACAGAGTTCTCTTTATACATCCATGGTGAGAAGAGGAGTCAAGCCGCCATGGGAGCAGAAAAAAGGAGCTGCTACAGTATGTATAAGCAGAGGGCAAGGAAAAAATGCCTCTAATTCAGGAGCAGCGAGGCTAGAAATAGGACAGTTGCTTAAAAGAATACTCAGACGATTTGGGAATTATGCCCTTTCTCTATCATTTTCATATTGAGACACCATGATCGACATCTTTTTTGTGTCTGTACGTCCAGTGAGTCTCAGCAGTTAGTATTGCGGCTTAGCTTAGCGAATACAATTGAAGTCTATAGGGGGTCAGTAGCTTGCTTGGTAAAAGTGAACAAATAAACGTTAAAGAAACCCTGAAGCTGGTATTTCTGCTCGTGCATTTAAAATAAACATGTTTAAACATTATTTCGAAAAACGAGAGTCCTTTTTAGTCATTTTAGAAGAAGCTTGATACACGGAACTATAGTGTGTTTACGTCCTGCACTGTGATCCGCCGGGGGATACACCAGTGAGCAGGCACAGGCGTAGCCTGTAAACAGAACTCAGTTGTTTATTTAGTATAACGATATCTCCGGACTATAGTAGCTGTAATGGACGACTTTGAACGCAATTTTGATGAGTGTCTTGTAGCAGACACAGATCCAGAATCATACCTGTTTGAGCCGGAGCGTACAGATGAGGAACTCCAGGTGTTGGACACTGAGCAGGCGAGAAGAGAGGCTGAATCCTCTGAGGCAGCACAGGGCTGTACAGTGCGAGCATTTCACTCGCATATGCGCCTAAAAATAGTTTGTGCGAGTAGAAAAAATAAAAAGGGAGCACCGGTGCGACTACGGATTTCAACCCTTTCATTCGCATTTTGCTCCTAAACTAAATCCATACTATATGTATCAAAGTAGAGTAGCCCACAATTCTCGCGCATCTCTGTATAAAAAATGGACAAGCACTGTCCTACAACTTCTTTTTCACACCTGCAAAACACAGAACTCATGTGATGAGATGCGGTGACGTCGCCCTGCGGCGAGTTTATGAATGAAAACATCCGCGCCGCCCGGCCAGCACGGGCGATTCACCGCCCGGAAGTTAAAATTAGGACAGATTGATCTCTGTGTGTGTGTGTGTGTGTGTGTGTGTGTGTGTGTGTGTAGGTAGGTGTGTGTGTGTGTAGGTAGGTGTGTACGTGTGTACGTGTGTACGAGAGGAGGACTAGTTTATCCTCGCCACTGCGGAGTCCGACGATGCGGCGCGAGTTGAGCGGAGCGATATCGGTGTGAAAGTCGTAGCCGGACACTCGAACGTTGAAGGAAAATTAACTGACCGTGTACAATGAAGAAAATTGACTCGTATTTCCTAAAAAAGCAAAGCGAAACCGCTGACAGAGCGGACATCGGTGAGAGAAATGTGGGAGAAGTGGAATCTGGGACTGACGATGTTGACTCCGTCGAGCCGGAGGAGATGCCAACAGTTAGCCTAGCTAGCACCGGTAGTGCTAGCAAGGTTTACAAATTTAAAGCCGACTGGATTAAGCTCTCTCCTGGTTGGAATTTGAGGACAACCTCATGTTTTGTAAATACTGTAAAGGCCAAAAGCAGGCAGGAAATTCGGCATTTGTTTCTGGAAACCCCCATTTAAAAAAAGATAGTGTAACCAAACATAACTACTCCAAGCGGCACATCGCCTGCAGAGACAGTTACATGCTGAGACAAAACAAACCAGCCTTGACAGTGACCGCAGCTCTGGACAGGCAGGTGATGTTGTCCGAGGTGGAGATGAGGAGGCAGCTTAAAATCAAAATGAACATCGCCTACTTCATCGCCAAGGAGGAAGAGCCGTTTGTCAAGTTTGGGCCACTTATCACGCTGCACAAGAAGAACGGCGTTGATATCAACCCAACCTATGACAACCATGTCAGGTAATATTTTCCAATAATATTAATATAGTAGTAATAATAATAATATTATATATATGAACAATGATGCCTGGGTATTTGCTAACTTCCTCTGTTAAATCTCTACAGATCAGGGTGTGACCTGGCAGCTGTTGAGGATGAGTGGCAGGGACTGAAGATCTTGGTCAGTCAAACTTTCAAGGACAAGTCCTACAGTGGCCTGTGGGAGACCATGCTGACCAAGGAGCCATACAGGGAGGATTACAAGGTAAGCAAACACTGCTGAGTGTTTGCATGCTGCAGTGCCCTTCTCCTATTATTGGTGGTTAAAGATGAGATAAGTAAGGCCTATCTTAATCCCCCTAGAACATACTGGAGTTGGTGCAGCTGATGCTAGTGTTGCCCATTTCGGCTGCCCAGTGCGAAAGGGGCTTCTCTGCACAGAACCGCATAAAGAGCTCCAAAAGAAGCAGCCTTGCAGTCTCCACCACCGAAGACCTCATGAGGATCACCCTGGAGGGGCCCAGTCTTGAGGACTATGATCCAAGTCCTGCAGTGGACCGCTGGATGAACTCAGCCAAGCGTGCCAGGCGACTTGACTACAAAAAGATGTGGGACAGGGGTGTTCTCTGTGTTTAATTGAGGGTTACAGTAGGCCTTATGATGGCCCTGTGTTTATATGTATTAGTGCACATGTGTTACTGTGTACGTGATTTGAGTGTAAAATAATAAAATTGTGTTATTTATGAAATTTAGTAGTGCTCCTAAATTTTTTTCTGTGCTCCTAAATTTTTTCATTTAGGAGCACTTGTGCTCCTAGTGGAAAAGCTAAGCGTACAGCCCTGCAGCAGAACAGCAAGGGGCTGAGGGGAGACGGAGGTCAGGGGAGGATTGGTGGTGTAGCTGCAGGGCTTGCCAACCTATACCGACTGAGATGGAATCATTTTGCTGCACAGAATGGGATTCGGGGCTACCATTGATGGGGAGATATATCATCAGGAGGAAAACCGCTGTAGAGAGTGCATCACAAGGAGTAAAGACTTTGCAGCAATCACTAATCCTGGCGTGAATTAATTATTTTCCAAACACAATACAATGTGATGTCTAAAGCAAAACATATATACAGCCATACTAACAAAATGCAGTCAGCAACAAAACAATAGGCAGCAGTAAAACAAAAGCAGCCTTTGCGTAAATGAAAACAAAACTTTGTCTTTTTCCCAAAACAAATGCAAATGACAAACATATAAAACACACAGCACATCCACACAGATTGAACACGTTCACACAGCTGTCATCGAGGTTCTTACATTTACTTTCCACAGCACATCATGAGCGCTTTGATCATCAAAAGTAATGTTTACCTGCAGTGTCTCATATGGCGTCCGCTCTGTGCCCCTTATCACAGCCAAAGTGAGTGAAACCATAGGGTGACCTCATGCTAAGATGTGGCCCGTTTTCCTGCTTTGGTTTACAACCAAACTTCCTGTCTTCTCGGCAATGAACGCAACTTAGAGACCACGAAGAGAAGGTGTGTGTGTGTGTGTGTGTGTGTGTGTGTGTGTATGTAGACAGCCATGAGAAAATTACATTTGTGGCTTTTGAGACTTAAAATTCAGATTATTTGAACGTGTGTGCCTGCCAAAGAATGTGTGTATGTATGTATGTATGACAGGCGGGTTAAAACGAGAGACAGAGACAGAGGGAAAAAAGGTTACATAGAGGGAGGACTTATGAGTTATGACATATGGATTATACACAGATAAAGATAAAGAACAACGCAGAGAGAGAAGAGGGACCCACCATATGCTCAGATGACATAAGGGTTTGATTCCACACTCCAATGAATTATAACATTGTTTGGTTTCTCTACACAGTGAAATGATTTCCACACTGTTACCCGCTACTCCTCTTTGCAGGGATGGAGCCCTGTGGATATGTGTTCATGGGAGAGGCAGAGTGCTGACCCTGGAAAGGCTCATCCTGCTGTGAAGGCTATTGTGCACTCGAGAGTCTCCATATGGACTTTACTACTGACAAGATCTGACCAACATCAGTGCATGACTGTTATAGGATAAGACAGTGTGTGCCTGTGTCTGCATGTACGCACACATACAAGTCATACCTGTAATCATTATAGTGATGTAACAATACAGTCAGTACATGTTGCATAACACATGTTTTTGCTGTATGTGGACACAAAGCACACAGTGTTTTACATTGTGTAAGTGGAAGAATGTCAAGACAGAATATCTTCAAAAATGAAAACAGCAGTTATTACTGCAAGGAAGAGTTTATTTAGAGCAACAGTTAAGGTTTAAAGCGAGGATTAAGGCCAGTTTTAGGTCATGACTTACCCATAAAATACAGGCTTGGGTTGGTGCATCAGCCTCTCCTACATCTGCTATCTTTTTTCCCACTCTGCTCATAATTAGGGAAAGGCAGATATGTCAATTCTCATTCAGAGTATGCAAAAATTAAGCAGTATGGTGTCAAATTCACAACAAACTAATCAAGATAAGGTGGAGTAAGAGTCTGTCACATGAAGTCATACAAGGTACAAATCCAGTGAAATGCAATCCCATCAGCTCCTTTAACTTGTGCACTGTAATTCAGTCTTTTTTTTTTTTTTTTTTTGCCTCTTCTTACATTGTAGGCTGCTGCTTTATAATTGTCCCTGTTTCTAGGTGGTTCTGGTAATCCATGGTCTCTGGTTGTGGAACAATTTTAACTGTAGTTTTGGGGACAGTTGCTTCCATTGTTTTACAAATTAAATCCACCACCACAGAATTCGTTGATGTCATAGGTGACGTTGACAGGAGTGTCCTGGAACAGGCTCCAGACTTGGCTGAAGATTGGCTCCATCTCAAACACCACTGGGGGTGTGCACTGTACTTTGTTTTAATATCTTGACCTCAACAAGATGGCTGCATGGTTGCCCCCCTAAGCTGTTCACTGCAGCCACCTCAAACAGTGTTTAACAATGATCCAGAGTGGTTATTCCCCTTGTTGAGCACAGGGAGTTGGGATAGCAACCTCCATTCTATCATCTCTTGCCAGAGTCCTCTGCTCAAGAGTCACCTGATAGAATGGCACTGTCCAGGAATTAGCAAGTTTTGGTGAAACAAAGGTTATTACAGTTCCTGATATACTGTTGGCAACTGATGTGGGCACAGAAGTTGTCCAGTTTATTATCTAACGCCTGCACAATGGCTAGTAGAATGCTAATTCAGCAATAAGATCAACACAATCTGGATCACAGCTTTTGTTTGATTCCTCCATGCTTGCCACAGGGCCTACAGTATACGTATAGACGCAGAGATGGTCTTGCTTGTCCATGTGGTCAGGATCACAGCTGGTGCTCATCTTCCTCACCTTTTCCTTGATGTTTAGTGATGTTTACCTCACCATAACCAAGTGTTTTAGTACCGTAACTTAATTAACTTTAAGCTACCGTAACCGTAGCTTGCGTGTACAGATATTGTAGAAACCAGGAAAGGCACAGAAGGGATGAACATCTGCTAATCCAAACCAGAAGATGAGAGATACGTTTGGATGTAAAGAAGGGCAATTAACAGAAAGATGAAAGAAATGTATTTTCAAAGCTGTGATTGATGTGCATAGTTTTCATTTTGTGCAGACATTGTGCACACTGTAGTCCAAAGCCAGTGCAGCTTTGTATTTTCTCCAACTTTGTCCTTTAATTTATAAATACCTGCCAAGCTTTGTTCCCACAGCTAATCTATTGCAAGGCATCTAGTGTTTAAATTGGTGTGTGTGTGTGTGTGTGTGTGTGTGTCTGTGGATAATTGCATATGACACAGAAGCAGACAGTTTAAGTGTCTTTGAAGTCCCTGTCTAACCTGGCAGATCCCACAATGTGGTTCCCATCAGTACCAAGCGTGACTCTGCAGGGGGGCAGAGAGTGAGCGTGGTGGAAGCCATGGTAGCTACAGTAATTACAGCAGTGCACTGTCAGTCACAGGCTTCACTTCTGTGAAGTCAGAGGACACACAGACCAACATTATATTAATATATAGGTAATGCGAGAGAAGAGAGACTGGAGAGCAAAGCGTGTGGAATAAAGGGATTAAAAGAAGAAAGAAAAACCACACTTCCTGGAGGGTATGGAGAGCATACCCAGTGGCTGGAAATGATTAAGTGATTTAGAAATTTATAATAAGCACTGTTTTTTTTTACTCTGGGAAAACTCTGGGAGAAACAGGGTCAAACTATTAGCCTTAATCAACCATGATCCACTGGCATTGAGGGGTTTTAGTTTCATATGAGTAGCGGTCCGCCTAAATGAGCTGCCAGTGGACGGCCCTGCTCAAAACTGTATCACAGCACCACTGTGCATGTGGTCCAATAAAGAAAATGTATGTAGACAAATTTCACTATACAGACATGATTTTGCTGTCGCCTGAGGCAGTTGCTTTTGGAAATTCTGACCCCATTCTCAATCTTGTCCTCTAACAATGAAATACATTTTGTGGTGTAAGATCACCCAAAATACTGGAAAACATATGTCTCCTGATTATTATGAATGAATTAAAATGACATTCAGTAGCAGCATTTCTTCCTTATGTCAACCAATGTGGATTGTGGAGAAATGTTATATACTATTCTTGCTATTTAACATTTATAAGCAAACAAAACAATAAAAAAAGGTTTATAATACAATATTATGTGTATATATGATTCGTTGTGGAAACAGAGTGAGGTAATTATTAATTGAAGAACAAAATTAAAGATTATAGCTGCTGCGCAGCGATAGGTCGGGTCCAGGCATTTTTAGGCAATTCTGAGCAACCTCTGGAACTTAAGACGGTCATCTACCACTCTGAGTCACTCAGCAGTGGCTTCACAAATTGAGTATACCATTCATTGTTGTGTAGGAAATCAGCCATCCGTGCATGGAAAGACAGATTTGAAACCACTGTAAAAAATTCAGTTATGAAGACAAAAATCTGAAAATACACACATTGCATCTAGACAGCATGGAGATGTTGGTAATTTGTTTGTAACAATGAATGATTTGCTCCATAAGTGAAAAACTGATGTTTAAAATTGCCATTTTTACATTGACTCCAATGGTTCACATTAGAGCAAAATTCAAAATGCTGTCAAAAATTCAGTTTTTGAGATAAAATTCTGAAATTTGCCACACATCATCTACCATGACTCTAAAATTTTGTCATTTTTTTCATGAACATTAAAGATTTATTTAGCAAGAATTTGCATGTATATGTTTACAGGACAGTTTACAGTCAATGTGTCAATTGAGCAAAAGTTTTGGGCGGAGATCGGTTTAAGAAGTTTTACAGTTTTTGAAAAAAAAACAAAAAACAGTGATGAACTTCATAACTTTAACAGGTTTAAATGTACAAAAGTTTCTTCAGTATTGGGGCTACAGTTTGATTTAAGTTGTTAAGTTGTAGCACGTATAGTTGATTTGTTATGAATTTTCAAAGTTTTGAACTTTAGACACTTGCTGTAGCGCCACCATCAGGACTATTAGCTTGAGTTTACAGCTGAGGATATCTGGCATGAGACTGGACCTTTGTGCAAAGTTTGGTGAGTTTTCACCCATGGGAAGTATGATTTCCTTGAAAGAAGAAAGAAGAAGAATACCTAGGATTGCAATAGTGTCCTGGTAGCTTAGCTGCCCAGACCCTAAAAATACAAAGCCCTGCATCACACATTTGTTTGTGTTACCAGCCCTGCATATCAGTTTGTCAAAGCTGCAATGTTGCACATGCTCTTGCCATCAAGGCTCTGTTACCTGTTACCGAAATCCTGTAACCTGGAGTGTGCACCTTCCATAGAGTTCCTCGCTGGTTTGCTGCTTCTCATTTGGTGCTGGAGAGAGCACACCTATTGGTTGCTGTCAGTGTTCATGTCATTGAACTTATGATCATATTAAAGATGTTTGATTTTGTTGGAACTTCAAGATGGGAAAAAGACTAACGTCAGACAGTTTGGACTGAGTTTTATGACCACCTTACACCAAAGAGTAAGATTAAACTTAAAAACTGTTATTGCGTTAACACAAAGTACTAACTGTGCAGCAGGCTCTGACTTCTCCCACCACATGGATGCCTCAGATTTGGATATCACATGTCTTTCAGGGAATGCTGCAGTTGTCAAACTGTGTAAGTCCTTATCACCTGACAGGTTAATGTATTGTCAGCTCAACTCTAGCCCCACCACACTGTACGTGTCTACACGTGAGTCCGGTTAAAGTCATAAGCATCACCAACCTGATCAGCAGATTCTTTGTTTTGCCACTGTGATGCATGAAGTGGTTGTATGATATGAGAAATGTGAGAGAGAGTGTGAGTGGAAATTACATTTCAAACCCTGCCAGCACCTAAAATGACTTTGCAGAGTTTATGGGCATTTGTCTGAGTGACAAAGGAAACAGTGTAACTTTATGACTGTTAATGGAAAAAGGTGTCAGTGACGGACTCCCTCACTCTCTGTATGAAGTGGGATGCTGTTATTGTTTCCTTCATAACAGCTCTCTCCATGATGATTCACTCTCCTCTTTTACTTGCATTAAAACACATGTGCCTATGTATGTGCATGGCCGTGAGTATGTGAGTGTGTTGTTTTGAAAGCTGCAGAGACCCTGGTTGCATGTTGTGGGACCCTGGTTGACCTGTCTGACTGAGGGATTGTGAGGAAGGCTTAAATTCATCAAGAGCAGGAGGGGAAAAGTTGAGGAGAGGCCAGCACCTGATTCAGTCACTCTATCTGCCTTTGATTAGCACAAGGGCATTTGTGTGTGTTCATACAGATATGGATGTGGTTTGAGCAAGGAAGTCATGCTTTGAAACGTATTTTATTTATTGTTAAAATTACACTGCTATCAGCAATGGTTTGGTTTAATCATTGGGAGACATGAGAAGCTCCACATGTTGCTTGTGGCACATTTTGAAAGGTATCAGACTGAGATTTTAGCTTCTTTCCATATATTTTAGAGCCTTATAGACTGCAGATCATGTACACACACACACACACACACCTGGGTGCATGCCCAAAAGTACACACAAGGCTTAATGAGCAATAGATTGAACCTTGAACACAGTATTCTGTGTTGTTTCATCATTAGCTCTGTCTCAGTCTTTTTCAACACAAGGACATGAGACAATAATGTAATGTTTCTTTGTAGTGAATAACCTCATTTTCTGTGTACATCAGCCTTGAAGAATCATTTTAATGAAACACATATGCAGAATGAAATGATAACATATATATTGTATTTACAGTGCCATAAATTGTACAGCGCAGATCAGCAGTGAATAGATCAACTCTGTCACAACTGGCTGTTCAGCTCTTTATGGAGTTTGAGCAAAACAATGCAACGAGATGAAAAACATCTTGATAGATTTTAACGATGCAACGTGTGTGTGATTTGGAAACCCTGCAGTGGTGGAAAGCCCCAGAATATAATACTGTACACTTCAATGAGCTGACTTTTATTTAAATGACTGTGCTTCTACCTTATCAGGTTTTTCTTTGACCTCTTTGGACGATGTCTACATGGGCTCAGTGTTTGGAAATCACTGATTTGGACTTGATTAGGATTTTGGATTTGACTTTGTGTCTTGTTGCATTCAATAAACCTGGCATATTTTCCTACTTTGTTGTCAGAAGTCTTGTCCTTGATGCGCCCTCAGTGCGGAAACCCTTCCTGTGACCTTCTGCAGGTACCATGGGTGCTTTTTGTGGATCACTGAGTTGCAACATAGGATATATAGCATAAGTGATAATGACAGAGTGGAGCTACCACTCACCTCCAGTGACCTAGAAAAATAGAAACACAAGTAAATCCACGGGCATGTTAGTGACCCTGAGGTTGCATTTAGGCACAGTGGTGCTTTGAGCTAAAATGATTATATCAGCATGCTAACACACTGATAGCTATAAGCTATCAAGCTGATTCTAAGCAATTACAAATTTACCATGTTCACCATCTTAGTTTAGTGTGTTAGCATGCTAACTGCTAATTGCACTAAAGGCCCAGTCCCAAGACCCCTTGTCCCCAACACGTAGCCCTTACCCCTCCATTTTGCATGTTCACGTCAAGGAGTAGGGTGTCCTGATTCTTGTTGGAGTAAAGGAGTATGTTAGGGCTACATGGCCCCTTTCACACAGAGGTTTCTCAGAGGCACACTCTACTATATTTTTCTGTGTATTATGGTCCCTTTTTTTAATAACAAGCAGAACTAAAGAAATTGCTAGTATGCCAATGCGTCAGGAGCTAAAGTGCTAGCTAGCTAACGTGACATTTTTATTGCAGCAGAAGTCAAAGGTGATAAAGTTGTTACTACTTCTCTGACATCAGTACAGACTGGCAGGACAGGAGCACGGCTGGTTAACATTAGACTGCAGAACACCACTAGTTGCCTGGTAATGGAGTATTGTTCTTTTTTTTTTTTTTGATGACTTGTTTGATCAATTGATAGCGTGAAACTTGGTTGGGAATGAATGGCCAGCGTCCTTACAGCGGCAAAAGGCTGACCGTAGCCCACACAAAAAAAAAAAACACCACTGCAGAAGATGGCATTTTTGCAATGTCCGGCAACACTTGTTACGTCTGTTTAACTAAATGCCAGCATAGCGATGATGTATGTTCCATTTCACAGGGAATGTTTTCAACCACCATCCCTTGTAACTCTGTTCTGAGGGGCAAGGTGGCACCAAAAACGAGGGGTAGGGGAAAAAATATTAAATGAGATTGGATCAAAGTAAAGTTGCGGCTGATGGGAATGTCATTAGTCTTGCAGGTATTTGATCTAAAAATCAAAGTATTGGCCAATTAAAATTTAGATCAGATGGTGAGACTATGGAGAATGACAGGATCACAGATTCATCCTGAGGATGATCAGCACTGCAGTACTAATTTCAGAAAGGTTGTAATCTTGCAACAACAGTTTTAAAGGTAGGATATATTATGCAGGAATTGTCAGCTACTATTTGTCAACAGCATGGCCAGCAAAAGGGAAAGTGAAAGCCAACCCCAGCGTTGTCCACTTGGCGTTTCGTCTTGCTATTTTGCAATTTTTCAGTGCTGTGTCTGTGATTTTTGAAGCTTCCTCTTAGATGTTTGCTCTCTCTCTCTCTCTCTCTCTCTCTCTCTCTCTCTCCCTTTCAAACTTATCTGTCCTATCAATTAAAGGCAAAAAAAAAGCAAAGAAAATACACAGCTACACTGCTTCTTGTGGGTCCTAAGTGATAACTGAAAAGGATTACTTTTGTATGAGTCTATTGTTTTTTAATCAAAATCTTGTATAGTGTAACTTTAAAGAAGTGTGGATTCAAATTAATGATAATTTGGGAGGCTGTTTGAGGTGAGGTGCTTTTGAGTTGTACTTCATTCTGCTGTAAAGTTTGTGATATTATGTTATATATTATGTTATCAGTGAGGTTACACTAAAACAGACACTGAACATTCTAACCTTTATGAAGGAAAGCTTAATTGCAGGAGTGTTGTATCAGATTTAGCTAGGTGTACCTAAAAGTGTAAGTGAGTGTAAATAGTTGTACCCAATTTGATGGCACTTTATCCAACAATTGTTGAGACATTTTACTCAAACTGTCTACAAACTTTTGTGCCAGTTCTTTTCATGATTGTTGGTATTTCGATGGATAAGTAGAAAATTTTACCTGCTGGTGGCATTAGAGGAAACCTTGAAGGATCACCAAAGCCAGTACCTTTCATCCTAAGGTGACCATTTATAATACACTACATTTCATGGCAACCTATCCAACAGACAAGTGTAGGACCCATCAGCTGACAGGCCGACGTTCCCATTTCTAGAACCATGCCACTAGCATGGCTGAAAGAAAAAACAGTATTCATGCGTTAGGTTGTTGGGAAATTTTTCTCATGGTAAACATTGAATGATGCAACTGTGATCTCATGCTGATGTAATAATGTGGATTTCTAGACCACAGCCTTTACACTGTCCGCCCTGGAATATTGAATAGGTCCATTAGGCTTTCTCTTATCTAAGAAAGGGTCAGAAATACAGATAAATGTGGCTGTGTGATTTATGACAGGAGTAGCTGTTGAGTCTTCCCATCTGAGACACCAGTGACTCAGAGCTGTTGCATGAAAGCAGTTTTGTTTAATTGACCTAAAACCCTGAAATTTCTGTGTATATACTGTATGAGTCTGAGTCACTAAGTCCAATGAATGACTGTAATAAAGAAACAAGTAAAGCATGTTTGTGAAGAATACAGTTGTGAAAAAAGTCTTCTTTTTGCTCTCGTCCCCTCTGCCAATCTTATATTCTTTTTCTGGATACAGCTTTAGCAATACCCCCCAAGTGGTCCACTAAAACAATACCCTATTGTGTCAACAAGCCAAATGTACAGTATGGCAGGTTTCAGCCTTTTTATGACGGTGAAAGGCTGCCAAAAATGACTGGTAATTTGTCTTTGTGTGGTTTGGTGTGTTTACAATGTGCTGTGGATTGACAAAGTTCATAAGAAACTGCCCTATATACTTGGGAGATCACATTTAAAGTGTTAGAAAATGCAGTTTATTGGTCAAATATTTAGCTCGGTGACTATTACATTTACAAGTGTCAGGGAATTGCATTGTTCTATAGTTACAAATGATACTCTAATAATAATCTCTCCTGTAGATGAATGCAGCGTGAACTTCTCCACTACTCTCCTCTTGCCAAAAAAGCACACTCATGTAGTTATGAATCATTCACAGTGTCCGTTTTAAAGGGTAAATCAACACTGGTTCACAGATGGCAGAAATGCATCTGACCACACCTAGCTCAGTGTTGGGCTACAGGTGTTTCCCATCAAGTGTAAAAGGGAAAACACCTGCTGTGACATCACTGAGGTGTGACAAGAAATGCGCTTAAAAGTTTCAACTCACGGCAGATGATTCCTGTAGTATGTGATTAACTTTTCTTTTAAACTAGAACAGCAGTTTTGGCCAATAAGTCCATTCTCTAAAAATATTGTACAGCATTGGCTTGAAATATTTGATGTATAATGTCTAATCAGTGTGTTTAATTGATTGAATGAAAGGCATTGAGAATTTTTGTAATGGTGGTTGCAATAAAAGTAAAATACAGCTTTGTTTTCCCAGCAAAATGCCAATATTTGCAGAGCATTTAGTACATAATGAAAGTCACCAAATGAATATGTTTGCATTGTAAGTTTCTGCAAACCATGAGTATGTTAGATTTGCATGCTCCATGCATATCATATTAATGTTTCTAAAGTGACGCAATATATGAGCTGACTTATTCATTGGGAGTTGGAAGGGATGGTGGATGGCGTGTCATGTAGATGAGATGCCTGCCAAACTGTAGACCACTGTTTGAAACCAACAAAAAAAAACAGCAGTTGTCTTCTAGTGACTCTTCCCAGCATTTCCTCCAATGTTTGTGGCACAGAACCTGGTTGTTTTTGCACATTGCGGTGTTTCCCAGCAGTGTTTGAGCCATCAAATATGGGTATTTACACCAAAACATGATGTTTTCCTAACCATAATCAAATTGTTTTTGTGCCTAACCCTAAACACACCATTACCACAGCGTTGTTGAGAAGTTTAAATGTATGTGCCACAAAATAACGTACAAATGTAACGTATCTGTGGTTTGCAGAAACATTCAATTTGAACATTCTTTTCTGGCAATTGGGTTACCATTGTAGTTCTCTTATCCCTCTTCTTGTAGACATCTCTTGGTGGTTGAATCATTGTGTTTTTGGCAAGATTTCCCTCCTCTTGAAACCTCACCAACTAACAGCTTGAGTCACAGGAACTATTCTGACAAGCTTGAACAACCCAGGTTCAACAAAAGATAGTGTCACGTGTCAAGGGCCCATCTGAGAGATAACCAAGGCCAACTGAAGTTCATTGTACTGTAGGGTAACACAATTCTCAGACTCTTACACATCTCAGAAGTAATGTCAGACATGGGTCTGCTGCTGAATGAAATCTGGATGTGTTATTATCTATTCTGGCAAAACAAACAACTATTCTGCTGTTGATCATAACTTCCTGACCTCTGACCCCTAACACTGCGTCAGTGGTGCGATAAGGGGTCCAGTTTAACAGCCATGAAAGTACAACAGGCTCATGAGAGAAAAAAGCCATACACAGCCTGCAAATTTATAAGGAGCTCATGCACTCAATTTAATTTTATAGATTAATCACACTAAATAAAAAGGGAAGCTGTCGATACAGGGAAGAAAACCGATTGAAGAAGAAGCCTTGAGGCAACAAAAAAAAATAAATTGTGAAAAAATGTGGTGCAAATAGACTGAGTTAAACATTCGGATTGTGTGCATTTGCCAGACCAACTACATGCTATTTCACAGTGAATGAGTATTACAATAAGCATTTCTCCTTTATGGCACCACAGGGGAAAAAATAAAGTGTAATTTCATGCAATCTCATGTCAAAGCTATGGTAATGACATCATCATCACCTTGTTTGAAAATTTGTGTGTGAAAATTAGCTTAGGAATAAAGACATATTGTCACTCTTTTTTGTCAAGTAGTTACAGAGTAAACAGAAGAATTGGAAATAAAAAGGATAATCTGTGGCGAAGATTGATAGGTGCTGTTAAGTTTATTACAGCCCGGAAAAGAGAAAAGGGGCATGAGGTTCATTAAGTGATGTTCTGTCAAAAAGCAAAACCAGCAAATCCATTTGCAGCAGGGGCATCAAAACTTGGGCAGTAGTACAGTGTGGTTTGTTGTTTTAAGGATTGGCATCCTTTGTTTTGTCGCTCTGGTCTCCATCAGAGAAGCCCAGAGCTGGGTTGGATGCACATATGGAACTGCTACGTTCTCCCTGTGTGTTTATGTTGCTCAACATCTGTTGAAAGTAACAACACTGACCACAAAACTCTGTGCCAAAACATTGGTTCAATATTAGCATATGGGGGGATTCAAAAGCACACTGAGTGAAAGCTGTTACAGGAGATAAAAGCATGAAACAATGTCACTTCTCAATAGCTTTTTAAGATACTTGGTTTTATTGAATTCATAGAAGGTCTAGAGATGGTTATAAAAGCAATGGATGGGTTTGAAACTAAACATTATTTCAAAAATGACCTGCTGAGCAACCACATGTCCATACTGTCCTATACCTCCATATGTTACCCTGCTATGTAAAAGAAAGCAACTGCCCAAAGCGTTTTGTTTTACTTATGCACTGTAGAACTACATTATACACACAAAAACACTGTATGTCTTTCTTTTTATTGTCAGTGTTGAACTCCTCCAGCCTCACAGGGGATTTCTTCAAAAAATCAGACTGTGTTCAAGTCTGGACACACATTAGAGACACGAGCAGCATGCTGCAGAGGTCTCTGTATCACTGATGGAGGCTGGACAACTTCCACCGTGCTGCCAGTGTGTAAACGAAGCATTACTGTGAGCAGCTCTGGTGCACATTAGCGATAGTGCTGCAGTTGACTCAAGGACACAGACAGCGAAGGAAAGCGCAAAGGGAGAAAAGGGGCTTTCCATTGCCCTAGTTTCCATGACCCAGTGTGTGTGTGTGTGTGTGTGTGTGTGTGTGTGTGTGTGTGTGTGTGTGTGTGTGTGTGTGTGTGTGTGCGTGCGTGCGTGCGTGCGTGCGCGCGCGTGATGGAGAGTATGATCAGCTCTTTGACGAGAACTGCAGCTTTAACTGGCTCACATTCAAAAGACAAGTAAGAGAGAAAATGTGATAAACAGGACAATAAGATACACAAAGAAAAAGAAAAGACAGAAAAACTGTGAAATCGTGTGTGTGTGTGTCTGTGTCTGTGTTTGTGTCTGTGTGAATGGGTGTGTGTTTGCACTCTCACAGGTGGGCCAAATGCACATCATTCTTGTGAAGTTACTTTGCAACCACAAACACTCCTGTTACTTCCAGCACTTTAGTTGCAGTAAAACTCATCAGGCATCAAAGAGCATTCCCATAACTGTATTAACGCAGTAACAGTGACTGATGCTGGTGAGGAAGACAGGCTGCCGGAGACAAGAGAGCCGGGACTAAATATTTGTGGTAAATTTTAACAGTATTAAATTCCAAGGGGTCCACTAAGAACCTTCTGCTCAATTATTGAAGCCAAACGAGTGTGAATCACCAGTGCTGTTCCACACTTAGTATACTGTACTGTGAGTTATGATATCCCTCTGGTATAATTTAAACAACAGTAAGAGTATACAGCCACACTAGCAGCTCTGTGAGGCACAGCAGTGCTTTGAGCTAAACGCTAATGCCATAATGGTAGCATGCTCACAGTGACAATGCTAACAACCTGATGTTTAGCAGGTATACTGTTAAACATGTTCACCTTAGTTTGGCAAAACTATAAGCTAAAGAGTTGTTTATTAAATTAATCTTATCCTAAGATCAAACCTACAGGAGACCCTACACCCCACTGTAATGTCAGACAGACAGTTTTTTTCTTTTTCTTTTTCTGTGATCATCAATTAACAACAATACACTTGGATTTTTCCTCCTTGTTGTTGCTGGTACAGCTGCAACTGCGACTTCCCTGAAGATTTCAAATCACTTTTACCCAGCTGCTGATAAATTCTTAAACTGACCATCATTAAACAAAAAAGTATGAAGGCTGCTAACCGTGTTTTATATATGGTCACAAACCAATATGGGCTACGCAGCAACTGATAATCTGCCTTGTAAGCCCATCTTGGCAGGGCACGTAACGTTATTGATTCAAGATACTACATTGATATCAGAATACGTTATGCTCACCTAAGCATGCACTGCTACTTCCTGCAAAACCAGGCCCATGCAGGTGAAACTGTGTTTTTAGGGGGCCCGAGGCTGATGGACATGTCATTTGGTTTGCAGGTGTATACCAAAGAATTGGACAAATTAAAATGTAGACGTGATGATTGTGTTAGAGGAAAAGTCAGTAGATAATGAATGTCTGTACTAAATATCATGACAACAATTGATTAGATGTTTCATTCAAAGCCATAAATGTCAACCTTTTAATAGTGCTACACTTGAAGTCAGAGGATCACCAAAGTCATGAGGATTCATCTTCTGGGAACCTTGAATCCACTCAGTAGTTGTCAAAATTAGCTGTTTTTTTGTTTTTTTTTCACTCTTGTAGAAAGGGTTTTTTTTAGCCGTTATTTTTTTTTTTCTTTTTTAACTATTTTTTTATCAAGTAAGAAATAGATTTCTATGGAAATAAGTCATTCTGTGCTACACAATGTCATGTAACCTCAAGTGCCCCCCTTGGCTGTGCCCAAATTACCTCTCATCTCAGGGCTGTTCCCAAGGGCTTGATTACACCACTGCTATAATCATATGAAATTATTCAGAACCCTATTTTCAGCTTTTTGTTTGAGCAGTCCTAAAACAACAGATTATACATGCAGTTGCAGCAGTTTTGCAAGCAGTAAATGTTTTGATGCAACACATAGGCTGAATCTTATACATGCCAGACAACTTTCTTTTAGTGTCAAATCAGGTAACTATCTTTCTGGAACATACTGAAACCAATCAGACAACCCACATCAAGCTCTGATTAAGTAGTATGGATTCACGGATGATCAGGGGTACTTTGGGAGCTGCTGCTATGGGAGAAAATAGGGTTACTTTTCCACTCTCTCTCTCTGCCCATTACAGGCCAACAAGCCATTTCCACATTAGACATACTGTAACTGTGGGATACAAAATAAAATACAATTTAAGAAGGCAAATGTTCACTGATTACAGTTCAATCTGCAATCTTTGCAACAAATGAAGTTAACATAAGATTCTACATTGTTGCCCAGCCATTTACTACGAATCACAAGCTGATCCAACATAGACTGCGTTCCAGTAAACTGTCACTTCTAAGAAGCAGTTTGCTGCTGGCCTGTAGCCCGCTGCTCTACACAAAACACTTGCTCCACATTCATCATGTGAACCTGCTCTACATTGCAGTGGGTGTATTTTGTTTTTTAGTACATCTTAGGATGTAGAAATGTAGTGAGTAGAGCTTGTAAACATGAGGAATAAACAAGAAGGTGCTCCTAACCTCATCAGAAAACAGCCTGTTTGGAGCTGATTTACAGTCGGCTTCCTGAAGGCTGTCAACAAAGACGCCATTTACTCCAGTTCACTCCTGGTTTCTGTAATTAAGGGTCAAGACCCCCAAAATTGTGGTTCCCTACTTGACAAGAGTCACAAGTCATTTTCAGGAGAAAATGAATCTCATTCATGAACTGAGGAAAACCTGAACAGGGAATGTTTTGAAGCTTGGATTCAGGTTAACTGCAGACAAAAAGTAAAATTAGCAACAAGGCTTTACCCGGTTAGGGAAAAAACTCATTTTGCAATTTTCTTGTGACCATGCAGCTGCGATTAGAGGAATTCCCTCTTTGGGATTAGATCAAGTCATGTTGGCTACCAGACTGCTTATGGTTGCCATCCATTCATTTGAAAAACTGGCATGACTAAGAGTATACAGTCACTGTAAGCATAGCACTGCTTACTGCTAAATGCTAACATGCTTACAAAGACGACTATTTAGCAGTGTTTACCTTAAGCATCTTAGTTTAGCCTGCTAGCATGCTAACATTTGCTAATTAGCACTATGGCCAGCTACGTTCCACATTTTGTATACTGTACTGCAGCTCTGTGAGGCACATCAGTGCTTTGGAATAAATGCTATGCCATCAGTACAAAATTATCACAATGAGAATGCTGACTAGCTGATGTTAGCAGGTGTAAAGTTAACCATGTTCATCTTAAGCTGGATTTATACTCATACCTCAGCTCTATGCAGAGCCTACACAGAGCCTATTCGTGTGTCCTACGCTGTTGTGAGCATTTATACTTGTGCGGTGGTGTGTCTGTGTCACTCTGCAGTTACACCTCCAAAACACTAGTCGTTGACGGGGTTTCTGTGAAGTGCTGTTAAGTTGATTCAAAACACACCAAAAACACACATTAAACAGACAATTTCAAACCCAAGTACACACATCAGCTTTACTATAACTCGCAGCATTCACAGACAAAGCATTTGTCATTTGCTGGACACATTTTCCCCCAAAATACAATATGCTAGTGTTTTTAGCACAAGCCTACAGCATCTTACACTGTATAAATTAGCAGAGCAGCTAGTGGACTTTTACTCTACTCATATGAAGCCAGGGACAACAACAACATTTAAAAAAGGTAATGTTACAAAATTCAACTCCATTACAACTCACAAGGTTCACTGACACAACAACTGTCTTATACTGAACACGTTTTCCAAGCAAATACAACATGCTGACATAATAGGCACAAGCCTATGGCCTTTTACATTGTATAAATTAGCTACTAGCGGAGATTTCCTCTACTCATATGAGGCTATGAGAAATCACACACAGGGCTTAAAATTCTATTTTAGTGGAGGCTTTATTGTCTTCACAATTTATTGTTTCTCATCTGTGGAACAAAAAAGGATATAAAAGCTTCATTTCCACTGAGGGAAATGGTTTCAGCTCACAAAAATAGACAGGCCTGTGTTGTTGCGATGTGTAGTTACATTTCTGGGTACGGCATATAGTACAGCATTAGGCACAGGGTACCGGGTATGGCTAAGGGTACGGTGAAGGCTTTACGTCAACACAAAGCCTATGCCATGGGTACGGTGTTGATTTGATGCAGAAGTGTAAATCCTGCTTTAGTTAGGCAAGTTAGCATGCTAAAATTTGCTTATTAGCACAATTCAACTGAAGCTGATGGGAATGTCATTAGTTTTGCAGGTATTTGGTCATAAATGAACATATTAGACAAACTGAAATGAATGTATCTGTTAATGGCAGTCAATCCAATAGTTGTGGGGACTTTTCACTACAATA
This sequence comes from Epinephelus cyanopodus, assembly GCA_026686955.1. Classification (NCBI taxonomy): domain Eukaryota; kingdom Metazoa; phylum Chordata; class Actinopteri; order Perciformes; family Serranidae; genus Epinephelus; species Epinephelus cyanopodus. The sequence continues at coordinate 14,982,737 of CM048919.1, forward strand.
CAAAAAAGTTATCCTCATGTTGTAACCGAAATGGTCGACCAACGGACGAGCGACCATCAGACTGAGATTTCCATCCATAAAGCCTTGCTGCTAGCATGACTAAAAGTGTGTGACATTTGTCAAAAGCAGAGCTGGCTTTCCCCACTAATGTCATCAAGATAATATCACATCTACATTTTTTCGCGGTTCCCCATAAAAATACGTAAATTGCTTTTTTGTGCTCTCCTTCATAAGGGTGTTATCAAGTGTTGATTTGTTTATAACAAATGTGTCATCTATACATTATTTGAATCATATGTATGGTTATTCCCACATGTCGCATTACACGCAACACACTATGTTTATCGACCTAAATAACACACATGGGTGTGTTAAAAATGACAGCACACACAGGTACCAGGCTGTGGTGGTGCTGTTTGACATCAGTTTATCTCTTAGATCAGTCCCACAGTGCAGTGCTCACTCAGCACTTTGTAACTAAACCCAGATGTTGGCCGGATGCTATGCACTGTGAGAGTGACATCACACCAAAGAGTTGTCATATTTACACACCTGGTCCACCACTACTACACTGATTAGATTAGAGCCTCCTCATTAGTGTGAGTCCTTCCTGCACCTACAGTCACACACTACACAAACTGCATCATGAATTTTGTATAGACTGTGATTCATTAGTGTAATGCTCTATTAAACTAATACATGACAGGCACCCGACTTCCTTTAAGAGCCTTACAACAGGATAACATGTCTGAGGCAATGTCCAAATTTGCTGCTGATGGAAGACGGTTAGTATTTACACAACCTCAAGAGGTCACCTCTTACAAAAACATAAACATAGATCGTTTAACACTTGTGAATAAATGAGCAATGTTGTTGTTATTCTGGTATGGCAGAGTTTGGGAACTCAGCCTTTTTTTTGCAAGTTACAATTTCTGCAAAGTGAAATGCTGAACTCGATTGTTTGCCACGATAGATTTGCACTGATTACAGTGTACTGATTACACTTTCACTGACAGGGGCAGTGACTCTGGATAGGATTTAATTTCTTTGGATGTCCATCTGTCCATTACCTATAGAATATATATGATTGAATACAGCATGTGATCTGACTTACCCTTACAATCTTGCATTTCAAGTCTGAGTATGCTACATTTGCTAACTCACGTGTCACTGGGGGACATGTGACACAATAGTACTCCAGTTTTGACAAAAACCTCAGACATCATGATTTTCACCACTGAATTCCAGCATCTAAAATGGCATAAAATGACCCAAGAAGAAACTGCATTACGGTGCAGTTTACAACAATTTTGCATAGTGGCCCACATTAAGACTCTGTCATTGAATGAGACAGCACTGTTGTATAAAATTACCAAATGTGGTATTAATCTGTTAAATTTTCAGTTTTGATTTTTTTTTTTGAGACACACTAGCGCAAATATTAATATGGCAAAATTCATCATTCTCATTCAGTCGCAGCAAATGAGGTGGTTATGCTCTTGTGTGACATCCTAGGGAGACGCCAACTCTCTCTGTTTATCAAGCAACCGTCTCCATAGTGATAAAGGGAATAGTGTCCAAATCCAGAGCTGATGTTGCAATATTTAATCCTCTGATTGAATTACCAGGGAGGAGCAGAGAGAGAGGGAGAGAGAGGAGGAGGAGTAAAGTTACTCCAATTCTATAAACACTCACTCTGGTGAGGCTGTATCTACAGTGTGAAGGGTCCAGTCGTCACTAAGGAGGGTGTGCCATCATCAGTACTACTGACAAGTTCATGTTTACTGTCACCGTAAAAGGCCTTTTATTGCTACAACGCCCCTGCCTTGTCTTATCCTCCTGGGAGTTTTTCTCAGAACACTCTGAAATGATTGGAAATGGTAAGGTGTATATTCTGTAAAATCTTGTACTGAGTTTTAAAGCTGCAGTAATCAATAGTTTTATATTAACAGCAACGAAGGACTGTGTCTAATGTGAAAAGTGTCGGCTGCTGTGACAAACCTACCCATTATAATCACCCTCCTCTGCATTTCCTTGCAACCCTATCCATTCAGATGGGATAAACATTACACGGGGAATAGACATAGATATTCAGCAGGACAAAGCCTCCCCAGTGGGTCGCACAGGAAAAGATGTGCGTGAGAAAATTTGAGTCACAAATCATACTCTTTCATGGTGTCATAACTGAGTAATATCGTAACACTAAGACATGATACACATATTGATATCATTCACTGTGATTTACACTTCCCAAGGATATCATCATCTTCATCCATCACGAATAAATGTTCACTAATCCACTTAGAAATCAGAAAAAAAGAAGTTTTAGAACTTTCCTGGGAATCATCAGGTTTTTTAAGTCTTCTTCAGTATCAAAGTAATCCAGTGATAGTTGTCTGTACATCTGTGGGTGCATTGAAAACAGAAACTGCTAATAGCTCATTCAGCATACTTTGGTGCCAGTTTGCAAAACTGGAAAATCTGGGGCTCAAAACAGAATACCACCTGTAGCTGACATTACATAAGCCCATTTGATGAGATTTTACGGTTCTAGCTCTCCTGATGGCTCTAATTTTTTTATGCCTCCCCGCCAATGATAGCCGTGGCCTTGAGTTTCCGTGTGAACACACACCTCTGTCTGTCCATCCATCCCATTCTTGTAAACACAATGTCTCATGAACACCTTGAGGGAATTTCTTCAAATTTTGCACAAACATCCACATGGACTCACAAATGAGTCAAAGATAAAGGTCACTGTGACCTCACAAAACATGTTTTTGGCTATAACTTGAGAAATTATATGCTAATTATGACAAAATTTCACTCTAATGTCTAATAAGATGAAATGATTAAGTGATGGCATTTTATATCCACGAGGTGAAAGGTCAACTTCACTGTGACATCATAGTGTTCCTCAAAAACACTTAAATCAGTGTCATATCTTAGGGACAGAAGGGGAGACATTTGGTCATATACTGAATTGGTGACATTAATCTTGGGTGTCCACCTTGAAAATGTGCTGATTGTATAGATCTTCTGAGCTGCTGGGAGGAAGATGTGTGTGTGAAGCATCTATATTTTCATAGACATAGATGTTAACTGTGAGTGCAACTTGACTGGTTTGTGGAGGCATATAACCACAAAGCTGTAGTTCTAGTCTGTTGTCATATTGGTTCCCAAGTAGGGCTATGTGTTGGTTTTATTGTTTCTCAGCACATTTATCAAAATACCTTCCTAAAGATTATCAGATTATGTTCCTAAAGATTATCAGATTATCTGTTTTCAGATTGTCTTCACGTCCCCACATTGCCATAACATCTATTAGCTAATGCCACTTTTACTTAACGTATTATATTGGTTATTTCAGGTATTGACTTTTGTACAACTGAGTTTAACATAATTATTCTTTATAAGTATTGATTGTGGCCACAGACATGATTATGAGGATTAAATGCAACACTATGCAAAATCTGTAAACAAAACATAAATGTTATGAAGCAGATTAAATGAAGTGAGTAGTTGTAATTGAAGTAATTTGAGCAACTGTGCTGCAGATTCATAAATATGATGTTATGAAAATGTTGGCAGGAAATAGATAACTACTTGTAAGTAACAATGTGAGAACCTTTGCCTTATTTGGCCGAGTCACAGGATAGCAAGTCCTTTAATTCTGTTATTGTAGCCATTAAATTCTCTCTTTCATACGCATACATATTTTTCCCACCCCCTCATTACCCCCCCCCTGCTCTCGTTCGCTCCCTCATTTGCCCCACACTCGTCCACCCCGCCCCCCTCTCTGAGTGGGTTGTATACACAGTGTGGTTACAGTCTCCCCAGCCCATTAAACTATATGGAAGCAGTGTGAGTCTCTGTATTGTTGGTAGTGAAGTCCAGTCCTCTTAGGGCCTTGTAGTGTGTTATTGCACAAATTCATCACCATTAGGCAATCATGGCACAGCACTCCAGTGTGGTTTAAATACACACTGACAGAAGCTGCCAAGAAGAGAAAGTGTGTTATGTCTATGTAAAGTTATGTATAAGGAATTCATTTAGGGCACCAAAATGATTCATTATTTCCTATATCCTAACATAATAATGGCACATATTCTGCTTTTACAAATGACAAAAAAAGACTGTATGATGCATGCCTGCATATATTTAACACAGCCTTACTACCATTTTGTGGAGATGACACAATAAAAAATCTGCTTACACGGGCATTGACCAAAAGCAGGCTCTCCAGAGCGGGTAATGCAAATTTGATTTAACAACCAGTTGACAGATTGTGGCTGCAATAAAAATGACCATAAGAGAGACTTTTTGTCTCTATTCCATGAAATGAAGAAATGCTTGGCTGGTAGAAACTGTAGGAGTAATCTGCAGCAGAGTGCCAGTGCATATTCAGCGCCATAGAAGCTCACACAAATGTGCGAACATGGATTAGATGACATGGAAAACAATTAGAAATTCAAATTTAACAAGCTAACTGGGAGACAGAAATGACACATACTAGAAGAGATGACTTACTTCCGCTGCACAGCAATAGTTTGATATTTTGGGAAATATGGTTTATATTGCTTTCATTTTACTGTTTCTTGCCAAGAGTTAAATGAGGAAATTAATACATGTTTTTATGCTAAATATGAGGCTAGGACTAGAACATGCTTAGCTTAGCTTTAGCAAAAGGATTTGGGGCAATAGCAGGTGGAAACTAGACCATAACTCCCCCTAAAACCACCAACTGTCATTTTTGCATTTTGTTTTAAGATTGTAAATTAAACAAAGAGCACTAGACTCTTAGATAGTGAGCTTTGGAGGCGATGGTAGGTAGGTTTTACCTTTGGACAGAGCCAGGCGAGCTGTTCATTCCTGCTTCCAGCCATTATGCAAAGCTAATGTAACATCCCCTGGCTTTAGTTTGATATTTGATGTATGGATATGACATTGGTATCAATCTTCTTGTCTATGCAATCTCTCTCAAAGAAAGCATTAGCTGTTTAATAAATAGCCTAAGGTATAAGATAAATAAGAAGACTGCTAGCACTTAAACTGGTATTGTTCTCTTATAACAGTACTAAAAAGAAATTGAGCTATAACATTAAATGTTTCCAAGAAGCCAAATAATACCACACTGTCTTAATACCCTGTCTGTAATCCCTCACATTACCCCTCCCATCATCTCTGCCCTGGCTCTCACTCTCTCATGGCTGCATGTAGAGCACCAGGCTCCCATCCAGATCTATTTAATGGTCCATAATGCCGCACCACACAGACATGCACACACATAAACATAAACACTAAGAGCACGAAAGAAAAAGAGAAAGTTTTCATGCATTCTGCCAAGTAGGTTGTTTATATGTTGCAAATGCACCCACTTACCTCTGTGTTAAAACCATTCCAGCTGACATTATCTCTGTTGTTTGTCTTTGCAGCAAGTTCATAGAGCCACAGTTGCATGTAAATTTGTTGTTACAATACTTTTATTGTTATTATATGAATATAATGTTAGGTTGACACAATGGCATATTTGTTTATCCCCCCTTCTGCTATGTAATTTAGGATTGCAGAAGAAGTGAGGGTTCATGTGACTATATTGTTTCAGGGCTCTTGCACCATTTTAAAAGTCAAGTTCAATAGTTTTTAAGACCTCAATTAAGACTCAAAAAATGTCAAAACAATTTCTTTGATAGAAAAGAGGGGCAACTTAATGAGCCCGTTTTCCTTCATGTGTTAAGCACTGAGAATACTGTAAGATCAAACTTTTCCATTCTCACAATAACAAGTCAGAGAACGGGTCAAGGATGACAGTAAGTTTACAGGGATAATATGCAGGAATTGTGGGTATCTGTTTGTAAACACATGCTTCAAACTTGGCAGCTCCTCCCTATAGCTGATTGGATGTACACTGCAAGGTATTGGGTTATCGTAGGAAGTAAAGTAAAAGCCAGTCAAAGAGTCACTCTCATTCTGGAACAGGCTTTGTCCATTTGATGTTTCACCTCACTATATTTGCGTGTGTTCGGTGTCTGTGATTTCTTGGATTTGTGCTGCTTAAAGGGGAACTTCGGTATTTTTCAACCTGGGCACTGTTTCACCATGTGTATGTGTGTGTACGATTCATAGGTACAACTCGTTTTAAAATTGGTTCAGTATTGAGGGAGGCGGATGCGGCCAGCAGCCGCGAAACGAGTTATAACGGCAGATGTGGGGGCAAATGCGTTCCGTATAAATTTGCGCATTAAAAGTGTTTTTTTTCGCCACAGTCCGGCTCATATGTCCAGCGTAATCTCTGTCAACAGCATGCAAATCGTCCGTCTTGCCTTCACTTCCTCTGGGCTGTGTAGCGACATGTCACGTGACCTGTTGCCGGAGGTAAACAGACGAGCCATGCTCAGAGCCGGTCAGAGCGCAGTTGGTTGTCCCGGAGTACAGTTGAGAGTTTTGCTGCATCAACTGAAAACAATGTTTCGTGTTTGTGCTTATCCGACTTGCAAGAACAGGATGTCGCGCAACACCCCGCACAGCTTTTCCCGAGATGACTACTGCCAGCCCAAGAGGAGAAGACATCCAAGTCATCTCGGGAAAAGTGTGCACTGCAGACGCGATGGTCTGCAAGGCGCAGCGTCTGGACAGGAGTGTTAGCATCCATTTGTAGCACAATTAGCCACAGCTTCAGCATCTCGCCGTCCGACAAAGGCAGCCTATGAAAGCTGTGCGGGGTGTTGCGCGACATCCTGTTCTTGCAAGTCGGATAAGCACAAACACGAAACATTGTTTTCAGTTGATGCAGCAAAACTCTCAACTGTACTCCGGGACAACCAACTGCGCTCTGACCGGCTCTGAGCATGGCTCGTCTGTTTACCTCCGGCAACAGGAAAAAGCGAAAAAAAACACTTTTAATGCGCAAATTTATACGGAACGCATTTGCCCCCACATCTGCCGTTATAACTCGTTTCGCGGCTGCCGGCCGCATCCGCCTCCCTCAATACTGAACCAATTTTAAAACGAGTTGTACCTATGAATCGTACATACACATACACATGGTGAAACAGGGCCCAGGTTGAAAAATACCGAAGTTCCCCTTTAAGGTCTGGCAAATGGTTGCTACCTTTTTATGAAGTCCCAAACTCACCTACATGTTGTATTGGCTAGTGGCTTCATACCACTGCCCAAACTTTGCAGCCCAGAAATGTCCCAAACACAGCAAAATGAGAAGATAAAAAGAAAATTCAGGCAGCAGGCAGGGTCTCTGCAGATAAATACATCGCCACACACTTCTGATAGGTCATGTGATATTTGAAAGATATTACTGGAGAGACCAGTTCCCTCCAAGGACCCACTCAAGTACATTGAGGTCAACAGAGGCTCCTTACAGGAAGAGGCCAAGGTGCGATACTGGAGGAACCTTGTGATTGTGTGAGTGTTAAAGTATTTTACAGGAATTTGTAACTTAACATATAGTCATTGCCATTTAGGTCAAGTTTAGGCCGTATTGGTAGGATTTCAGGTGGCCTGAGCACTTACATGTTTTTGCAACTTTTTTCTCAGCGTTGTTTTGACCATTGTTTCTACTGATTATATTCACCAGATTAATTGCTAAGATTGGGACACATGACAATTTCAAAAAATAAGTCCTGTTGTGCAAGAAACAAGCAGCGTAGGCCCCAGCTCAGCCAGGTTATTACCCACACTACTGTAAAAAGTATTTTAGTGCCTTTGGGGTTGAAAGATGTTTTTAGAAACTTTGTAAATTGCATTTGTAGTGAGCTTTCAATCACAGCAGCGAACCCAGAGTCACAACCATGAAAAGATGTCAGACCTTCTCTCTGGTCCCACATCACTCTGTTTTTGTCAGATCATACTGAAGCCCCTTGTTGATGCAGCACTGGATCTTCAGGGTCAGCTCATTTTCACTGTGACATTAAGGTGGAGAAAATCCTGATTGGGACATTTGCATAGGATTAAGGCTATAAAACTGAAGAACATCACATTCTACGAAATTTAAAATATATATAATAATACAAACTCAAACTTGTGCATTATGAGCGTTTCAATTAATTCCACCATGGCTATATTGAAACATCATCATTTGTAGGTATAAAAAGCTCATGCTAAGGTAACGAAAACACATTGACTAGGACTACTAGGGCTAGGGCTGCCACTTAATAGTCAACCAGACCTTAGTGACTAGAAAGGTCATGAGTCGGCAAGATTTCACAGATTTCGCAGAAAAATAACATTAAAATAAAAGGTGAAACTCTACTAGGAGCTGTGCTTTGTCAAAATAAATCAAAACCTATGACTGAACCATGTGGAAATTTAATTTAAAAGGGCTGACACAGGAAGTGGCCACACTAAGCAGTAAGCCAGGAGTCACATTAATTTACAGAGCTGGTACCTGCGGTTATACACAGGCTAGTTAATAACATGTCGGTTTGGAAATCCAAAGTGTGGGATCATTTTGAGGAGATGAAGGACGAACCCAAGGTGATATGTAAACTCTGCAGGCACACATTCCCTATCATTCGTCGACTCCAAACATGACGCATCATCTGAAACATGTAAGTTGCTACATGCCCATTAGCCACTTAGCACGCCTGTTTATTACGCTGTTGGCAAAGCAGCTTTGCTGCCAGCATAATAAACAGGTGGCTCGCTCAGTGAGTGACATGCACAATATATGTATAATTTAATAATTGAATTGGTGACTAGTCAACTAATGGCCCTAAATGACAACTATTAGTTGAATAGGAAAATTCTTAGTCGGGGCGGCCCTTCTAGCAGCACGTCATTTCTGCCAATATCAAAAGATGCCAGCCCACACCTACTCTTGGGCTCTGTGTCACACTCTCACGCTGCCAAAACAAATCACAGTAAATGCAAAGAAGTCTTAAAGCCACTCCTTCATGAAAATATGCAGTTAGCGTGAAATAGGTTAAATAAGCTTTCTCTGCACACAGGCCAAACCCTGAAAATTAGGCTTTTTCCAAATTTTATGAGGCACACACACACCTTATTAAAAATCACTAAACACATTTCATATATGCTGAGTTTCGCCTCGTTCACAGAGTGCATCACAGGTGAGTTTAATGAGGCTCACTAATAATGTCTCCTCATGCCACAATATGTAGTCTTGGTTTTGCCAAAGTTAACAGGTCCACTGAAGTCCTGTTTGTTGATTACAGCTGTTTGTAGGATTCTTTTGTCTGAGTTTATTCAATACCTGCAGCCATCATACAGCAGTAGGATCAATATGAGTATCTCCAAAGTGCTGTGCGTTTACTTTGCACTACAGTGGCAAAAAGATGTAACAATGAAAGCACATTTTACTGTACCACAAATTACTGTAGCAAGATTGAAAAGGTCAGGCCATCCGAATTCCAACTAAAATTACTATTTTCTCAATAGCCTCTTGTATCTTTCATCTAGACAGTTTTTGTCCAGGTTTTGGAGGTTTGTAGATGATTGGAATTGAAGCTCACAGTATTTTAGAAAAGCATTTATAATTCAACTTCTTTTCAGAATCAGCACCCAATACAATGTAGCTGGTAGATACTCCACAGAATTCTCTATAGAAGAAACGGTCTGAATAAAACTGAGGTCAGTTGAAAATTGCATCTCAATTGTGTTGGGAGAAATCTCTAAGACACCCACCCACCAACACCACCACCCCCGCCAAAAACACAATCTCTCTCCAGCTAGTAGTTGAAAGACCCTCACTCTCTCTATCACTCAAGCTCATAAACACAGATGCGCGCACACGCACTCTCTCACACACACAGTGCTCTCTGTCTCCATCTGTGACCACCCACTCCCCCGATCTCTGCAGGAAGTTACTAATCCGTCGGTCAGACTTGATCATGATGTAAACACGGGCGGTGTACCCCCTCTCCTAAAACCTCCCACTCCTGTTTCTGCCTTTTAACAATTCATTTGCCTGTTCAACTACTTAGCAGCGAATTACTGGCATCCAGGATTTATCTGACCCCCCAGCCCTCGCTGCATCATTAACTATGATCATTAGTGGCTTATCCACAGCAGGGCTGAGTGGGATTTGCTATAACCAAGACTGGTTTTGAAAATTAGAATTAATGCCAACTAAGCAATGCTGAAAATGAATCGCATTTTCAATGTTACCACAGTGGTTTTTCAGACAGCATCAAAATGCATTTTAAGGTATGCCAAAAAAACAAACAAACATTTTGCGCTCAGATAAATTGAATTTCTCATTCCTTAGACATTCTTCAGATGCTCCCAGCACACTGATGCTGGGGTCAGTGGCATTAATGACATTTCCAAAAGCCTCCACAACAATGGCATCTGTCGTAAATTGTGCATCACTGTCTCACCACTACACTGCCTTTGGTGCCTGTGCTTATTTACATATTCCCACAACATCCCTCATCAGCCGACATGGAAAAATGTTGGATGCAGTCTGCAGTGGGCATCTATCAAAGTCAGCAAATTTAAGTGCATTTTTTCACCCACATTAACCCTTAAACATGTTTTTGTTTGTTTGTCTTTCCAAACATTCCTGTGCACAAACCTGCAAGTTAAAATACATTTCAGCATGTTTGTACTATACTACAGATCACAGTCACTTGCTTGTGGTCAGTGCATCATGGTTGTGTGTAACACTCCTCCGTTTGTTGGTCAAGCACGGGTGGACTTCATAACTGTGGGACTGCCTCAGCTGCAGCGGTTCTGTTTCTGGTTAAGACTTTTAGAGCATCTCCAGCTTTTGGAAGTCCTTGCACCTCTTTCCTTTTCTCTAGCCACAGCCACAACAGCTGAAGGCAGAGCTTTTCCAGGAAAGAGTGTCACTGGTGAGATCTTATGGCTTCCCAAGTTGGAAATTTGGCCAGGAAAAGTACTCGCACATTTATAGCAGTAAGGTTGAGGTAGCTGACGTAACTATATAAGGTTTATTCATTAGCTCCAACTTCTCTTGGAATCGCTACTTGAGCAGTATCTTGTCTGTTGTCTCATTCAGAGCTCTTGTTGTCTGAGCTAGCTTAGTCATTCTCATGCTCCAGCTCTGCTTTCAGAGGATATGATTTATAAATGGCACAAAAACAAATTTAACATTGTTAATAGCCTCGGGTACATCTTCATTTCCAAGGCTGCCGTCATCAAAACCCTTCAAAATCAAAGAAAGTAAAGTTAAACCTGACACCCAGGTGCTGTCCCATGATGTAACTGCAATAGTTAGTTAATATAAACAAACTTTTTCATCACTGTCTTTATTTATTCATAGTAACAGTGACAAAACAGCGCCATCATGAGGCCAAACAGGAAAACACAAGACACCATCACCTGCATCCAGCATACAATGAATAAAAAATAAATAGAATGTAACTCAAATATATCTCAAGTCTCCAGTGACCATATAACCTTTTTAGAGAAAATCAGTAGAAAAATGTTTTTTATCATTTTGACTCCAGAATATTGTTATAGACAAATATTTTGAGTAATTTCAGGGGGTTGAGTTCTTAATTGAATAAAATGAATAAATCAGATCGGGTGAAATAAAGTCCTGAGTCACTGAGGATTTGAGGTATGCGTTTAGTTAACAAACCAGATTGTGTTTTTCAGACAAGATATCAGTGTTGGGTGTGAGCTTTTTTTGGAACAGAGTTAAGTGAGAGGACTGAGTTCAAACTAAAGAGCTTTTTAGTGGAAAAATCAGCACAGAGCTACATTACTTCTCTCTTCTTTGTTGACTTTGCAGCAAACAGCTCCACAGTGGTGAGGCTTCCAAAGTATACGCAGGGAAGATATCATTTGTGTTCACTGATATAAGTCGTACAGTTTCATTTTCTTTGTACGTACTGTGTGTGCACATGATGGCTAGTGGCTCAGGAGGTAGAGCAGGCCATCCACTAGATTGAAAAATTAGTTCGAACCCCTGTCCTCCAGTTCATATGTGAGAGTATGCTGAACCCCAAAATAATCTGCATAAGTGCACGTGGCACCTTGTACGGTCGCCCAAGACAGTGGTTTTAGTTCAGGTCATTAGTTCATGGTCCAAACAGTTTTATACATTTAGTGTCATACTTGTGGTTGGCCATGTCATCAAGCCAGTTTGCTGTCTCTGTCAGTTAACTGTCCATTCATCACTCACTCTTCAGAAAGAAACGGCACTTCAAAATAAAAAGCTTTACAAACTTGACATGTTTGACTTGACCACTTGTGGGTTCATGGGTTCAAAATGGACCCATGAACCCACTTTTGGAACAAGATCCACCAGTTGAGAACCACTAGCCCAAGGCGCTAGTGGCCTCAGCCACCAGTGTATGAATATGTGTGGGTATGGGTGAATGTAGCATGTAGTGTAAAAAGGCCTTTGGAGGACTATAAGAGTGCAATACAAATGCAAGTCCATTGACCATCTTCTTGACTGCCCTCCTGCAATAAATGGTGTGACCAAGACACATGCTATTCAGTGACCCATTTGCAGAGGAAAATGACCAGAACTTGGCTAGACATAATATTCCAAAACCCAGTTCTTCACTTTTAGACAGTGTACTTCCAGACTCTTTTACATCAGAACATGGATGAGGTCAGAGTTATAGATGTAAACTAGAAGCAAATACTGCTCTTGGCTGTTTGTATATTACTTTGTGGCCTAAAGGAGTCAAATTTTATCACAGTGGGCGAAAGATTTTCATATCACTGTTAAAGTGCAGTGTCACTGTGATTCACTTCCCCTTTGAGTCAAGCTATGCTGTGGCCAGACACAGATTGTGAGTATTTAACTTGATTTATTACACTTCCTCCATGGGCTGCATCTCTGTCTCAAAGTCAGGGAGCATATAATTGCATTAAGTGTCCTGGATGTTTTCTTAGAGACACTGGGGAATAGAGCCAGTTGCACACCCTTACAGATCAAAGGACACAATGGAAACAAGATAGAAAATTAGACATAGAGAAAGTGAAGCCAAAGGAATCACCATCATCGTGATTCAAATGATTATTTTTAAGTGATAAAATATCTTGGTGGTGTCCTGCTGCGACTGATGTTGCGTGTGAAGCTAAGGGCTGATAACACACAAGGGCTGCTGTGGGACTTACTCATCAAATACACAAAACAAAACTGTGCAGTGATGGTTTTCTCAGCTCAAATGACAATGCAGAAGTGTTGGTGGATAAAGGCTGACAGGGAAAATGATTAAAATACTGAACTCGTAACCAAAACAATTCAGAGAATTTAAAGTCAGGAGAGATTTTATTCAGTTACTTCTGTTGCAGAAGGATTTCATTACTGTAACAGCCAGTGCTGTGCATTTTTCACCATTGTGAAACCAGCCTCATCTCTGAACAGCTGAACTAAAGCGATATATTTTGTTTCATTAAATGCTTTAAGTGAAAGTGTATCCGCTAAAAGACTGGCACTGTCACTAATGATCTCCCTGTAGAGGCACTGTGGCCTTAGTGAACTCAGAGGTAAGTTTCAGCCAAGTGAAGCACACAAGTGCAGTGTTAAGTGTTGGATACAACAGTCCAGTATACAGTTCTCCCAAATCATACAAAAAACAGATTTTCTCACTTATCTTAGAGGTTTTTGGCCATGCATGCCATACACTTTAAGGGACTATTTCTTCATTTAAAAATAGTTTCATGTCATTAGTTTTACAACAGTTTTTATCTGTTGACAGCTAGAGATGTGGATGATCCAGAGCAAGTGAGACATGGGTGCTTTTTAAGGCATGTCACATTTTTTTTTAATTTGAAAGTGCTTTGAGAAACACCAACAAAATTCCACTCTCCTAAAATGTGTTAACATACCACTGAAGCAAAGTGGGAAAATGTACGATATATATATGTAAGGCTAGGGTCAATTGGTGACACTAAGTTAGCCGTAGGTGTGAATGGTTTTGTTTGTCTCTACTGTATGTGTCAGCCCTGTGATAGTCTAGGGTGTACCTCACCTCTCGCCCAATGTCAGCTGGGATATCCTCCAGCACACCTGCGACCCCTAACAGGATAAGCAGTTATGGAAGATGAATGAATGAACCATTACTGTTAGTGTGAATTTTTACATCTTCAGTGACCAGTGGATACTAGGTCAAAGAACCCCTGAAGATCATATTCCACCAGTACAACTATCATGGCGTCAGAAGTTAGAGTTAGACTAATTTTAGTTGGTCTAAGGCCAAGTTAAATTTGGCAAAGCACGATTTAGGTAACTGTGTACCTGACACCAGCCTATAAATACTGTCTCTCTCTCTCTCTCTGTTCACATCATCACACATAGCTTCTGCATGTAGCCATTGTTGATCTGAGCTCGTAATAAACGTGCATTAAGAAAGAACTCTGTGTTCGGCCTCATCCTTGCATTCTCCAGATCATCACAGAAAACCCTACTCTCAATTACCAAATACAAAAATCAAGCTTGAATAAACTCATTTTTAAAGTCTTGCTGTGTTTAAGTTCTTAATGATCAGTGATGACAAAAAATGCACAGCTGATATAAAACACTGACTGATGCTTTTATCGTAAGTGTATGTCTGCATGCATATCAAAAAATAATCTATCTCCTTAAAACTGTTATTAGATTATTAAAAGCCAGAACTATTTTAAGATCAACACAATCACACGCACACATATAAACACAAATACAGACATACACTTGTACATGTGTTGTGTTTTTAAGAACTAATGCACTCAAAGCTTTTGAGAGGTTTTCCCAAAAGAGGTAGATCCTGCCAGAAACATTCAAGATGTACTTTGGCTTCACTGTCTGAATGATCATATGTTTTATTTCTGATGCCAGAGTTTGTCCTGACCTCTTTTTTGCTGCTTTAAAACAATAGATACTCTGTTTGACAAAACCTAAAGAAACTTTACGATGAGTGATTTATTCTGAATGTCCAACTCCAAAGTCTGTGAATCACTAAGACTACTTTTTGTTGTCACCTTTGATACTATTTTGTAACTTATGTCAGAGCTAAGGTAAGAAATTTATCCCATATGTTTAAGTTTAGCTGTTGGACTGCTGAGCCTTTTCAGAGGATGGATAGCTATTATAGTCCACCTTATACTTGATTAGCTGTGACAGGAGTACGCTAACGTTGGCAAAAAACAAAACAAAACATTTTTTTTATTAAGAACCCCAGTATCAGGTCCCCTCTGTGAGGAGTACTGTAACTTAGCCTACTGCCCTACAAAGACAAAACAAGGTAACTATGTACACTGCTCAAAAATTAAGGGAACACTAAAATCACACATCAGATGCTGATGAACAAATTATTCTTTCACTTCTTTCTCACTTTACTGACGTACATTGTATAATTTGTTGAGAACAAAATGATGTAACATTGGTCAATAGAAACAAAATCATCAACCCACCGATGGCTCGATTCCTACTGTTCCTCCTCACACAGAAGAGCAGATACCGGTCCTGTTGCTGGGTTGATGCCCTTCAATGGCCGGTCTCCTGGTATCTCCTCCGTGCTCTTGAGGCTGTGCTCGGAGACACAGCAAACCTTACTGTGACCCCATGTATGGATGTGCAATCTGGGAGGAGCTGGACTATACCTGTGCAACCTAATTGGGCTGCAGGACACTAACAGAACACAAAACTATTGAAGAATCCGTCAGCAAGGATAACAAGAGAGCAACCACATGTAAAACCATTCCCTTTTTGGAGGTTGTCATGCTAATGCCTCTCCATTGCACCTGCTGTCACTTTCATTTGCACCAAAGCAGGTGAAACCGATTAATAATCACATGTACTTCCTAAAGAAAGAAATTGATATCCCTGAAGTTTAACTGACTTGGTTTTATGCTGTGACGATTAAGTGTTCCCTTGATTTATTTGGATTGGATTTGCAGTAACTACAAAAGCTTAAAACCAAACTAAACTGCCATAACTGCATTATGGCTCAGACTCTAGAGGATGCTGTCGCACTCACTGCGCTCTCTCTGAGAGACAGGCAGGTAGACAGCTGACACGGGCAAAATCAAGCTAAAGCTAGCTTGTGAGACCAGGCCTCCAAGAAATTCGCCGAGTTTTGAAGCCAATTTTCACAGTGGAATTACACCATCATGTGATGCCCTGCAGCAGAAAAAGACTTTTTCCCATTGACTTACATTGTAATAGAGTCATCTATAAGTCAGTGGATACATTTTTTGAGCATCACAACAAGTTAACAGGGTGATAAACTGGAAGTAGCCAGCTTGGCTGTTGGAAGTCTCTAGTCAGCTGCTCAATGAGCCAAATGATGTTGAGGCAGCATCAATCATTTGGGTAATTTTATACACCGCAGTTGAAAGTTTTAGCTTTATACAACACTCAGCAACTTTCATACAAATAAACATTGTCCAGCCTCCGATGTTGTAACCAGGTCTCTCCATGGTAACTGCCACCTTAGCTTGTAACCCAGTGAAATTAATGTGATTGGGTGCTGAAAAGCTACCTTTAAATCACATATTTTATGTCCTACACTGTTAATCAATTTATTAAATTGGTTTCATTCCAAATATTAATAGTAGATGAACTAATATCACCTGACATTGATTAAAACTTGATTAAAGAATTTAATTAGCATTATCTATTATGTGTTATTCCACACTCACACACATAGCCTTCAGACAAGGTCAGTGTCTTTTGGCATTTTCATTTAGCCACAGTGGGATATTTTGTATATTTGTTCTTTGTTTGATTTGGTGGCTGCACTCCACTGTTCACCTTCATCATCAAATCAAGCATTAACAGGTGGATTATGCTTGCTTCTCAGAGATCACACAGTATTCGCCTGCTGTGAGCGCACACTTACTGCCTCCACTGTGTCTGCACAAGAGGAAGTGTGTCTGTTATTTGATTGTGTGCGTGTATCGCTGCCTGTTCTTCCTCATCACACAGAGCCTGCTAGAATGAAAAGCTAGTTGGCTAATTAGTATTTGGCCTTTAGATTCTCTCTGACGACCCCATGGCGTTCTGTGTCCTGATTGGCTCTGACACTGCAGGTCAGCCGCTAATTGGATCAACACAATTACTCACATTCTTCCCGTGTTGAGGGTTTTGCCTCATGTGTTGAATTTCATTACAAACCCATGAAAACACACAAACACAGACATGCATGTACACACATGTCAAACACTTCTACTCAACTTTCCATATGCACACACCAATGCTATTGTAATCTCTGACCTACATCTCATTCTCATACTGTTGGTCGTACATTTGATGATAAGGTGCTGTAAGCGGTTTGCAGAAAGTTGTAATCGTATATGTTGAGTAAGTGAAGATTTAAGGGGAGTTAAGATTAAGAGTCGGCTAAGTGCTTTGCTGACAGCCCGAGTTTATAGGAAATCCTGTTTCAACTCCAGTTTCATAACTTTTAAACCAACATGTCAAATATTTCACTACCTCTCGGATTTGACTGTTTTTACAACCCCTTACTTATGTTTTGTGTTTAGCGGTCTTGCCCGCGGGTTCCTCTTTTCTCCCCTCTGCATGTTCATGTTTTTGTTTTTACTCGAACTTTTTTCGCTTACACAAATACTCCTTTGCCTCTGTCTGCTCGCTCTGTGTGTTCCAGAAATTCTTATCATAAAAACCAAACAGTGGCATATTTTGTTAAATCAGTACAGTCACTTCAGACATTTAGATGTCACCTTGTGTAACATCTACATATTTCCGCTGCTTCTTTTTAAGTGACATTTCCTCTAGGGATTGCTTTATATGTTGAAATGCGTGGCAATATGATGACATAGGCGTAGACGCTTCAAGTCACCACTCTCCGTTAGCTTTGCTAAATTTGTGCTAAATATATGCTCTTGTGTCTGTTTTACTATTTTGGTGCTTTTTGTGGTTGGTGTTGAACGATGGTGGTGTGTGGCTGAAAGTCAGCTCTCAGCATGAGGAAATTAACTCACCACTCTTAAAACTGTCCTCCCTTAGAGTTGTGCTAGCTGGCTAGGTCGAGGTTTTCAAATGTAAACATCACTAAACATGAAAAGATGGAGAAAATGGGCACCAACTACGACCCCGATCACAGAGAAAAGCAAGTCCATCTCTGCATCCAAAGCTACACCAGAGGCAATGTAACAAGTGTGGAGGAATCAGACACAGACTGTGATGACTGTGTGAATATTTCTGCTGAAGTAGCATCCTGCTAGCCATTGATTCACTGATACCAAAGACAGTGGATAAACCAAGACGGTCCACTGCGAGTCAGTTTCCTGTATCAGTGTCACGTGGGGTTCGCGACCACCACGCCCCTTTAGGAGACTAACAGCAGGTCCTGAGTCCATTGACTTCAGTGGGAGAAATGAACGTGATTACAGATTATGGCTTATTCTTTTGCCCCATAGTCATGGAAGCAAATATAGGACCCATTTATCACAAGCCACATATCTTCAGAACATTCTGACACCAAAATGGCAAATTTCAGACAGACAAATCAGGAGAAATTTACTTTGTTGAAGACCTGTCTCTGTCTCAACAACACACTCTCACAAGATCTGGCAACAGATATCTTCTCTCTGGTGCTGAAATCAGTGCAGTTTCACCAAAGATACTGGATTAAAAAAATATTTATTTCCAGCGGATATCTTAGTTACAACATGATTGAGCTAGCAAAGCAGTTTTGTGTTGCTATGTGTGGTATTTATTCAGTTTTGGGAATCACAATGTCTAGAAAGCATCAGTGGCTGCAGCTGACAGGGACAGCAGCAGCAAAGCTAACATCAGGACATGAAACTGCTCCAGTCAGCTCAATCATAACTAAGACATCCGCTGGAAAAAATATTTTTTTCACAGACCGTTTATTTATTTAGCTTACGGCCAGTAAGGGTACACACATGTTGACAGGAGCGAGCTTGGGGATACTTGTCTTTGATTGGCGGTTCTCCATCGTCTTTGGTTGGGGTACAGGGTACAACACCTATTTAGGAGACCGGAAATGTATACCATTTCATACAATGGGAGTATATTGTAGGTGGGCCATCTTGTAGTAATCCAGTATCTTTGCTGATACTTGGCTAAATTCTGATAGTGCCTTTTAAGTGATTTTTTTTTTCTATATGCTGATCTCACAGAGCAGAGGACTCTGGTGAGAGAGGGGTAAGAGATGATTGCTTCATGGTGAATGAAGTAGGGCTGAAACGATTCCTGGAGTAACTTGAATAATTTGATTACTCAAAAGGCTTCGTTAAATCCAGTACAAATATGCAGTGTGTTGTATTTCTCATTGATGGTTGTTTCTGTTGCACAACAACCCTGTTATTTTCACTGCTGATAGCCCACTCAGCTGTAACGTGGATGTGAAGCGCGGATTGCAAAACTATGGAGGAGGAAGGACATGAAAAGAGCGTCAAGGCTTTGGGATCATTACAAAAACAAAAAGGAAACAATTAAGTGTGTAGTGGAAAACAGAGTTAGCATACCACAATAGCACATCCTGATTGTCACAGCATCTAAGTAGGAAACATCCACTGTATGCATCGAATTTGCCGAACGGATCCGACACAACAGGGTGCATTAATGTCACATTTAATTGCATTTAACCTTAATCAGTGATAGCTAGCTGAGATTCAGACCGCATGTAAAGAGCGTACGTGTATTATGGCTTTATAATTACTGATGAAAAACAGAAATCAATGCGGTGGCTAGTATTACCTGGCAGTGTATCATGTGTATTACCCAAGTTTTGTTGGAGAAAATTGGATTGCACGGGAGATAGAATGCTGCAGTCGATTTGTTAGCGCCTCAGTTTCATTCATGTTGTTAGTCACACACAAATTAACACACATGCACCCCTTACTCACTCAGTCATGCACTCATGCACACATGCACTCCCTAAATCACTCTCAGACACACAGAGAGAGTTGAAGATGGAGCCTAAATGCACAAATTGAGCACAGCAGGTATATTAATTTGAATTGCAGTAAGAGGGGTCAGCAAGTGTAAGGCACCCCTTGACCACAGTGAATGGGTCTAAACTATTCACAGGAACTTAAAGTATGATAATTATGAAGGCCATGTAATCAATATCAATAAAAAAAAATAATTATACTCTAAAGTCGCAGAGTCGTACTTTGGACAGCTTTGTCCAGAGGGTTCTGCCATGTTCAGCTGAGCAAGAATAACGTTGTTGCTCATTTATCTAATTTCAGAGACTTTTATTTTATCTTTTATATATTACTATTGCCCTTAAATAAAGCTAAAGTAATTTAATGAAAACAGGCAGTATTTTTTATCCGAGTACTCGATTAATTGCCACAATAATCGACAGAATATTAGATTACTAATAGAATAGACAGTTGCAGCCCTAGACTGATGTGACAATGGGCATGCGGGGTGCTGTCCCCTTCCTGTTTGCCTTGCGCCACAAGGGCTGGGTGGACACACTGGATTGTTGCTGTGCACTGTTTAGGGACAAATGCAGAGCAGACTTCTTGCCCTTGTTCGCGGGGAGTGACCATATGGCCATCTTGTTGAGGTCGAGATATGTAAACAAACTATTACACCTGCCCCAAGTGATGTCAGAGATGGAGCCAATCTGAGTCTTAAGCTTGTTACAGGATCACCACCGCTGACGTCACAGATGACATTAATGAATTCACTGAGACTGTGGTGGATTTGATACTTAAAACAACAGAGGCAACTGTACCAAAAACTACAGTTAAATTATGCCACAACCAGAAACCATGGGTCACCAGAACCCTCCAGGATGCTCTCATCAACCTGGTTTACAGCTGATAAGCTTGTTGTATGCTACCTGGTGGGCACCAAATGACAGACAAAGTTAGCGACAAGCTGGTGGATACAGAAGCATTTAGCAGAGAGACAGAAGAGTTGTCAGAGATGAATCAGTCTAAAAAGAAAAGTAATGTTGTGTATTTTTCAGGTGGCCAAAAAAAATACAGATGCTAATGTAGCCAAGTGTCTGTTTTGTAGCACAATCTTCCTTTTAGAATTTATAGGGTCTAATATGCTGCCGTGTGGCCAAAAAAAAACAAAACAAAAAAATACAACAATTTCGGTATGTGTTTAGTTTAATTTAACTGAGGCCAGGTTGAAGTTCTTTAATGATGCTGTGATATATAGGTCGGTAAATCACATGTGGAGAGAGAACAAAGGAGGAAATGTAGACATATACCACAAACTAATTAGATATAAATCTACTGAAAAAGACAGACAGAGAAGGAGCAATGAAGAAAGAGTGTGTGTGTGTGTGTGTGAGAGAGTGAGTGTCCGCACTACAGAGCAAACCACTTCAGTTCATCTGCTGCCCATTTGGCTCCAATTAGCATGCAGCCCCCTCTAGCTCCAGCTCTCTTTCTCTCCCTCCCTCCTTCCCTGACTCCTCTGTTCTCTCTCTGCAGCCCCCCCTCATTCGCTCTGCTTCCTACACCATACATCCCTGACACAATTACCTCCAGTAGCCCTTCTGATCAGGCAGTCTGTGCGGAAGAGAAAAAGCGACTACGTGCACGAATGCACGTGTGTATCCAAGTCTCTTTGGGGGTATATGTGTGTATGTGTGTGTGTGTGTGTGTCTAGCCTCCTGCTGCCTTTTTCCTTTTCCATAACAGGCCACCACCAAGGCAGACCCCCCCTGTCTGTTTTAAAGCACACACACTCACAGACTGAACAAAGCCCCCACAGTTAGTCAGTCAGTCCACTGAGCTGCACGGGGGTTGGGGTTTGTAAATGGTAACATATTCCCTTAGCTGCATGGGCATAATGAGCACTTATGGGGATTTCAACATGCTAGATCAAAAGATGGCTCAATGGCGATCCATTTTCACATGGAGGAAACAAAACCATACTTTGTCTTACTGTTAAATTGTAGAATTTTACACACAACTGTGAATAGTTCAAACCCAGATGTGTTAAATGGCAGCATTACTTTCCTTAATTTGACACCAATACAGTTTTGTGCAAGTTAGTGTTGAGAATTTTGCAGTTTCAGTATTATGTCATGTTTTTGTATGTGGTCACTTGTGTTGTCATTGTAATCAGTTAAAATATCAATTCCATTTCTGCACGTTAGAGCACAAGGATGTGTTTGTGTTACAGGACGTGACTCCATACCTATTAATTGGTTGTTTAACCACTGTGACCTTTCATATTAAGATGACATCATTCTGCACACACACACACACGCACATCCATGGTCAAGTTATTAATTCAGGTTCTCTCTTGGTTGCTTGTGTTTTCGCTTACTCTGATTAGCTTGGGGTCCCCTCAGGATGAGCTCTTATTGAGTCATTTGGAACCCTGATCATTTCAGACCACCCAATGATGAGCACTGCACATGACCTCTGACTTCTACTGTGCATCATGCCCTTTTTCCGTGGTATCTGTTCCAGTCAATATTTAATATTAAGCAATTGAGACTCTGAGGTGTGTGGTTGCTACATCTGCTCACCATTTCTGTTAATGTAAAGAGGGCTCACTTTGCAGATCCTCAGAAAGACTAAACAAGGTCAAGGGTCAGTCGTGCTAGGAGCACATAGGCACAGTGGTGCATTGAGCTAAATGCTAACAACAGCATGCTAACATGCTCACAGTGACGAAATCAGAATCAAGATTTAATGGCTGAGTAAGTGAGTACACATACATGGAATTTGACTGTTTTTTTTGTGTTCTCAATGTACACAGAAATAGACATACAGTTAAAACAAGGACAACAAAGCTGAACAAACATTTGACTACTATCAGAATCAGAATCAGAATCAGAAATACTTTATTAATCCCAGAGGGGAAAGTATTTGCATTACAGGTGCTCCTTGCAAGAGTGGAAAGATAAGTGAAAATATAAAAAATTTAACAAGAGTATTTACAAATATATAGTTCAAATAAACAAGATTATTAACAAAAAATAAAAGTATTTATGTATATATATATATATATATAACCTAAACAAGATTATTTACACAATATATATAGTATAAATAGATAATACACAGAATATATACAGTCAAGGTGAAATGGGGTTATTGCACAAGTTAAAGGGAAGAGGGAAGAGTTGTACAGTTTAATGGCCACAGGCAGGAATGATTTCCTGTAGCGCTCAGTGGTACATTTAGGTGGTATGAGTGTCCCACTGAGAGTACTCTTGTGCCTGACCAGCACATGGTCAGGCACAAGAGGAGTATGGTCACATACTATAAACATCTGACTGCTATGTACAGGCATGCTGTTAGCAGGCATAATGCTTACCATTTTCACCATTTTATTTTAGCACATTAGCATGCTTATATTGGCTAATTAGCACTAAATACAAAGTACGGCTGAGAATGGTGAGAATGTCATTGGTTTTGCATGTATTTGGTCATATAGCAATATATGAAATAAACTGAACTAACTTTGACCTTCTGGCCCTGTCTACACATCTACAGATATTTCTAAAAGACGATATATTCCCCTGAGAAAAAAAATCTGTCCATGTGACCATTGTTTTACATAATATCTCATTTCACACTATAATGCAAAAACAAATCCAAATGCTTGCTGGCGTTAGCTGTCTTTGGCAGTTTCCACTTGTTGCAACGTTACTATACTGCACAGAGCAACATTACCTTTCTCGAGACAACAACTTGAAATTGAATCACCATTGATTCCCCTTGAATATAAGGATGAAGAAGCTCTCGCAACAATACCAGTGTCATAACCCGGCCCAAAAGCAATGACGAACTCAGAGAGACACAGCGCAAACTCAAATACAAAAGTGTATTTATTTAAATAAAGCAATGTAAATAAACATAATGCAGGTATGGGGTGTGTTAATCAGTGTGATCAGTAGTATACATGTGGATGTGTGGAGCATGTGAGATGTAATGTTGTGGCAATAACCTAAAATAAATTAGAAAAGCCAAACAAAGGTACGGGCGCTGGCGAAGAGTTGGGAGAGAGAGAGAGAGAGCGTGGCGTCAGCCGTCGTCGTCATCGTCATCGTCCTCCGCTTATCCGGGTCCGGGTTGTGGGCGCAGCAGCCTCAGCAAAGAAGCCCAGACAGTCCTCTCCCCAGCCACTTCCGTCAGCTCTTCCACGGGAACCCCGAGGCGTGTCCTGGGGCGGCCCTGAGGTCTCCTCCCGGTTGGACACGCCCGAAACACCTCCCAAGGGAGAAGTCCGGGTGGCATCCTTACTAGATGCCCGAACCACCTCAACTGGCTCCTCTCGATGTGGAGGAACAGCGACTCTACTCTGAGTCCCTCCCGGATGTCCAAGCTCCTCACCCTATCTCTAAGGCTGAGCCCAGCCACCCTGCAGAGGAAACTCATTTCGGCCGCTTGCACTTGCGATCTCATTCTTTCGGTCACTACCCAGAGCTCGTGACCATAGGTGAGGATTGGAACGTAGATCGACCGGTAAATCAAGAGCTTCGCTTTTTGGCTAAGCTCCCTCTTCACCACAACGAACCGGTTAAGCGCCTGCATCACTGCTGACGCCGCCCCAATCCGCCTGTCAATCTCCCGCTCCATCCTACCCTCACTCGTAAACAAGACCCCGAGTGCGTCAGCCAGCACCGCTTATTTCTGTCCCCGCACCGGGCCCAGGTGCTCGTGATCCAGACAATTAAACAGCTGATGACCTCAGGGAAAAGACAAGACATCATGTCACCAATTACATCATCAACACAGCATGAACTAAACCAACCAACGCAGCCAAGCAGGGGCCATCACACCAGTGATGCTCTGGACATTCAAAAATTTTCCTTCCACTCCTGATCAACAACACCCCACTCTTGAACATGAAAATGGTGAATGGACCTGTATTTGTATAGCTCCCTTCTAGTCATCCATCCACTCAAAGCGCATTTTTACACTACGAGTCACATTTACCCATTCACACACACATTCATACACTGGTGGCCAAGGCTACCATACAAGGTGCCACCTGCTACTCAGTTTTTTTTAACACACAGATGGAACAGCCATCGGGAGCAATTTGGGGCTCAGTATCTTGCTCAAGGATACTTCGACATGCAGACTGGAGGAGCTCGGGATCGAACTGCTGATCTTTCGATTAATGACCCGCTCTAACTCTGAGCCACAGCTGCCACACCATCTGTTGTTACTGTTTCTTTTGCATGCTCATTACACAAAGTAACAATTGACATGCACAGATTGTCTAGATGACGTCATCATTTCCCAAACATCAAGTTTCACGTGTCCACATAGATTCACAGTAACTGGAGTCTCTAAATATGTGCATCTTAGAAGGCGCTAAAAAAATTTTTATTGACCTAAAACTCCACTCCACTCCAGAGCTCAAAACAAACAAAAAAATGTAAATATCTGTATACGTGTAGAGAAGGGCTTATAGTACTGATTCAGTCTTCGATCTCTGAACAGCACAGACATTTCTACCAAGTTGCAGGACTTTTTGTCCAATAATTGAAGACAAATTTTTACGAAAAACAAAAATGTCAACCTCATGGTGGCACAAAGGGACAAGTTAGGGGGTTTGAATATTAGTACAAAAAATTCATGGCAATCTGTTGCCATAGTTGTTGACGTATTTCAGTCCTGACCAAAGTGGTAAACCAACTTTGGTGAGACCTACATCATCATTCTAAGAGCCACAGAGTATGGCTCGAAATCGTCAGCAAATAAATTTGAAATAAGCTATCAGCTGTTTTTGCTTTAGCTTGTTTACTTTGGTAGCTGCTGATTTTAGATTGAGGTCAGATTAAAGCGGTTTGTGGCAGCATCAGACCTCAAGGCTTGAAGGTTTTACTTTTCTGTCCACCGTCAGTGAACAGGATGTTGCTGCACTGTGCAGATGTTCTATGAAATATTCCTACCCTGCTCACCTTCGTCCAGCTAAATCTCTTTCTTATGTGTACAACTTTTCCTTTCTGGCTGTCACTCTTAATGTAGTATATGGGCTTTTAGAAATGTCTAGTATGCACTCATATCACATCAGACCTTGGTCATCGGTCCCTCGGGATAAATAAATTTCTATCTTGACTTATCTTACCCTCTCTGTACAGGATGTGATGTGAATGCCTCCATTAAACTTTGCATGATGCGACACAGATGAGACGAACTGCATTGTCACTTTCATAATACTGTACTGTTGGGCTTTTTTACAACTGCAGAGTTTTCCCTCAGTTGTAATGGTTGTAATGTGTTAAGTCACTATGTGTCATTGTTCAGGGTTACAAAGTGTTTATCTGGTGCGTCAGGTTTGGGGATTTTCTCTTAATTTATCTCTTGGTTGGGACAGAACATCCGTGGAGGAAGTTAAAGTTGACAAGATGAATAGTTGCTAAACAAAACACAGTTTTAGCTGGTCTGATCAAAGTGGGACTTGATGAGTCATGAGTGAGTGAGCATGAATCCCAAGTCAAATCTGGAGTTTGATGTTTGGACTGGACAGAAAGTTGGGCATGTGTCCAGCTTGTACTCTTAATTTTCTGATTTATACCATATTTGAGTGCCATCATGCACAACAAATCATACATATGTTACATTCCTAGAAGATTTGGATTGATGCGCACCCCAGGCAGCTGGTGGTTTTCATCTATTTCAACTATATCAAAGTCATCTTGCAAAGGAGAGAATTTGACAACATCTCCAGAACAGCTGCCATGATTTTCCAGTTTGAAAACTGGAGGCAGAGAGGGGTCAAATGTCCAGTCAGGCATAGGGAGAGTTCATGGTGATCTCTGAGTGGAGTACAAAACTGTCAATCATGTGTCGTACAGTCTTTTTTAAATGACCGCAGTAGCTCAGGCAAAAATTGTGGTATACAAACAGTTAACTGCCACAGGAAACTAGTTACATTAATGCAATGTGTGCTATGTCCATATCACTATCCAATGACTTCATTTGGCTTTGACCAGAAGACTACAGTACATGTGTTTGCTAATGAGCACAATGCACAAAAGATATCCAGAGGCTGACCATTATGTTTTTTTTAACCAGATACGGATGTGAATCATTCTTCATTGTAATGCTCAGCCTCAGTTTAAATATTCAGATTCAGAGAATGGCCTGAAGACTACGTTAACTCAATATTTAGAAAGCACTTCAAAGAAACCACCAAATGGCATAAAATGCTCCAGCCTGCCGATGGTGAAGGTACAGCAGTGTGGTTCACCTTCTCAAAGCTGGTACAGATGTCCATTGGTTTTTATTTTGGGTTAGAGTGGGGACAGAGGCTAACCAACTGACAGTTAACAAATGGTCTCCCAGCTTTTATTGAGCTGGGGAAAGGAAACCAGAATGCCACTCAACTTCCTCTAGCCGCCACACACACAGACATACGGTGGCTCCCATACATGCCACTAAAAAGAGATGAGGAGGGGACTGACTGCGGTCACATTTACAAGAAGACTCAACAGCAGCCTACAGTTTCAGTTTCCCAGGCAGATTTATGAGGGATTATATTTCAGTTTGGGGTTAGTGAATATCCTGCTAAGCACAAATACTCTGATCTTATCAGCTCCTGCTTCAGATTTGTGATTGTGTTATTTCAGGAGACAGATAGACAAGGAGCAGCTTGTGACAGTAATGTATTTTGGATGGGGCCTTAAAGGGGCCCAGAAGTGGACAGGGGCCCCGAACGTGTCAAAGGTTCATGAAATGTATTATGTCACAAGTGTTGCTGAGATGTTTTCAGGGGGCCCAGGATTCCCCAGAGAGCAAATACCTCCACCAGGACTGCGCAATCCTCTAAGTTTATATTATTGTTAATAATAGAAAATGTTGTCCATGTAGATCTGGAGATCTGGATCTGCGTCAAAATACACATAATGTTAGATACAAGTATTGATTTTTTTTAAATAACTAAGTCCAGGGATGGGGCTTTGGAAAAGAATGAATTTTCCTTATTTTGTTGCTCAGATTATTGCTGAGGCCCTACAGATTAATAAATACCATTAAATTTTGCTGTGTCAGTCAGAGCAGACATGTACTGTACATCCGTCTTTTACATTTCACTGCAACGGCACAGTCTTACAGCAGATTATGTGAAAAACAATAAAACAATTAGAAGAATTGGAAACCAGATAAGCTCTGAAATAAAGATGGGGTTTTTTTTTTCAATTTGTCATGACTATGTTCATACAGAATGCCAATATTACTCTGTGAAAAAGCAACGTTTTTTTAGCATTTGGTTAATTTTTTTGAGCTTTTGTAACACAAATACAGGCATCAATCGTTTATGTTGTGAAGTGCAGCTAACTTGATTACTTCTTTTACTTTCAACCTTAACAAAGCAGTGTAGATCAGGGGCCGTATATATCAAGCATCTTAGAGTGCCATTTTAGCCTTAAGTGCTGAGAATTTGTGAAATTTAGACCTACTGTCAAACTTAAGAATAAATGCTATTTATCAACCTTCTCAAGTCTAAGAGTCACTCCTACTCCCCCAAATAACTAAGACACCTCCAGAGGTGTGCTAAGTGGTTAGGAGTTGCCAGTAGAGGATGGCACTGAGGTGAGAGACAGAGAGGTTCCGAGAGTGGAAGGATGTCCTGGCTTTGTTTGATGATGAGCAGCTGATCAAACGGTATCGTTTGGATCAAGCGGGTATTATTTTTGTCACAGATTTAATAAGGGACGTCATCTCATCAGTAACATCACGCAGCAGAGCTTTCACGGCAGAATAAAGGGTCATCACAATGCTTTGATATCTCGCCACTGGAAAAATGCAACAGTGTAACGCTGATGATCTTGGGCCATCACAACCGTCAATTAGCAGAATTGTTATGGAAACAATAATGGCCCTTACTGCTCCTCTCCTCGTCATGCGTTTCATTGACTTCCCAACTACACCCCAGGTAATTCAACAGAAGCGAACTGCATTCATGCAAATAGCTGGCTTCCCTGGAGTGGTTGGTGCAATCCATGGCACACATATTAGGATCATCACTCCAAGCGTGGACGAGAGCATTTATGTAAACAGGAAGAGGTACCACAGTATCAACACGCAAGTAGTGTTTGATGCAGACTACAATATCTTGGATGTGGTACCCAAGTGGCCTAGTTCCACCCATGACACAAGGATCCTAAGTGAAAGTGGCCTGAAGCAGCTGTTTGAGAGGCACATTGTGCCACCCCGGTGTCACCTAATTGCCGCTGGCTTCTAACCCTTTTTCAGATGCCACAGACACAAGGCCAAATGAACTATAACAGGTTAGCCCAACAAAATGCCTAATTGTTTTAAATTTAAAATGTTTAATTAAGTTTATAGAATATGGTTTAATAGGAGGGTTTATTCTTGTCACAGGGCACACAAAAGCACAAGAAGTGTGGTGGAGAGAGGGATTGGCCAGGCGTTTTTTGTTTTTTTTTTTGATCTAACTGTACTGCAGAGTTTTGCACAACGGCAACCGGATCTTTGCTCTCAAACCACAAAAAAATGTGATGGCACAACAGTCTCCTTCAGTACATTATTCTGTGATTTCTTTTGATTTTCACATTGGCTAGTCATCCTGTTTAATTTGTCTTCTGATTAAATTGGAACCGTTGAAATAAGTTTTAGGAAGCCTCTGCAAGTAACTGGCTCCTGGCAGACACTCTGTGCTGCAATAAAATGGTTAATCTGCCTGCCTGAATAGAATATAATGTCTATGTCCTTACTGTTGTGTGTACAGTCTTTATAGACTGAGCTGAGTAGCGATGCGCGGGTCGACCCGTAACCCACGGGACCCGCAAATGGACCTATGGGTCAGGCAGCATCACCTGTTAAATCGGTCTGTAAATGATATTTTGACATTATTGGCTATTACTGTCATGGCATCTGAAGGTGCTGGTGCGTTGAGCAGGTGACAGTCCGCAGCCGTTTTCAAAACACACTTGTGTCATGCACTCCAAAAGAAACTTGCTGAAACTGAAGCTGAAATTTATTGTACAAAACGAGAGAAACAAATGTTGACAAAAACGGTTCTATAATTCATATTAAGTTCAAAAGATAAAAAAACAGCTACAAGTTAGAGGGAATAGTGATAAAGTGGTAAAACTTGGCATTGATCCACAGCCTCAGACGGATGCGCTCAAGTGTGCTGTGCGCACAAGCTCCGTTGGTAGGCTATACTATATTTTCACATTTTTAACAATGCAATTTAAAAGTTTTGATTGTTATTGATAACCTACATTTACCAAAAGGACTACATTTAGCATGGGCGGCATGGTGGTGTGGTGGTTAGCACTGTTGCCTCACAGCAAGAGGGTTGCCAGTTCAATCCCAGGTGTGGGAGCCCTTCTGTGCAGAGTGGGTTCTCTGCGGGCACTCCGGCTTCCTCCCACAGTCCAAAGACATGCAGTTTGGGGACTAGGTTAATTGATAACTCTAAATTGTCCGTAGGTTGTTTGTCTGTATGTGTCGGCCCTGCGATAGTCTGGCGACCTGTCCAGGGTGTACCCTGCCTCTCGCCCGATGTCAGCTGGGATAGGCTCCAGCCCCCCTGCGACCCCCAAGAGGATGAAGCGGTTAGAAGACAAATGAATGAATGACACCAAAAAAATAAGTTTAAAAAAAAAAAAAAGTAAATAAAAAAACAGATATCGAATACCAAATTTTCATAACCAATACCTACCCACAGAAATATTCAAATATCCGAATTTTTGGGTCTCGATCCAAACTGAAAAATAAAGAATATGGCTGAAATATCAGAAATGGTTGTATTGTTGTTATGGTTATGAATTAATAAACACATATTTTAGACATTTACTGAACAGTAGCCTGGCAGATATGCAGCAACAATTACACACATATCTCTCACCAAAACTCACCTGGGCTGCAGCCCAATATCCCTATAGAGTTGTAACAGGAATAATTTGGAAACGCACCCTTTTGAAAGCAAATCAAACTTCATTGCAGCTGGATCCTGGCCACCATCCAACCCAGAGATGCTGGCGTTATCTTCTCCGAGTATGTGCTGCACAACCTCTGCAACTGTGCTCAAGTCTTTGCCAGGGGGCCTCTGCCTTGTAAGTTTATGTTTTTGCAAATTTGCATCACTGCTGGCAAATCATTTCACATCAAAACCTTTTATTGAACAAGTGTTGCAAATGTCCATTGCTGCCAGTGTGAATAGTTTTGATATGAAATATTCACAGGTAAGAATTTTGCATTTTTGTGTTTACCCTGATGTGTTAAGGTCTTTATTCTGCAATCATAAACAAACATGGAGACAGAGCAGCTTTCTCTTACCTCCCCCTGCACTCACCTCTTACTGACTGTAGCCAGTGTAGCCTACATAGATACTACAGGCAGCACCTTTGATTATGACTGCTCTAACAGGATCAAATGATACCTAGATTAAGTCCTGAACCAAAACGATGAAGCTGTTAATCTGTGCAGGTTTGTCACATCTTTAAGTCCAGCTCCAGTATAATAGAGGTGCACAGTACAGTACAGTGTATCCACTCCCCCAGGCACTGTGGCGACCTCCTAAATGACCAGCCAAAACTAAATTTGTTACACAACACCGAGAGGAAACAGCATGAAATCAGGTAGTACTCCAGATCCCATACTGGACATCAAACAGCGTTCTCAAAGTTCAAACAATTTTCCGTTTCAGCGACCACATGTCCATTCACTCCTGTTCCTGTCCATTATTCGAGAAAGCTGTTTAACCCGTGTCTGTGACCGTGGGTCAGTCATTTAATTAAACCAGTAAATCTGAGTGAATCAAGCTGGAATAAATCTTGCTTCCCAGGTGAGTCCAATTCAAGTTGACCGGCTCAGGCTGCGGTCACAGCAGTGCCCCCATTCACTCGTTTGTTGGGTTTGGTTCACTTGGCTGTAAACGGACACCATTAGCTGGTAGGGTTGTTAAGCCACTTTAGGCCAATTAAGTTTCCTTTACACGCAACACGCCCAGCTGGAAGGCGCATGTTTGGGTTTCTGCAAAGAGAAAAGGAGAGGAAGACAGAGAGGAGAACAAGATGTGGAAATATTTTTCCACCGCATTTTTACATTTACATCTTTTGATCTTGCATTTAGATCTTGTTTATTATTTTGCAATGTTGGTGTACTAATTAAAGACTGGCATGACCATCTTCTGGTGCACCACAGTTATTGTTATGATGTAGATGAGACAGCGTAGGGAGTGAGAGGGTGGATAGGAGATTGAAAAGGAACAGCTCGGCAGAAAGGTCAGCTGAGGTGAGATTGAAAAAGTTAAAGCAAGTTAGGGAGGAGTGGGAAAGGAAGAGGAGAGGAAGCAAGGTGGCGAAACAGAACTTTGGTGTTGTTTTTATTCTGTATCCCACGGTAATTTGCAATATTTCCAGTCTTACTGAAGGATTTTGACATGCCTGACCTGACTAAATATTCACTGCCGTTGTTTATTCAATATCTACAAGACATGGAGGGAAAAGCAAAATGAAGCAGGTTTAGAAGTGAGAGCTGACAGAGGTGACAGATGGTGCTTTCAGATATGTGTCTTCCGGGTAACTTTTTTTTGTTTGTTTCTTTTTTCTTCTTGTGGCGTGACATGTTACTTTATACTGTGAATATTTACATACTCCTGGACAATAATTTGCACATACCTGCACAACTGTACACTGTATAAGAACTAACAATTTATTAACATGCACATCTTACATATTACTATATTTTTCTATATCCTATTCATCAAACCATTGTTTATTCAGGGAAAATTGACTAAGCATTAATGCCCTGAGATCACATTCAATGGAGGGTCTTTAAGGGATAACAGTATATAATAGCAATCACAATGATGAAAGTGATTAAAGTGATGGACAAAGCCCATCAAAACAAATAAATAGCAGCAATATCTATCAACACTACTTATTACATGTATTTGGTACAAAAAACTAAAAGCTAATTTACCAAGCTCAGTACTGATCTGAGGAGTTTCAAGGGATAAAAATTTCCCGTGAGTGTATGATTAAAGATGGATTTAATTTTTAAAAGAGAAGTGTGGTAGAAGGGTCACTTTCCAAGTAATGCCTTTTTTCCCCTCTATCAGTGAGAGAACACCACCCTATACTATGATATAGTTCACAGTGGTGTGGTAAATCGGAGAACTGTGGTAGCCATACCGAGTGATTTCAATGTGGACTGAGCTGCATATACAAAATACCACTATAATCTAAGACTGACATTACAGTAGATTGAGTAATTGTCCTTCTATTTTCTAAAGAGAAGCATGACCGAAATCTGTACTATGCACCCAATTCAGTTCTGACTTTCTTTTTAAGCTCAAGCACATGTGATTTGAAGCTTGTCATCTAGCCAGATGCCAAGATACTTGTAATCTGTCATTCATTCAATGTGGGTGCCATTCAGGGAACAGATAGAGTATGCATCATGATCGCACTTCCTTGACCTTGTGAACATGAATTTAGTTCTAGGTTCATTTAAAATTAGTCTAAGGTTTTTTAAATATTTCAGCATGCAGTGAAATGCACACTAAAGTTTTGAAACAGCTTCCTCTGTAGAAGGTGCACAAGCATAAAGAATCATATCATCTGCATAAGAATGTACTTTACAGTTTTCTATAGACGCACAGATATCATTTATGTACAAAGTGAACAACAATGGGCCTAAAATTGAATCTTGTGGCACACCATTTTTTAATAAAAAAAACCCCACTGAATTCACTCCTGCAGCTTTTATACACTGGGTTCTATCAGTGAGGTAATCCTGAGACCATTTAAAGAAGACTTGATCAAAACCCACTAAAGCCAGTTTATCCAGAAGCAGTATGTGATCAACAGTATCAAAGGCCTTTGACGAGTCTATAAATAAGGCCGCACAGTGTCACAGCTGCTGCTGTAATGGTTCCATGGTCGGATCTGAACCCAGACTCAGGGCTGTTTCAAGACACTCTGGGGGCCCCAGGCAAGAGGCACCTTGGAGGCCCCCCACCTCTAGGGTGACCAGGTCCCAATAAACCAAATGTGGGACAAGGAGTAGGTTTGTGAGGGACAATGTGGGACACCCGCCCCCAGTGCGAAGTTTAGTCATCAGAGACTTGTCATGGTAACAAAATTGGGACACACAGCTTGATACCAGTGAAAGTGTCACAGTTCTGAATAGTATCACGATACCACAGCAAAAATTAGGCAGATGTGCCTTTTGTCATTTATAAAAAGATAAATCCCTTTTCTATGGGCCTAATTCATCAATGATATTTCAATGGAATAAATTACTTATTGACTTATTCATACTTCAAAAACAGCATCAATAAGTGATTAACATGGGGGGGGGGATCAAAATAAAATAAATAAGTGAAATAAAAATCAACCAGCCACCCTCCTCCCCTGACAAGCAAAGAACAGTCCCTTCACAAGTAAAGAACAGTCCCTAAAGTGTGGTGAGGTTTGTGGACCGTTACCTGCCACAAGAGAGAAATGTGAACGACTCGTTTCTCCTCTGACACATCACATACCTGTGTGCCGCCACGCCTCGGCTGTTCAGGTATTTCTGGGCAGTCATGAAATCAACAAAGAGGAAATTACTGGACCTGAAGCCAGACTTCTCTGTCGCCGGTAAGCCGTTATCTTATGCCGTATTTGACAGGAACATGGCGTCTGTGATTCCCATTCAACCCACACCCGGCAGGATTTGCTTTTAGTTTCTGCTGCTAGTTGAAATCTGTACTCGCACAGCTGCTCCTGAATGATTTGTTTTGCTTGCTCAAAACAGTTTTTAATTGCAAACGCGAGTAAAATGCTCACACCGTAGAGCTCTGTGGAACATAAATCACTGTAGCATATAAACAAATCTAACCTACAAGTAAAAAGAAATAAATAGTAACTTTCACTGCTTAAAGATACTCAATAGCTCAGCTAATACCTGAAATGTCACTGGATACAAAGCACCGCAGCAGCATATTGCCAGGTGGCCAGCGCACGCCGTTATTGGACGGCGCATGGACACTCACCCTCATACAAATGGACTTTGAACTTACTGAACAGTAGTGGTACCGTGAGGTACCGTAGTACTATGGTACTCCAACAATGCTAGCGCGGGTGGCAACTAATCATGCGGGACGCGTGAAAAGAGACAGAAATGCTGTACAGACCCTACTTAGCCACTTGTAAGCAGCAGCTAGTAGGGGGCCCCATTAGGGGGGATTCCAACGTGTTGTCGTTGTTGCAGTGTCTATAGGGGTTCCATCATATTGTCATTGATATGGACCAATGTCAGCCGTCTCTGGGGGCCCCCTTCCAGCTCAGGGCCCTAGGCAATTGCCTAGTTTGCCTGTCCGGTTGAGACAGCCCTGCCCAGACTGACAGGGATTTAATAACATTTGCAGACAAAAAGTACAGACATGATAGTTTGAAGATAGACCCATAGCTGTTCAGATCATTTGTGTCTCCTCCTTTATGTAGAGGAGTCACCTGGGCTGACCTCAAACTCTTGGAATTGAACCAGAGCAGAGCGTTAGATTAAAGGTATGCATCAAGGGCACAGCAATGATGGAAGCAGCAAGCTTTAAGAGACATGAGTGTAACTGGTCTGCGTCCAAGGAGCTTTTCATGCACTTGGAATTACACAAAGCGTGGTAGACTTCAAAATGGTTAAGTGGTCTAAATGGGAATAGAAACATTTCTTGAAAATAAGACCCCCTCTCTGACATCATAGAGACATTATCATGAGGCTCTGGTCTGTCATATATGCCATTTAGTTGATCAGAGAGCCCGATTTGACGATCATTAAAAGCATTACGGATTTCCAGCACAATCTGTTAAGGGAGGAAAGATGAAGTAATGCCTTTAAATAGATTTAACCACTTTCCAGAGTTTTGTTATTTTGAATTGTCTTATTTTTATTTTATATTAAGTCTATACTTTTGCACCCTTTATTGTTATGCTCCAAATAACCAAGTCATATTTCTTGTATGTGCAAACCCGCGTGGACATAAATCATTTCTGATTCTGACATCTGTTAAATAGGATGTGAAAGCTGAAACTGCAGGGACTGTGGGATATCTGTAATCAGAGACCAAAATGATAACATGGACAAACAGATAAAGGACTAAAGAATGCTGTGGCTTCCAAATAACAGAGGAGAGAGGAAGACAGTGAAAGCGAAGACGGAAACACTTTAATGACTCTGAGAAATACTGTATATACTGAACAAGAACAGGCAGAAACAGCAAGACAGATGGGAATGTTGTGAAGATTTAGTGTTCTTTAAGAGATTATAGCCTTACTCCCGGGCCCTGCAATAAAAAACGTAACAATGAAAAAAAAATCCAAGCTATTTACTAAATGTATCCACAGCACTGTTTACAGCCTCGTCTTAATTCTACTGCTGGATGCATGTCAAGTTCCTACCAGACGGGCAAGAGGAGGCTCTTCGAAACACTATATACACAGACATGAAAGGGAAAACACACCCCGTAATAGCCAGCACATTGCAACAGATTACATGACGTTTGTCTTGTATACTTTGATTACAGAGCAACAGCACAAGTGCATCATGCATATGTAAACCACGTAGATACACACTGAAACCAAGGGAAGAGAGGGGTATCTGCACGTACAAATGACTTGCAGGAAACAAAGTATCAGTGACAAATGGGATAGTTGCACAACAGAATGATGCCGGATTATAATTTGATATAACCCAATGCTTTAAACAATAACTGTGTCTGTCAGGCATGTCCACACTGCTGCACTTAATAAGCCACAAAGAGAGTATTGTTACTGTGTGTATGTTGTTTTCTCCCTGCTGAACCACACTGAAGTAAACTTACAGGCTCTTTTGGCTTTACACGGTTTTTAAGTTGAATGTTTTCAATAAATGCTGTTCAGTAAATTGCATATCAAAATTCTGAGGTCTTGGGAGTCATCCATACAAAATACTTTTGAACATAATTTGCACAATAGATGTTTTATTTTTTATGATAGTGAGTGGATAAAAGTGATAGAAGTGTAAGAATATTGCTGCCCTTGGTGTTACTTAATATCGTCTTCTTTCTCTTGTTCTTCCCCGTCTTCACTGTGGCGTCCTCATCTTGGACACTGAACAAGCTCATCCATCCATTCATTTATTTCCCTCTGCTTATCTTAGTCTGATTCATGCTGGCAGCAGTTTTATTATGTACATCTCCTACTCTCTCGTTACTCCTGGGGGATCCTTAGACAATCCCAGACCAGATGAGATAATACTTAATAATACTTCCAGCATGGTTTGCTGCAGGGTCTCCTCCCAGTTGGATATGCCTGGAATAGCTCCACAGTTTGATGTCCAGGAGGCATCCTAATCAGAAGCCAGAATCTTCACTATTTCAAGCTCCCTCCAAATGTCTGATCTCCTAACCCTATCTCTAAGGGTTAGCTCAGCCCATTGCGACCTTACAATGAGTGTCCACATTGTAAAGGACACCCAGTTTAGTTGCTTGTATCCGCAGTCTTTCAGTTATTACCCAAAGCTCATGACCATAGGTGAGGGTTGGAATGTAGATCAACTCGCAAACAAAGAGCTTCACCTTCGGCATCAGCTTCCTCCTTTTCACAACAATCCTGTACAGTGTCTGTATTACCGTGGCAGCACGAATCCACTGGTAATTCTCACGCTCCATCTTAGAGTGTCAGTATGATCCAGTTTAGGTGCTTGATGGATAGCTCAACATTGTCTGGAACCACATCCATCCACACCTATTTGGCGTCAGAATTAGCAGGGCTGCATCTAATACTTTCTGTAGCTTTCTAAAACCGAAAATCCCAAATTGATGCCCACTTCACATAGTGATAAGCCAGGCGAGAAGGCAGGTAGGATTTGAACTCTCAGGCTCTTTTTATTTGTTGTCAACACAACATTTCGGATATGCAGAGAGGTATTATGTCTCACCTGTCTTTGTGACGGCAGGCTTTTCATGCCATCTTTGAGTGCAGCCATTCTGAACAGCCAAAAATACTTTTGCATTTTCAACATGGTGGGGTGACATGTCAGACAAACAATCACCTTAAGGCCTTACAAGTAAGTCTACCAACCCCGTGAATGAAAATCATTTCAGCCACTTTTGCCCGTGGTGTGAATCTTTTGGTACTAACTCAAGCTCATGGTCATCAGTGAGGGTTTGAAAGATGATCGGCCATTAAATTGAGAGGCTCAGCAGCCTTTTACTGCGACAGTGCGGTTACTGCTGATGAGCTATTGAAGGTCAATCACATGTACCATCTTACCATAACACATGAACAAGAAAATGCTTGAACTCTTTTATTTGGGAGAGTTACTTGCTCACAGGCTGAAGGGAGCAATCCACTGATTTCCAGCAGAGCACTGTGGCCTCAGACGGGGGGACAGTCATGGTCTCATGAAGTCAGCACAGCCACATCATCTGCAAAAAGCACATATGCAATCCTGGGGCCATCACACCAGTATTTCAACATATGCTTACGTGTCACGCCCCCTCTGTGTCTCATAACGATGTGAAGGCCATAGGGCTGAAACACATTGTAACGTGGGTAATGCTGCAAGCCATGGTTACGTTCAGGCAACAAAACTACTTGGTTAGTTTCAAGAAAAGATCATGTTTACAGTTAAAATCAATACGTAACGAGACATACATATGTCGTCTGATTTACGTCAGTGTATGTATGTTTAAAATTTTCTTTAGACAAATAATTTATTAACAAACTGACATTTCTCCAGCATATTTCGACAGGTTTAAGTTGTAATTTACAAGCACACACTTACTGATCATAATTTGAAAAGCTCAATATCTCTCTATTTATAGTTTCAACAACTTTGACACAACAAATAACTAATCTGAGACAACTAGGATTTGTACCCAAGTTCATTGTTAACTCTGACGGATCGATTTCACTGTTAAAAATACCTTGATTAAAGCCTGAATTCATTCGAAATCTGTAACATGTTAGTCTAGAGGTTTTAACTCGTGTCCTCTCACAGAGTTAAACTATAGTTTCATCTATGTCAGAGAAAACTTACCTGAGTTCAGACTGTTTACTTACAGCACAGCTACACTCACAGATAACAGCCTCCTACCTGCTGTCAAATACCATCAAACCACAAACCTTCCCAAGACAGTCCGCACTGAGTGGAGTCCCACAGGGATCATGGCTGAGTATTTAATACTGAATTACAGCTCACAACTCGCACCAGCGACTGATGCTGCTCCATTGTGAGTGTTTTTATTAGCTAGCAAAACATCCTGGTGCAGACTATTCACTGGTGTTCACCAGTCTGTCGCTCATGCAGCATTTAAAGGTAATTACAAGCATGACCGTTCTAGGCTTTCAATGTCCGATAGTCAGCCACTAACATTTTCGTTACATTTCGTCTTGTCAACAAAAATGAAACATAGATTTCATCTTTTATTATCAAGATCTATTTTTAGCTCATCATCGTCTCGTTTCAAGTATGGAAAAAAAAGAGGTTGAAGAAAAATGTTTGTAAAAGTTTTCATCAACAAAATGAACATTGCTTTTCAGACTTTATTGCTATTGCTTTATACTACACCAGTTGCTCTTAGCATCAACTATTGCCACAGACGGATTTACACTGGAGATAGCTGACAACCCGTTGTGTCTCACAAAGATGCCAGAGGCTGCCTTTGGTGCCAATATCACACACCAAAGGGCGTGACAAAGCAGCGATATTTGACACCCTGTGAGTGAGAATGGGCTGGGTATCCTCCACACTGTGAGTGCCACATAGTTAAAAGATGACCAGTAACACCTGAGAGGAAAAAGAGAATATAAAAGAAAAGCTGCCAGGAACCCCTCTTTTGCTCTTTTTGAGACCTGTTTTCTTTCTCATCCTTCTTATTTCCATTCTCTGCTTGTCCTCATCTGCCAACCTCTACCTCCTCTTCTTCCTCCCTTCTCCTCCTCACCTCCTTCTGCTTACCTCTCTGACTTCACCCTATTTGTTTCACCTCTGCTATCTCTCTCTACGCTTTCCTTTCTCTCTCTCCTTCTGTTACCGAAAGCCATATGGTGTGATTGTAACCATGTGTGTGTTTGATGATTACAGTGGTAGATCTGTCAGGCTCTGAGAAACTTAACTATAACACATAGAGGTGGCACCGACAGACACACAGATGTTCACATACTTGCATCATGCCAGCTATGACTCAAGACAAAAGACACATGTATCAAACACAAAGCGGAAGCAATTCCAGAGAATCTCCTCCCAATTCATGTCATTGTGGTAAATATTTTCATATCATGTTTTTGTGAAGTGACAATAACCTAAACCACAAGGATAAGCGTTTCACAGAAATGGAAATGGGGTGATGAATAGTCTGGTAAATTGCCCTCTTCCTCTTTTGGTGTGCCTTGGGGAAAAAAAATCGTGCCAAGCTCTGTGCATTGTGCTGCTGCTTTGCTCAATTAGAAAGAATGCTGTTTTTGTCTTGCAAAACAAAAGAATTACGTAGATTTGAAATCAAAGAAAGCTGAGTTAAACAAGGACAGAGGTAGGAGTGGAGAATGAGAGAGGAGGAGAACAGTGATCTGGTTTCCTCTTTGTAATGACTTGTAGGGTTTTCAGGCTACATAGCACACTCTTCTTCATCAGGTTAATAAAAAGAGATAGGGTGCTTAAAAAACACTGTGTGATAGTGTATTGTATATTCTCACACTGTGTGGAATCACAGTGTGCAAGCCAAGGAAATCATCTGAGGAATGTTGCTCCTTTGAGCAGTGTACAGTAGAGAGATGAGCCAAAGAGTTCGGAGTCAAGCTCCTCACCTGAGCCAACAAGACAATATTCAGTATTGTTTAAAAGGCACAACTCCATTGTAAATAGCTTAACACAAGGCTTGGTCCTTTTCTGTGAAACTAGCCATCAATGATTCTGTGTATTTCCTAAATCTACCAGCACACTGAACTTAATTGACCTTGAGCATCTCTGGACTCAATTATTTTAAGCACTCCTCTCCTGTGACTGAGAGAGGGTCTGTGCAGTAGTCTTTTCCAGAAAATGTCCTCTGCTGTACGATTCTACTCTTCATTGTGTTTGGTGTCTAGCTCTTAGAGACTTCAGCGTGATACTTTGCCAGAACACATTGTGGGAGCACAGCTGTGGCAGGATGGTCTCTGTAGCCACTAGGTCATCCCTTCCTTCTCCTCGTGCTCTTGTGACATGAACAGTACGGAAATAGAAAAGTCACAATCATTTGCGTCTCTCCTCCTCTTCTTTTGCTGTAACAGCTGTGTCATGGTTAAACCTGGATGTGGGAATGGAAGTCGTTTTGAGGTTACAGTGGTGTTAACAGGATTTATTGAAAAAAAAAAACACCCACTGGATGAGCTGTCTGTGAACGCATTGTTACCAAACAGCTTTCTTGACTATG
Source organism: Epinephelus cyanopodus (assembly GCA_026686955.1). Classification (NCBI taxonomy): domain Eukaryota; kingdom Metazoa; phylum Chordata; class Actinopteri; order Perciformes; family Serranidae; genus Epinephelus; species Epinephelus cyanopodus. Next base: position 15,023,964 of record CM048919.1, read on the forward strand.
TTCCAACTGTCTTCTGTCTGAAGTGGCCAAAGCTGCTCGCAGGGGAAGTACATGCACAACCTGTAGACACACACATTGGCACATTCACAAATGCACATCTCCATTAAACAGTGTAATCTCAACAATGAAATACGGCAACAGTAAAACACTAAAATGGGCCTTTTATTGTAAATATAGGAAAGCCATCTGGTCAACTGATTGTTCGCTAAGTTCGTTTAGTTGTTCCTATGTAGCCAGCAGATATCCTGATACCTAGTTAACAGATGTCTGGGCCCAGACTTTCTCTTCTACGTGCCGATCATTGTTTACAGACCAATTAGCAACTTGAGATCCTATATACACAGAGTCATGGCTCCCTATAAACAGGTATCTGCATGTGATGCAAAGAATTTTTAAAAACAGCCAACAAAACAATAAATTGTCATCAGACGATAGCAGATGGGATCCAAGACTGCATTTCAGCCAGTGCATTCTGCCTCTTTTGCTCAGATTGTATAGCAGTTTGTTTACCTTCTTACCTTGTTTACCTGGGGAGTGTGTCTATGGTCCCTGAGACCTACATTCCCTCAAATCAATGCCTCTGCCAATGAGGTAATGTTTTCACAACTGTAATAACATGAGGAACCCTAACCCCAAACCCTAACCCAGTCATGGACGAGGTGGCTCTGATGCTGAGGGAATGTGGGACCTAATTTTGGATGAAAAAAAGAGTTCATGAGGGAGCATTGGGCTGACCCCCCCTGTGTGCAGCCAGAACCTCCTCAAATGTGAATGACCAATACCACTCAGACTACAAACAGAAACCACAATGCTTCTGATACCAAATTCTTGTCCTGTTGTCGAGATTCTGCATTCATATGCAAATATGAGTTTATAGAGATAAGCGCAATGCTACAGTTTACAGTAACTGAGCATATTTATTACACAAATCTACAATTTATTTTAATTTTATTTTAAAACTATGGGTCTTTGATTTCAGACAGACATATCTGTCATTTTTATCTCACCACTGCTGACAGATTTTTTTTTCAAATGTAGCTAGCTAAGCGGTTGTGTACAAACTCTGTTCTCAGTTAACTTTTTAATGTATTCTACTGAGTCATTTGAAAATGAAGATCTTGAGAAATGTTTTTAAATATGCATTTGTTATCTGCATGCAACATGCTAACTCTGTGCCATCTCATGATACAATAAAGACTGAGGCAAAAGAAACCAGTGCCGAGGCAAAAAGTGAGCGTCCTTATCACTTGATGATCCAAGAAATAAATATCAGCTTTGTTTTAATGTTACAAAGTAGAGCTAGTCAGCTTTGGTGTTATAGTTATATGAAAAAAAAATATATATATTTAGATGCTTATTGTGGAAAAGCATATTTGGATACGAAACTGTCGATTAAAAACCTTAGCCCTTTCAGCTAAATTGTGTGCATTTACATTTGTTAAAATATTGATTCATTTACATTGTCCCTTCTCAAATAAAGAAATAATTAAATGTAAACACAAAGAGCAGATTGATGCTTTATTGTTAGCATTTTCAGACAATTTGAGGATGGATGTATGTGTAACTAATGAGTGTGGAAAACAAATCTCGGATAAACTACAATTCAGTAAAAATCAAAAGACAGATCTGTTGCTCAAAACTTTGCTGAACATGTGGGGCTGATCCTCAGCCAGTGTAGGTTGTACCAGTCCTGTAGAAAGCTTTTGCTGATGTTATTCCACAAAATAGCGTAGTTAGTTAATGTAATGCTACTGTTCTTTGTAAGTAACTGTAGGTTTTAGTTTTGGGGAGGAGAAAAAAAATCATGATCTTCCACACTCATTGTGGACTGAGTATCATTATAGTAGTGCTCCATGCACTCCTCATTAGCTTGTTGAGAAATCCGAAGCTTGATAGAACTGCTGTGCCGAGTTACAGTTGCTTAACATTTGCGTCAGTGGCAATCAGCAGCGTCTTTAAAAAAACACATCGTGGACAAACAAATAAAACAACAGATGAACAGAAGGAAAGATCTCTGCTGATGTCATCCTGTGGACAAATAAAATAACAAGGAGAGCAGGAGATGCTATCCAAGTCTGGTATTCCCCGCTTGTGTTCACATGCACGCTATCTATTATGGGCCAACACAACTTCCGTCTGACCACACACTGACACTTGAACTCCTAATGATTGAGACCAAGTCTTCTCTAATGTAATCTATCGTCTTAATTCTACTCCCCTCGTTCTCTCTCTTTGTCTCATTCGCTTCACTTCCAGCCTTTAATCTCAACGTTGTCAACTTTCCAGTTCCTGAAGTGATTTTTAACCCTGTCATGTTAGTAAGTAACGAGTAAAAATGACCATACACACTTTTACTAAAGCAAATAATAACAGTTGAAGACTTTGTTGTAAAGATGAACTGTAAATGATGTGAATAACCTTCAGTGACAGCAGTTATGAATATGTTTCAAGATGGTTTAAATATAAGCAAAGTTATTATTATGCAGATGCATTGAAAGTTGGTAGCACTTCCACCGTCAGTGTGCCTCAGATAACAAGCACACAACCAGTTCAGTCCCAGATGGCAGGTTTAGGGATCCTACATAGGAGTGGTTGTGCAGCCATGTAGCACCATCTAGTGACCTTCTGTTTTTATCACATTATAGATACACACACACAATTTACTGTCTATGGGATTATAATGTGTTTTTCTACCTTTATTCTTTCTCAAGGGCAACCTGACGAGAAAATCTAAGTTTAAGAATTGATTTTTTTTTTTTAACAAACTCTATTAGATAAAAGACACAACAAAGTCTGTCTGTACAGTAACCCAAATTCATATCACATTGGAGCCCATGAACACCTGAACCATGTTCACTCTTCCTCTCATCATATGTTTTCAATTAATCAGCTGGATGTGAGCTTTTCAAAGGAAAGTGTGCTTCTAAAAGATGCTGTACTTTGTATCCCTGCAGGGTAGGACGATTATGGTGAGAAATGGCAGTGAAGGAACAGAAAATTAGCACCAGGGTGACCATGAAATCAAAAGATTATGGTCCAGTTATTAAAAAAAAAGTGTTATAAGTGTTCCTAATATTACAATTCACAGGAGCCACAGTTGCTATGGAGAAGAGGCGAGTCAAAGGCATGAATCAAAGCTGTAGCCTGCCAGAATCAAAAGTCTTCTTTATTGCACTTGGGAACAAAACACTCTCCCATCATAATCCAAAATCAACCCAAAATCTAGAAGTGAAGTCATTTATTATGCTGAATGTATCTCTCAGGTATCTACAAAACATAAACTTAAGCTCTGGCTTGTCATTAGTCTTGTGAACTACAGAATTTTGAGCTGGGTCACCACTGGGGTGATAGCTAATTTTTTCCTTGTATTTTAAATTTACACAGGCTTGCATCTCTGACTTTTTATTAAAGAACCAGGTATTTTCCAGCTCAGCTGCTCATATTTTGTAGTGCTGATTTAAAGGACCAGTGTGTACAATTTAGGAGGCTCTACTGGCAGAAATTAAACACAATATTCATAATAGGAATCATGTTTTTGTAAACTTAGAATGAACCCTTTGAATCTGCATAGGGCAATGCATCCTCGTACAGCAGTTTATATGATATCTAACAAATTAGCACTTCACAAATGGCATTCTCACATCACATACTTGATGTAGAGCTACGTAGATTAGGTTTAGGAACAGAAACATTGTGACAAAGTACCTTCAAATAACTCCTGTGGTTTTTCAAGGTCACAAACACCTGTCTCCTGGGGGAATGTCCTGTGATGGTTGACCCATCCACCGCACAAACCTGCCTCGCTCGTTGACTCGCTCCTTACTTCCCTCTTTCTGTCAGTGCATTGTTCACATAATTGCAGCCTTCCCGATCATGTGGGTCATATACAAATTACTTTGTCACGATTATGTGTGTTATATACAGTATAAATTGTAGCGCAATACTTGTCATAGGTACAAACAGTGCATAAGAGCAGCTTGCCTGGGGTGTGGATCCTCTTCCAAGGAGCCCACCATGTTGCACTGCCATGTTTCTACAGAGGCTCAGAAAAGACAAACCAAACACTGACTCCAGTTGGCCTTTTACATTTTTACATTACCTGAAGGCCACCATAGTTTCTACACACTTGAGAAGGGAGAGGTGAGGGGTGAGGATATTCAATTTGTTGCAGTCCGCAACCTCACCACTAGATGGCACTAAATCCCACAGACTGGACCTGTAACCTGTAGTGTTAAATGCCCATCTAAGCCTTGGATGTGTCCCGAATGCCATGCCATCAACACTGTCTGTATGGCAAACAAAGGGGACCTGTACTACCCAAACATGTCACTACAGTAAGAAGTGCTTTGAAGGACTTATACTTTTTAAAAAGAAAATAAAAAAGGAAACTTACTCACTGTAACTTCAATCACTGGGGATTCTTGACTGAAGCTGATGTACTTTGGCACATCTTGTGTTTGTATTTTTGTTCTGTTTCACAAGTCATTTCACATTTTATATTTTCCAAAACTTAATCCTGGACATGTCAGCATCTCTCAGTTGTTGCAATATTAGAGCATGACTGCAGCAGCACTGTACATACACACATACAGAGTGCTTTGCTGTTTGACCTTATGAGAACAATGTGCATGTTCTGGTCGTGTAAATGTAAAATACTCTGACATAGTTGTACTTGGTTTAGAGATGTGACTGCTCAGTCCTGTGAAGGTAAAGTCTGACCCTCAGCTGTGAGCTGGTTGTTTTGTCCCAACTAGTCTCTGCTGTTTTGGCTCTTACTGGTCAAGTATGAAGCTGTTTTGCCCTGTCTGGCCTGAGTTCTGATGGATGAGTTCACAGAGTAGAGAATATCCAGACCAGCAAGTAAACCACTCTCTTTCGCATTCTGACTTGGTCCTCCTTTGGAGTATATCTCTGAGGCCAGTAAGAGACAAGAAGGCTTGTGACACCTTGTCAGCTCAATTGCTTTCACATATCTGTAAAAGAAGAATGAGACTGGTGTGTTGCAGGTGAACTGCCTGGTTTACAGAACCCAGACTAAGTGATCAACAAAGCAGTCGCCTTGGTGGATGAAAGCACTTCACAAGCATTCCACTGATAAGGATTCACACTGAACCACTGCATGGAATGATTTGGAAAAACATCAGTGACCACTTTAACTGATTCAAATAGTTTGTAAAGTGGTTTTGTGTGAAAGGATCAAAGCAGACCCATTGACAGCTTCATAAAAGATATTTTGGTCACAGAAAAGACCTGAATATTAAAATTCCTAACCTCCACGCAAAGTTTCAATGCCAGGGCCCGAAGAGACGTGAAAACCTGAATCAACACCAAAGTAAAATATTCTGGAGGTGAAACAGTCCTTCAGAGCAAGGTTACAGAAACATACTGCTCTTGAGCTTAACTATGCCCTGATGTTTTAGCATTTCCACTCATAATATTGTTGGACAGGCAATTTATCAGCCTTCCTTTTATGTTTATTTTCATCTAGCCAAGGGAATTTGTCTCCATGTTCTGGTCTGAGTGCAGGAACAGTGTTGAATATACTCAAGCAGAATATCAAAAACAGTATACTCAGTTTGACGTGTGGCTTCAGGAATAGCTACACCAATTTTGGTCAGTCACAAACTGAGCAAGCACTGCTGGATAGATAATGGATCAAATCATATAAAGACATGTTGTTGCCCTTGTACAAACAACTGTTTCTGATGAACCTTTGTGGTTAACTAGTCTTCATATTACAAGTGATTTGTAGTTATACTTGGAATACGGATCCAGCTGACGCCACCATTTGAAATGAACCCAAAGCTCCCAGCAGCCAGAGATACCTTGCTCTGCTAATAATAATTAAATACAAACGACATTGACATTGCAGAGCAGACGACTGTGCACTCAATTACAGTCAGGTTGGAACCGAATAAACCAGATTAGACTTAAGTAGATTAGCCTTTACACTGCACAAGTACAACATTTCATGCAACACACTCATACATTTAATCTGTATTACCTTAAGCATGTGTGATGTCTCAATTATCTCTATCATCTCTGTGATCGGACCATCTCCCTAGACTGCTATTAGGCGTGGGGAAATCAATTAGGAAACTTCATTTTTGCCTGGATTCACCCAATGGCCAGTCTGGTTAAGTAATATGCCGAAGTAACACACCGCTGACTGACATAGACACAATATTGTGACACATGCAGAAGCAGGCTTTGCATAATAGCTTCAGTGGTGAATAACTGAGCATACCTCAGCCTCTGCAGCACTGATCTCAACAATTATTTTTCAAAATTTGTCTTCAGTTCACCAACTGTGTAGAAGCACAACTCTAAATTACTGAAGAACCTCCTTTAGATAAAATAGTCACGAGTTGTGCTCTTAAATCCTTGCATCTCCACAAATAAAAAGCATTACAGTCCTGTCCCATTGCACCAAAATTCTGGTCTGAAACACATGATAATATCAAAATGAGCCTTAAAATTAGACGTCTCATTCTGCCCATGCTTGTTAGTTCTGGGTGATCCTGTCCCTCTACAACCCTTGTCTACACCCCAGGCAGACTGAGTCCAGACAGCCCTTATGTTAGGTCGAAAAGTTATTGTAACGGTATCAAAGGCGATCACCTAACTGCCAGCCAGGGTGTGGTTCTCCCAACTGGGTACTGTGGCAGCGCAGTAACGCAGTAAGTCAACTTACGACCCCGGGCCAAACCTGGTCTGCGATAGGGTGCCGGGTCGCTTGCTGACCTTTCTTTACACCACAATGAAAATAAATAAATTCACACTGAGAATTAATTTCTTTTACCTTGAATGTAAATAAGGTGCTAGAGTGCATAAAAAGCATCAAAGTACAGCTTGTTCATCAAAACAAAGCGGCGGGGAGAATCTCCTGAGCCCCCCCGACAGAGGCTGGCTAATGAGTTAAGTTAATATATCATTTAATTTGATAATACAGTTTTTCAAAGAAAGATGATTCATAGGAATTTTAATGTTTATTCATTTTGTCTGAAGAAATATTATTAGTGTTTGTTTAATAACTGGCCCCTGGCATCCTATCATGAAGCGAAAGTAGCCCCCGGGCATAACGAGTTGAGTGTCCCTGCCCGTAAGGCTAAAGAAAGACTGTGTCAACCAGAGACTTCAGCCCAAGTTCAGGCCTCGTGTCAGCAAACCTCCGTCCTACTTGAGTGTCCCTGAGCAAAATAATAATGCTGTAACTGAACCGGCACTCTGACCTCGCTGAGAAAACACAATTCCCGCTTTATTAAAATAACACTTACTCTGTGATCATACAATATTTTTCATTCTGCAGTCCAAATGTTGTACATGACTCCACCACTGCTCCATGAACAATGTGCTGCATGCATGAGCCAAGGTCAGGATCAGTTCTGAGGAGGAGCCAGTGGAGGTCACTGTTGCGTGTGAGCTCACTGAGCCGTCTGTGTCATTTCAGGGCAGTTTGTCTCCCCAACACAAACTGTGAGTATCAGCTGACCCCAGACTAACCTTTGTGGCTCCAGATGTGAGTGTGTTTTGCGTGTGTGTGTATGTGATGAAAGGCGGGGATGTGTGCGGTTTCATCACTGCAGAACAGAGCAGCTTCCACTTGAGAAAGCACTGCAGCAACTCCTCACCTCACATCACATGCACATGCATTCAGAGAGAAACGGGGGGAGAGGAAGAGGGGTGGGCGGGGTGACGGAGGGAGGGTGGGACTTTTGGGGTAACAAACGCCCCCTCTTTTATACTGTAATATTCAATTAGGTCGGAGCGGAGAGGCAGGCAGGCATCAGCACGGGGACAAGTTGACGGCAACAAGGCGCAGTTCATTCATTTTTACACCAGCAGACATGCTTCATGGAGCCACCAGCAGTCCTCCCGACGCCTGGACACACACTTGTCTCACTTTCCTCAGCCTCTTTCTGAACTTTTCACGGCAATAACACTATGGACCCGCTATGGACGGACACCGGCGCTCCGGTACGGCATGCAAATACGTACTCTGACGTCGGCGATCATGTGGCTTTTGGCGTAGATCCTCCTTGTGATCGCCAATTTTTTCTTTCCTGTCGCCTGTTGTCTGCTCGGGTTATTGGACCGCCGTGAGAGTGTTCAAAACACATTTGGCTCGTTTGTGTGTTCAGCAGTCGCTTTGGGATTGTACCGCACTACCTGAGCATCGCGCCAAAACGGTGGGCAGGTAAGAAATGGATAAACTCTTCCCCTGTTTTTCTCACGGCTCTCGCCACACGGCTCCCCCTCCTCAAAAGTCCCTCAAGTTAAAACTGCATGTAGCTAGTTGTTTTTTTTTGTGCCTGTCTCTTGGCTTGCGCTGCCTTTGCGTGGCTCCCAAACACCCACACGCCTCTGTATAAATATTTTAACTTGTCTAGCCGCATGAACTTTGCCTGCCCCTGCCGTTTACACCTGCGTGCTGAGACAATGTGTCCGACAAGTTGTTAATTGGACGTTTTCTCCCCCGTGTTTAAGTTTCACTTTGATACGTTGTGACCGCGGTGGGTGAAGGCAGAGAGGAGAAACATCGTGTCTACTTTTCCTCCTCCCCGTGTCGACATAACCAGCAAAACATGGCCGTCCTTTGCCGACATGTTGTTACGTCGATGGCGAGAGGGGGAACATTTGGGGAGAGTGTTTTTCTGCGCCCCACTGTCACATCTCGGGCTGGCCGGTGGAAACGGCCGCGAAACTGCGCATCGCCGCCGGTGGAGCTGCTCGCATTCAGCCGTGCTGAGGTTTCACTGCAACTTTTGGAGTCCGACGTTGTTTATAGACTTTGATTTGTGCGACTCTTGTGATGTAGGCGTAACGTCCCCCTGGTGATGCCTCCTCCCCTCCGAGACCACGGCTCTCACACTGCATGCAGACACACAGACACGGTGCTGTAGCATAGGGGCTGACTTATATCCTGCCAGTGCAGTGGGCCTGCAACTGCTGTAAAAAGTCAGGCGTGGTTCTTTATATTCACAATATCAACTTTGGTAATGAACCCAGCGCCCCGGACTGTAGGCAGTGTGTGTGTGCCGCACTCCTCTGGAGTCAACACACTCTGCTTCAACCAGAGGAAAATGTGTCCTCAGTGCACCCAGTTAAACTCTGTCTAGGCATAGCTGCAGTTTGATTTATTTCATTGTGCTGTATCCTTCATATTGTCCTGCACTGCATGAGACAGCATTAGTGACTGAGGAGAAATATGAGCAGAGACAGATTGAGGATCATAGCATATGCCATGATTATAAACACGTGTACAGTGAAGCTGTAAGTGCCATAGGTCAAAAGGGGAAATTCTGCTTGCTCTTAAAGGGCACTGCATACTTTTCTACTTTATCCCAGCATAACAGTAATTTTCATTTCATGTCCTATAGGTTTATTACTGGGAGACGAGGCCGCAAAGTTTCTTCAAAGTCATTGTAAACTCACCAACTTCCCAACAAGTAATGAGTTGCACGTCTCCATCAGACATTAGTGAATTCTATTCAAGCCCTACATAATTTGTCTTTTCGCTTTTTGGAGATATGACAGAATTTGGGCAGCAGTACTCAACACTACCAAGAGACAATATTCAAGATTGACATTGTACGGACACTGCCCATATTATGCGTCTTGGATATCGGCCATGACTTGACCCATCTGCATTTAATACAGTCTATTTGCCAATATTATTTTGAAATTAATTCAATTTCCTCTATTTGTTACACTCATTTAGTCACAGAAGGCTGCCGACACAGTTCTTGGTGACACCGCAATCCCTGTTCTCACGTTACATTACAGTTCCCTTCAGCAAGCTTTATTAATTTAAGATTTTAGATAAATGACATATTGGTACATGCCCTAAAATGTGGTGGTGGAAGAGGAAGTTGTATCTCCACAAACTATCATACATCCAGCATTTATGGGCTGGTAATTGTGTTTTATTCTGTATTCTGTCTGTACATAATATGGGTTTATTTTAGTCCATAACTATTGAGGATGATGATGATAAAAATTAAATTGATGAGCAAGTAAAAAGACAATTCCAGGAACAGAGACGCTCTGGCTCCCTTTTCCATTTACAATCAAATATTGACTCTGACAGCACGTAGGTTTGGTTGAAATAGCATTTCATATCTTACATATTGCCTGCTGTGATCAACAGTCCCTGACACAGATTCACAATGCTATAATTCAGTGCACCTGTTGACTGGTATACAGTCTCCGACCTCTGACAGGTCAACACACTCAGTCCCTACAGGTGGCCCAATTAATTGAAAAGCATTTAGTGTCTGTTATGGATGCTGCTTTTCTGAGTAAAGCTGTCACCCAGTCTGCACTCGCATTCTTACTGCGAGTCTGATGAAACATCTTGTTCATTAGACGACATTCCCCTCATACTGGGATGACCTACTATGTTGTATTTCTAAACATTCCTTGATCAGCAGCCCAACGGAGCTCAATCCGTAAAAGATGTAAGTGGTTTTGATCACAGCGCAGTTAGCCCCCCCCCGTCATACCCGTTACCAGCAATTCCTCTGGGTATAAACTTGGCTTCGCTCACTAAGCCATGCACTCTTGCTCTTTCCATGTGAGTAGTAATGTGGCTCATGTTTGTTCTTCACATGGTTTCCACGTGTGATCTGCCAAATCACAGATAATGTTATATAATTTACAATGACAACTGGCTCGTTTTTATTGGTGGCTGAAAAATCAAAGGGTTTCTGTTGATAAAAGTGAACCGACACATTTTAAATTACACACAGTTGCTCAGCGTTTTGTGTAGCCAAGCTTTTTTTTGCAGAACAACGTGGGGAATTCAGCCAAAACTAGGCGTTTAAGGTGAATTATGAATGATTTTCTTGCTTGCCCAGACAAATTGACTGTTATCAAATCAGTGTACTAGAATGAAGTGGTGATTATAAAGGCTGACAATTAAAAATCCCTGTTTTTGTCCAGTGTTGGGCATACAAGACACAACTGAATTGTTTTTACAGGTTGATGGTGCAAGATTAAAGCTGTTGTTAAATATTTTTTGGGGAAATTGTTATTCTCAGTATTGCACAGGGGATTAGAGAAATGCACAGATGTCACTACCTTGTTGTCCATAACCTCAGTGATTGTCCCATCATCACTACGCTGTGACAGCAGTAAAGAGAAACAGAGAGCGTTTTAGTGAGGAGGGATTTTCTAGGCAGCCTAAAATCATTTGGTTTGTTTACAGTAAGGAGTTTGGCAGCTATTATATTTCAAGTGAAGCGGCATAAAAAATAAATCTACTCTCATTGAATCGCCTCTTTTTCCAGTCTTGCTCAACCATGCGGCGTTTCTCAATGTGCTGTGACCTCTTAGAATGTCACAGCCAAAACATCCAGCTGTGAGGTGATCTGCTCCGTTTGTTCCTAGAGGCGTTTATTCGTTTACTGTAGTCAGATGGTGGAAAATGAACAAGACTCAGTCTGTTACAATCATTTAAATAGAAACCATTGGTGTGGTCTGACAGCGAAGAGAGTGCACCACAGTCAAATATTATTTGTATAAATGACGAGTGAGATCTGATTGTTGGCGGTCGTCTTTCCTCCAGATGTTGCATGTGTCAATCATGGCAGCAATTGAAATTGTCTGACGCATTGTCTCACTGCTAACGGAAACTAACCTGGAGCAGAAGATTGACAGCAAAACAATGAGAAAGCATGTTTGTTTTTGAGAAATTAAAGGGGGCAGGTAGCTCTGTTTAAATACTGCTGTCCTTTACTTGCAGTCAACTTTGAAGTCAATGTGTCTAGAAATCAAACCAGTTTGTTGTAGTGTAGTAAAATTACTTTGATTTTTCTAATTATTCATGCAAAGTGTCATATATAGCCTAAGTGATGAGAGCTGTGTACTTTACCAATTATAGTGATAATGACAAACTTCCGGTAAGTCACATTTGGCAGTTAAAGCTGAAGATATTAGATATCATCTAAATTGATCGTGTTGACAGCCGTCAGTCTTGCCATTAGCTGCTGAGCTAATGTTATGTTAGCTTATGTTACAGTTTCAAAGACTTTCAGGACAAGCTGCTGTTCCGTACTAAATGTCCAAAGATCTCAATCAAAGTAGGGATGTTCCTAACAACTAATTTCTCTGACATTTAAACGGAAGTTTAAAATTAGACTAATCAACTATTGTAAAAGTAAGAAAGCAACTTAATCTATTCGGTTAAACATTTTCCGAAGAAATATTGCATATATTTTTAGAGCCATTTAAAAAAAAAATCACGTTTCAATAACCAAGTTGGATTTAAAATGCTGCTGAAATGTGGGGCCCTTTGTAGGCTACCATAAATAATGACCATTGCAAATTGACCATTGCAACTCACTGAATATAAGTTAATAAATAACACTTATTGAAAACAATATTCTTTAGGGCAATAAATCATTTGGAAATGTGGCTGATTATTACAACCACATTTTCATTGGGTGAATGCAGTTGCATAAAATAATAGTCATTTTAATAATAATCTGTACAGACTAGTATTTTTGGTGCCAACAACCAGGGGAAGCGATGTATAATCAACTAGTCTACTAATCATGCACATCCCTACATTAAAGTGATTGAAATGTTAATGTGATTTACAGCTGAAGGATTCCAATTATGTCTTCCATCTGCTAGCGTTAGCAGTCGAGCACTGACCAACAACTAGCTCGATAATGACGTGTTGCTAACGCTATTCTAACCATTGTTTGTAGCAGCTAAAAACAAGTGCATGTGTACATGCTTACAATGCAGCTTTACCTGGAAATTGCTAGTAGCAGCCAGTAGTACATTTTGTACTACTACAAGTGTTACAGGTTGTTAACTCTAAAGAATCTAAGACATGCTAACAGCATTGATCCTGCCATTGATTTATATAGGGACAGTTTGGCACGAAGAGGTTTTAACGACAGGACGTTTTATGTTTTAAAGGGATCATAGTTTAAAAGGCACACTCTTGCTCAAACTGGCTGCTGATAATGGGCTTGTGGTTGATTTTATAGGAGTATATTTCAGTGAACTATATTTCCTGTTTTGTTCTTACACTACTTGTTTAGGCTTTGCCGACCAAAGTACCATATGCTGCATGTGAGACTAAATGTACTGGTCCTGTATTTTTGTGTTTGTCTTTAGATCAGACCTCTTTCTTACATGATATGTGGCCGTTATTTTTAGTGCCAGCTGACCTGCGGTGGGTTTCAACATGTTTTTGTTTGTCACATTCATCAGGAACATCCAGCATTTCCTGCCCGCACATCACACTTCCATGTCTAATTCAGAGCCATATAATAGCTGTCCATTCTCTTGGTGAAACACTGGAGTGAGTCATCACGGGTTGGAGGACGGAGGGTTGTTGTCATCACGGCCTGTCGTGCTCAGCTTGGCTCTGTGATGACATCACCAACATCTACGCTGTGCTTTTGTTCCAGTGTTTTCGGCTCAGGTCCTCTCTCCGCTGTGCCTCCGCCGGCTCCTCAGACGTGTTGTTAGGTGACTAAGGCAACCACAGAGATGAGCTCATCACCTGTAGGTGGGGCTGAGCGGGAGCGTGATGGAGGGAAGGAGACGATTAGAGAGGCAAAGCTGAGGGGTTACGTAGGGACAGGAGGAGAGGGAGCATGAAATCAACACTGTATGAGAGACTGTGTGTGATGTCTGAGAGAGACAGAGTGATACAGAGGAAGAGACAATTGAGTGACACTGCATGAGGGTAACGAGGGAGGAAGACAGAAGTGAGAAGCCGGTGGAGACTAAAGACCTGACCTGTAAAAGCAATTTTCTATGTTGGTGTCATGTCAGTTTCTGGTGTAAAAGGCATTGATTTGCTAGCTCATGTCATAGCTGGATTCCTGGAAATATTCAGCCGCAGCATTAGCAGAAACCAAAGCAGCAACATTTCCAGGTAAAGTACACAAAAGGTCACAATGCTCCTACATATGATGGTTTTGTGTGTCGACTAAGGCAATCACCTGCTCTGGTGCTCTGCTGGAGACAGTGTTGCCCATCTGTGCCCATGCAATTCGTAACCGAAAACTGCAGTAGAATATAAAGAATTTAAGGTACACCTGTGGTCAGAAATCCAACCGAACTAGAGGTGTCGCAAAGAAAACTGGCGACACCGAGAGCCAGAGTGACAAAGAAAAGAAAGACGACACGAGAGACAGGATGTCTAAGCAGTGTGAATGAGAAATAAGAGACAGTCTAGCAGTGGGAGACTGCAAGATAAATGTGTGTGTGGGAGAAAGAGCAGGTACACCGGACCCCACCATTAGTATCCGCAGTCGGTCATTTCATAAGCAGTGTGTTTTATTAAAGACCTGCTTCATTGCTGCATTGATTATTATTTAAGTCTGTGGGTGCAAAGCAGTTTGTACAGCGGTGTGCTTCTACACGTGTAAGCATGTATTAAATTTCCCTGTGTATATATCACCCAGCAGTCTTTGCCACTGCAGTCTTTAAAAACTCGAAAATGCACCTGACTGTGGTTGACAAATTAAACCCTCAAAAATTAAATTCTGAACCTAACCACCACTCCATGCAACTGTCGAAAAAGTTCACACCTTTGCACACAGTTGGTGTCGGTATGTCATGTATGCCGTTCATGCCCGTGTGAGCATGTGTGTGGACTGTGGAGTAGCTCCCTGTCTCCCATCCCACTGTGTCCTCCAAAATTCAAGTTTGGAAAAAAAGAGACAGAGTAGGGGGAGAGGAGAAAGGGAGAGCTTACTAAAAGGCCTTCTGCACTGCACCACGTCAGCCGCTGGCAGAGCACAGGCACACCCCTCCTGCCAGCGTGAGCCCAATGAGGAGAGGCTGGAGACAATTCCCAAGCCACACCCACTGCAGGGAAGGCAGAGATTGACAGGTTGGAAATCTGGCAGCACAGGAGCACTAAATGCTTGCTGAGACTCTTATAAACAAAACAAAGGACTCCAAAGTCTCCAGGCTTCCACATTTGGACTCGAGACAGAAATATTCCCCCTCTCATGCGTGCACACACAGGCAAAGGATGCATTGTGTATGTTAATATTCATATTTAACCTAAACATTACATCATGTTGCATTTGCGGTGATTACACTGTAGTTACCATCGGAGTGAAGTTATCTAGATTCCCTCCGACATCCCTTGTCATTGTTGACCTAATTTGGAGGCTGCTGGTTGGGTGCAAGATGACCCTTGCCCTACTCTAGGTGTGTGCTAGTGCATTCACTGTAACTAAACCCTTCCCAAACAAAAAATTAAACAAATTCAATAGCATTTTTAGCAGTGGTTAAAGCTCTTAAAAGTTGACGTTGTGGAGAACAAGGTTTCTGTGGGAGAGTAATGTGGTGTTATCAGTGTGACTAGCTGTCTGTGCATAAGGCCATTAGGGAGAGTGAAAGAGAGGAGCATAGAGCTGGACAGGGGGAGCACAAAAAGGACAGCAAAATCAAGTCAAGGGGGCCCATTATCATGGAAGCTAAATAAAACTGTTTGAGAGGGATGGTTAACCCATGTATTATTCTGTTTGCTGTAATGAAACTCTGCCCTGCACCCCATCTGCTTTTCATTTCCACTCGCAGCCGTAGGATCAAGTGAATGCTCGCTGACGCGTTGGCCTTCGTCATTGGGGTCACTTTGTGAGTTTATATGGGGTTGCAGCAACAAACTGGATTGAGAGCCTTACATGTTCCGTGACAGTGTGTGCGTTGGATACATATCAGTTCCTGATGTTCAGCAGGCAGCAAAATCTGAGCCATAATTTGACTCTCATGTTCGCTAAAAACATATTTAAATTGCTTATTTCGAGTCTTTTGTCTGAGTTAGATTTTGAAATCCATTCAGATGATGATGTGCTTCCTGATATGTTACGTGTGCACTGGCTTCCACAAGATCGTTCTGACATACTAATAACGTAAACTACTTGTTGTCTGTACAGACTGCATGGCGTAAACCATACCGCCGTGCAGAAAAAGTGAAGTTGAGCTGGATTTTCAACATCGCTGCTGTGGTGACACTGATTGACCTCTGCTGGGTTTCTGCTCCTGGATACCAGCACACACTCACGCACGCTTTCTGTTGGTTACAGTGTTACCATAGTAACACAACCATCAGCAGCAGAGTGGGTGACACTTGGATATTTTTATAGCTTGCCCTTTGTGTTTGTGACGGTGGTCCTGTGTGTGTTCAGTGAGGAGACAGGTCTGCCAATGTGAGACTAGTGTGTGTGTTCAATGTTACGTGGACCAGAATAAACGGAAGACTGGATATTTGATCCAGCGCGGTGTAGTCAGCTGGACAGTATCTATCCATCTATCCATCATCCTGTATATAGGCCACTGTGTTTCTTACAGTGGTTGTAGATTAAATAAGGTCACAGCAGTGATGATGACCAGTCTGGCTTTCTGTTACTTCAAACAGAAAGTGTGGCGGCTGGTCACAAAAGCTGGTGTGTGTGTGTGTGTGTGTGTGTGTGTGTGTGTGTGTGTGTGTGTGTGTGTGTGTGTGTGTGTGTGCGTGTGAGAGATATTGCAAAAGTAGCCCCTGCATCTTTTAGTAGATTAGATATACTGAAGAGGAAAAAGTGCTGATGTATGAAAGTGTGCAATATGCACAATCTATAGGAAAAATTGCTGATGGGACCAAATCTAGTTAAAATTGAAAGAGCATGTAGTAGTAAAATCTGCTTTGTCACTCTGATAGCAGTGCATATATGTCAGCCAAAAATTAGCCAGAAGTTGCAGTTACTGAAGTTAAAATTTAGAATCATTGCTGCCATTAGTTTCTCAACGGTAAAAAAACAGTCCTGCTCACTACATATCTTGGTCACAGATCCTTAAAAGGATAGTTCAGATTTTATAAAGTAGGATTCATTGTATGAAGTATTTATCCATAGTTAGTGCACTACCTACAGTAGATGGTGGACAACACATCCCCAGTTTGGAGAAGCAGGCAGGAGGACTGTCGTAGAAGCTAAGCAATGTATTGCTGTGGACAGGGTCAGCAACAGAACGTATTTTAGCCACCTTGAAAAGTTCTGATTAAATAATCAATAACGGTTTAAGTTTATGCTACATTCCTTGCCACAGATGGCTCTTTCCAATATAGGGAGGATCTTCAGTCTCCCATTTACGCTCTCATCAAAGCCACCAAAGATTTTACCTTGCTGAACACTGGAGGTGCTAGTGTGTCGCTCCCTCAATCACTTTGTTTGTGTTGTTGTGGGACTTTGGTGAATCCAAACTAGAGCTTTTAAACGTCATAGTCAAACAATGACATAAACAAACTAACTTATAGAGGCAGCAACTCCTGTGTGTTAAGTGATGTTAAATTACTGTTTTTCTCAATGGAGTCTGGATTTGAAGAGAGTGATGTAACAGCCTCAGTTTCCCCTCATAAATCGCTGTCTGACAGCAAGGTAAAGCCATGAAATAGGGCTGGGCGGTATGGCCTACAATCATTATCACGGTATTATTTTGGGGGGGATGCGGTGACGGTATGATATCGTGGTATCGTCTTCTCTCTTTTTTTTACACCTTGAATAAAACAATTTAAAAGCCATACAAGTCTAGGATGGAAACTATTTACTGTCAGAAGTAAAATAATTGCTAATCCATCTATTGTGTATAAAACGTTATACAGTATGTATAAATGTTAGAGGGAAGAGGAGGGCCAGCGGCTCCCAGGCCCCCTTCTCCCGCGGGCCTGGTTTTGGTGCGGTTGGCCAGGCCACCTCCATCACGTAGCGAGGAAGGTACGTGAGGCAGGCCGGCCGCCGGGCCCAGTTCTACCGCCAAGTACTGCGGTATGTAGGTAACGTTATTTTACAAAAGCAGCTGCTCTTGTTTACTGTGGTAAGTTACCATCACCACGAATACCGCCCAGACCTCGAGCACGTGCTTTGTCTTGAGATGGTAAAATAAATTGCTCGTGTTACCTTTGTTTGCTGTCACTGTCACTCAACACTTCTTACAAATTATGTTTTTCTGCTCACTATCCGACCGTTTAAAGCTGAACCAAGTCCAAATCACGGACGTAGCAGCGTTTTGTTTTTTTAACGGAGCTCCTCTTGCTCCTCTGTCTCTGTCATTTTCACACTGAGGCAGGTGCAATGACGTCATCGACGATAGGACGGTAGAGCGCAAATCTCTACCGTGGGCCAAATTTATATCATTTCTACTGTCTACCGCATATACCACGCAGCCCTACCATGAAAATATTCTGAATATAGCGTTTTCTTGAACTGATGCTGTTTTTTTGTTTGGGTTGGAATTTTTTAGGTGGCTAAAATATGTTTCGCTGCTTACCCTTCCATAGCAGTACATTGCTTACCTTCCGTGGTAGTACTCCTGACTGCTTCTCCAAACTAGGGGTGTGCTGACTGACATACACTGACTAAAAAAAATCAGAACTATCCCTTTAATTACCTATATTTAATGGAGTAGTTTTCGGAAATACACTTCTGTACTTTAAGTTTTGTTCATGTGATGTATGAATGCAAAAATAATGAAAACCATTCTATATTCCATTAGCTTTTTTCTTTACCACTCATTATCGGCATTGGCCTCAGAAATCCATTATAGGATGGGGTCCAGTGACAAAACAGCAATTACCATCATTTATCCACGTTTAGTCTTTATCCTAGCCCAGCAAAAGTATTGCTGCTCTGTTGCTATGCAGAACATACCAAGCACTCAAACACAGTGCAGCACTGCTTTGCTCTAGAGGAGCCGCGTGATGAGATTTAAATCAATTCTGCGACGGTCCGAAATTCTGCCTCTCCCACCCCTGCTGGGACACGTTGTATTAATGGTGGTGGTGGAAGTGGTGGTGGTGGTGCTTCTCATCACCCACACAATTCAGACACACACACACACACACACACACATATACACACACACACTGTCCTCCTCGCTGCAGTGGCTGACTTGTGGACTAAGCAGTCAGGAGGGAAAACACACTCGAATCAGAGAGAGAGAGACGGAGAGAGAAACACACCCCATACAGCAATGCCCAAAAAGCAGCGTGTGCATGCCCTCTGTGTAATATGGGCTTGTTACTTGTGAAGTTAGGTGTGTGATAAAGCTACAAAGTTTTAGGTAATGGAACAGAAAAGTCAAGTCACTGTTGCAGTCAGTGTTTTCTGTGCTGCTTTCTTGTCTTGTTGTGCTTGTTATTAAAGAGCCTTGGCGTTCCAGCTGGTTTGTACTTCATGCATGGCTTCAAGTGTGAGAGCTGCAAAGGTTACCATCCATATGCCTTTGTGTTTGTGTTGACTGCATGCCTGAGAACTCTGGCACTCAATTGGCTGCGTGTGTATTTCAGGCAGTGCATAGCCTTGCAAGAGACTCAAGTGCACCTGATCAGTCTGGCTGCATTATATAATTTTGTATTTGCTTTGTGTTATATCAGCTGTGTGCACTTGTTGAATGACATTTTTTCATGAAGCAGGGCTAGTCTAAACACTCTTTCTACTGCCACACCAAATTCAGCTCTCAGATTTAACACTTCAGAGTTTCTTTAAGTATTCATCAGTTTCTGAAATCCACATGAACGTTTTTCACAACGACATCAGTTGGATCCACCGCGCAGCATTTTTATGTCTCTTTTAAAGTTGGTTTGTGTTGGAGTGGTGAAGAACATTTTATTAAAACAAAATGATGACCACTGTGTTGACTGCATGCACAATTAATCAGAGCACACAAGGCTAAGTTAGGGTAAGATGGGGCAAAACGCCCCCCTTAAGAGCAAAGTCAATTTACTGTAAAATTAAAACATATTTGGATTTGAGTTCAGCATGATGTTGCATAAACCAACACACTGTTGGGAGAAATAAATTGGTAGAGTAGCCAGTTTTGTTGTAATAGCACAAAAAATTAAATCTTGTTAAGGGGCCCCTAATTGGGGCACCCCAGGGTCATCTCCAGCCATTTTCTAGCATTTACAAGGCTATTTTTTTAACGATGTCTGGCATAGTGCTAACTCCACACGAGGGCTACATCACATCACTTCCAGTAAACTTCACAGACAACAAGGGCAAAACAGCATCATTTTTAACTGAATATTCTCTGGTCCAGCTCAGCAGAAAAAAACACTATAACACAAACTCCTTCATGTTAGTGTGTTCACCCCAGAGCCTGCTTCTTACCAGCACTGACAACATTATCTTCACTTCATCTGTTAAACTGACTCCAGCAGTTAAGATAAAAGACACTTGACTATCCTGCTGTTATAACCGTACAGACCTGTGAATTAACCACGGACACTTGCCTTGCTCATGGACTCAAGGTGGTGTGACACTGTAGAATTAATACAAGAGAAACACAGGAATGGATATGTGTATTTTTGAGAGGTTTTTTAAATTTAATTTTACATATTTTATTAATCCCTGAGGGGAAATTCACTTCTTTCACTCTGTTACGCACAGGTCCGAACACTCTCAGGCACAAACAGGACCTTACCATGCACTAAGTGGAGAGATGTCAGAGTGGGGCTACCCATGACGATTCCCAATCAGGATGCTCTAGTATGAATTGCTTTGCTATGTTAATATGGACTTCAAAACTCTATTGAAATGTGAAATAATGGTATTTAAAACGTGCAATAAAAAAATGTGATTTTTCGAGATTAACTATGGAAATTAAACCATTGGCCATGTTTAAAAAAAAAACAAAAACTCAACAGCCCTTTAAAATATTGTTATATATTACCTAGCTCTGAGTGAAACACCGCTCATATTTGCTTCCCTTTCACATCACTGAAAATAGAGCTGCAACCTTTTACCTTAACATCTGAACTGCAGTTACCATAGTGATCCAAAGAAGTTCTTTCCCAATAATAACATCATTACAAACTTAAATCATGACCAGTTTATTCAGGGACAGGTTGGCACAGGGCCACCTGGTTCAGATCGATGTGTTCTAACAGTGGATATCTACAACAGAAGGCCACGCTGCCTTTCCAAAATTCCAGTTTTTGGATGCACAGCCTGAGTTATATTTTTCCCCCTACTACACTTTGAGATTACATCAATGAGGCACAGAAATAGGAGCTGAGTGGAGGGTGCTGCTGTGACTCATCTGTTCAGTGTCATTTTCTTCTCACTGCTGTTTGGATAGATATCCTTCCTATTGCACCACTATATTTCTGTTGTATTAGATCATCTGTCTGTCTTCATACATTAGACAGGCTCAGTGGTACGGAGGATTTGTATTGATTTCCCCCGTGTTTCTCTCCAGTATGTATGCCAGTGTGTAGCCTAAACTGATTACTGCCAGGGCTGATAAATGTATCTGCTGCCTGGCAGCATTAAAGGTAACTCCTTCAGAGAGATGGCTCGACTAATATAATGCACCAGTCAGACAGACAGCCAGACAACTGGCAAGTACAGAGAGACGGGCAGGCAAGGGGCTGCCAGGCTGGGTATTCATACAAGTTTAATGAGCATCCAGACAGTGGGGAGTTTGTGGCTTCAGCACGGAGCTCGCTCTGCACACAGACGCTAACTGGCTGACTAGGTTAGACACACTAACGAAAAGGTGGGAGACTGACTGTCTGACCCGGGTTATGAAAGCAGCCGAGTTTGAGCGCAATTATTTTTTTGTACTGGATATAAAGTGAAAATAATTATGTGAAAGGCTCAGATGGCTGACTGAAACATTAGTGTTAGCACTTTTCTTTCAGCTCCACAGCTGAGATGTTTACAGTCAGACAGACAAACAGCTCAGAAAATAAAATTCGTCTCTCAGGGACGACGAATGATTATTTTCTAGACTGGAGCCCATTAGTAAGGTTATTATGAAAGTATTATACAAGTTATTTCGATAAAGTTAATGACTGTCAAATAGACTTCTACATTGCCCTGCTTACTAATCATACTGTACCAATTATCTTTTCCACGATAGCATTCAGTGCTCCCAAGTAGTCAGTGAAGGCAGCAGTAGAGCGGCCCCTGGCCTGCTGCCGCTCAAGCAAAGAGAGGAAGAGAATTCTGGTGCCAGTGTATTGTCAGTGTTCAGCACTCTTTGCACAGGCTTTCCTCTTTGTTTGAGACAGTCAGCTCACACAAGTTTAATTTGACCGCAACATCTCAAACGGCAGAGCCGCCTGTGTGTGTATATTGTGTAAGATAATGTTCCCTTTTCTGAGGCAGCTTCTGCTCAAAATTTGTCATGTTGTGAATTTCTGTAAATGACTCAATAGGCACTTATTTAATATGCAAACCGGCGTCTGATGTCAGACAGTCACTTGTAGCACATTTTTGAGAAGCCCCAGGCAGCATTTATGAGTTGACAACAGTGACATTGTAAAGCTATAGAGCAGTTGTTTCCTGCTTACTAATATAGACGTTGCATAAATGGAGCTGCTCATCCTCTCTCCCTGCATTTGTGTGGGTTCAACACACCAGTAGGAGGTAAAAACAGTCCGGCTACCAGCTTTCTCTCTTCCATTGTGCTCACAGTCAGATCCTCATCCAGCCACTGCACTGTCACCCATCAGCACACACGTAAAGTGTTGAGGCTGTGTCAGCAGCGAGGCAGCAGAAGTTCAGCAGGTCGGATAAAGTGGCACTTCAGATGCAGCTGACAGATGCATCTCGAGCTCCCCATCACCAGATGTTGGCTACATTGCTGGGTTTTGGGCAGACTTTGAGGGACAGGGTGATAGTAAGTGGAGGACTATGTACACTGCGGTCTTTACAACATGCATGTTCCGAAAACAGGGTTGGCAGGATAATTAGGACGTCTGTAACCTTTTCTGCCACTGGACTTAAAGTGTCTATGTGCTGTTCATGACTAGCTGCTATTGTTTTTCTCCATCTGACTGTTCCTTGACCTCCCCCATCGACTCAAGTGAAGCTGTAGAAACCTCACAAATGCACCACAACACTATCATTCTGTAGGAATCGGATTTTCCAGGTTTTCAACGCCTGTCAGCTATTTCTGCTAGATTTCTGTTTCCCTGAGTATTTTTTTTTTCTGTCTCTAAAAACACCAAACACAGGTGTTCTGGTCATCCCCGTACATACAGTGTCTGTCAGTGACACGGATGTAGCAGCTACTTGACTACAGCTCTACGTCCATGGTTGCTATAGCGACACCATGGCAATGAGTCTGCATTCTAATGATGCCTCAGTGGGTTGTATGAGGAGTTGAGATATCTCGGGACAATGAGTCGACTGGCGAAACGACAGCCTTCCAGCCTTGAAGGGTACAGTGCAGTGTGATTAATGCGCAGCTGGTGAAGAGGCCCAAATTAAGCATGTGACACTTTGGCGGGACTACAAAGTACAGTTGGAACCTGCTGAGCTGGCAGAAGACCCTAAAGCAGTGATACTCAACTTGCTAACGACGTCTGCTGACCATTTTCTAGTTCACAGTGTCAATAGATTGATTCACGCTGGGAATTTTTTCCCATGCTTTGAATGTAAATAAGCTGCCAGAGTGCATAAAAAGCATCTAAATAGAGTTTGTCTGTCAAAAAAAAAAGTGCCAGGGAAGGATCCCCCCCTATAGTGGAGGTCCAGGCTGAGCCCTGAATGTCCTCATGCGACCGAATTTGTCTCTTAGCAAAGATGAGTAAGAACAGCAAACGTCAAAAGGCTAAAACAGGCAATTCATTTATTATATATACACATAGATTTTATTAATGTTTGTGTATTAACTGGCCCCTGACCCTCTGTCATTCTGCAAAAGTGCCCCCCAGGCAACACAAGTTGGATATCCCTGCCCTAAAGTCTTACTTTTTTCATATTTACTGTTACCCCACCCTTTTGCAGTGTACAGGGTACAGGTTTAAATATGATCACACAGGGCGGTTAGACCTATTTCTTCTGTCAATATTTACCCATAAGCGTCACATATTTAGGTAGTGTTGCATAAAGGAGATTTTAATTTGGGGGAGGACTTTCCTCTGTGCTGTGTGCTGACTTGGTTTTATGGAGCCTCATTACGTCTTGATAGAGGAGCACCACTGCTGCATCGACTCATTTGATTTTTACTCATGTGAATATGAAGCTTCTGCATGAGGCCTCCAGAATATCAATAGACTTTTCCAGCCAGATAAGCTCCTCTCTCTCCGCTCATTACAATATTACCCTAGGAAAGTTTCCTCTGCTCACTCTCCCTCAGCTTCTCTTAACTGCCTCTCCTTCGCGGAGGTGTCATCTCAACAGAACCCAAATAAAAGCTGCTGTCGGCTTTTTAAGATATGTATCTGAAGCTGCTTTGTCTCTGCTTTCTCACTGTGTTCACACTCTGCGGCACAATCTGATTTATGATTAGTCAATATTTCTCAGGACAACTTGTCTCACTGACAGCTGTAGACCTGTCAGCTGCATATATTTGCATACCAGCTACGCTATCAAACCACTGCTATCAAAGTGTGATGATAAATGTTTTTACTCTACATAAATAGACACTAGAAAATCCTTTTTGTAAAACTTGCCCAAGCTGGTCCTTGAGAGTATTATGTTTTCGTTTTTCAGTCTACGTCACCACCTAAACTCTTCTAGTCTTTGCCAAGTGACTGTAATTAAAGCAGGTATGTGTTTGAGGTGGCCAAAGTTCATGGTCAGTTCATGGTCTCAAAGATTATTGCTCATGTTGTTGCCCTGATTATACAACTGCTTGTTTTTAATGTATCAAAACTGTGCCAATATTTATTTCAGCAACTTGCTTACTAATCAGTGAATAGTTAACCCTAATTTATCATAGACATATGCAGTTGTTTTTTCATCACCAAATGAGAGGAAAAAAACAGACATTAATAGACATACTCAAGGTGGTACTCCAGAACATCTTCCAGTGTTGGCAGTTTTGCAGAAAATGTAAATGTAGCAGAAATCATACAACACAGAAAGTACAAAAGCCGGTATCCTAGGGCTTCCATTATCGATTAGCCTGTCGATTATTTTGACAGTAAATCTGAGGAGTCTGCAAAATGTCAGAAAAATGAGCCAGAGCACGAGCTGATATATTCAGACTGCTTAACTTGTCCAACCAACAGTCCAAAACCCAAAGATACTCAGTTTACTGTTATATAACACCAAGAGACATGCAAATATTCACATTTGAGAAGCAGGGACCAGAGTATTCCTGGCATTTTTGCTTAAAACGTGACTTATGCAGATATCAAAGTTGTTGGCTTTTTTTAAAAAAAAAACAAAAAAAAAAAAAACACAAAACAAGCATTTCAGCTCTACATTGCATTACCAGTAACTCAAACTTCATTTGAAAGTGTGTCATATAGTCTGAGATAACAACACTTTGCGTAAAGTTGTGGAGTTGAATATGTGTCTGGATTTCTCAACACACCACTCCCTCCCTCCATCAGCATGAAACAACAAATACTCATTAAGTGAGGTAGTGCTTCTTCAGACCTCCAGTGTCCAGTGATTGCTCCTCAGCCCACTGCAATTAGTTTGTTGTAAAAGGCGTTGGCTTCTCTTTTCTTTGCAGCACCAGTGTTGTACTGGTGAGGCGATCAACAACCTGTTTGTCAGCTTCCTTTGACCTTCTTCACTATGAGCCATTCTTGCCAGCCTGCTGACTGTTTTGACTCTTCTACCTTTTTTTTGGGTTGTGGCTCACTGCAGATCCACACGGGACACCGCTGAGCTTAAATAACGCAGCATGTTGCCTTTCTTGACACGCTCAAACCAGCCTGTTTGTTGCCTGATGCAACACTTACTCAGAGGCACTTAAAAGGTTATCTAAGGTGTTTCCTCTCCCATGTTTAATTGTTGTTCACTCTCCCTTATGTATAAGCCAATAACTCAGTTGTCTCAAACATTTTTACAACAAATTCTTTCTCATAAAGTTGATATGTGCGGTGAAAGTGATATTTGCTCCATCTTAATTTCTGAAACTTGTATTGATTGTTCATGTCAGTCCAGATGAAATCTGTAATACCTCACCAATGTCCTTGACATTTTTGCTTCCTAATTGCACTGAAGTCATATGCTGCATCTTTGCTGCATGGTATGGCCCAGCTCTACCCAGTGTGATTAGCTCTTTTTTGGTTTTCAGTTAGCATAAGTTGTGGATAGTATCTGGTGCCTTGTGGGGTTTTTTTTGTACCGTCTCAGTTGAGGTTCCAAGCAAGCTGAGTTGATAGTAGAAGGTGGAGTTGAAATACTGCAGATCCTTGATCGCTGCCACAAGTGTGACACGGACATCCTGCACAAACCCGCGATTTTTAGGGCCCTTCCTCAGACTTTGTGCTCGAAACGTCACCCATCCATTAAGTGATTTAATTAAATTTTATTTGCATTGGAGCTTTTTTGGTGTGCGGACTTCTTTTCCTTTATCTTATACGTTTTGACTTTTGTGTCCAGCACCCAATCCTTATTTTTGGATGTGTGCGCTTTCTCATTTGTAATAGAACAAAACATGAAAGTCTCTTAAGCTTGTGTTAACCACAGGCAATATTTCCACGACCTAACCCAAAAATTCATTCAAAAATCCCACAGATTTCCAAGATGAGGAAACCAAGAGTGAAAAAAGCTAACTCAAATCTGGGTTTTAGGACTCATTCCTGGGGTACTCTACAGTGACAGCAGTTTTTTTTATTCACTCAAGCCAGATTTTTTAAAAATTCAACTGCACACTACGCTGTACAATTGACGAAGTGCAGACGTCCCTCTGTTTGGTTGCTGATGAAAGGTTTCAGTGGGTGTCGCATTGAAAATGATGCTGTGGCAGTTTCGAGTGTCGAGTGATGAGCGGAAAATGCCACCCACACTGAGGGGGTTCTCTCCCCAGTGGAAAAAAAAAATGTGTAAAGGACATGGTACCAAAAATGAGTTGAGCTGAGTGGTGTAGAGCCAAACCATGCAGAGGAAATGAGGCAATAGCTAGCAGAAGTAGAGGACATGAAGGTAAAATAAGGCTTTGTAAACAAAAGAAAGCCCAAATAAAAATGTTGGTCTAGTTGTCATAGTAATCTGTGTTCTGTCTTTTCTTTCTTTTCTTTCTTTTATCCAGGTAGCATCCTGTCATGCAGTTCCAGGAGGTCTGCCAGCACTGGAGCTGACACTGTCAGCGAGCCCAGCCTACTCTACGCTACAACAGTCCCATCTTTACCAGACCTTCACCTTCCCCTGCCCTCCTCTCGCTCCAGCCACTAATCTTCCCCCAGGGGACCATTGTTCTTCAGACTCCTTGGCTGCTCACTTCCATCCCAGAAACTGACCTGTGCTCACTACCTCTCCGAAAAGAGAGCCCAGGCCTGTATCAGGCTTCTAGTATAAGTCAGGCCCCCTGGCTATTCTTCGCCACCTGAGATTGTTTATCCACCCACCACTCTGTGACAGTAGTCCTGCATCCTGGGCACCTCAGCCTCCTTGATATCATCACTGGCCCAGCAAAGGCTCCAAGTGAGGGCAGCTGTCCACCCAGACAAACCCAGGATCCATCGTCATGTCCAGTCGACGGAAGGCCTCCACTCCCTTAATGATCCGGCCAGAGCAAACCATGGTGGAGCTGGATGATGACGAAGAGGAGTCACATGACATGGAGGTAAACTCTCAGTATGCCTTAGTATTACAGAAGCAGCTGGCTTTTCTATTATAGGATGGGCCAATTAAATAAGGGTTCATACTTCCTTGTAATTATCCTGATCTTTTTCTTCTCTATGATAAAGTTTCTTGTGTTTCTGTGTATTCAGTGGATGTGTAGATTTGAGACAGATTTAATTCCTAAATCTATGAAATGATGCAAACACATCTGATATATTAATGTGTGTTTTTGTACAGGGAATATACAATATTAAAAAATGCCATTTCTTGTAAAGTGTCTTTTTATTTCTGAAAACTGCCATCTTCTAGAGAACAACGGAGAATTACACAGAGGAGGGACCTATGGAAACAGATCTGTCAACAGAGGCAGAGCCCTCTGTGGAGTTGGACCTGATGGGCAAGGCCTCAGAAACTCCCATGGCTCCAGACAAACCAGCAACCGAGCCACCAGACCTTTCCAAGCCTCAGCGCAGACAACAGGGGGGCTATGAGTGTAAATACTGCCCCTTTTCCACGCAGAACCTCAACACTTTCAAAGAACACGTAGACGCCAACCACCCTAACGTCATCCTTAATCCCCTGTACCTGTGTGCCGTCTGCAACTTCAACACAAAGAAGTTCGACACCCTGACAGAACACAACGAGAGGTGTCACCCAGGGGAGAGCAACTTTAAATTCAAACGCATCAAAATGAACAATCAGACAATCTTGGAACAGACAATAGAGGGGTGCAGTAACAATGCAGTCATTTACAACACTTCCAGTGCCATTTCCGGCAAAGGGGACGAACTAGGCTCACCACCACTCAGCAAACCCTCCACAGTCAAGATCGGTAAACCAAAAATAATGTCGTCAGATATTAAACGGACAGATTTGGGTAAGCTGACCCCTGATCTGTCCAAGAAACCAATCACAGCAGTCAATGTGAACGGGACGGTCATCATCCCTGAGTCGACTCTGCTCAAAGCAGAAGGCCTTTCTCACATCATGCCTTCCCTACAGCGGCCTCTAAACTATACTCAGGTAGGACACCCAGTGGAGGAGCAATGCTCATTTTTTATATGTACTATTCCTCTACAGTTAAAGGAATAGTTTGACATTTTGGGAAATACACTTATTTACCTTCCTGCCAAAAAGTAGATGAGAAGGTCAGCACCACTCCTGTGTCTGTACATCAGATAAAGCTGCAGTCAGTGGGCGCTGAGCTCATTATATAATGTGATAAATGAGCTTTAGATGTGGATGTTTTTAACCTAACCCGAACAGAACCAAGCTACTTGTTTCCTTCTACCTCCAGTGTTAATGCTAATCTAAGCTAGCTGTTTCATGGCTCTGGCGACACATTTGGCCTACAGACATGAGACAGTCTTCTCACCCTTGAAAAGAAAACTGAAGTTTTAAAGTATTTCTTCAAATTCTGGCACTGCATCGAAAGTTAGCTTTTAAAAGTGGAGAAGTTGTTTGTCAAATTAACATGTTAATGTTTTGCTGGTAATGTCTTGATTTTATGGGTCTGTAATTTCCTACTCATTTCCTGGAAGTTTCCTGGAAAAAAAAACAATTTAATTAAGTGCTAATTATAAGGAAACAAGATGCGGTGTTGTATCGGTGCACTTCAGTTGATTAATTCTAAGTAATTGCTAAGACGAGTATACAATTTAACATTCAAGGAGAATGAAGTTACTAATTATACATTATTCATTAGTTTTAAGGAAATTTTAATTTTGATTTTAATATGCACCATGCTTAATTGTATGTTCTTGTGTGAACAAAAGAAGTGAAAACAGGACTTGAAGCCATCATTGGAGGATTAAAAACAGCCATCAAGTCACCATTGCTTACTGTATCTGTACAGGTGCCGAAGATCGCAGTGCCCCTCAACACCACCAAATACAACCCCTCGCTGGACGACAACCTGACGCTCATCTCTTCCTTCAACAAGTTCCCCTACCCAACACAGGCTGAGCTTTCCTGGCTCACCGCAGCCTCCAAACATCCAGAGGAGCAAATCAAAGTCTGGTTCACCACACAGAGACTCAAACAGGGCATCAGCTGGTCACCTGAAGAGGTAGGAATTATAGTAATGATAATAATTGAGGCACTTAGTTGAGGTTTAGTGTGTTTCATCAGGTCTTTTTCACAGCTCAGAAGCCCAGCTAAGGTTTCCCAAAGTCTAAAATTTTCTAGCTCCTTGCATTTGAAATGCTCTCAATCAGCTTGCATTCA
Organism: Epinephelus cyanopodus; assembly: GCA_026686955.1. Lineage (NCBI taxonomy): Eukaryota > Metazoa > Chordata > Actinopteri > Perciformes > Serranidae > Epinephelus > Epinephelus cyanopodus. Next base: position 15,053,690 of record CM048919.1, read on the forward strand.
GATTCCAAGTGCTGAGTTCGATCCCTCTAAAGTAAGTCACAGCTCAAAGAACAAGTGCACAGATTGTTGTAATAAGCATTGATCAGAGGATTCAACAAACCCTGAGTCTAACCCTGACCTCTGAGTTGATTTACCCTGAGATGGGAAACTCTGAGTTACCAGTTCCAGAACAGCTGATTTGATTTAGTTCAGTCAACTCTGAGTATGATCACTCTGAGTTAAGCCGACAATAAAAATCCATCATCAATGGAGCTCAGACTCCACGATTCACCATGGCAACAGGTAAATAAAAGACAGCGCCTCCATTTTAATCCAGTGGATGTAGAGATATTAATGCATATTTAGCAGACGGTGCATGTTTATCTTTAAAAGATAGAAGCCTGAAAGAAGCCTGAGTCAGAGCGAGGAAAGTGTGAATAAGTTAATCATTAAGTTAATAAAAAAGTTTTGTTCAGTGTTTTACGTTTATTCATCATTTATCAGACTTACATTTCCTTAATGAAGATAAAGTGGTGAAATCTGACTGTGTATCAGGCTGTAGATACATTACATTATATTAATAATATATAATAATATATTTGATCAGATTTAATCTGATGGGGAAAAACACAGGAGGCAGCAACTGAAAAAGAAACATATAAAGAAACATATAGGCTAGGCTATAGATCAAAGACATAAAGACTTGACTGTAAACTCACAGTCTGACCCAGTAATAATATGTTTGGTGATTTGCACTTGAAAAGACGTTGAGGATAAAACAGTAGATTTTAAAATGTTGGGCATCTATTTGTATCTTGACTCAACAGCATTCAGTGACTTTATTTCAGCTACAAATGTAGTAAATTTAAAGACACTGAAATGCTGCACCATTGCTCACTCAGAAATATTAACATATAATCCCCAATATTAGGCTATAGGAATTATGTTCCATCAGTGTGACCAATGACATCAGTGATGGAGATCCATTAGTCATTGATACTACGTGTCTAAAGCTTCATACCGACTTTTAAAATTTAAATAATTAGACCTGCACATTATGTGCAATAAACATTTCGGAGCTGCTCTAACACAGTGCACAGTGTTATAAGAAAAATAATAAATATAAAAAGGACAGAGGTTTGATTCTGAACTGAGGGTGAATTCTCGCTGTGTAATATATAACTAATATCCAGCAGGATTTAGACTGTGACAGACAGTAAATCTCCGCTAATGAATGCGCTTTGATACAAGCTTTGACACAGACTGAATGAATGAGGAAATGAAACAGTGTGTAAGAGGGAGGAGACAGAGAAAAACTCAGGGTGCAGGTCGAGCAGGTTATGTTCACAGAGTCTGTTACCATGGTGACTGATTCAGAGTTTCAGTTACTTCACTTTCTGGAACGGATAACTCAGAGTTTCCCTCATCTCAGGGTTAACTTACTCTGACATTTCACATAACCCGCTTTCTGGAATACCCCCCAAGTCATGAGCTTTCATTTGAAGACTGATCTGTGTTGTTATAGTGTGCATCATTTCACTTTACATCAACAAACTAACAACCAGCAGTCTTATAGACCTTTCAGATGAAAGTGTAATTTCTTATTTCTTGTGATGAATCCAGAAAAAGGTATTTACATATATGTGTGTGTGTGTGTGTGTGTGTGTGTATGTGTATGTGTATGTATATATATATATATATATATATATATATATATATATATATATATATATATATATATATATATATATACATATATATATATATATATATATATATATATATATATATATATATATATATATATATATATATATGTATATATATATATATATATATATATATATATATATATATATGTATGTGTATATATATATATATAGATAGATAGATAGATAGATAGATAGATAGACAGATAGACACACACATACTGTATATACATCGTCAGTATACATTATCACTCTCATTTTCAGTGTGGGATCAATAAAGTTTATCTTCTCTACTCTTATCTCATGAATTCAACAGTAAAGTTAAGCAAAAATGAAACCCTTGTTAACAAGTGCTTTCCTTTTCTGACAGGTGGAAGAAGCCAGGAAGAAAATGTTCAACGGTACTATCTCCTCTATGCCTCAGACCTTCACCGTGGTTGCTCCTCAGCTCAACTCCCAATCGTCCACCAACCAGTCTACAGCCTCCAAAGCCATGCAGTCGGCAGCTTCTGTACTGCAGCCCCTCCCCTGTCACCTCCTGGGGCAGACGAGCCTCGTGCTGACTCCTGTCGCTAACGGCTCCACTGTCACTTGTGCACCGTTGGCACTCACCGTGGCTAACCAGGTATAACAGGCAGAAATGTTACCTTGCACAGACATGAGAACACAAACAAGTTAAATCAAACTGTGGGTCAGATATTAAAAAAAATACAAAGATATGGATGTGAGTGACTTGCTTGATTTAATCTGACAGACTTGATTTAAGGTAAGCAAAGTTTCCACCATGTTTACCACAGGTGGCACAGTCGCTCAAACGACCCCTGGCCTCCCCAGTGATCGCCACAGAGAGTAAACGACCCTCCATCATTCAAACCATCTCGGCGCCCATGGCCACATCCAAGCTGGCGTCTTCCAAAGTGCTGAATTTCACAGTCGACCCCAACAAAACAGCTGAGCAGCTAACAGTGCTGAGGTCCAGCTACACACAGTGTCCTTTCCCCGAGGAAGATGAGGTAAGAATAAGTGAGTGAAATGACATTTCTTGTGCCGTGCCTTAGGAGGTCTAAATAAATGTGAACAAATTTTTGCATTGTAGCTGCTTTTGTTTTTTTTTTAACACACCACTGTCATTGGTAAACACACTTCGTGTTTCATTTTCTGTTGTATTCTGTCATGTGATAGATCTACAGGCTGATAGAGACCACCGGGCTGTCCAGAGGAGAGATAAAGAAATGGTTCAGTGAACAGAGGCTCCTTAATCTCAAAGGTATGTGGTTTTATCAGTGCCACACATCTTAAATGACAAAACACTTCAACTGTGATTAACCGCACATCTTTCCACAGGTTTTAAACAAGCTAATTTTGCATCTCAGAGGTGGATTTTAATTGCTAAGCCTTTAAAATACAAATATACTGAGAAAGCCAGTTGTGCTTAATCGTCTTCTGTAATCAACTGATAATGATTTTTTAACTACTGTTTATGCTGCGTTGTTTAGTAATATCAATTACCCATCTTTTGAAAAGTCACTAACATATTTTTGGTCCTTAACTCTCTCTGTCTGTGTCTCTGTTTAAGGCGTTCCTCCACCTCCAGTGCTGGTGAAAGCAGAGGTGACACCAGCACCCAAAGACAGTCCTGTAAAGAAAGCGGTCCCCAGTCAGTTTCCCCTGCTGGAGAGGGTGAAAGGGAAGTCATCAGAACAGCTGAAGGCACTGGAGGAGAGTTTTCAGAGAAGTGGCACTCCAACCGAGGCAGCGCTAGGTAACGCTGTCTACCAACCCTCTCACATACAAATGAATGCAAAGGGAATGGTTGACATTTTACAACTTGGACCCTATTTTAAGTGACTAATAGGAACAACAATTTTTTAAATCGGACCAGTATTGAGCGAGAGCGCTGCAGCCGGCAGTGACGAAATAGGCTTCAACGTAACCACTTGGAATAATTGCATCGTCAATATACATCTACTAAAAGTGCTTCTTTCTACCACTGACTCAGGCTGAGTGTTATTATAAGTGACAACATTATGGAAATGATCCCTACAGTAATAGGCTTTTTGTTACAGAGTAAGATCCTTTTTGTTAAACCAGAAACAGTCCTGAAATGGCCATCACCAAACCACCAAACTCTATCTGAATTGACAGTGTTTTTATATAGAAACAGCATTTTTTCCACATCTAACGGGGTGAAGTAAGGATTTATTTTAACCAAATTAGAACTGATGATTGTTTGAACAGTGGACAGACAAACCAGGATGGTTTTTGCGAGTTTTATTTTATTTCTGTCACTTTGAATTAAGTGGGTTTCATGATGATAAAATCAGTGTTTATTTAAATAGTGTCTGGTGGCTTTTGCAGTGGTGATTTGGGGGCTTTGTGGTTAAATACAAAGGATCTTACTCTTTAATTTAATGGAATAGCTCTGTAGGGATCCTTTTTAGATATTGTTAAACACCTCAAATAACAATCTGACTCTGTCGGTGACAAAAACAAGCACTATAGTGGATGTGCAAATATGCCTCGAGTCTTTACATTGCAGTCTCTTTCACCACTGCTTGCTACAACAGGTCTCAATACTGGACCAATTTGTTGTTCCCATTAGTCACCTAGACACAAAAACATGGGGAAATGGATCCAGGCTGGACAGTGCCAAACTTACCCTTTTAAATCACATATCTCAAGTTTTCGGATGCAGAGAGTTATGATTTGGTGTTAGCTCATTCTTACTTTGATTCATAATATATAACATAAGGAAAAAAGATGGAGGAAGGGACAAGTATTAATGCCCCTATTTACTCAAAAATATATTTAGACTTGACTGACTTCAGTGGTGAGGAAGAACACATCTTGTGTCCAGCAGTTTAACTTCTCAAATGAAAAACACATGATAGCTTAAAACATTGTCCTTTTCATTTACAGAATTGCTAAATGTTGTAATAAACACTGCCATTTACTGAGTGCATTTATAGATTCAAACAACAACACAGTTGTTTTCTTGCTCATTTCCTCGTGGAAAATGTGGGTGTTTGATGTGAGCGCATTATACACATTTTTGCCTGCAGAAACACAAGTCAGCCATCCTGCAGGTTGTTCGCTAATGAAGCACGAGATTGTCTTGCCAGTTACATCTATTTTTAGGATCAGTTTACATTGTGAAGTTTCTGAGAAAAAAAATGTTACAGAACTGTTAAGTACACATTATAAAACTTACTGACTGAAGGAGGATAAATTGGGTGAGAGTCAGGTGGTCAGCTGAGCAGTCGGTTGTGTTCCTGTCAAAATCCTCACTCTGTAACTTAGATGCTGAACTTACTTAAAGAAGTCCAGTGGTGTTTTCTTCTATTTATACTAGCTCACAGCATGTGACTTAATTTTCTTTCACCCCAAAGGAGCTGCAGGCCCGTCTCTGGTGGGTTCCTGCAGACAGGAATAGTATAAATGTTTTTAATGAGCCCATTTTAAGTCCCCTGGAGAGAGACTGAATTCCCAGGTTCCAAAAAAAACGTCCGCTCAGAGGTAACGCAGCTCATCTGATCCACTGAACTCTGTCCTGCTGCAGACCAGCTGGCCCAGGAGACCAGGCTGTCCAAGACGGAGGTGGACTGCTGGTTTTCGGAGCGCAGGGCGCTGAGGGACAACATGGAGAAGGCTTTGCTCAGCATGTCTTCAAAGAGCACGGAGGACAGAGCGGAGCGGCCGGGGGTGCTGCTGAACGGGGCCTCTCATCGAGAGCACAGCGGGAAACCACTGCGCTCCTCCCCTCATCCACCTGTCCTCTCGTCTTCTTCCTCCTCCTCCTCCTCATCCTCCCCTCCTGTGCTCGCAGCCTCCTCCCCTCATCCACCGGCCCTCTCCTCGTCAGCGTCACCTCCCATCCTCACTTCATCGTCCTCCTCTTCTCCCCATCCTCCCATCCTGTCGGCCTCCACGAGCCCGGCTCCCATTTCCAGCCGCTCCCTCACCCTGCTCAAAGAGGTAAGAAAACATGTCGGCGTCAGTGCTGATTAGATGACAATGTATTAGAATATGACAAGTTAAAACTGTAATGCAGGCTATAACAAAGATGATATCAGGATGTAAATGAGTTGTGACTTTAAAGAGATTAATTGATGAGATGGAATCTTTTTAAGTACAATCTAAAGTGAGACGACGTGTAAAATTGATTCATCTTGAGAAGGTGCTGTGGAGGTGCTTGAGTAAAAACTGTGATTGACACTGCATGATAAGATTTACTGATACATCAATATTAGAAATGAGATAAGACAGCAGGTGACTACAAGGTCAGATCTGACAAACTAAAGAGAAGGAGCTGGAGTAGCGTTGTGCCTAGAAAACTGCAGTATCCCATAGGATCACAAAACCTATAAATGGAACATATATCCGTGAGATGTCTCTCGTACGTCAGCAGTACTCTTTTATTCTCTGTAACACAGATGCAGGCTGCCAGTTAAAAAATTATTTCAACTACCGCTCACTAATTTAAAAAGAGTCTATCAGCCTGTCAGCAGCATCCAATGTATTTATCTCATCACCCAAACCCACATAGCACATAAAGGTAGATGTGTAGGATGTTAAACATGATTCTCAGCTGAATTGTTAAAAATGGAGTCAACCACACTCCTGCGAGCCGGAGTTATGCTTTTAACTGCTGGAGAGAAACCGGCAAGCGTTGACACACTGCAGCAAAGCTAATGTAAGTAAATGAGGCAACTGTTTACAACTGTTGTAATCACATTGTGTATCCATAAACAAAATGTTATCTACATAGGGGAAAATGCCATAAAGCACTTTTAAACATAACTAAAGGCCTTTACACAGCAGAGGAGTGATGAATAAGATCTAAACTATTCCTATTGGCATGATGTCTTCCACACAACAGGAGCGGTCAATGCCTTTATTTGCAACCCTAGAAGCTCAGAAAAATCTACCTTGTCCCTAAGAAAATTGTCTTTTTGCTTTATAACACTAGTATTTTATGTGAAAGTACTCATGACAGAAGCACTTTGAAAGAAATATATTAACATTTGAATTTATTGCATGAAAATAAAAACGCCCCCCGTGTGAAAAAGTCTTAACAGTCTAAAGCCATGCCAGCAACTCTGTTAGGTTGCACTTAGATACAGCAGCGCTTTGAGCTAAATGCTAACAACGGCATGCTAACATGCTCACAATGACCAGGGTGTCTGCAGGACACAAGATATATCATACTTTCAAAGTCTTAATATATCTTGAATTTATAAATGTAAATACTGTCTTTTTACTTTATACTTGCACTTACCTGTTGGCAAATTGTAGGTTAACCTAACTCACTGTAATAACCATATTCCTACATAAAACCCACTGCTGCACAAGACTACATACTGTATATACTGCTTAAGTTTATACTTACCTGCTTCAATAAGAAGATTTGAAAAAGAAGATTTAATGATTTAAGTGTCTGGTAAGTGCAGACACCCTGAGGATAATGATAACATGTTGATGTTTAGCAGGTTTACTGTTTACCATGTTCACCATCTTAGTTTAGTTCAGTTCAGTGGTGGAGAAAGTATCCAGATCCTTGGAAGATGAACAATGCAACATATTCCAAAATTGTCACTCGTGACCCACTAGAAGTTTGTGGTGGTATATTGAAATGCAGAGACTCTGCCCTCTGCCTGTATGTTTTTAATTTGCCTCTTATTTTCTGTGCTGGGGATGTTTATGGGCGTGTACCCACAATTGCCCTCAAGTAAGTGTCAGCTAACCCTCTGTTATGATACCTGTTCTTGGGGAAAGCTTGGCACAGGTCAGGGCTTTATAAAAAAGTAGTGATCAGGCACCAGACTGTAAGCAGCAGGTTTCCAAGAGACACAGCATCAAAAAAACCCACAAATATATTGAGGCGACACATTAAACAAGAGTGAGTCTGGAGTTTACTTTCACTTTAGCTGACAAGTGTGTTTACAAACCCTAAAACAAAGGTGTTCATGGGCTAAAACAGTTATTAAGAAATTGTACACTTTACATCTCATTTTGTTGATCACCTATACGTGTATCTATTAATCATGAGCTCTGGCAAGTGGTGTCAAAGACATGATATTTATAGAAAAGCAAGGCAAAACCTATTTTTTACTTTCCCTGATCATTGAATCCAGAGCTTTGTTTATTACACCAGCCCTATAAAGCGTTTTTATTATGAAACAGTGGATGGATTTAATATATTTGTTAACACTATCTGTCTTGACAGATGTTCTGTCGGACTCAGTGGCCATCCCCTGAGGAGTACAGCCAGCTTGAGGTGCAAACAAGCCTGGGCCGCACCGACATTGTCCGCTGGTTCAAGGACCACCGCTCGGCGCTGAAGAATGGCGAAACTCTGGACTGGATGGAAAGTTTCCAAAACCAAAACCTTGCAGAGCAGCAGAAAGCCGGCCAGGAACAGAACGGCCAGAGCTCTGAGAAAAACCAGAGTGTTTCCTTGGACGTCAAAGCTGTGAAAGGTGAGTGCTGGAAAAGAAGATGGAGTAGAGAATACTTTTCTGTCTTAAAATCATGTTGAAAGTCTATACCGTTTTTTGACTCTGTTTTCTCTGTTGTCGTGCACATTCTAATTCTACCACTGTTGGTGCAGTGGAGGAGGCTGGTGAGAACACAGCCGCTGCTACAGAGCACTCAAAGCTGTCCGACCAAGACAAAGTCCAGTGGTTGACTGACAGATTGGCCCACAGTGTGACCGACCCGAGCCGGACCAGACCGGACCAGACCAGCTCTGGTGCTGCTGACAAAGGGAGGTGGGTGGAGAGAGGGAGACAGATCTTTTATCCTATATTTATTTTCTTGTGTTAGATGTTATACAGACAAAAAGACCAGCTTTTTCAAGGGATATCTGAGGAGTTATTTTCGGGTTTTTGTGAGAACAATCTAAAAATACAGCACTGTATGGACAAGTTGTGGATGCTGAATTATTCTTTGCACTTGTTATTTGTTGCATCTACCACATATTCATGCATGGTTTAGGACATTTTTCACTGAAGCATTCAGTGTGCACATGAAAATATTTCTTTGATGTTTGATTCTTGCTCCTAGAAGGAGTCTGTTTGTGTTTAAACTTTGTTTGTTCTCTTGCCAGGTGGGTAAAGGTGACTATGGCGGTGGGGGAGGAGAGTGAAGCGGGAGTGGAAAGACAGAGGCTGGCAACAGACAGTGAAGTTCCAACCTTGGAGCAACCAGGGAGGGTCACTGGTTGATGGTAGGTTGAACTGGTGAAATATCCTCCCAAAGAAACTTAGTATCTGATTAGAAACTGGGAAAAGCTGCAGAAAGTAATAATACACTGAAGCAGCTCTTTCCACATCATACATGCTCCTATTAGGATGAGAAAATATTGATTAGTCTAATTTTAAAGTCTGTAACAGATTGATGTTGATTTGTGGGACTTGGTTGAGTAAACAGATGAATAAATGGTGATCTGGTCCTTTAAGATGCCACAGCTGCAGTCTCTAGCTACCCAGGAAGTTATTAGGGTGTAATTACCTCCGATTGGCCCTTCAAAAAAGATGGCATGCTGGGATGGCAGGATGATATTTGGACCCACACCATCATTAGCATCAAAGATGTTGACACGCACACACACACAAACACACATACAGAGCGTTATTGTCACAGGAAGGCAGAACCAAGGGTGCAAATGGGTTATACTTCTTATTTTATTATTTTATCCAGTAAAGTTTTGTCTTTACTCCATATGTAAAACCATTATTTAGCTGTTAAGTATTTCTGAATTTTTCAGTGACCATCATAACCAAGCCAGCATTTGCTCAAACCATACTCTGGAAACAATGTTGAGTAGAAAAGTGCAGTCAGTAGAGTGGAGGTTAACACCAAGCGGCCGCATTCAGGTTTCAGCGCATCAGCCCGAGCTGCTTTTGGACAACTTCCAGCAGACGCACTGCACTGCATCTCAGAAGATAAGATATAATAATGAGAATGAAGATATTTCCAATAACCAAAAGAGCCACAATTATTTGACCCGTGTCGGTCAAAAAGAAAAAAAAAAAAAAAAAAGCAAAAATGGTGGTTTATTAATCTCGTATCGAGTATGGAATTAATCTACAGAGTTCAAAGTGAGACCAAACTTTTCCATGGATGTGAGTTTTTGAGCCACAGTGATTACAAAAATGTGGCCTGAAATAGACGGCAAGTTCTCTTTAAGTTAAGACAATTTGCGGAAAACTTGCAGCCCCTATTAGTCGGTTCTGAGGAATGAGGATTGAGGAGTGTTGTAATTGAATGATTTTTACCTTGAACAGTGAGCCCATGTTTATTTCAGTCCTTTTTTCTGTCCAATTCTGTTCCAGCTCGAGTGAATCGTTGACTGCTGAGTCACCGACCGTCATGCGGCTGACTCAAGATGACTGAATGTGGAACCAGTGATGTAACTGTCTGCCTGTGATGTCATCACAAAGCACCTGGGACGTTGGAGTTCCACTGTTAAAACACTGACTGATGTGCGGTGCAGATGCTGACATTAAGAGGAGTGCCAAAGCTGGACTTGATGCATTGTTCTTACTACTACACTTTTTTTATTTTAAGAAGCACCCTTGTAAATATTTTTCTGTATTGCAAAAAAAAAAAGTTTGTACAGTTTTACTGGGAGGGCAAGTTTTGTTACATTTTTTTTAAAAAAAAGTCGTGACTGGTGCCCCAAAACCTGGAATGTTTTCCTGTCGTCGTTGTTTTAAGATCAAAGTGTATGATAGTCTGTTATTCGCTGATAATCAGTCCTATTTTTTTGAAAATCAGACCTGCTCATTATGAGTAGTCTTTGATGGCACTTGCATATATCCCTGTGGTAGTGATAGATATTTACATGCTAGGCTCATCATCTCAAACTGTTAGGAAACTTTTCCTTTTCTCCTGCAGCGTCACTTCGACTCGCACTATAGAAATACACTGATGGAGGTGGAAATCACTCAGAAGTGCTTGAGTGGCAGTTAGACGGTGCAACAGTGTTTTGGGCAATCTGAACACACAACATGACATAGATATGATTAATCATATAGAGATGAGAGCGGAGTGTCTGTTTGATCGCACCATGCTGCCTTTTCTGCTCTCTTATCTGACATTTGCCTCAGAACTGGGTACACTACAGACTGGTGACGATGATTTCTGCTCATCACTTCTTTGTTTGAAAAAACCCCAACTTGATATATCCTTGACTGAGCTTGTCAAGAACGTTCTGGTGAAAGTGTTTCACACGTGATGAAATAACTGAAGCTCCTGTGATCTGTGAACACACTTCTTGTGGAAGGTCCTTTTAGTTGATTTCTGTACAGTCAGTTCAGAACACCTGAAAACGGTGGTTCGCGAGTTACAGAGAGAAATGATTTTCTGAACAACAGCAAAAAGCATTTGGAACGCCACAACAGCCAAAGCTGTCATGTACTTCTTGCATGTGCTTCAACGATTTTCATTTTTTTAAAAAGAACTCATTTTCAAAAATGATTTAAAGGGACATCTGTGATTTTACTGGTCAGATTGCAAGTGCTCGCCATATTTGTGCAACAAAAAAAAAAAGTTGAGTTGAACTGTCATTTAACCCTGATTTGATCAGCAGGTGTATGGCTGTCTGCTGGCTGAATGTCTGTTGCTGCTGCTGCTGCTGCTGCTGCTTTAGTTTCTTGTTCCGACAAGTATCTGGGATACTGTACATTTGGTTGACTAGAATGGAAAACCGCTTGCATTTTTCATTTTCTACTTTAAGTCTGCTGTAACTCAATAAATACACAACCAACTGTCTCAAAAGTCTCGGTCTTCCAGTGTAAACTGCATGCATCAAAAACCTGGACAAGGTACAGAGATTAAGATTGCTCATTTACCTCAGAACAAAATGAATTTGTGTATTTCAAGTTTGACAGAACCTCAGTGCTTAGTTAAAGATATACTATGAAGGATTTACTCAAAAGCAGTGGATAGACTCACACAGATGTAATCCTTCTTGATCATCACGTGTGGCTGTGTACTTTTCTGCAGAGACTCTGCCCTCTGTCCATATTTTCTTATTATTCTCTGTACTCAGGACATTAATGGGCGTGTACCCCCCACAGTGCTCAGGTGAGGTCAGGACTTTATGAAAAGGTAACGACCTGGTGCCAGACCATAAGCAGCAGGGATCCAAGAGACTTAGCACCCAAAAAATACAAGTATAGTAAGGCAAATTGCCAAATGAAAGTGAATCTGGGGTTGGCATTCACTTTTGTTGGCGACTGTGCACTGGCTTGTAAAAAATTCCACCTTTATATCTGGGTTTGGTTGAACCTGACAGGTGTTTTTGCATATTTGTAGTGATGGTTTTAATCAACGGCTTCAGCTGCTCCAATTATTTTAGCTCCCCATGTGTTAGTCGGGAAACATGTTGGTGTGACACAAAATGCTACATGTTTGAAGTGTGCTCCTCCAGGTGGCACCCAGGCTACCGGAGGTCAATCAGACAAGTTTGTGTGGCACTTTCTTTCATACTTGTATTATGTATATGTTCCTTTTCATTGCCATTTTAGCTTCCAGCCGGAGCTGAATCAACTTGCTCAATGTACGGTCCCTCAGCGCGTGATTGAAATTTAGGTGTGTGTGTGTGTGTGTGTGTGTGTGTGTGTGTGTGTGTGTGTGTGTGTGTGTGTGTGTGTGTGTGTGTGTGTGTGTGTGTGTGTGTGTGTGTGTGTGTGTGTGTGTGTGTGTGTCACCTCCTCTGCAACCTATGTTCATCCATAACACTCTTCGATGTGTAGGTTTGTAGAGGCGTTAACAAGTAACATAATGACCAGAATTCTGGCTTTACGTGCACTTTGTTTGATGCAATTAACAAATTGAACCAAAATTGAGAATCAGAGCACAATTGCCTTGTTGCATTTGCATACAAATAAAACCCTACAGGCTGCCAGTAAGCTGCAGAATAAAACTATATGTATTACAATTAAAGCTGAAACAGTCAATAAATTAGTCGATTGACAGAAAAATAATTTCCTAGTTTGATGATAATTTCTCAAGCAAATATTCAAACATAACCTCATTCAGACTTCTAAATGGTGACGAGTTTTAGCTTTTTTGTTTTGCTTTATATCACAGTAACATTAGCATATTTGGGTTTTGAACGATCACCTGACCAACAAGCAAAGTGTTTTCACTGTTATATTTATGAAATAAGTGATCCATGATATTTGGCATACTGGACTATGACTGGCTGAGCTCTCCTGATGTGAGGGAAGTGTTGCATGGAGGAAACATGGTTAGTTTGATAGAGACACTCTCTGACTCGTTCATCATTTCAATAAACAACTGTTATATTTACAAAAAGAAGATCAAAATCTCATCTTCACCTCTCTTTGATTAAGATGAGATCTTAAGACAGAGGAAGATCAGGTCTGTGCCACAGAGGCTTAAAAAACATTTTTACACCCATGTAAAATCAGACCTGGAAACAGTGCTCTCTAAATAGCCCATGTTCTGCTGAGAGCACACTCCCAGTGCGTTGGTAATTACAATGTAATCTGATATGGCATCACAGAGAGAAAGAGAGAGAGAGAGACACCAGAGTCAAAATCAGCAGCGTGCTGGTGTGCAGCTGCAACATCTCTTGTCCTGACAGTCCCATGGCAGGGTGCAGAGAAACAGTGGAGGGGAGGGTGAAAAGAAGAGGACAGAAAGGAGGAGGGAAAAGGGGAGGGGAGATAAAGATTCATTACATTAAAAAAAAAATCTATTTATTCATATTTTGTTCTATCTGCTTCACATGGACACATCCGCAGTAGTAGTAATAGTAGAGCTGGGTGAATTCAGCCTATGGCCGGTCTGAGTCCTGCTTTGCGCTGCTGTCTTGGTTAAAATGCGTGCTTCCTCGAATTTCATCCTTGTGTGTCCTTAAAAACTTGACATGAACGTAAACTAAAGTCAAGGTTTTCTCCCAAACGCAAGAATTAGAAAAAGCAAGCACTTTAACCTCAAACACCAACTGCAGCGCCGTTTGTTTTGGGGATTAAACAGGACGGGAGGGGGCGTAGCTCTCTCTCTTCTTGTCTCAGCTTATTCACCCCCCAGACGGAAGCCTTGGCCCCAGTTGTGGCGTCTCTCCCTCCTCCTCCCCCACCTCCTCCTCCTCCCTGCTCCTGGGCAGCTGGTCTGCTGGGGGGGACTCCAAAACCTGACACCCCTCCCCTCCTGTTGGGGAAGAACCGATACCTGGAGAGAGGAGGAGAGAGATGTGGGAAGGGATGAGAGGGGAAGTGTTAAACTCAGATCAGTAAAACAGATGACTTTAGAGCATTTTATGATCAATAATTAGTGCAGTTTTATCCTGAGATCTGGCTACATGGTGAGGCAGCTGCCCACAGCTTTACTACAAATAAGTCCTAACAGTCCAGTTAGTAAAACAAAACAAGCAGTCACACAACTTGTCTTGTCATTTCATGAAGCATGATGAGCTCCTGAGCGGCTCTAATGTCCTTGTGGTATATCTGTTAGTTTGACGGGGCAGTGTGGCTTTTGTTATGTGTCACTGTATATGGCTGACTTAGCTAGTTTCCTCTCTTGGGATGAATCCAGAACTACTCAGATTTCTAAAATACTTGTATGAAAGTGAAACTCAAAGCACAAAGAACAGATGGTTCAAGTTGAAACCAAGAAGAAGCGCTGAAAGATCTAATTAACCTTTTTAAAAGTTTGAGTAATAATCTGAACTTTTTTTGTGCTTGTCTTTCAAAATAGTGGTTTAGGTGATACAGACAAAGTTCAAGACAACAGCAAGCATGTAAGTAATGCTCCACAGCAGCCATTGAGGCCACAAGTGTAAATCATGGCGTAATTGTTAATGCTAAAACTGTGTTAGATATGTGCAATTAAAGAAGAGGCAAACTGACTCAGTTACACATTGTGGTATAGCTTACTTTGCTAACATTAGCCAGCACAAGCTACTGGTCACACCAGATCAAGTACGGCTGGAGCAGCCAGATCCCCTAGTGTGTTGTAGTTGAATGAATGTTTTATACCCTATGACTTACACTTTTCATTTGTAAGTGGGAAACACATCACTTAAAACTTACATAGTATCATTTAAAGGATGTGTATAGAACATTCTTAATATCCCTAAATCTCAGCTGTTGCTGAGTTTATTATTATAACCTCAAACAAGCCAAAACTCCAGAATAAAATCCAGATTGGAAAAAAAAACTTACAAGAACTCTGGTGTGGAGAGGAAGGAGCGTCCTCCCAGGTCCATGGGGTATTTGAACATGAGGAAGAAGTAGAGGTGACCCACCAGGTTTCCTGTCAGTTCATTTACAAACCTGCACAATATCAGCAAAGAGAAGAAGAAGAGTCAAATAAAACAGAATTAACATTACACAGGGCTGGTGTAACATGGACACATTCAGTTGTAACAGGCTGCTTATCTGGATGGATTCACATCTTTGATTCAACTAAATAAAAACACTTACGAGCCTCCAATGATGAAGTTGAAGACCAGGATGACCCAAGGTAAATAATGTGCCTACAGAACAACCAGACACAAAATCAATAAGCCTCACATCGCAGTGGTATTGTAATGATGACAGTCCATATGATAAAAACCTGCTCTGATAAGATACCTTTAACTGTTAACTACATAAAACGTTATTATTTGCAATGTAACGAGCGTTGGTGATAAAACATGATACCTTGAAACGTGTTCCAAACCAGAAGGACACAACCATGTCTTTGTTGAACTGAGCCCAGACATAGAGCACTGACATGATCATTGGGATCATCAGCAGCTGATAACAACAACAAAAACAACAATATATGAATCCAGCTGAACGCCATGAACAAGACAGCTGTGTGAACAAGGTTTCCTGATATTTTTTCAAATTTTGGTCAAATTAGGACCTGCGCAATATCACCTAACATCTGAGGGTGTTTCATAAAGCAAGGCTTGTTGTGGAAAGCCTGTCTTGAGTGAGCCTAACACACTGAACCAGGATTAAAGAAATTTTAAAAACACTTCAGCATAAACAGAGCAGACGCACTACTCATCCCTGTGTGAGACGGTTTATGTGGAAGTGTTATGAGCAGTAAGGTTTTAGTGAAAATACATGATAAGACAATGAGACATTGATATCACTGCAAAATTTTTGTACATTTTCATAATGTTTTGATATGATTTGCTGTTGTTTCACACAGCCCCCTTCATTCATCAAGAATTTTCTCAGATTTTGGATTCTTCCTTCACTGTGGAGGCATGCATGAAGTCACACAGGGTGAGTAATTAACATACATATGGTCATATTTGGGGTGTAAGTGCTGAAAACTGATGTAGCACACATGTACAAAACACTCATATCAAATAAGACCCTTGCCAGGTAATTTTTGGTTTTGAAAAGACAGATTTTGGGAAGTAAGTTCATTTAATTTTGTGACATTTAAAAGATGAAAAAAAAGTGAAAATGGTACTTAATAAGCCACGGGTCAGAGATATTTATCACTTTAATTGCAGTGCATTTTCAAGCTCAAATGTTGACTGGAATACTGCGCAGATACTTACGACTAAAAAAAAAAATGTGCTAGAATTTTAAGTACACAAGAAGTGCAGCTTGTGTCAGTTGTGGCATTTGGTACATGTACTGCAAACTGACATGTTTAAAATGCTGTAGTAAACGATAGGGCTGGGTATTGCTATTCAATAAATGTAAACTGCGAACCAAAATAACCCAGTGACAAGTAGTGCCAAAACTTTCCACTCAAATGATAAATGCATTCAATGCAATAATGTGATTGTCTCACCCCTGCAGCAGTTACAACCTGTAAAGTCTGTAGTGTCCTGAAGCCGAGTATGGTGTATTTGACATAGGTGGGAATCCAGTGTGCTGAGATGCCACCAAAATGTTTGAAGGTATGGTTATACTACACACCTATAGTAGAAAAAAGTATCGAATTAAGTACTCTGTTGAGACTGATATCACTTTAAGTGTAATGGTATTGGTAATGGTATCATAATTTGCTGCCCTAATAAGGAGCGCCTTTCAACGATTCATTGTACCACTACTTGAGCCTGAGGTGAAGCAGTTCTTTCTTTAAGTGAGCCTGGTTTAAGATGTAATCTTGCATTATGAAACACTCCTCAGATCTCAAGTGATTATTGCAGTTGCTATATGCTTTATATACACAGTATACATGGATCATAATTTCATGTTGTGGTATAAATACAGAGAGAGACAAATATTCTCACCCGCATGTTCATGAGCAGCCCGGTTATCTATAGCTAGAGTCAAGGACAACAACATCGTGGCTCAATATGATCACAGCTGGAGCCTTAAGATTAGAGCAGCTGGTGACTGGAAGGTCGCCAGGTCAAATCCCCAGCCCGTCTGACTGACACCTACCACTTCAGCCTCTTCCCCTTGCATAAGGAGGGGTGGATTTTGCCCAAATTTGTCTCACAAACAAGAAATGTCTGTGAGAAGTCAACACAAGCTGACAATCAGAGCTGAACTCCTGACAAAACGGCAGTGTGGAGATGTGGGCCGGGCTGTACTGCTTGTGCTGCATGTGACCTAGATTAGGTTTCTCTGCTCTGCAGGGGTAGACTGACACTGGGCCACTGGCACAGAGCCACCCTGACATGGCACAGTGCTGCAGAGACAGAGAGAGAGATACAAGAAAGACAGACAAGAGAGAAATGCAGAGGCAAAGATCGCAGCAGAGAGCTAGGATCAATGGTGGAGTGGAAAACAGGCCAACAGGGATACAACCTCCGACGTTAAAGGCAGATTGCAATTTATCATTAAACAGGATGTTTTAGAGGGCTGGGGGTGATGCCATTTGAAGGATACAACAATGCAGATCCAGTTGAAGAGGAGCATGAAGATATAGTCTGCAGGCCTGCCATCAAACGCCCCTGGATACCAAGAAAAAGATTAGCACAACAAAAAGAGCATCCAGTGTGTGTGTGTGTGTGTGTGTGTGTGTGTGTGTGTGCTACTGAAGCCTGTAGTCTCACCTGTCTCTAGCCGAGTGGAGTAGTGGTAGAGGAAATACAGGTTAACCAGGTACAGAAACCCAGTATTAGGGGTTATTGGGAAATACAAGGTGGCTGTCACTGGTCTCCAGAGCTGAAACAAACAGACAAGACATTAGTTTAACAGAGATGTAGTGCGACATAAACATAGCTGTGTTTGTTCACAGATCCAGACTTTAAAGGCTGTCCTTGTAACACACATGAAGTCTCATGTGGATTGTAAATGATAACTTCTAAGCAAAAAGAAAACGTAGCACTAGACAGCTGGTGTTCCTCTGCACAGCCACTGTTAGATTCAAAGGTTTTATTTGAAGGTAACAGACATCAGATCAATACAGCATTTAGGAGGTGACTTCAGGGGTGATGATTACTTCCTGCATTAAATTACTATTAATCAAGAGGAAAGTGACAGGGTATAATTACAACATACAATACTGAGGTGCGATAAATTGTAAATGTGCCTAGGTTATAATTAAATATGCTGCTTGATTATTATTCACTGATATTGTCCATGTTATAACCAAAGATGGATATGGCTTTGCAGCATTTGAATTTGCAATAAGCATCCATCCATGGTTACCCTAAAACCTGGAACTCTGTGTCCAGCAGCTCTCATCTACAGCCTGCTGTGTGTGATAGTGGAAGCTTCAAGGGTCTATGAACAGTAATCAGAGGTGTATAATATTGTACTGACTGAGTTGCCATATAATAATAATGGTTTTCATTGATATCTTCACTTAGAATTAATAACCTACAGTATGTCATGAGATTGAGACTCAATTTTCTTATTCAGTTGCCAAGCAACAAAACAACTCCACATAAGTAGAGTAATACAATAATAAGCTATTCAGCTGCAGACAGTCTCTGTGACTCTCTGAGATATCAGCAACTTATTATAGCTGTCACACCAGTTTGTTCTCTGGAAGGTTAATCAGTAGGCAGTCATATAACACCAGAGAGTGACGATTGCTCAACTAACAAATGGTGGAAGAAATATTCAAACCCTATGCAACAGCAGAAAGTGGTTCAATACATGTAAGAGTCACAGTTCTTACTATGGTAAAAGTACAGAGGTATTAACAGGAAAAGCAACCATAAAAACTTAAATTCTGCTACCATGCTCGCAAGTGGCAAGTTTTATGTGTTATATTAAATAGGTTGGTATTATTAAAGTGTTAATGTGGAGGTAGCATTTTAATCAAGGTGGAACTTATTGTAATTTCTTCATACACTGTTGGTAGTTTAATCCAGCAATAGTGAAAATATACCTGTACCATTTTAGTAAAATAGAAAAGCCAAATACTGTCCTCTCAAATAAGTACACTACTTGAGTATTTAGTACCTTTCCACCACTGCAACAAAGCGGCTTGAGGAGGCTATTTTGCCCTGAGATAGGTCTTTCAGGATAAATATTTACCCCCATAACCTTGTATGAACCGGATTGCTGTGGATGAACAGTAAACATGCTGTCTGCAGGTCTTAAATCAGAGAAGGAAGCCCTTTACAAGTAGTCTAAAAAAAAATTTTCGCCTTAAGGCATGCACAACATTAACACCTGAAACATGACTGCTTTTATTCAATCGGATATTAACAATGCAACACTTCGGTTACCTTACTATCTCTTTAAGTTTGCACTGATGGTAAATTAATTTTATACCTTTTTTCAGTGTTGCTAAATTAAGTAGCATTTTGACAGCTTCCGGAAGTCATAAACTCCTACGTCTCGCCATCTCATTGGCTGTCACACAGCACAGGCCTGCTCAGTTAGCCTAGCTAGCCCACGGCTAACTCCCCGACCAACTCCAAAACACAGAGACCACAGCATTTAAGAGCTACTCCCACACACGCAGGTGAACAGAGACAAAATATACTCACATGAAATCTGTTGAAGACGAGCTCTGGAAACAGCATGAGGTTCCTGAAATCTACCAATCCCAGTTTTCCAATAAAGGGAACAGCAATCGAGGCAGCAAACCAGGACCGGGTGATGAAAGGGATGCTTCTGAACCAGTCCCCGATATCTGACATCTTTCCATATGATTAGTGCCCACTTATAACCATGAAACAAGAGCTCCTGTTTGAAAATAAATTAATATAACCCCAAAAACTGCGACCCCTCGCTACCTTTTTATCACAATGCTCCACTGCTAACTTTACATGACGTGGCTAATCACACAGAGCTAGCTTTACATATGATAAAGGTGCTGAGATCAGAGCGGAAACATCCGGTTGAGCTTTTCAAAGTGAAAGCAAACGTATTACCTCTACTGCTACTAATACCACTACTTCTCAATAAAAACAAAACTGATAAACAACAAAAAGGGGAAATATTGCTCGTTAAAATAGAAGTTATATCTAGGAAAATAAAAAATGTTTCTTAGAAGAAAAACTACAATACCATTTCTAAGGGTAATAAGACAAAGTGTGTGTGTGTGTGTGTGTGTGTGTGTGTGTGTGTGTGTGTGTGTGTGTGTGTTTGCCCAGGGCCAAAGTGTAAGGGGGCCCTTGAAAAGCCTTCAATTAAAAGTTTGGTTTTGTTAGGACTTTTTTAAATAATAAGTGCCATAACTAAATTAAAATTGGGCAATAAATCAGTTTAAACACTGACCTTTGTGTAAAAACAGAGTGGAGGTTCTCTAAGGGCCCCTCTCGCCCCCTAAGGGTGCAACGTTGTTTAGTTCGCCTTTGCAAAGACTCATCTTCCAACGCGGCTTGAGCCAAGTGAGTGACTGCTTCTGGAGCACCAGGAAACTTGGTCTCCCAAAAAAAAGAGAAAAGGAAATAAAGGAAAGGGAAAGAAAGCAAACTGACATTGTGAAAAAAAAGGAAAGTTGTGAGAAAGATATGGATCAAAAGGAGAAGGGCAGGGGGCCCACAGAGACTGATTATGCACAGAGCCCAGAATTGGTCCCACTCCCCTGACACCCAGTGGTGATTATGGAGAAACATTACATTTCTGCTCGACTCATGTCAAATTTTCTGCCGTTCATTTATTTTGAAGAGTATCATTATTATATTGAACTATATCGTGCTCTTAATTTGAAGGGAACATATTAGAACCGGATGTATTTTATTGTGTCAAAGCAATATATTTTGGTTTTGCTTTGCATTATTACATTACTTCCTGTGATATTTGCAAGTGCTCCCGCTGGACCATTCGGAGGCAGCCAGCGACACAACAGGCGTGTCACACTGATGCTACTTTTCTTACTGCAGCAGCCACCTGTGAAGACTCGAGCCAGTGAAGTGAAGAATGGAGTTGATGTAAATAAGAGGAAGTGTAGCTCAATGATTACTGAGAAACAATACTACTGTGCTGCGGGGAGTGACACCTTCGACTGGACTGTACTGTAAGATGTTTCTGTAACTTGTAAATCTGAGCCTGAAATAACATTGTTCCAATGTAGTTATATTACAGTCCCACTTGTTGCACGCATCGTACATTCATACAAGCATGAACTGTAAACACCTGCACGGCAAACACTATATATAACATTATACGCTGTAATACTCTGTACTCCCAAAGGATTCCTCTTAAGAGGGGTTGTTGTTACTGTTCTTATTCAGCCACTTTCTTTTCAGGGTGTAGTGTAACCACTAGAGAGCAGCCACGATTCACTGAAATGTGTTGCTTTTCACCTGAGTTACTGTTTGAGTGTATTTCCCTCTCTAAAGGTGTGTTATTTATCTTCCTCAGTGTGTTAGTGATGGTGGTTTCCTCCATGTGGCCTTGACACCACAGGAGACTCCTTCCTGGCTGGAGATCACATGCAGCATGTCTTTGACATCACTAGAAACAGGTGACAGTTGTTTATCACTATTTTAAAACAAGGATTTGCTTTACATTAGTCAGCCTCATGGGAATTATGACAAGTATTGTGGTCCAGTTATTGCCATTACTATGGTAACATTTCTTATCAATACTAGCTATGGCCATTTTATGTCAATATGTCTGTTCTTCCACCTGGTTGATTTCTGTACAGTCAGTTCAAACCACCTGAAAATTGATTTAGATTTCTACATGGTGGAAGAGTTTCAGCTTTTTTTTTGTTTTATTTCACAGTAAAAAAATATCTTTGGGTTTTGGATTGTCACCTGACCAAACAAGCAAAGTGTTTTTCACCATATTCTGACATTTATAAAACAAGTGATTAATGACAAAAAATATTTGGCAGATTAACTGGTTATGTTGGTGTCACAGTAGTTAGTGTCAGCCCTAATTGTATATTGTACATACGGTCACACTGATTCTCAACCAGCCACACTGGGACATGACTGGCTGGGCTCTCCTGACGTGAGGGAAGAAAATTAGTGTTGTATGAAGGAAACGTGGTTAGTTTGAAAAATACACTCACAGACTCGCTCATGCTTTCAATAAACAAGTTATATTTTTTTTAAAAAAGAAACATCAACTGCAACAGTGTCTCTTGTGTTAGCAAAAGGGAGGAGAGGGGTGTACCTCTCTCTCTTCTTGTCTCAGCTTATTCAGCCCCCAGAGGAAAGCCTTGGCCCCAGTTGTGATTTCCTCCTCCCTGCTCCTGGGCAGCTGGTCTGTTCGGAGGGACTCCAAAACCTGACACCAATCCCCTCCTGTTGGGGAACAACCGATACCTGGAGAGAGGAGGAGAGAGATGTGCAAAGCGATGAGAGGGGTGGTATTAAACTCCAAAACTCCAGAATAAAATCCATGTTTTAAAAAAAAAAAAAAAAACTTACAAGAACTCTGGTGTGGAGAGGAAGGAGCGTCCTCCCAGGTCCCTGGGGTATTTGAACATGAGGAAGAAGTAGAGGTGACCCACCAGGTTCCCCGTCAGTTCATTTACAAACCTGCACAACATCAGCAAAGAGAAGAAGGAGAGTCAAACAGAACAGAACTAACATTACACAGGGCTGGTGTAACATGGACACATTCAGTTGTAACGCGGGATGGATTTACATTTATAGTGGAGTGGAGGGTGTGTGTGTGTGTGTGTGTGTGTGTGTGTGTGTGTGTGTTAAACAAGTTAAAAATACTTACGAGTATCTGACAATAAAGTTGAAGATCAGGATGGCCCAAGGTAAATAATGTGCCTATAAAACAACAGGAAATATAATTAATATACTGTTAGAATTAGCATCACATGGCCGTGGTAAATATTATTTAGATAAAGATCTCATGATGACAGTCCATACCTTTAAAAACATGCTCTTACCTGCTCTGATACGACTGTTAAATATGGGAAACTTTAAACTGTTTACTGGATAAAACTATTATTTGTGATGTAACGAGCGTTGGTGATAAAACATGATACCTTGAAACGTGTTCCGAACCAGAAGTACACGACTGTGTCTTTGTGGAACTGAGCCCAGACATAGAGCACTGACATGATCAGCTGGATCATCAGCAGCTGATAACAACAACATGAACAACAATATATGAATCCAGCCAAAAACCATCAACAAGACAGCTGTGTGAAAATCCTTCCCTATAATGTTTAAATTTTGGTCAAATTAGGACCTGTGCAATATCACATAACATCTGAGGGTGTTTCATAAAGCAAGGCTTGTTGTGAAAAGCCTGTCTTGAGTGAGCCTAACACACTGAACCAGGATTAAAGAAATATTTACTTTGTAAAACACTTCAGCATAAACAGAGCAGACGCACTACTCGTCCCTGTGTGAGACTGTTTATGTGGAAGTGTTATGAACAGTAAGGTTTTGGTGAAGTGCTGAACATATGACTGGATAAATGAGACTTGGATTATACTGCACAATTTCTTTAAGAGTTTTTGTAATGTTATGCTTTTATATGATTAATTGCTGTTGTTTCACACGGCCCCATTTGCTTCAATTCATTAAGAATTTTCTCAGGTTTTGGATTCCTCCTTCACTGTGGAGGCTGGCATGAAAAAAAAAAAGAGTTTTCCTCACAAATGTATTGTAACACAGGGTGAGTAATTAATATACAAGTTGTCATTTTTAGGGGGGGTGAAGAATTTCTTTAAGGAGTTTTCATAAGGCCAGCTCAGCGAATGTGATCAGATGAAGTCATATCTGCTTTACAAGCTGCTTGTTTTTGATGTGTGAATTATATAATCCTTCTTTGTATTGTAAGTGCTGAAAATTGATGTAGCACACATGTACAAAACACCCTGACATATCAAATAAGACCCTTGCCAGGTAGTTTTATTTATTTATTATTTTTGAAAAGGCAGAGTTCAGGTAGTCATTAATTTAATTTTGTGGCATTTAAAAGTTGAAAAAAATGTGAAAATGGTACTTAATAAGCCACGGGTCGGAGATATTTATCAGCTTACTTTAATTGCAGTGCATTTTAAAGCTCAAATGTTGAATGGAGTACTGCACAGATGAAAAAATAATACTACTAGAACTGAAAGTATGCAATAACTGCAGCTTGTGTCAAATAAGGCATTTAGGACATGTACTTTAAAATGACATATTTAGTGCTGTTGTTAGCAACAGGGCTGAGTACTGTTATTCGTTAAATGTAAGGTACTGAATGAACCCAGTACCAAGTAGTATCAAAACTTCTCTACTCAAATAATGTAAGGTGTATTTGACACAGTTGATAGCAGCGTGATGAGATGCCACCAAAATGTTTTAAAGTGTGGCTATACTACACACCTATGGAAATAAAGTTTCGAATCAAGTACTTTTCATTATACCATTGGTATCGGTATCACCTTAAGGGTACTGGTGTCATAATTTGCTGTCCTAATAAGGAGGACCTTTTTGAGAGAAACTTTTAAGAGGACATTCTTAGTTTTAGTTGAAAAGATTAACTGTAACACTATTACGCCTGAGGTGAAGCACATTTTCCAGTCCTGTATTTTAAGTGAGCCTAATTTAAGTGGTCGTTTTACATTTTGAAACAATCCCGAGATCTCAAGTGACTGTTGCAAGCACTTGCCATATGCTTTATATACACAGTATACATGGGTCATAATTTCATGTTGTGTTGTGTTGAGAGACAAAAATATTCTCACCTGCATGTTCATGAGCAACCCAATTATCTATAGCTAGAGTCAAGGACAACAACATTGTGGCTCAATACAATCACAGCTGGAGCCTTAAGATTAGAGCAGCCGGTGACTGAAAGGTCGCCAGGTCAAATCCCCTCCCTCCTTGGCTGGCGAGAGAGAAGCAAAGATAGCAGCATAGAGCTAGGCTCAATGGTGGAGTGGAAAACAGGCCAACAGGGATGTTACCTTTGATGTTAAAGGTAGATACATTCATTCATTTTCCGTAACCGCTTATACTCTTGGAGGTTGCGGAGGGGGCTGGAGCCTATCCCAGCTGACATTGGCCGAGAGGCTGGGCACACCCTGGACAGGTGGGGTGACAACCATTCACACTCACATTCACACCTGCAGGCAATTTAGAGTCACTGATAAACCTGCATGTCTTTGGACTGTTGGAGGAAGCCGGAGTACCCGGAGAAAACCCACACTGACATAGGGAGAGCATGCAAACTCTGCTCAGAAGGGCTCCCTGGGTTCAAACCCCCCCACCCTGGAACCCTCTTGCTGTGAGGCGACAGTGCTAACCACTACACCACCATGCCCCCTTTGCAATTTATCATTAAACAGGATGTTTTAGAGGGCTGGGGGTGATGCCATTTGAAGGATACAACAATGCAGATCCAGTTGAAGAGGAGCATGAAGATATAGTCTGCAGGCCTGCCATCAAACGCCCCTGGATACCAAGAAAAAGATTAGCACAACAAAAAGAGCATCCAGTGTGTGTGTGTGTGTGTGTGTGTGTGTGTGTGTGTGTGTGTGTGTGTGAGCTACTGAAGCCTGTAGTCTCACCTGTCTCTAGCCGAGTGGAGTAGTGGTAGAGGAAATACAGGTTAACCAGGTACAGAAACCCAGTATTAGGGGTTATTGGGAAATACAAGGTGGCTGTCACTGGTCTCCAGAGCTGAAGCATATAGAAGAGACATCGGCTATCACACAGCACAGGCCTGCTCACTTAGCCTCGCTGCTGGGCTTAATTCAGAGTAGGAAAATCCCATTACAATTAGTCTAAAATACTTCTTTCCCCTCGTGGCATGAACAACAACAACACCTGAAAGCCTACTGCTTTTATTTCACCAAATAAAGAAGAATGCAACACTTTGACTATCTTACTATATCTAGAAGTTTGCACCGATGGTATATTCATTTACATATTTTTTCAGTGTTGCTAAATTAAGTAGCATTTCGACAGTTTCCAGAAGTCATAAAATCCACGTCTCGCCCTCTCATTGGCTGTCACACAGCACAGGCCTGCTCAGTTAGCCTCGCTAGCCACCAGCTAACTAACCGACCAACTCCAAAACACAGAGAGACCACAGCATTTATGAGCTACTCCACCAAACACAGGTGAACAGAGACAAAAACTCACCTGAAATCTGTTAAAGAAGAGCTCTGGAAACAGCACGAGGTTCCTGAAATCTACCAATCCCAGTATTACAACAAAGGGAACAGCAATCGAGGCAGCAAACCAGGACCGAGTGATGAAAGGGATGCTTGTGAACCAGTCCCCGATATCTGACATCTTTCTATGTGATTACTGCCAAGTTAAAACCATTAAACGAGAGCTCCTGTTTGAAAATAGATTAATATAACCCCCAAAACTGCGACCCCTCGCTACCCTTTCTATCAGAGGTGCTCCACCGCCTAATTGTACACAACGTGGCTAATCACACTCAGAGATCAGAGAACATCCGCTTCCGTTTTTCCGAAGAAAACTTAATGTGCCACTTCCTGGAATTAAAAGTTTTGTTAGCAAACATAGTGGACGCTCTCTAAGGGCCCCTCTCACCCCTTAAAAGTGCAAAATTGTTTAGTCCGACTCTGCACATGGATTCATCTCTAAACAGTGCTTAAGCCAAGTGAGTGATGTACACCGTCATGTTGTTCACCAAGTAAGGCAAATTTGGGTTCCAAAAAAAAAGAAAATGAAAGAAAGGAAAGGAAAAGAAAGCAAACTGACTTTGAAAAGAGAGAGAGAGAGGGAGAGAGAGAGAGAGAGAGAGAGAGAGAGAGAGAGGAAGAGAAGAATGGCAGGGGGCCCACAGAGACTGATTATGCACAGGGCCCAGAATTTGGTGTCACTCCCCTGACACCCAGTGGTGATTATGGAGAAACATTACATTTCGAGTCATGTCAAATTACCTGCAGTTTATTTCTCTTGAAGTTGTTTGAGTATCATTATTATATCAAACTATATCATGTAGGATAATTAATAATTTGAAGGGAAAGTGTTAGAAATCGATGTTTATTGTCCCGAAGCAACATTTTGGTTTTGCTTTTCATTATTACAGTACTTGATATGAAATTTGCAAAAGCTCCCGCTGGACCATCCAGAGGCAGCTAGTGACACAACAGGCATGTCACACTGATGCTATGTTTCACTTTTCTTATTACAGCAGCCACCTGTGGAGACTGAGGGTCAGTCAAGTGAAGAATGGAGTTTATGTAAATAAGAGGAAGTATAGCTCAGTGGTTAGTGAGAAACAATACTAAGGCAAATTATATTACGACAGAAGCAAAGGTCGCAATATGAGATAGATTTTTTTTGTTTGTTCTCATTTTTCATTCATTTTATTATAAATAAATATATTGATTTACACAACTGGACATTGTTTCACTGAGACCTCTAATAACTCTGTGTGCTCAGTGAATGAAGGTGATAAGATCATTACTCTCAATTCAATTCAGTTTTATTTATAAAGCCCAATATCACAAATCACAATTTGCCTCACAGGGCTTTACAGCATACGACATTCCTCTGTCCTTTGGACCCTCACAGCAGATAAGGAAAAAAACCCCCCAAAAAACCTTTAACGGGGGGGAAAAAAACTCTGAGAGCATTCAGTTCATGTTGGGTTGAAAAAGCACTAAAGTTATGCATCTAATTAATATTCCTTTTTAATAGTCACAAATCACAACTCAGTAACTGACTGCTTTAGTAGGATATTATACTGTAATTCATGCTGACCTTGTGACTCCTGACAGGAACAGTGAAGTGCTTTGTGACCAAATCAGGGACAATGGGTGAATGAGGCACAAGACACATTCAAAATGTTGTATTTTATTTCCAGGAATATGTGAAGAAAAGTTCTAAAAAAATCGTTAACATTGCATTAAAGATTATAAAGCTCTGTCTTCAGGGTTTGATAGTGTACACCTTAAATGACACCCCTGTATTTAGACATTTATTTTGGGAGGTAAAACTGAAGCTATGGAAAGTATAAGCCTACTGTACACACACACACATACATATATGAAGTTTTGAACTACAACTCCCACAATGCACGCATCTGTTTACCATGTACGTCAGTTCCGGGCGACAGAATAACCGTCCTCAAAACATGAGGAAAAAAAATCTCCTGAAACTGAAGTTGAAGAAATGTGTTTTTGTCGAGTCTGATACGCTTTAAAGGGACCTTTTAGTTCTGACTAACAGTAAATGGCGCTGAGCTTTACGGCTTCTTTGGCCGTAACTTAAAACTAAATATAAGGTTACTAAAAGTTGCGCTTTCAAATTTCGCGCTGTTCGCCCCGCCTTTAAAGCGATTAGCCGGGTAGGTTGTTAGCTAGCGTTAGCCATGTTACTTTGAACTGGAGCAGCAACATTAAGTTAAGTAAGGAGGATATTCTTCTGTTTTGTATAAGTATGCTCTGAGTTTCTACAGACGCCTTTAAAATGGAGGTGACGGACATTGGAAACAAAGAGGAGGGGAAAGTCTGGCATCGAAAACCAACAGCAGGCAAAAGGTAGGACTGAAAGGATGCTGATTAGTTGTCTTGTGCACCTGATGCTGCGGGGAGTGACACCTTCGACTGGACTGTACTGTGAGATGTTTCTGTAACTTATAAATCTGAGCCTGGAATAGCATTGCTGCAATGCAGTTATATTACAGTCCCACTTGTTGCACCCACATTCATACAAGTATGAACTGTAAACACCTGCACGGCAAACACTCTATATATAACATTATACGCTGTAATACTGTGTACTCCCAAAGGATTCCTCTTTAAAAGGGGTAATTGTTACTGTTCTTGTTCAGCCACTTTATTTTCAGGATGTAGTGTAACCACTAGAGAGCAGCCACGATTCACTGAAATGTGTTGCTTTTCACCTGAATTGGTGTTTGAGTGTATTTCCCTGTATATATGTCTATGGTGTTTCTGCCTCTAAGGTGTGTTATTTATTTTCCTCAGTGTGTTAGTGACGGTGGTCCGCACTACTCACCAAGCCAAGACTGTGCGTTTCCTCCATGTGGCCTTTGACACCACAGGAGACTCCTTCCTGGCTGGAGATCACCATGGCAACATCTACGTCTTTGACATCACTAGAAACAGGTGACAGACTGTGCTCGAAAGCCCTAAAAATAATAAGTCGTTGTT
The DNA here is from genome assembly GCA_026686955.1 of Epinephelus cyanopodus. Classification (NCBI taxonomy): domain Eukaryota; kingdom Metazoa; phylum Chordata; class Actinopteri; order Perciformes; family Serranidae; genus Epinephelus; species Epinephelus cyanopodus. The sequence continues at coordinate 15,082,795 of CM048919.1, forward strand.
TATCACTATTTTGTCACAAGGATTTGCTTTACATTAGTCAGCCTCATGGGAATTGTGACAAATATTGTGGTCCAGTTATTGTCATTACTATGGACGCATTTTTTTATCAATACAAGCCATGGCCATTTTATGTCAACATCTCTGTTCTTCCACCTGAATATGGTCTATATATTGCAAAAAAAAATACTTTTATCTTGGTCCCAAATATTCTTTTCAAGTTCATAGACATGACATTTTCTATGGCTTATTTTCTGGAGCAGGTTTCGTCTGGTGCAGAAGACCGGACAGGCCTGCACTGCTCTGGCATTTAGCCTCCGCAGGACCACAGAGTTCCTTGTGGCCCTGGCTGACTATACCATGAAGTGCTTTGACAAAGGTAAGATGAACACATCCACACATTGCTTTATTCTTTTAATGGTTAGAGTGTACTCTGTTGGTTTAATTCTTAGGACTTATAAGATTGATACAAGTTGATTTTTCAGTGGCACTTGTTTCTTTTAAAGCAAGTGCCACTGCTTTCAGACACAAAGCAGGTGGTCAGTTTGATAGTAAGCCAGGAAGGAGTGTGTCACCTGATTTTGTCTATCACTCACCATCAATTTTTTTTTTTTTTTTTAAAGATTATTTTTTTGGGCTTTTTTGCCTTTAATATACAGGACAGTGTGAAATGGGGAGACAGAGAGAGTGGGGGGACGACATGCAGCAAAGGGTTGCAAGCCGGAGTCGAACTCGCGACCGCTGCAGCGAGGCATCACCTCTATACATGGGGCGCCGGCACCATCCACCAAGCTACCGACGCCCCACTCACCATCAATTTAACTATAAATTAACTTGTTGTCTACCTCTGTCTATTTGCACAGACACAAAGCAGCTGGTCAGCTGGATGCGGGGTCATGAGGGAGCAGTGTCATCCATTTCTGTCCACAGCTCAGGTCGTTATGCCATCACCACATCCTCAGACACGGCTCAGCTCTGGGACCTGGACACCTTTCAGAGGAAGAGGAAGCTCAACATAAGACAATCTGTTGGCATTCAGAGGGTAAACATCCAGAGTGAAAGTGACATTTACAAATAGTAGTTTGACCAAATCATGAAGTTAAATAATCAGCTGAGGACTGACATAGTTTGTAAGAGTGCTTTTTGGGGATTTGTTTAATTTTAAGCTGTAAAGACTTAATGTCCAGTAAATTTAATTATTCTGTTTCTTTTCACTTTTGTCATGGTCATGGCACACTGTTTGTGTTGCAGGTGTTTTTCCTGCCTCTCAGTAACACCATCCTCAGCTGTTTCAGTGATGACTCTATCTTTGCTTGGGAGAGCGACACCCTTTTCTGCAAATACCAGCTTCCTGTCCCTGACTGCGGTCCCAAAATCTCCTATAAGGCCTTCGCTGTCACACGGTGGGTCACTCACTTAAAACCTAACTAGCTCAGTGATTTTATGGTTTTCCAGTGTAGTTCTTCATTTCCCACCTTTGGCCTCTAAACACTTCATAAACACAATAAAAGTTAAAGTAAACAGGGATCACAAGGCTTCATCAAACACTGATACTCCTGACTTGTGTTGGCAGTGATGGTAAGAGCCTTGCTGCTGGTGGGCGCTCCAACCTGCTGCACCTGTGGTGTCTGGACAGCAAACAGCTGGTCAGGGTGATTCAGATGCCCACGCAGGTCCGAACAGTGCGACAGCTGGAATTCCTGCCCGACAGCTTTGACGGAGGAGCCAGCCAGGTAAACGGATCGCAAGACTCCCCATCTCTTCTGTTCTCCTGCTATGTGATCTTGTTTTAAACATCTTTGATGTCATTTGCCTGGAGGAGGTCCTGTCTGTGTATCTATGAATGTTAAAAAGCCTATAGTCTGTTTCTGTTTGGCTGCAGTAAGCATGTGCGCCCTGTGTGTTTCTTTTTTTGTCTGTGTAGACACTAGGTGTATTGAGCCAGGATGGCATCATGCGTTTCATCAACATTCATACCTGCAAGCTGCTTTTCCACATGGGTTCCCACGACGATGCCATCACCACAGTGGCGGTCAGCCCTAACGGCCGACATGTTGTGGCCATCATGGATAACGGCAGCATCAACATCTACAGTGTTCAGAGTCTCACACAGGAATTAAACAAGGTGACAGTCAGTTGTGATTTTCAAGGTTCAAGATTTGTCTTATTTGTAGATAATAAGATATTGATCTGTAGGTGTATTAATATTGTGTGTGTGTGTGTGTGTGTGTGTGTGTGTGTGTGTGTGTGTGTCCCTCACCCAGCCTCCTCCCTCCCAGGTGGCAGTCGTCTCTGGCGGTGAAGCTGATCAGGACTTGTCCAATCTTAAGGTCAAGGTCAGGTCAGAGGTCGTTCAGAGACCAACCAAGAGCTCGGGTAGACGAACACAGGTGAAGATACTTAGACCCCCTGCTGGGTCTACGGCTGACGATAAAGAGGTGAGAACAACAGACAAAGCATTTTCCTTCCCCTGACTAGATGCAGTATTTGAGTAATTTGATAGAGTTCATAGTTTTTGTGTCTACCAACAGAATGACCTACCTGCTGGTCTCAATAAGAAGAGACTGGTGGCTATGCTCAAGGCCTTTGGAGAATATCCTGCTAAATACAGGTACAGATTACTTTTACTAGACTTTTAACATGTACTTTGTAAGTTTTAAATCTAATTTAAAGACGCACCTTTTTTCACTTGCTTTTAGTTCTGTCTGTCTAAAGCTGACCAAAGGTGTTTGTCAGGTCCCCTCTTAACTTTTTTGTTCTAAAGCCCTTGTGATGCTTTTTAATCCGTTGTTGGTTTAATTCAATTTCCCCAAACTTCCCATTTTATTACTTAAACTTTGATTTTATCATGCTAGTTGGTGGTTTGTTGTGGGTTTTTTAGTATTGCTTCTTCTCTTTTGTACTTTTATTGTATTACACTGCTTTTTGTGCACCTTAATTTCTTAAATGACACCTGTATTGAGGCAGATAATCTGTCTGCACCAGAAACCACTGTGGGGCAACATCTGTTGTTTTTAAATGTGCTATATAAATAAAGGATTCAAGTAGAATTTATTGTCACATGCAGCAGACACTACAGTGAAACTGAGTTGCCCAGATCCACCAACTGTGCACATAAAAACAGTTTACATTTGAATAAATACACAATAGGAAAATCTTCATCAGTAAAATGACTTAATTCAAATAAAACTGTGTGCAAAAATGCCAGCAGGGGTTATCTTTTCCCACAGCAAGACAGTGTGCAGACTGTGTAAATTTATAACCACTAAATTGTTTTAACTTGAAGATTTGTATTGTTCGTTTATGTGTCTGTGTTGCAGGATGTTTGTATGGCGGTCTTTGTTGTGTCTCCCCGAGAACCATGCAGCTTACAGCAGTCTGACTGATAAAGGCCTGCATTCAGCCTACCTCACTCTGCACGATAAATACCCAATAAAAAGTCACAAGCTGCAAAGGGGACTGCAGAGGTATTCTCTCTATATATCTCTCACACACACACACACACACACACACACACACACACATAAACACACAAATGCAACTCAGTATAAGTATTTTCTTCTTTCTGCAGAATTCTGAGGGTTTCTATCTATTTTAAAATCTCATGTTCAATAAATCCATTATTTGGTTGTTTCCTTTGCTCCGCAGGGTATTGTCTGCCTTAGCTCACTGGGCAGCCATCTTTGGAGAGGCAGAGTACCTTCCTCTGATAGCCTTCCCTTTCGTCAAGCTCTTCCAGAACAACCCAATGCTTTGCTTTGAGGTTGTGGCCACTGTCATAGGTACTTTCTGGTTGTAATTATAAAATGCCATTTTCCCAAGGCGCAAAACATCATGTAAATATTTGAAATTTCAACTAAACGATTTTGAATATTTTCCAATGTTTTGGGCTACTGCTTTGAGTCCAGAATCTGTAATTACTACAAGTTTTGAGCACTGAAAATGGCAGTGCGACATTAATACACATAAAACCAAACAACACTGCTTCTCTGTGTTCCCGGCCAAAGTCTAAGACTTGTAAAGGATATGGAACTATTTTTATTTCTCAAACTTATTTTACTTTTTTCAATTGTGGCTCTATTACGTATGTATCGTCAGTCTGTTAAATAACTCTGATGTTTGGTTTTACAGTGAATTGGTGTCAGCATTGGTTTGAGTACTTTCCCAACCCTCCTCTGAACATCCTGAGCATGGTGGAGAATGTTCTGGCTCATCATGACAAAGAGCTGCTGCAGCACTTGGTGGACTGTGGCATCACCTCACAGGTAACAGCAGTACACAGCTACACACAGCTGGAGGAGAGCAGTAGTCAGACAGACTGTCCTGGAGTTCAGTGTTTCACTCCCATGAGATGTTGAGATTTTATTGTGTATCTCTGTATCTGTCCCAGCTCTATGTGTGGCCCCTGCTGGAGACCTTGTTCTCAGAGGTTTTGACTCGTGATGAGTGGCTCAGACTCTTTGACAACATCTTCTCCAATCATCCTTCGTTCTTGCTCATGGCCTGTGTGGCCTACATCACCTGCTGCCGTGAGCCTCTTCTGCTCTGCTCCCAGAAACAGGACTTTGAGGTCTAACTGCCCTCTGAAAATACAGTCAGCCTAACAGTCAGTCTATTAACGTTTCTGTCTCAACTTTGTTAAATCAGCTGTTTCTTTTCCACTCAGTATTTTTTCCACCACCGTAACAACCTGGATGTGGGAGCCATGATAAAGGAAGCCTACCGGCTCATGGGCAGCACACCAGCTGACATCCATCCCAGGACTATGCTCTCTGATTTTACAGCACTGACCAAAGGCCAGTACCCTGTGTTCAACCACTACCCTGAATTCATAGTGGAGTACCAGAGCAGGGAAAGGGAGAAGATACGACTGCAGGAGATGGAGTATCTCCGTGAGAGGTGATATTACAGTGAGGTTATGGACAGTCAGTGTTAAGAAGATATGCATAATTAATTAGCTAAAAGAAGTGCTTTATCATACATTTCAAAGTGATTCATGAGAAAAGATGCAACAGATGAAATTTGTGTTTATCAGGCAGGAGGTGTCAGCCCTGCATGCAGATTTTGTGCGTCGCCAAGCTGAAGAGGAGGCCTACTTTGCACAACAGGTAGATATGTTTTTTCAAGTAATTTTAGGAATACATTTTGTTGTAATGTTGTTTTTGTTGTTGTTTTTTTGACTTGCTCAGATAGTTTGTATGTGTAAAACATGCCTGAAATGGAAATTAAGTGACCTGAATACTTTGTTTTATTTGAACAAAGGAGCTGCTGCAAAAGGCAGAGGAGCAGCGCAGAAACATCCTGGCACAAGAAGAGGAAAAACTAACACAGCAGAGAGCAAAGTAAAAGCTCAAGACACTTCACACCTCTGTGGTTAAGTTATGAGAAGTACAAGAATGATGTGATTTAGCAGAGTGGGTTGCTGACACTGCTCTGTCCTCTACAGGTTGGCAGCCATGAAGAGAGAGCTGAAGGTGAAGGAGTTGCAGCTGCTGGATGCAACTAAACGACGTTTCCTCAAACACCAGCAGGACCTGAGAGCCTCACAGGTCCGAAGACTAGAGCAGGAGATCAGTAAAAAGGTAAATTGATGATTAAGATTCATGGTTATCCTTTTATATAAAGGAGCTCACATTAGGAGATCTGGGGCTGTAATCCTAACCTCCACTGGTCAAAGTTTATCATCGTTAATGTGCCTCTGTTTGTAAAAATTCTCAATAATTTTTCTATGGCTGTGGACTTAAAGGATTACTTCATTCCCCCAAATAAACATTTATATATCAGCAACTGATTCCTTGTTACGCTGAATTTGTGGAGAAAACTGTTTTGGTTTTTTTTGCATGCCTCCATGGTGATCAATGAATCCAAACACAGAGGAAATTCTTGATGGACTGAAGTGAGACGGGTCTGCATTTAACAACAGCAAAACTATTTTAAAACATCTTTTGACAAACTCACACACAAGTCGTGCAATGCAAACAAAGTCTCATTTATCCAGATGAATGCTCAGTACCTCCCAAACAAACAGCCCTTTCTGTTGGGGAGCTGAACAGGAAGTGGAATTCAGCTATGCTCTCTTCAAAGCCAGACTACATCGACAAAAACAGTAATTGTATCTTGCTGAACATGAGAGCTGCTGGTCTACTGCTGTCTTGATCAGTGAGTTTGTGTTACTGTGTGACTTTGGTGGATCCAAACTAACTCTTTAAAACACGAAAGTAACACAGTAGCACCACCAAACTGATCGAGGCGGTGATAGACCAGCAGCTCCTGTAGTTAGTAAGGTAAAGTTACTGTTTATGTGAATGAAGTCTGGCTTTGAAAACAACTTAGATACATTTCATTTTCTGTTAAGTTAACATGCAGTGAGTAGTATTCCTTTAATTACCTTCAGTTTTGAGCACTAACCCAACAGTAACTTTTATATTGTGCTACAGATGGATATGCGGGAGCGAGAGACAGCTGCTGCAGTCCAGGATCTAGAAGTCCGACAGATGGAGCTGGAGGCTCAGAGGAGACGACTTGAACAGGTGATGAACAGCATGCATGCAACCTTATTTCCTTCCTTTCTTCCAGCTTCCTCTTTTGATTCATTTCTCCCTTCCTCTCTCTCTCTGACCATTTATCCCCAGTGATGACTCTTCTAAACCTAGAGCATATTTTGCTGTAGAAATGCCTGGAAGCATAAAATATGCTTTCTCACTGGACACTGAATAAATCAAAATGTCTGATAATCAAACATAGATCAGCTTGTAAACTTTCTGCATTAAGAGTCTTGTCGAACACAGAGGTTCATCAAACAAGAAGCTGATGTGACAGTGTAATAATTTTGAGTCTGATGGGTTCTGTTTGTTTTTTCCACGACCATATCCCTCAGCACCTCATTAAGGAGCAGGAGCGCATGGGACGGGAGGTTGAGGAGGAGGTGGAGATGAGGATGAGGAGGGCAGAAAGAGAGGAGGAGCACTTCACGGAGCTGCTACAAAGCACAGAGACAAACATGCAGGTTAGTGCCACATTCCAGAGTGGAGCCAGTGTAAAATTATCAACATATGTCAGCACACGATCTGGATGCACTCGTAAATCCATCTGACGTCACTTTACACGGAACTATCAAAGCCACATATGCATGTAAACTCTGATTTTGGCAAAGGTGCCGGTGACCTTCTCCTCTTGTATTCCTAAACTTTCTCAACACACACACACACACAGGCCCTGGAAGAGTCCCTGGCGGAGGCGTGCCAGCTGGGCTTGGAGTCAGACTGGCAGAGAGAGGTGGCAGAGCGCCTGCAGCAGGTCGATGCCGAGCAGGAGAGGAAGAGGGAGAGACTGGCAGAGCTTCACAGGCAAACTCTGGCAGAGGAGGAGAGACTGGCTGACACCCTGAGAGATGTGGCAGGAAGGAAGGTGAGAACAACAAGAGTGTGTTTGTCAACACATCAACTTACATGATGTATTGGCTCGTCTACATACAGTTACTACAACTTAATTTACGGGCCTTTCTGTTACCTTTACAATCAATGTTACGGAACAGCTCTTAAGAATGAAAAATGATATTTGTTTTTCCCCACTAAGAAACATCACAACTGACCATCAGTGTCTGAAATACTAAGTATTTTAAGCTTCACTGAAGACAAACTGTGGGATCTGGAAAATAAGTTGTTTGTTTACTGTTACCAGTTAGCCAGTAAGAACTTGTTAATTTGCAGTGGGATGAAGTGATGAGCACCAGAGCCCAGTTACAGGAACAGGAGCAGCAACAGCCTTCAGCAGACACAGGTTATTATTCCACACACACATTCACATTTTGTCTGTGGCCTTTTAGCTAAATTGTCCGTCATCCAGACGCATATTTAATGCTACAGTGTTTGCATTGTGTCAGACGGTGAGAGAGAGACAAGGGTGAGGTCACCTTGTTCAGCCAGAGAACTTCCTCAGAGACCCAGTGCCACCACTGCTGTTAATGTTGGGACCAGTGCTGCAGGTTCAGCAGTCAGACTCAACACTGCCATCTCCCCAAAGCAGACAAGAGCCAACATGGTGTGTCTGAACAGCAGCTCACCTTCAGAGAGCACCTCCACCAACTGTAAGTCATTGTAGATATTCCTGTTTTCTGAAGGCTACCAAAAGTGTGGGGTTTTTTGTTTTGTTTTTTAAGTGAAGATAAAGTTGAATGTGTGTCTGTTGAGAGTGGGGACTCTAACTAATCGATTCATCTATTAATTGTCTCTACACCACTATTGTCTTGAGTTTCTGTATCAGTGACGTTGCTGTATGTCCTTTTTTCCTTGCTTTCTGCAGTTTCCCTAGACCGAGGCCGGGCCCAGCTGGACAGCAGCGAGAGACAGCTACTGAAGGAAATCAGAGAACTGAGACAGAAGCTGGCGACCAGAGCCAGAGAGGGCAGCTCAGCCTCCTCACAGTCTGTCCACACGCTGTCCTCTGTCTCACAGTGACCACAAACTGTTCTCTGTCTCCGTAGTGTCAGAAAAAAATATGCTTGTCTCAGTTGAGCTACACGGACAGAAACAGTGACTCAGACTGAGGAGCACACTGGCTAGCTGCTATCTGTTAGTGCTTATATACCATTCTTTAAACAACAGACTATTAAACCACCAGACTCAAACATGTTAACTGTACATCATCAGCCACTGTCTCATGAAAACCCATGTCTTGTATCAAAGAGACTGTTCACCCCATACGTATTTTTCCTCTTGGCTGTAGCGCTGTTTATCAAATTAGATTATTTTGTTGTGAGTTGCAGTGTTGGAGATATTGCTCATAGAGATGTCTGCCCTGCAGTAGATGTACGCCTCCCTTTGGTCAATGATATGGTTGGCAGGCTTAGTTCCTACATGAAACTGCTTACAACAAGATCTGTGGATTATTCTGAATACCAGGTCATGATTTCTGGAAAGAGACATCATTGTATGTTTTTTGGCACAAAATCGAGTGCCATCTAGTTCCATTATATATACAGAAGGCACACATCTCAACAACAACTCGCATCAAAAAAATCTAGATAGATAAATACACTACATGTAGGAGGATTTTGGGGTGAACTATCCCTTTAAGACTTTTTTGACTCTGTTTACTTGATGTGATGTGCACATGATTGTTCAGCTTGTGTCACCACTCTTAGATCCAAGTCATTTATCATTCAATGGGTTCTCTGAGAATATCCCAACAAGCAACAAATGTTTCATTCATTTATACTCAGTTCTGTCTGTGGCCACTGCAGACACAGACAATGGCCAGGACCATGAAACAGCTAGTTTTGTATCATCACAGTCCATCTGAAGGTGAACATCACTCTGTGTTACCACAGTGACAAATGTAACCGTAGGTACAATGTCTGTTAGTTCAGTAGTGTCTACATTGCAGTATAACATCTTGTAGCCATGGTGCACACAAACTATTTTCCAGTTTCCCACTTTATATTTATGGTTGTTATTTTGTAAATATTTTTGGTGGTGCTCCATTTTAAATTTTTATTCCAGTGAATTTTACATGATTTTGTGTTATTTAAAACTGGGTTTGGATAAAATGTTTTTTTAAATATCCTGATTCAGCGTTCTCTTTCATTCTGCCTTAGATACATGCATCACATCTCTTTTTATCATTGGTATTATACAGTGATAGTAGCAGTTATTAGGCTCATTCGAGGTGAACTGCACCTCGCCTGGAAAGTGGATGCAATGAGTAGTAGTAGTAGTATCAACCACACAAAGAGATGTTTGTTAACAGTTAAACTTTCATTTTACAACATAAGACTAAGAGCTTATAATCAAGCATTTAATATTACAATTACACAGAAAATTAGGATTTTCTGCAAAATGTGGTGTTTGTTGTCAAAACTGAGAGCCAATCAGCTCTTCAATCGGGCAACAGTCAGGCATTTCCCATTATGCTTGGGGTTATGCAGTTGCAACAGTGGTGGGTTAATGTTTCCATGTGTGCATGACGTCAGAGCAAGTTTGGATCAAGTCAGACAAATCTAACTGGCATGCACTGTCTGATGATCAATTCTGCTCAAGCCAGGCTCATGTGGAATGAGCATTATGATTTGCAGGCAGTGCTTCAAGGTCTTGTGGTACCCATTCAGATATACACCAATCAGCCAAAACATTAAAACCACCAGCAGGTGAACTTGAACATCTTGGTCCAATGCAATGCTCTGCTGGGAAACTTTTGGTTCCTGACATTCATGTGGATACCACCTGACATGCAGCGTCCACCCCAACACCACCGTGGACCTAGTACAACCCTCCCATGGCCATAGTGCTTCTTGATGAAAGTGGCCCCCTAAGCAAACAATGTGCCATACCTCACTGCAAAAATTCTTCAGGAGTGGCCTGAAGAATATGACAAAAAGCTCAACGCATTGACCTGGCCTCCAAATTCCCCAGATCCCAATCTGATCATGCATTCATGGGGATGTGCCAGTACCCCAGAGGTACCCCCTGATCTGGCATGTCAAGGCATGGACACAGGGATTTTGGGAGTGTCATGTGGAGTCTGGCACCAGAGCATTGGCGGTGGATTCTTTAAGACCTGTGGGTTGTGAGGTGGGGTACTGGCATGTCCCACAGATGCTCGATCAGATTGGGATCTGGGGAATTTGGAGGCCTGGTTGGTGCCTTGCACTCTTTGTCACCTTCCTTGGGACGTTTCTGAGCATTGTTCATAGTGAGGCATGGTGTATGTTCTGTTAGGGGGGCCACTGCCATCCAGGAGTGTTACTGCCATGGGCCAAAGGTTTTCCAGCAGAACATTGCATTTTAATCAGATGGTCAGAATGATTCAGTGGTTTTAATGTTCTGGCCGATGGCGCATTTTAATATTGAATGACATCTGCATGCATGGAAGGATGCTGCAGGCACCATTTCTGATATACAGATTGTGTAGATAGTGTATCAAACACAGACAATATGTAATATGAAAATCGAGTTCCTAGGGGCTTCCACTATTGTTCTTAGCATTTATATTGTGCTAGACTTTGGATCAGAGGCATCGTGTTTTGATTGGATAGTTTGGAGTTTGTGTTAGGGTGTTAATGGTTTTTCTGCTTATGTCAAGACAATAGGCAATTTGTCTTTTGCCACCCACCTCTATTCATAAACCAGAAACAGATCAGGTTGGACTGCGGCCGAAAAGTCAAAGAGCAATTACTATAAAACACCTGAGGACTTTTGTGCTGCAGGTCTACACTGGGTGTGCCTCTAACTGTCTGTCTCTGCCTTTGGTCCTGTAATCATTCAGGTGTTGTTTGACATGAGCTAGAATGACAGCCATCCCCATTTCTGTCAGTCATTCTTTTCTTTCCCTCCACCCATCATTTATCTGTCCTCACATGCCATAAATCACTCTCAGCCCCTGGGAGGAAAACAGCAAAATCAGTCCCTTGTTTTCTCTTCTATCATCCCTAATCAACAACTACAAACACGCACCTGGTGCCTCTCACAAGTCAAGGAATATGTCTTAAAGCCAAATTTCACACCTCACGCATAACGCCATGCACTTTCTTAGAATATTTTCCATGTGTATACATAGACATACTTTCTTGTGTATTTCTGTCTGTCATTAGCATGTACTTGTATGACTATTGCTCCAAGCTGTCATCTCTCATCACTTGTGAAAGAATCTTGCCCCAAGCGGGGGCGGGACTACTATTTTCTCTTTACCTTTCTGTGTGCTTTAACCTGTAGGTCTTCCATTCGTGTAGGTAACCTGAGGATCATGCACAGCACAGTCCAACAACAGTGAGCCAAGTTAGCATTCAAGTCCATCATCCATGGATGAGAGCAGTGTTTCGGTGCTGTGGTACAGGACATCAAAACCCTTGGGTAAGGTGAGGCGAAGGGTTCAAGACCTCCGCACCACCTCCTCCTCTTTCAGTGACTATAAAGCCAACAGACCCGCATTGGACCTGAGCCACAATGAGAGCGCTCGACTGGCAGTGGACACTCTGCTCAGCAGGGGCTTAGAGGAATACCACGAGGTGCTGAAGGCAGAGGGAGAAGTGGACTTTCTGTCAGATCAGGAGAAGATTTACATCCTGGAAAATGGGACCGATGGCAAAACAGGTTGTAAATGTTTGTTTTTACATTGTTGTAAATCATTTTGACAGTTTGTCTTGTTGTTTGCAGCATGTTGTGTTTAAAAGAAGTTTCCTATCAGCTTAATTCATTGGATAAGAAAGAAAATGATTGCTTGTGTTACTTTTTATTGATCATAGCTTTATTCTTTACGCAGCAGAACTTGGTGCATCTGATGATGATGATGATATAGACTTTGAGAGCTCGTCCGCTGGCTCCCAGACTGCCACACAATGTCCCACAGTGTCCACAGACAGTGATCCTACTGTGGCAGGTTTGGATCTGAGCAGCTGATAAAATATTACAGGAGTGGAAAACTTTTATGGAACCTAAAAAAAACCTACTCTAATACTGGTGTAAAGTGCAATCTTTCTGGTGATTGAACTTATAATATTAGAGGTGTTAAACTCCTACAGAGACTTCCGTGTATCAGCCCACTGTACTTTTATAGCAAATCATTATCCCCTCTCATTCGCTGCCATCTCCGATCATGTTTTTGTGCCTTTCAGGTGTGAAGTGGAATGATCCTGTCCTGGATGAGCCCTCCGCTGTGGTTTATTACCAGTCTGGCAGCAGAGCAGCCGGCATGAAAGACTTGGTCAGGGAGTTCATCAGAAAGGCTAGAATGGTTTGTGTGGATGTGTGAAGAGAGCAGTTTGTTTGTTTCTTCATGTGCCTGCATGTAAAAAAGCCATGCATGCCTATACATGTGAGGGATGATAACAGATGTTGGTATTTTATCATGAGTGCTGAAATGTCAAATTCCCAGCGAGTGATATCTGGCTGTGCAGGTCTTTGTTGCAGGGGTTGACAGCTTTTGTGGCATGTGACTGTGTGTGTGTGTGTGTTTATGTGCAGGCCCTGGCCATAGTGATGGACAGCTTCACTGACGTAGAGCTGCTGTGTGACCTTCTGGAGGCGAGCAGGAAGAGGAATGTGTCTGTTTATCTGCTTCTGGATCATCTCAACCTGCAACTGTTCGTTAGCATGTGGCAGGACCTCAAACTCAACGGCAAAAACTTCCCTGTGAGTCCATTTCCATCCACCTGCCTGTTAGAGCCTGCATCAAAATTGTTGGAAATGTGTTTTGCTTTGTGAAAACCTGTGGAGAGCCAAAAACATTTTGCATTACTTTGAAGAGCTCTGGTCCATAAATACAGTGCTTCTTCCTCTACTTTTAGATGAAATAATCAAACCAGGTTTTTATTTTCATCCAAGTTCTGCATTACATTTCTATTGGTAGGTGTTTCAGCGACAGAGCACTTCCCAAACACACCCATAGGAACAAAGCTTTTCAAGTTTATAAACTCACAAATCCAAAGCCTCACTTTCTTAGAGAAAGAGCAAAAAAGTTCAAATGTAACCCTAAGATTTAAAAAATGAAAAATTTGAGCTTTTTAGCTTAATGCTTTGAAAAAGAAAAGGAGCTGCGTTTACGCTCTTCATTAGTGTCATTTAGTCATTCTCTCCCTCAACTAACCAAAGAGCCACAGTTCAGTGCACATTAGAAGGTTATTTTTCCATTAACATGGTGAAAAGTTGTGGATGGTAACAACAGGATTGTTCAACACTGTCCCCTCTCTTTATGTCTCATTGTGTCATACAGATTACTGTAAATTTAGTATGTTGATCTGTTCTGTCCAACATCTTTTGCATGTCTGTCTGTCCTGTAAGAGGGATCCCTCCTCAGTTGCTCTTACTGAGGTTTCTACCATTTTTTCCCTGTTGAAGGTTTTTTTTTTTTTTTTTGTTGGGGGGGGGGTTCCTTATCCGCTGTGAGGGTCCTAAGGACAGAGGGATGTCATATGCTGTAAAGTCCTCTGAGACAAATTGTGATCGGGGATATTGGGCTTTATAAACAAAACTGAACTGAATAACCTCTCTGTTGGGGTACCCAGCACACTGGTCTGACAATGTGAAGCTAAGAATACTGCTGTCCGTACATGATAAGCACCATAGTCAGACTGTATGAGGTAGACATGCGCCTGTTGTGTCTCAATATACATCTGTTTTTTCACAAGCTAATCTTTGATCAGGATGTTGAAGCACAGGCACAATAGTCTGATCTTGGAAAAGCAGAGGATTTTTTTTTTCCCCAAGATATTTTTCTGGGCATTTTAGCCTTTAATTGACAGGACAGTCTACCATGAAAGGTGGAGAGAGAGAGAGAGTGACATGGAGCACGGGCCACACTTGAACCTGGGCCGCTGCGGCAACAGCCTTGTACATGGGGTGCCTGCTCTATCCACTAAGCCACCGACGCCCCAAGCAGAGGAATTTTTGAGAATGCAGTGCTGCCACTGCTGCATGTGACCAAAGAGAAGAGACATTACCTTTAAGTCTTTAGTCCCTTAAGCTAATGTTGCAGTTTTTTATTGCATGAATATAACTCATGTCCTTTATTAAACTTAACTATCAAACTGCAGAGCCACAAACTGCAAAGAAGTGAAAGTGAAAAACAAATTAAATAAATTTAATTATTGATTAATATTTGCTTTCTTTTTTGTGTATAGAAACTTTCAGTAAGCAGCGTCAAAGGACAGACGTACTGTACCAAGACGGGCAGGAAGCTGACTGGTCAGATTGCTGAGAGTTTTATCATCACTGACTGGACTGAGGTGCTGACTGGCTCATACAGGTACACACACACCCACACACATGCAAACACACCAATCACATACTGAGCAAATCTTGTTAAAATGTTTGTGTTCTTTTAAGTGTTTATCTAATGTATTTGCATTTCAAGTCTGTGTAAACTTTACCTTTGTCTCTTTTCTTTTCAAGTTTTTGGCTCTACCATTAACACGTGTATGCGTTTGTGTTGTCTCCTCAGTTTCTCCTGGCTGTCCTGGCAGGTCCATCGTAGTTTTGCTGTTCTTATAAAGGGCAGCCCGGTCATACCTTTCCATCAGGAATTCCTCAGGCTGTACTCCAGCTCCAAACCAGTCCCTGACTTTGTCTCTTTTATCACTGTGCCTCACACTCTCCCTCTTTACACCACATCATGTGCAGCTCAAAACGCTAACAGTGATGCCAGTGAATCAAAATCAAGCCCAGCAACAATGTGCCATACGACTCAGAATGGAGATGCTCAGAATACCCAGACCAAAGCAAAAATGCCGGTTTTATCCAGTCTACAAAGTGCAGAAATCTACCCCAGCGTGGGTAATTCCCAGCCTCTACACAGAGCAGGCAATGGTACACAAATAGATGAAAAACCTCCAATGTTGCACCCAAAACCTCCTGTTCAAGCAGAAACACTGCAGAGTGTATCTATGGGAAAGCCAAAGCAAACAGTGGGAGCTGTCTGCACACAGCATGGTGCACAAACAGGTTTGAAACCTCTGGAGAAGAATCAAAACCAGACACAGAGTCACTCAAACCCTCTCAGTCAGACTCAAGTCTCAAACGTTCAGTCTCAACTCAAAAGCCTTACTATCACCACTCCAGCTGAGAAGAAAGAGAGGGCTCAAGAGTCAAACCCTTTGCACACTGCTCCCCATGCAAATGGACAGCACAGGAGTGTCAGCTATCAGTCAGCTTTCAAGAAAAATCATGAGCACCACAATGTAGGTACTGAAGGTATTTTCTTTCGACAGAGGAACAGGGACAGACTGACAGAGCCTCTGGGGGTTGCTGCAGGTCTAAACAAAGACAGACAAAAATGGAACTACCTTTTTAACTTTAAACCACAGGTGGCCTTTCTATCTGATAAACCCAAAGTCCTGCCTCCTCCCACATCACAGCAGAAACAAACAAAGACAGGCCTGCAGTTCCGTTTAACCCAACCAAGAGGATGCACATCTAGGCAACAAACAAAATTGTCCACTTTAGGAACCAGGAGGCAGGATCAGCCCCAGAGGAACCAACAACCTTCACTCCTGTCACACAGAGCCATAGAGGCTCCAAGGTCAAAGTCAGCATCAGCAGCCGCAAGAGCTCATCTTAAACCTCAGCTGCAGCCCGACTCCAAGCTGTTCTTACCAGGTACACATCTACAGCCCCATACCTCCCAGCAGGCGAGGCCCCCTCCAAAACTAAACTGGATGACCCAGAGTCGTGCTGAAAGACCCAGAACCGTGGCTCGCCACAACTCCTTCGACACCACCTACGGGACGGGACAGATGTTGGGCGGACAGGTGGGCAGGAGGCCATTGCACAGCAGCATGAATGCACCACTAAGAAGGAGCAAGAGCATGAATGACAGACACTCAACACACCTGAATCCAAACATAACCAAGACCTGACAGAAGAAATGTAAGTTTGACCTTTGGTGTTATTTAAACTGACATACTTGGACACATCTATTCACCCTTACACAGGCACACATATAATCAGGTCAATAAAACATCTGTTCATATGAAACATGCAGAATATTCTACTGTGTAAAGCTTCTGGAATTTATACTAAACTGGTAGGCACTGGCACTGGTATTTAAACAAAATTGTGAAATAAGATAAATGAACAAAATGTTGATTTAATTTTGCAAAATAATCAAGGGTTTTTTTTTTACTAACATGTTTTAAAATCTGTGAGCCTTCTCTCAGATATAGTGGAACTAGATGTCACTCAGCATGTGCTCAGAGCGCCAAACAATGCATTTAAAAAAACTCAAGAGCAATGTCTCTTTACAGAAATAATGACTCAGTGGCTCACGATAATCTACAAACCTTGTTGTGAGCAGTTTTATGTAGGAACTATTTTCTTCTATCGAATTACACCCACCAGCCATATCCCCATGCAGAGGGAAGCATGCATCTACTCATGGGCAAGAGGCTGGTGGTCGTAGCAGAACAAAATGTAAATATTAATGCTGTCCTCTTTGGCTGAACTGTAACGTTAGCAAGCTTAGTGGTGCTAGGTGAGCTAGCAGTAGATGCACACTTCCTTCTGCATGATAAGATGGTTGGGAGGTGTAGTTTGGTAGAAAGAAAATAGTTCCTACATGAAACTGCTCACAACAAGGTCTGTGGATCATGTTGAGTGACAGGTCATGATTTCTGGAAAGACGTATTTTTTTTTGGCACTTGAGCACCACAAGCCGAGCGCCACCTAGTTCTATTATAGTGGAGAAAAGGCAGGCATCTCTACCGTTGATATCTCCAACACTCGGAAACTGACACCTGATCAATCTAGAGTGACTAGAGAAAACATATGTCTTTTTGATTTTTTTTGTGTATGTGAACTGTCCCTTTAAAAAGATTGTGTGGGCAGAATATTCAGGTGATTTTCTTGTGTTCATGTTTTTTCAACGGCTCTGCACACCCACACAGGTGTTTTGAGTTACTGACTGATTAAAGCTGCTCAGGTTAAAGCTGGGTGATGTCACTTCACCATAATGACTAATATTAAATATCAGATACGACAAAACTAACAGGGAGGGAGACGTCAATCATGCAGCATCTGAAGAGGTCTAATCAGGCAATTAAGTGAAAACATCTGTGCAAGTGTACCTCATGTTGGGGCTTTTATTATCCATGTAAAAGAAGAGAATAAACTCTCCTCTAACCAACTGCTCTTTATTATTCTATAATTTACTTTACAGCTGAGGAGCTGTTTTATTATTCTGCTATAAAAACCGTTAAAGCTGTCTTTCTGTTACAGTGGAAAGCTTATTATAGTAAATGAAAAGGTGCCAGTCGTGAGGGATGATTCAGGGAACAGTTAATGTTGGAGGCAGGCAGCTCCTTAACTGTGAAGATAAAGGCTTAAATTATAAGTACCATATAATAACAGGCCTTTTTCATGGCAGACATTTGACTTGTCATAGCAGAGGCACAGGTGGAACTAATAACATTAATGATGGCTATGCACAATAACAGCACTGGAACAGGCACACCTATCATGCTTTTCCTGCTAGGACATGTCCAAATGTCAGCTGGCCTATCATTTGTTTTCAGCACATTCAGGTTACTGATGCACAAAGTGATTTAAGACTATTTCAGGAACAAAAAGAAAACAATAACATTTTATTAAAAACATTCTTAAGATATGAACGTGTTAAGGCATGAAGTGACATTTTATGAAGAACATTCAGCAACTTTAAAATGTCTCACTTTGTTTCCTGTCTTAATGCAAAACAATCACTGGCACTGATCATGTTACACACAGTCTGAAGTGTATGACACATTAATAGGTACGTCTGACACTGTGAGATTAACGACAACTACATTCACCGTGCAGTTCTCCCTGTGACAAATTCTGTTACAGTTTAAGAGATTAAAAGTGATTTATACCTTTTGATTATTGTGCTTCTTTTGGCATTTTGAGATTGTCAGCATTCATTTTTGCATTTGACCTGTGTTTGTGTATTTCTACATGTATACAGACTTGTTACATCGAAAATGTCCACGTCTGTTTAAGGAGTTCTAACTTTCATCTTGTGTTTCGTTCGTGCTTTGATGGATCTATACAGTGACAGGACCTTCGATATGTTCTTTAGTCACTTCCTGTCAGCCAATTTCTCTGTAAAACAGTCATCATTGGAGCATCAGGACTTTGTGTCTGTCTGCGTCTGATTTGACAGCCGTCAGTCTCCAGCACACCAATCAGTAAGATCTTGTTCCACCAACGGTCCCTGAAGCTCTGCACACACACACAGGCCAGACTCTCCCCATCCTGGTAGTCCTCCCTCATCTTCTCCGGGATCAGGTCTTCTGACATCACCTGGGAGATCAAACAGAGAGAAAGTGAACCTGTGCTGCTGCGTAAAAACTGTCAACTGACTTTAAATGAGCTCAAAACACAAGTTAACCCTAAGTGTCAGGTTCTGACACAGCAAGTATGAACAAAACTAGGAGTGTATCTTCACCTCAGTGAGAGCCTGCAGGGATGTTTCTTTGGGATTCAGCCTCTGTAACAGCTCATCTGTCTTCTGTAGGGTGCTTTCAGTGCGCTGCAACACAAAGGAGGACTGCTGTTGCCGGAGGATTCTCAACAAAAGTCTGGGGGACACAGAAAACACAAGGAGATATTTTAAGAGCTGTCGATTTCTTTTGTGAAAGTTTTCATTAGATTTTTTTAAAGCCTACAAACTCCTTTCAAGAAGTTTACACAACATCTGCACCGACTGCTCTTTCCAGTGACTTTCAACTACTGTATGTAACTACAGTATGTAATGAATATTGGATTTTGTGTGCTGTATTTATGTGACATTTAGTATATGAAGCATAGAGGTTGCAATCACTAAGCAGTACCTCGTCCTGATGAAACAGGTGCAAGCTTTCAGCCAGATTCTGTTCTCCTCCAGCTCTGCTGCCTCCTCCTGTTGTTCCTCAGTGTCTCCATCATTCTTCTCTTCTGGTGATACACACCTTTGTGGGGAACATGATCCTGACAAATGCGAACACAGCAGATCGCATCACACCATGAAAAAAAAGGAGCAATTTTCCTGCATATCTGACTTTTAAGAAGGGAAATGAACCCCATCCTACCTGTGGTCCGGTTGCTCTCCAGCAGCTGCAGACACGTCTGTCCCAGGTTGTACCAGTGCCAGGGGTTGAAGGGCAGCAGGCTGCACAGCTGCTGCAGACACGACATCTTTGATCCTATGGCTCCAAAATGCTGGTAGATGCTGACCTTCAGTAAAAGTTTCAATTAAATAAGAATGTTGTTCCATTTTCACAGAGAGATTTGGAGCCAACAAAAGGGGAAAATTGTTTATATCTGTGTGTGTTGTGTGTGTACTGGCTAACACTGACCTTGAGCAGCAGAAGGCCGGTCAGGTGACAGGTGTTGGAGGCTTCTTTGCTCTGGAGAAAAATCATGTATAGATTACAACTGAGTTCTGGCCATTTTCTGAGCCAAAATTTCTAGACAGATTTTATTTTCAGTAAATACAAAATGCAACTTGCTTCTTTGTAAGGTTTATCTATTGACCTCACAAAGGTAGGATCACACAGTTTGTACACATGCACCACAACTACGCAGGCAGAACTAATGTCTTTTCACAGGTAAACAGTAAACAAGCAAACAAACAGTTACCTAATAACAGATATTTCCTGCTAGGTGGCAGACATGGCCACGGCAAAGACGCTTAAAGGCAAGAGCAAAGGCAGCTGCTTTCAGGAGTGGTGGAAAGCTGAATACTGTTTCACTTGAAGATTAAACAGTTGTGTTTCTGTCATTTACAAGTGATTTTTTTAATAACCAATATAATGCCAGAGGCACCTAATCTAATCTGGCCCCCATTGAAAAAAAGTTTGGACACTACTGGACTGCAAAAACCGAGCTTCATTAGTGGACAATTTAAACCAGAAGACCAACAATAAGCAAATGCAAACTCCACTATCACTATTAAACTATTAGACAGTTATCCAATCCAATCCAATCCAACTTTATTTGTAAAGCACTATAAAACAACCACAGTGGACCAAAGTGCTGTACAGAAGAATAAATAAAAACAAAATGAAAGAATAAAATACAAAAATAGATTAAAAGACATAAAACAGCTGTACAATTAAAACAATAAAAATAAAAACAATAAACCAAAAACAATGAAATAAAAAAAAAAAGAATAAAAATAATAATACATTCAACATCTCACATGGTGTCAAAAGCCAAGGAGAAAAGATGGGTTTTAAGATGGGATTTAAAAACAGACAGAGAGGAGGCCTGTCTGATATGGAGAGGCAGATCGTTCCATAGTTTAGGAGCTGCTACAGCAAAGGCACGGTCACCTCTGAGCTTTGCGCTTAGTTTTAGGTACACTCAGGAGCAGTTGATCAGCTGACCTGAGAGAGCGGGGGGGTGAATAAGGCTGCAGCAGCTCAGAGAGGTAGGGCAGGGCGAGACCATTGAGGGATTTAAAAGTAAATAAAAGAATTTTAAAATTGATCCTAAAATGTATTGGCAGCCAGTGAAGTGAGGCTAAAATGGGGGGAAATGTGCTCATGTTTACGTGTGCCAGTTAAAAGGACGTGCAGCAGCATTTTGCACCATCTGAAGACGGGCGATGGAGGAGCCACTAACCCCCACATAAAGTGCATTACAGTAATCCAGCCTAGTGGTCACAAAGGCGTGGATTACTGTTTCAAAGTGCTGCCTTGAAAGAATTGGTTTAATTTTGGCTAGCTGCCTCAACTGGAAGAAGCTCGATTTAACGACTGACTGAACTGATCTGACAGTCTAGCTTGAGATCAGTATCCACTTTAACTCCAAGGTTTGTGACGGTTGGCTTAATGAACTGGGCCAAGGAACCCAGATTTACAGGGGGGGCCCACTGGTGCCACCAAAAACCATTACCTCTGTCTTTTTCTCATTAAAATTTAAAAAGTTTATAGCCATCCAGGCCTTTATGTCATCAAGACACCTGAGTAGTGGTTTAACAGAATATTCATCTTTCTTTTTGAGAGGGACATAAATCTGACTGTCATCCGCATAACAGTGGAAAGAAATACCATGCTTCCTAAGTATGGAACCAAGTGGAAGCAAGTAGAGAGAGAAGAGAAGAGGGCCTAAGACTGAGCCCTGTGGGACCCCACACGAGAAACGAGCAGAGGAGGACACAGAGTCACCAAGGCTGACACAGAAAGTTCGATCAGCCAAGTATGACCTGAACCACTCTAGTGCTGTGCCCCTGATACCCACCCACTGTTTTAAACGAGAGATTAAAAGTTCATGGTCCACTGTGTCAAATGCAGTAGTCAAATCTAAAAGCACAAGAATAACACAGTCACCAGAGTCAGTAGCTAAAAAGATATCATTAAAAACTCTTAAAAGAGCTGATTCAGTGCTGTGCAAGGTTTTAAAACCAGATTGGAAGACCTCAAGAATTTTGTGCTCTTCCAGAAAAACCATTAATTGTTTGCAAACTATCTTCTCGAGGATTTTTGAAATAAATGGCAATTTAGAAATAGGCCTGTAATTTGCAAGTTATGTATAATAATTCAAAATGACAAGTATACCGAATGATGAAAATGATCCCTGTTTGACAGCTGACTTTTAATACTGGAGCTTTCTAATACACATAAAAGCACCAACACATTCTCATAAAGCTGAAGTACAAACAGTAGGCAGTGAGTACAAACATGTTGTGAATAATAAGCAGTGGCTGCCTGGAGGGGAAGATAAAACCTTAAAAAAAATGTAGTGTGCTGTAACACATAATGGACATACTATATATACAGTAAAACCCTCCATCTTACCACACCAGACAGAATATCTGTCATGGTGAATTGTTTTATCTAAATCAACAAAATAGCAATCAATGTAGTCATTTTGCATTTTTTTTCTTTAACACCAACATATTTCATAATAACAGCAGACTGTTCCAGTTGCAGCACGGTCACTGTTTTGCACGGAAAAAAGCTCATCGAAGAATTACCAGTAAGTGGGCCAACTCCAGCGCCCTGTCTCTCTGTCCCAGTTTGGTGCAGCATCGAGCCATTCCCTCTAGTACATCTCTTCTGATGGTCAGGTTGTTGTCAGCAATCCAATCCAGGCAGCTGCTGTATGCGTCCAAGGCTTTCTATATCCACCACACCACGAGGGCAAAATGCAACAAGGCCTTTTAACATTACAATGACAATGAATGAGGTATGAACGATATGTGACAACAGAGAACAGCATGGTCAAATCCAGTGTTGTATTTGCCTCCAGCAGCCTCTGTTGGTACTGTTACAGTAAACGTACTGAAAATCAAACTGTTGTTCAAAATACAGCAAATTGCACCTGTGGTCAATATTTCAACAATTCAAATCTGGTTTTACTTCACTCAAGAATTTTGGTGTGATATGGCTGAATGTGTTTTCAGAGGTCTTTTTCATGTTGTCTGGCAAATGTAGCACGCTGCTAGATATATTCCTTTTGTGCTCTGTTGCGTTGAACATGTTCATGTTTACATTACAGGAACAAGTCATGTGACCAGTCCTGTTTGTTGTTATCTCAGCAGCAGCTCTACAGAAACATTCAAATGCTGGCCCATGATGACTGTGCTGTATAAAAGTTGGCTGATAATATGTAAACATCTGAAGGACTTTGAACTGAGAGCCTCTACTTCTTTTTCTGTAGCTCGACACCAATTTACAACTAAGCACTTGAAATTACAGATGATTGACTAAACTGAATGTTAAATTACCTGATAGTTCCCCTGTCTCACAGCTAAGTCACCTCTAAACTTGTAGACTTTCTGCTTTTCCAAAGGATCATCTGTTTCAAGAGCCGTACTCTCACAAAACCACTGCAGAGAGAAATGAGAGAAAAGATTAAAAACACTTAATGCACGATGCATTATTTACACATACACGTCATTTTAGATGCTATGTCATTTAATGACAATAGCCAGACAGTGGTTCCCATATGTGGAGATCATGTACTTAGGAACTGTTTGTTATTTATGAGGGGAGGGGGTGGTGCAAAAAGGGTGAGGCATGTCAAATATTTTTTTATGCACTGGGGAGGGGCTTGTGATTTTTTTTTATTGTGGCTTAGGAGAGGGATATACAACTTTATATGGTTGTATTTTGTATTTATTCTACTGCCAGTTTTTAATGAAAACATGCTTTTATCATAGCCTGAAATTATAAAACCAGAGATTATTGTTGGATTTTCAAATTCCCGCCAGTCCTTATTTGGGACTAAAGGCCTTCGCACGTTGAGTCCATTCTATTTGGATGCCTTATTTTCAATCCTTCATCCGAAAAAAATGTTACGGACAGAAACCGTGCAAACTGATTGTGATGCGTTTTATAGTTCTATTCGTTGTGAAAGTTTGCCTACATAACAAAATGAAAAGACAAATTTAGTCCTTTGCCTCTCTCCACTGGAGAGTCCTCTTCACCATCATCTACCTAAATATATTGCTCTCTGAAAGTGAGCTGTCTAGGTAATGAATTTATTCTGTGCAGCCCGTTCATCTGTCTTGTCGCAGCTGACGTGATTGACACAACATGTCCTATTCATTTTTAGACGAGCAACAATTTCGGACGAATAAAACAGACTCAGTGTGCAAAGACCTTAAGGCCTCAGAAAAAAAAAACCATAACCAAATCTGAGCTTAACATAGTGATGTTTCATTAAAATCACCTTTTTCTTTGTCTCATTTAAAATATTAACTATTTGTACTAACGAATCAGCATGTGCGACAGGAGTGAAAGTACCAAGGGTTTTTTCACCTCCAGGATTTCATCTTTACTTTTAAATTTCAAACATGGCAAGACTCAAAGATGGTAACATTCAACAGAGTAAGTTTCTAAAATCTAACTACTAATTTATGGTGGGGGGAGGGACAATCCCTTAACATCAGAGGTGGGTAGTAACTAGTTACATTTACTCAGTTACATTTACTTGAGTGACTTTTTGGATAAATTGTACTTTTCAGAGTAGTTTTAATACAAAATACTTTTTACTTTTACTTGAGTTATATTGTTTTAAAGCAACAGTACTCTTACTTGAGTACAATATTTGGCTACTCTACCCACCTCTGAGTATATAATTACACACACACACACACACACACACACACATATATATATATATATATATATATATATATATATATATATATGTACAGCATATATGAGAATATATTTGTGTTTCTTGTGCCTTGATTTATGTTATGTTTGTAAAGACTTATTTAATTTATTTTTGTTTTAGTTAAAGGGGTATCGTTTAAAATACATGAATTTGCAGATTATTATTTTTGATTTATTGATTACGTTCATGTTCTTATTTTACAAATAAATCAGACGTTACTCAACAGTTACTCAGTGCTTGAGTAGTTTTTTGTTTTTTTTACCAAATACTCTTTTACTCTTACTCAAGTAATTATTTGGATTACTACTTTTTACTTTTACTTGAGTAATATTGTTCTAAAGTATCAGTACTCTTACTTGAGTACAATATTTGGCTACTCTACCCACCTCTGCTTAACATATATAAACTTTGGGGGTTTTAATCCTGTGTTTTTAATTGTATGCAGAACACCTTATTTGTGTTACATGCAATTTATAGTGTGGTTTATCTTAATTCAGCTTATATTTTTATCTTTGTCTGAGGTTATTGTTTTGGTGGTCTGCTTTGCTTTTGTATTATGTGTATGAAGACAGGTATTTATTATCTCATTTGTTATCAAATTAGCATTAGCTTGCTAGCCAGCAGCTTTTCTTTTTAGTTCCCATCACAAAGCCTTGAAGGCAGTCTCACTTCATGCATGTGCAGCATCTTATAGGCATATTTTGATATTTTGGCTCTGTATGTGAACCAGTGTAGCTGATACTGAACAGTCTCACCTCTGGTTGACACAGTTTGGCGTTATAAGATGACAGAGCCACAGTCACTCGGTCTCTCGCCTCCGAAAACATCGAGTCGTCAAACGTGCTCCCAAATATCTCCATCCGGACCCGAAAATGCCAACTTCAACAGGTAAACGTGTCCAGAAAAACACAAACGGAGAGTTAGACTCGTGTACTGTTTGTTTACACCGGGAGACACCTCATGTTACGCAGTCCTTTACTGTAAAGCGCACGACTAATGCAGTGTCCAGGGTTAAAGGTTCCGGGCAGAAAGGTTCCGACAACAATTAGCCTTTTTTCTTTGATTTTTTTTTTAAATTATTTATTTTATTTTAGCACAAGAAAATATAGAGAAAAATTCGGGGAATAGATGTACAAAGACAGAGGATATAATTTAGTAACAATGGTGTGAACATGCTACAACAATCAAATACAAAAAAAGAGCAACAGTTCACATGATGAAATCAAGAGAGAAAAGGATTGTTTTAAACGAAAAGGCAACAAAAATAAGACCAAATAATCAAGGTGTAAGACAGAAAGTTAACTTTAACATTTTAATATATTTTAGCAACTTGAAGTCGTTGGCAAAGCCTATATGAACACAGTGAAAGTGGAATATATTCTTGTGTGAATATGATCATAAAATAAAAGTATCTGCAATGTTTGCATTCAGCTTGTCCAAAATAAGCTCTATCATTGTAAATAAATTACAGTATATTAGTGCATTTAGCCCACATCAATGCAGCAAACATGAATTGTTCAGTTTTTCCATTTGAGAGACACCTCAAACATTTCTGATTTTGTATATATATTTTTTGTATCAAAATTAATCGACATTTGCAAAGTCCATTTAAATGTCAGGATCCCAGATTTTCAATAAGATAATTAAAAGATGTTGTATGTTCTAACATCAATGGTTTACATTTTTTAAAAGGTGATTAAAAAAAAAAAAAAAGCAAAAACAAAAAATGCAGCTATCATGACATCATTATGTTACAGTATCATAAATCACAAATTATGGATCAAAACATTGACACAACTTCAAACATATTGCAAACATTTACAAAGTGAGCGTATGCATGACCAAAATGAGCTACAGAGTGAAACTGATAAATCAGCTGTTGCAGTTACTAAACAAAAGTGACTGAGTGTTGTGTAGCTGAGTTTAGGTGACAGTGGACATGCTCTCATCTTTATTCATTCTGTCTGTTGCATCCGGCCTAAGACTGTTGCCTAAAACACACATCACAGAAGAATTTGTCATAATACCACAATGACATAAGATCTGAGAAAAACAAAATATTGAATTCTCTTACTTTGCACAAATGAAATTAAACTTCTTGCAGCCAGGCTTGCTGGACCAGAGATGGTCGTCTTTTGTCTCCATGGCAACGCTCATGTCACACTCCTCTATCTTTCCATCTCGATCCCAGTGATTGAATTTTACACATTGACCATTGACCCAGAACCAGAAGTCCAGGGTGCAGGTGTAGCGAAGGCCC
The DNA here is from genome assembly GCA_026686955.1 of Epinephelus cyanopodus. Lineage (NCBI taxonomy): Eukaryota > Metazoa > Chordata > Actinopteri > Perciformes > Serranidae > Epinephelus > Epinephelus cyanopodus. Next base: position 15,109,624 of record CM048919.1, read on the forward strand.
AGCCACACATAGGGAGTTTGGGCTTTCTTTGCCTCCAGCTCAGCCCAGGCCTGGGTCTCTTCATCAACGATGGAAGCCAGGTCCATGTGTCTGTCCTGGCAGTAGTAGAGGGCATCTTCCCACGTCTTGTTCTCTGGGATCAGCTGAAAGGGTGATTCTAGAAAAAAAACAACACACATGTAAAATGTATGAAGTGAATAAGTGACCATGCAAGCAAATCTGAGCAGGATTAGGGCAAACACACAACAAGAATTTATTTTTTTTTTTTTTTACAACAAAGACTTTCTGATCATGGCTTCGTCCTTGTCTTTCAGCTTTTATTCACTGCTACTCTTTCAGAATATAAAACAAAAGGCAAAAACACAGAATCAGACAGTATGAGATGGAAAGTTTCCCAGAGAGTGAACATCTGAGAGAAAAACAGAAAGGTGCCACACGAATATTGTCATGTGATTTCTTAATTACAGCATGCCCTGCCAGTCTCCTTGCAAAAACATGTGACATCTGAGGATTGAAATACTGAAAACTTCCAAATGATTTTATTATTCTCTCCTACAATGTGAAACCTGGGAAAATACTACATCATACACACGTATATCAGAATACAATTCACAGCCCTGTGACCATCATTTGTTGTAGTTTTGTGCAATAGGTTTGTATTTACTGTTCATCATAATACTAAATGTTCTTGTATTAATATGCAGTTTGGCCACATTTGACTGCAAAGAAGACATTTTAGTAAAGTATTAGCTCATCTCAAAGCTACTCACTTTGTGGATAAGAACAGTTATTATACCTTTTTTTGTGCTGCAGATCTTTACTTCACACAGAATTAAATTCCTGCTTGCCGGTAAGAACACAGTGATGTAGCGCCCTGACATTTTTGCATTACATTTAACCTCATACCACTGGCCTGGTGTGAAGTCTGTGATGTTGTTACACCTGTAAGATAGAAAAAGATGAACATAACGTTAGAGGGAGGGATAAGGGGGGATCTTTTAGGGTTCTTAAAATAACTTCAACTGTGTCTTTCAAATGAGACACGCCCATGTTGTTTATCCTACTATGCTTTAATATCACTGAGTAAATATTCTTTTGTTGGCCTAATATTTAATTCAAAGTATTGAAGACCACATTTACGTGGCATTGTTGGAGACCCTTGATTTGCATTTAGAGCAGCCCAGGTTATTATGGGATGGATTCAACTGTAGCAGATTTGTCAGCTAAACATTCAGTTTGTGAACTTTACTCCAACATACTTTAACAAAAACAGGTTTCAAACTTAACTCTGCTGTTCACATCAAATTCCTAACCTACCTACAGTATGTTATGTAACCTAAAAATAACATCAGACAATTTTTGCCTCCTTTTAGGTGGCAGTGAAAATGAGTAATCCTCAACATTTGTTATGTTGTGATTTTAGAATGATGAAGTTAGAGAAAAATTACACACAAAACAGGATGATTTCTTTTTCATTGGCAACTATCATGTTTTTCCCAAACAATGTACAGATATTTAGGCATTCTGTCACCTCAAATGGTTTAAAAAATAGCGAATATAAATGTCATAAATGGAACCTCGAAGCCTGAAAATGTGAAATAAAGTAATTCAAAGTAACATGTATTGAGGCCTACATGCAGTTGGTGGTTCTATTATTTTCATGAGAGTTCCCGATGAAGATCTGAGCACCGCTTATATCAGTATTATGCTGCTCTATGTTGTAGATACGGATAGAAGAGATTCTGTAGACACCCCGCAGGTCAATTCTCCACCAGGAGTTGGGCAGTTCCAAGGTGTGAGCACATTTTGACAGATGTCCATCAATAGCTCTTTCAGAAGTGTATTGACATTGTTAGCTTCGAAGTCTGACGACTGGGATGTTGTCACCTTCTGTGACAAAGCTGTCGTCAAAAACAGAAAAAAATACAGAATTCACCTGAACACATTACTGGCTCTTACATATTTAGCACAGGAATACTGTTATACTTTTTTTGCATCACCTGAGAGAAGTCAAGCTGAGTGTAAAAAAGCATTGTCCTACCTGTTTCATGGTCTTTTAAGTGTGCACATCCTGAAATGTCAGAGGGTTATATAAGAATTCCTGTTCTCATTTTAAGTTTTTGATTTCAGTCATGTCCAGTTACTAAAAACTATAATATTAACGCCTGGCAATATAACAGCAAGCACAGCATCCTTAATATACAATATCTAGTCAAGTTTCTAAATACTGTGCTACATTCAGTAGTGAGTGTAGAGCAGCTGAACAATTAAGTATTAATTTTTTTTTATCCATGATTCACTTTTTTGAGGATCACCCCCAAAATTCTTTGTCACTGACAGGCATGTGCACAAAGTGAGCTACTTACCAATCAGAGACATTAACAATAGACTCCACAGCATCTTTACTGCGGAGGAGAAAATACAGCAACATCAACTGAAAGGGGAGAAGTCCGATGTTCTATAAAAGTGCCCACAGACAAATAAACTGATCAGAAAAATCAATTTCCTTTCAATGGAACTAATGTATCGACCTACATCTGAGAGGAAGAAAATACTGTGAGGACTCTTTAACATTACAAAAGTTTAAAAATGATCCTTTAGATCGTACTAAACTCACTCACCTTGTCGGCCTTTCTCACTCTCTTGCTCAACAATTTTAAAATGATGCCTTCTCCCAGCTATAGATGCATTTGTACTTATCTCCCCACCCTGACTGCTGTCTATAGGAACACATACTAATCCCAAACAACGTCATCTCTCCTGGTTGCCAGTTGGAGTCCAGCTCTTGTTTCCATAATCAAAGCACCCCAAGACTTGTTTTTACATCTTTCAAAATACAGTATTGTGATTGTAATGTTCTCTCTGGTCAACCTACAGGGCATGACTGTTCCCACAGCTGTAAATACGTCTGCATCTCCCTGACATTTGCTTAATAACATAACGTTTTGTGTTTAGTACAAACATACACAAATCTGTCCCCACTGCTTCTGGGTAAAGTACTGTTATCTGTAGGTTTACTGTGAAAGAAATTTGATTATAAGTTAAGCATTATATTTCAAAGAACAACTTTCAACTTGTGATGGACTCTAAGAAAATACGATCTGATGGTTCAGTTGAAACACTATTAATACCCTCAACAGCAACAATAAACTCATCACATGACTACTGTAGCTACAGTGAGGAAAAGTTAAACCTCAATGAAACAAATGTGAATAATGATTGTTTCAATGGGACACTATGCACTACTTTCCACTCTGAATCTGCATTTATTCCAGACTGCTTCATTTCACATATATTCAAAGCAAAACATGCAAAATGTTGCTCACGAGTGCACATCTTTTGATCAAAATTTATTGGGTTTTGTCCTCAAACAAGTATAAAATATAAATCTTTTCTAAATCAAGCTAGAAATCAAGCCAGAGCCTCAACAACAGCTGGGATTTTAAATTAACATTGCACAAGTTGTCTGCCTCACAGCTGGTGGCTACAAGCTGAAGATTGCAAGGACTGCGGAAAGGGAAGTGTTAGCTTTCTAAAGCAAGCCTGCAGAGGCGAACGCACACATACATACCATATTTAATCAGAGTTTATGACAGATACTCATTTCAGATGTACAGGCAGAGTGAGAATAACTTAGTGTAGATGGAAACGTCAGTTCCGTAGACACAGAATAACACCAGTTTGAACTGTTTTGGGTTTTAGGTCAACATTAACATCCTTTGCAGAAAGTCCAACCTCAAGTAAATCAGTTTCATTCCCACAATCCCCTCTGATCATCAATCAGGTATGTCAGACCAAGGTGGATTTTTACAGGACTGAAATCATAGCTTATTTTTAAAAACCTGGGTGTGAGGGACCAAATGACACTGCAAATATTTGTCTTTAAATTAACACCTACCCATTTATTAAAGCAGAGAATACAGTTAGACCATTATATGCCACGGTATTTGTGTCTACGGAACCAACTGTAACTTAATACCATAGCTGAGAGATCACTGTCATCACTCAGTAAAACAGGTGCTGAAGCATGAGTTGTATTGAAGCAGGGAACAAAGAAAACTCTTCATTTTACGGTTAAGAGCAAAGCACGCTTGTTCGAAGCCATAACTTGTGGTTAAACTGCCAACAGGAAAAAATTAGATCAGAAAAACAGAAGGCAAAAATTCCACTGTCAATGAGCTTAAAAAAACATTTATACATACAGTATATTACAACTGTGACAAGGTGTTTTTTTGCCAAAAAAGCTGGCTGCTGTAGAGTGAAAACATTTGAATCTCTGATTGCTGTAAGAAACATTCAACCATCTATCTGTCTAAATACAGAAAACGAGTGAGAACTATAGCGAGAAGTATAGCGAGAAGGATACAGACATGACATGTGCACAATAGGACATCAGGTAAACTACTCAGATCACAATGTTAGCTCTTAGCTCTACTGCACAAGGTTAACTGGGATACATGATGACTGTTGAATATAAAACCACAACTCAGGGAGAAGACACGCTATACATGATATTTAAAAACGAGGGTTTTTCAGACCGTTATATTGTAGTAGATCAGGCTGGTTCTGTTTCTACTTTCTAACAGACAGAAGATCATTAAAGGGGTACTCGAGCAATTTCTTACTGCCATTACATTAAGTTGGGGGGCTCATAAGAAACACATAAAAAGAGATGGTCAAAATGTGCAGCAGAGGCTTAAACATCCTGACTTTAAGTCTATAGTTAGGTCAAGCTGTAATAATGCCCACTTTTTCCAAACCCCACACCTCCATATTTTTTGTGCAGGTTCACAGTTCAAATTTTAAAGCACCAGTGTGGAGGATGTAGTGCCATCTAATGGTGACGTTGCAGACTACAACCTCTCCCCTCCATTTCCAAACAAGTGGAAAGCCTAATGGCCTTCACTTCAATGTAAAAATGAGAAAGGCCCCTTTCTAGAGCCAGTTTGGTTTGTCCAAATGGAGGGTTTCGTAGAGGACACACTCCCTACGTAGCAAGGGTGCAGGTTTCAGTTCATACTAGGGGGAACACATGTGAAACAAGAGATTTTAGGGTCCTCCACAAGAATATTTTGAGCTTAAAACTATTAATTTCTTGCTCTCTGGCGAAATTTTATACACAAATTTACACTTTTTCTGCATCAGTTTATGGTGAAAATGTCTTTAATTTTGTCAAATAAAAGTCCTTATGTTTTTATTGGGTGAGTGACAACGGCATGTCTAAATATTAAGAAAGGCCATATCCCCACGTAGATATATAAATGGCTCACTCTACGCTAAGCTGAAAACACAATGCTTTGTTTCGTGTATTAAACACTGATGAAAACATAATTATGAATGTTATATTCTGTTTCTGTTAGATCCTGCTGAATCCCACATACTGCACCTTCAAGTCTGAGATGACCCTAATGACATCACTATGACATTGTCGGGGTTATTTTGAGCCACAGAAAACATTACACAACCGTCTTTTTATAAGCTGAGTTGTACTCCTCATAATGAGTTAACTTCATGTGTAAAATCTGTGGAGTGCCCCTTTAAGCAGCTTTGTTGATTTTAAATAATTTAGTGCACCTTTATACAACAGTTTAGTTGTAAAGCCTCAAATCTGGACACATTATCAGCAAAAAAAAAAAAAAAAAACTTTTTCACCTTGCGACCAGGACATTATTTTAGCAATTCCTTCAACTAAGTGCATGTCTTCCTCTATTGAGTTCTGATTTCATATTTTTTGCAACAAAGTACCAAAAAGCCACTTGGGCAACACTGGCTGAACTCTAAAACTGTTTCTATTTCAAAAAACACTACTCTATTGTACATATTGTATGAGTCTGTCTTGTTAACAAGCAATCCACTGATGTCTGGAAAGAGTTGTAATGACACAGTTTTCATAGATAGAAACATATAAAACCATTCAAAACAGACAGACTATAGTAAAGACAGAGCACACTGTAAAAGACTGTGGGCTGGATACCTGGAGGTAGGATTAAGCCTAACCTGTGGACTAAAACAAGACAACTGCTGACAGCCAGTTTGTAGCAGGTGTAGGAAGAAGTGGATGCAGTACCAGGATTCATCTAAAGGGCACAAAAGATTTGCTGTAGAATAACTGCAATTGTTGTGATAACAGTTTAGAGCAAAGAGCCAAAAATGTGCCCATGGTTGCAGTCAACTTGGAAATGAACTGGTATTATCACTGCTACACAGAGAATTAATCCCAGATTTGGCTTCTACTGTGCCAAGTATACCAGCCCAAAATATTGTATGTACAAAATGAGCAGTTGTTCGTCTTGATTATTGCATGCAGTATTAGACAAAAGGTATACCTTAACATTTTGAATTTGTTGTTTTTCACGACCAAGCACTTGTCACATTACACAAAAATTTATCAAGCTCTCCTTCGGTTGCTATAAAAAAAAAGCTATCGTAGCTATCTTACAGCTAGCAGACAACATTGCTTTCAAGGTTACTCATTAAATTGCTTTTCGGACAGCTAAAGGTGCCAACGTGTAGTGTGACAAGTGCCTGGTGAAAAAAAAATACATTACAATTCCCAACACCAAGGTATCCGTTTAAGGACTTACAACAGAAGTTTCCAAAGTCAACTTCAGAGTATCTAGGCATCTTTTAGCGTCGGCAGAAAGCAGAGCTCGGTCATGCATCACAACTTAGTTTGAACAAGCCTTCCTTACGAATCACCCAACAGTGTGATTTCCAAAGCAAATTCTCTCTTATCGTCATCTGTCGAGAGTCGGTGAAATTCTGTTCAAACAAGCGTACGAGCCACGTAGGCACATAGGTTTATCTGCAAAGCTTCATCAGAGTCTCTCCCCTATTTGTGAAGAACCGTGATCGAGACAGTTGTGGGACTATTGTCCTGTCAATTCAATGCGGTAAAGCGTGAGGAAAACAGTTAGAAAGAGGAGCGTTATTTGGTAGACTTCCCACCACAGAGGGAATGCTGTGCTGCTTCTTCACAACAATTCCTTCCACGAGAGAAAGTGAATTTTCCAAGAACGTCTGTTTCAATTTTTCCGACAATTTCAGTCTTTTGAAGATGTCCCTATAGCCCTGTCTAGCTGTCTGTCCAATGTTGTAGGCAATTAATTGAGACAGAGAACCGACAGGACACTGCTAACATTTACAGAAACATGTCTTGGGAAGTGCACATCATGAGTCTAGGCATTCATTTTACAAAAGTGAACTGGAGAAGAGGGGTAAGAGTCAGATGGGGGCATATGTGGGAGCATAGAAGGAGAGATGGGAGAAATTCCCATAGTTTAAAGCAACAATACAAAACATGACAACAAATATAACACATGCATTTTCAAAAGGACAAAAGCTTAAAAATGGGGCTCAAATTGTGCAATTTAGCGGAAGAAAGCGATGGGTGATTGTTCTACTGGGTTTTTGAGCCTTACAAACATCCAACTATGAAACAACACATATTGTTAGAAAAGTGGATAAATTGATTCCTCCTCCTGACAACACACAGAGGATAAAAAAAAGGCAAAATACTGGTTCAGTTTGTAGTCATACAAAACAGATTTGGTCTCTCAGAGCCATTTTATGGTATAATAAGAGATTAAGGTGCCAAATCAGGATTTAGTCCACCGTGTACACAAGTGGACAAAGTGCATTTTTTAAAAGTTTAGTTTAGGTGCTTCATGTTTATCTCTTCAGTGCAGACTGGAGTCAGATTATTATTTGAAATACTGTTTAAAGTGGACATAGACAATTTGTTTTAACTTATCATTGAGAAGTAAATGTTGATTGCACAATGTATGCTATAGAATAATGACAGCATCAGTGTTTAGATGGGTTCCCTATCAGCGCTGGGCGATCAAATGTCAGGATGTTTTTGACCAAATATATCTGGTACGACTGGTGTCTTTTTGATAATCACCAGTAATGACTAATGTGGCACTAGAATAGCTAGAAGTTCATAAAATTACATCATGTTACTGTAATGGAGCCTTTGATATAATGTATTATTATAATATTGATAAACTGCCTAGCCCTAGTTCCATTGAAGCCTTGCTTTCACTATGAAGTTATGTCTGCCAACTGGCACCATCTCCAGGGAAAATGAAGGCTCCATTTACGGCACAAAGGAAGTGCATCAACCATTGCACTACCGAAACAGGAAGAGGATGGCGCTTATGTTTTCCTGTTCTAGCTATTGGTAGCCGTCCCCAGTTATCAAAGAGTATCAGTATAAGTTCTATGCACTTACTATCTACTGGTTAGTTTAGTGGAAACGGCAGACCACGAAGCAATTGAGGAAACTCTACCTGGCAAAGGAAAAGGAGCCCCTTCACTAGGCTCTGACGAAAACGGAAAGAAATCTGGATGTCTTTGCGGGTCATGGCTAAATGGTAACCCTAGATTTGTGAAATTCTCGTGAGCAGCTGCAGTATATTGTTATCTCGCTGTTTTATGGCATGTCAATGCTGTGGTTAAGGTCTGGTTAAGTTTAGGCACAAAAGCACTTGATTAGGGTTAGGGAAAGATGATGGTTTAGGTTAGAATGACTTGAAACATGTAACATAAAATGTCATGTTTCAGATTTTTGCGAATCTGGGGTTACCATCAAGGCATGACTGGTTTTGTGACAGTGGTGCCAACGATAATACCACTAAGATATGATGGGAAGGGGTGTCTGTTTCCACTTTAACAGTATTTCTTAAAGTACAGGTCAAGACCCAAAACGATTCACAGGCCTTGTTTTCGACATGAGCAGATGAGCCCAAACCTAAAGGCAAGGTGTTGGTGATTTGGTGGTGATTGCAGTCAAGGTGACAACTCATGGATTGACTCACTTTAAATTTACAACAGGGCTGCAGCTGGTGCTTACATTTACATGGTTTGGGAAAAACTTTGCAATGCTGCATCCCCCAGTTCAGACCATCAATTGTACCCATCAGAAACCCACCTCGAGTTCATTCTAAGCAAAACACTGCAGCAAACTATATTGGTTTCTATTGTTATTTCGTTGGACCCAAATGTCTGCCTCACAGTGGCCATTATTTTGTTCACATATGGTGCCTTGTAAACTGCAGCTCACTGCTTGGGAGACAACACATTCAACTTTGGAACAACAGCCTACTGTCTGAATCACCCTTAGCACAGGATGTGTTCTATCAAAAGGTGAAAAATTACTTTAAAAACATTACTAGCAGTGCATACCAAACACATACTGTGGCGTTTTTCCATCAAATCTGTATGTGTTCAGCTAAAAAAATCTATCTACTATTAATACTAATGAAAGAACAAGCTGCTATAAAGGGAAGACTTGAGTAGACATCCTGTGTTTAAAAAGCATCACGGCATTGGCATTCATTCAGCAGTAAGGTGCTTTGTCTCATATCATTTGAGGCGTTTATCTCTGGGAAATAAAACACCCGACTTTCAGTGTCATAATCGATCAGCTCAAACGATCTGCTGATTCACATCCAGTCCTTGCAATGATCTTCACAGGTGCTAGAAAGAAAAGATACTGTAACATGTAAAATCAAGCAATTCCACAAGTAGATGTATGCTGTTTCACTGGAGACATTGCTCAGCAGTGACATCTAGTTGTGATATGATTTTAAGCACCTTTGTAAACACACATATGAGTCTTTTTTATGTGTGTGTGTGTGTGTGTGTGTGTGTGTGTGTGTGTGTGTGTATGTGTGTGTGCTGTTGTTTGGGACCAGGGATGAAACATTCATAACACTGGAGATTGAAGTTTGAATTTAGGCCTGCTGTGCACAAAACAGGCTCCAAAGAAATGCAGCATAACTAAATAAATCTCCCTCACTGGCTTCATTTGAGCAAGCAAGGAGTCCAAATTTAACAAGGGGCGATAATAAATCTCACAGTATTTATCAGGTGCAATCAAATGTATCAATGTGTCTGGATACACCATCTTTTAAGGTACCTATTTCATCTCAACAGGTTTCGTCATCTTCAGCTTGAAGATTGCACTTTATGGTATTTTTTTGACAAAACATTTGTTTTTTAGGCTTTATCGAAGTTTGCTTCTTTCGCATGATTCTCTTTTGAATTGGTACAAATTACTTACAGTGAAGTATTGAGAGAGTGAGCTAAAGCTAATAGTCCATGTGTTAGTTTCACGTAGACGTGATGTCAGAAATATTTAAATACAGTGAATTCATATTGCGAATGAGCACATGATGCAAATCAGTGGCAAAAGGACATGGTTTAGCTAACTGTCTTCCAGCATCGACCATACCACCATTTCTCTTGTAACATTCTGTAATGTTTCACCGTGCTCTCCACAATCATTAGTCTTCAGAGACCGACAAGGATTTCCTGACGCTACGTGACGGCTCCCAAACCTCACTGTCATCCGTATCATCGCCGTCGTCCTCCTCATCTCCTTCATCGTCATCGTCCTCGTCTCCCGCTCCTGTGCCGCTCTGTTCCTCCATGGCCGTCGACGCCTCTCCTTGCATAACCCCTCCCTCTCCTGCTTCATCTCCATCTGTCCTTCCTCCAGTCGCCTCCATGAAGGGATCTGCCCCCATGTCCAAGCGTCGCTGGACCTCGGCGAACCACTCCCTCACCTTTTGACAGAGAGAGAGAGAAAGGTGTTAACTGTGTGATGACAGCAGGGCTGTAGCTACTATCACAGGGTCATGTCCTCTGTGATATCTCTAGGAATTCATATAAATTTTATGTGATGACAGACTTTGGACTGAGGCGTTAATAAAGTGAGTCAAAGTGGCCAACATGAAGGATGCTGGATTTTGTTTTTGGTTCTTTCTTTTACAGATTTGATCTTCATAGTGCCCATTAACTGCTGTGTTTCATTTACAAGAAGATGAGTCTGCACTGCAAAACTAGACATGTCACTTTATAGACATTTATGGCTAATTCTGATCATGTTTTTGGACTAAACATTTTAAAATTTGTCTGTTTTAGACACAAAAAAGAATAAAAGATCAATTCAAAATAAACAGTATTTAGTATTCTCCACCTGAATTACATACTTGGCAGTTCAGAGAAAACTTTGACGTGACCTTTAGCCCACAGTGCAGGAAGATAACATCTACATTAATATAATGAATGGCTGTATAAACTCATATTTCAAATACTCAAAAAGTTTGGTTGATAAAACATTTCACGGCTGGTTGGAGTTCTGCCAGAGGACTTTGCTCTCATGACCTCAGAATTTCCTGGTTACTGGCCATGGATCCTAATAACCATTCATTTTAGATTTTAAAAGTGTTTTCTGAGAGAAATACAAATATTCTCATATTTATATCTAGGACTTCTCCCAAGCAGCAGAAAGCCCAACTGCATGCATATTCCCCTAAGAGCTTCCTCATGTCAGCTATCCTATATACATGTATTAAAATATGTTTTACATATATTAAAAAAATACACAAACCCCAGTATTAAACAAGCTTAATGCACACAACATCAGTCAAACGTTTAGCTTGTTGCTCTTTATAATTCATGTTACTGGGGGGTAACATAGGGCCACACAATACAGTATTTGTTTAATTTCTTTTTTTTTTCATTTGCAGCATAATAAAAGCAATATAAAGACAGAAATAAATACAATTTAATATCTGTTGATTTATCACATCATATTGTTATCGCCATATTCAACATTACTGCATATTTTCCTCATATTGTGCAGCCCAAGGTTTCATGACTATGACTATTTATATCATATATTGGGAATGTCATTGTGTCATCATTTCTCTATTAGAACTAACTGCTACCATTGAGGCAAATTTGTGATTATGGACTATATGAATAAATTTCACTTGATTTGACCACACAGTGTGAACAACCGGGAAACAAAATACACACTATTGATGAAACGGAAACAGAACATATGAAGGGGTACAATGACAGGATACAGGACACAATGACACATACCTAAGTCTTCTCACATCCAAACAGAAAAGCATATCATTACCTGTTCGTAGCTCATGTTGGTCTTAGCAACGAGCTCATCGAGGTCCTGCTCATTGAGAAAACGGTACTTCATGTAGTACTCCTTCAGAATCTCCCTCCCACTCTTGAATTTCTTCGATGGGGGAAATCTATCCACATCTGCACTGGAGGAGGCAGACCTTCTTGGCTGCTTTCTGGTTCGAGACCGCCCCCAACCACGATTTCGGCCACGTCTTTTTCGACCGCCACCACCGCTGCTTCCCATTTTATTGCTTCCTCCGCCATTTGGCCCTTCCACATTGCCACTTTGGTACTGAAAGAACCATTTCAAGTTACTGTTCTTCCACGAGTACCGAGAGTCCCCAAACCAGCTGACGATGTAGGACCGAGGGAGGCCGCTCTCCTCTGACAGCTGGTCGTACTCCTCTGGTGTGGGCCACTGGGTCCGCACAAAGGCACTTTTCAGAATATGGAGCTGCTCCGGAGTCTTTTTACTCTTATCTTTCATGTCTTTGTTGCTGCTGCTGGGCAGCTGCCTACTGCGACCGCCTGGAGGAGTTTGACTACCTTTACGAGATGTGGAGGCAGTAGGAGAGGAAGAGCTGGGTCCTGCTCCTCCACCTTCTACTTTTGCTCCCTCTGTCTCCATCTTTCCTCCCTCTGAAGAATCTGGGGAGGAAGTACTGACAGATGGCATTTTTCTTCTCTCAGTGAACCAGGCATCAATCTCCCTCCGCGTCAGTTTAGTCTCTGTCCTCAGGCGGCTCAGTTCTTCATCTGATGGGGTGCTGCTCTTCTCGAAACTTTCCTCCAGCACCACCAGCTGCTCCGGAGTCTTCTCCTTAAACTTCTGCAGGGTAAAATCTGGGAACGTATTCCATGTTTTGGTCCGTGTCTCCTTCTCCTTGACAGGAGGAGTGCGCGGAGGATGGGGAGATGTGGGGGTCTCATCACTTGAGTCAATAACAATGGCGGTGCTTGCAGTGCTACCACAGCTGCCACTTCCTCTGCCCCCTCCGTCATGGAAAACAATGACATGGCTGTTTTTGGAGTTGCGCTGATTGTACCTGGTATCACTGAACCATTTCTTGATCTCTCCCTTTGTGAGGTTGGTGAGCTTCATCAGCCGGGCGATTTCTGCATCAGTGACAAAGTGGTTTTTCAGGTAGCTGGCTTTCAGCTCTGCCAGCTGCTCTTTGGACTTCTTCGGCCGCAAACTGAATGTGTCAGCACTGAGGGCTGAGTTCTCCTTAGAAAAAGAAAGGGAGATGTATATGTTAAATAAGGGTTTCTACAGTGTTATTCTGTAGCGGTACCAAATACCTGCTGAGAGAAAGACAATATGTCTACAGATGAGTTGTGTGCAATTTTTTTGAGTTAACACATACATTACATAAAACTGACAGAGACACCATGTAGTAATCTTGTGCCCTGACTGAGGTAAGAAAAAAAAAAAAATCAGAAACTTGCTTGTTGACAGCACACGAGCAAAAAAGTATTTTCCTGAAAGGCAACAGTACGTGCTATCCCCACCTGTGGAGAAAGAGAGGGAGGCTGGACAGTGGTAGCACGTTTCAGCTCACTGTTTGTTGGGGTGGGCTGGCAGGAAACTCTGCTGGAGCTCTGGGACTGGCTGGGCAGCCCTGCCACTGTCAGAGTGATGGGACTGGTCACTGGAAGGTGCCCCCCTGGGCCGACCTACACAGAATCATAAAATAGTGACACACAGAATGTGAGGATGAGACAAACAGGGGTGTGTGTGCAGTTTGAAGTAACTATAACCAAAATTAATAATACTTAACTATATGCACAGAGCCCTAAACTGGTTTTAGGTGTGTAACTGGATTTACACTTCTTATAATTTGTGAAAAACAAGTCAGAGCAAACTATTTACAGTGTATAGTTTATATTGACCAGCCCTTTTACAACTCTAAAGGCATACCTGCCTATTTAATCTGGTTCAGTTAGGAAAAGTCAAACTCATGTCCATGTCCAATCTTAAGTTATTAATACAATCCAAGTCAACCAACTTGTTTCAAGTTAAATTAAACTATTTAAATTACCACCTCGCAATTGTGTACCTCCATAAACCAGTCAAGTTGCAGTGACAGTTTGCATCCATGTCTATCTGGACTCATATGTAGCACTGACGGTAGACAAAACTGCAAATATGGATGATGCTGCAAAGAAACTAAAACTTCTAAAACATTTATGCTTCACACAGCACGGAGGATCTATACACTCAGCAAAGTTTCAAGGTGGACACGCAAGATTAAAGTCACCATTTCAGTGTCTGACCAAATGTCTCCCCTTATGTTTCTGAGGTATGGTTTTGAATAATGTTTAGAAAAATCACATCATATCCTCCTAATCACGTCATCGTTTTATTCTATTAGACATTTATTTGAAATTGTGTCATAATTAGTACAGTAATTCTTGCATTATGGCCCAAAACATGTTTTGTGAGGTCACACTGACCTTGACCTTTGACAACCAAAGTCTAATCTGTTCCTCCTTGAGTCCAAGTGCATGTTTGTGCCAAATTTGAAGAAATTTCCTCAATCTTGAAGTACTGCATTCACAAGAATGAGACACATGAGGTCACAGCAAACATGACTTCTGACCTGTGACCAGGTTGTCCTTGAGTCCAACCGGATATTTGTGCCAAAATTTGAAGAAATTGGACGACTCAAAAAAAACATAATGTCTCCAGCCAAAGCCAGTTAAAATGAAGCTGTATCAAGCGGATGTTTAGTGGAGTGGCTTCAATTAAGACCAGCTAAAGCAACGTTTAATCAAACCAAAGGAGGCAATTTAGGTCAATGTCAATCAAACCAAATTATATCAGAGCTACACCTTCAGATGACTGGTTTCAGGACAAGGCAGATCAAAGCTGAGTCCTGTTAGATATGGCGTGTTTTCTTTCCTTACCTACCTGTGTGAACACCAAGCCGGGCTGGCCCACTATTTGGCAGGTCTGAAGAATAGACTGCAGGCCGTTGGCAGCTGCTGAGAGCTGATGAGCAGGTATGACAGTGATGGTCTGAGGCACTGTGTGCACCGTGCCATTAAACTGTTTCCTCCGGGCCTCCTCCACTTCCTCTGGAGTCCAGCTCACACCGTGCTTCAGCCGCTGAGCTGAGAACCACACCTGGGTGAAGAGCAAGTCAATTTGACTCCACCATTTACAAAAAGGCAATATTTAGTAAACTTCACACTTACATTCTAAATCAAGATTTGATGTCGCTTTTACTTAATACAATGCACAGAGTAAGGAGCTTGTTTGCGTCTGTTTTACATGTCATATGCTATAATCTACCCAAAAAAAAACAAAACATCCAACTTTCATCTACCTTGATCTGCTCCTCTGTGAACTGCGTCTGTGCTGCCAAGCTGCTAATCTCAGCCATGGAGGGGTAAGGAAACTTCTTGTATGTGCTACCCAGCAGGGGGTTGGTGTCCATAGCTGCACTGTAGGAGGGGATACTACTGAGGGGAATCAACAGCTGAGGCTGAGCTGCTGCTGCTGCTGCATTCTGCTGGGCCTGGAAAGCAGAAAGCACCTAAAATAAAGACAGAGAGGTAGGAGATGAGAATGGTCTTGACTGATAATACTATACAGTGGCAAAGAGGAGACACTGCTCATGATCTGCTCGGCAAGCTGCAGTCTCTGAACAAGGCATTGGATATCTATCAGCTGCGGGGCTGCTGTTGACATCTAACCTCCCTGGTGAGGATTTCTAGCATTGCAGCCGCCCATTATACAAAGCCTACCAACCGTTTTTAAGTGCAGAAAACATGCATTACTCTTTCACAGATAGGAGTAAACAGAGTATTGTCACACCCATGCTACTGCAGTGGCTTTACTATGCCCTTGTATAATCAAGACTCTGTACCTGTGCCAGGCCAGCAGGCAGAACTGCAGGGTTTAAAGTTGATGATTTCCTCTGCTGATCTGAGGACTGGTTAACCAGCAAGCCGCCTCCCCCGAGCTTCATGGAGTCATGTAGCAGCATCTCCACAGGCGTCATCGGCCCAAGAGGAGCTTCGATGGGTTCCTGCTCTCCTCCCACTTCTCCCTCGCCACCAACACCAAAACCTTCCACTGCCTCATCTGCTGATTTCAGGGACACGGCGATCCTCTTGGGTTCAGATTTGGTCTTCATCCTCATAATGGGGGTCTTGCTGAGGGAAATGGCAGCCACCGCGGCAGGGTCTGCTCCTCCCTCCTCGGGTGTATCACACTGTTGCTCCTGGGTTGGCTGTTCACTGCTTGGATCCTCTGGAGGGTTTGTAGCACTGCGTTTGAGTGAGGGGGTGAGGACTTCACTGTCCTCTACAGCAGAGATACTGGGCTCATCTATGATAATAGTAATACATTTATTAACACAGTTTGTGGATATTTCAGACTAACAATGAACGATTGCCATATACACACGGGAGAATGGGCCAAAAAGAATCTCACCTGTATCTGGAGGGGTGGGGACAACCACTACTGCCTGACTCAACTCCTCTGCAGTCGGCCCCTCCTCTGCTCCCTCCTTCGGCTTCCCCTCCTCCTCCTCCGCCTCTTCCTCCTTTGCCTTTTCTGTTTTCTCTTCTACCTCTTCCTGCTCCACTACATCAGAGGGCAGCACCATGCAAGGTGTGGTCGATTTCCGGCGGCTCGACATTGTCTAAGCAAACTCTGCCTACTTTTACTCAGGGTGAAGAAGATCTGGGACAGAAGAGCTGAGGCTCACATGTCTTTGGTCAGGTGGTTTTGCTCACATGCGACATGGGTCCTTGAATTATTTATTTCTGGTGACGGACACATAGTAAATATGAAAATGTCATTAGTGATTTGTCATAAAATGATTTAACTGCTGGATGTTTTATACCAAATAATTCCTTGACAATTGGCCTTACACAGCTTCTTCTATTTTATAAGTCAAACACAAGTGGTTTGTCTTTTTTGGGGGAATTATGACCTATTTAAACAAATGAAATAATTTTAAGCACTCATGCTTTATGACAATACAGTTCCCATTAGTTTTGACTTGAATGAGACTCAATAATTACTTCACAAAACAACCAATAGATTTATAAGTAGTTAGTTGCATCCCTACTTACAACCACAGTGTAGTAAAACAACAATACATTCTGTATGCATATGTATGCAATTATTTCTGGAATTCAATATAAATACACATTTTCAGTTCATAGACAACAAACCTAAAACTCAACGAAATATTTTCTTTGTTGACTAAAAGCATGATACTTCATAGGTAAACTGTGTGTAAATACAGAGGTGAAAACTACCCACGGGGAGGAAACATGTTGTTGCACTTAATTTAGTATGATGACTAATAGCATGATGCAACAGATTGAACAATTGCAGTTTTATGAGATTTGCTTTTATCACCAATAGTAAAAAAAAAAAAAAAAAAATACAAAAAAGCTGCAAGACATGTTCACATTAATGGGCAATGCTACGACCTGCAATCAATAAGAAAGTCGATCATTTTGCAATAAGATTTTTACCTGTCATTCACTGATTTTTCCGTTTTTTTTATTATATTATTCCTTTGAATATAATTGAATATCTTTGATCTGTTGCTCAGACACAACAAGCAACTGGAAGATTTGTGAAATTGTGATGGGCATTTTAAAATTATTTTTACATTTTATGCAACATCATATATAAATGAGGAACTAATTATGGGTTGCAGCCCTATTTGAAGCTATTAATTCAGACAACTGAGATTTATAAAATCCTGACACAATATGAAACCACATGAAAGACAACTATAGAACTGAACTCACACCCACATCTTCATTATTAGTGTCTTACTCTACTTAATTTACAATATGATGAATGTATCACAGGTTAAACCCAGCATGTCATTTTTTGGTCTTCCAATAGTAGCAGGGCTCATAGTTATTGTATCACCAGAATATTTTAAGCAACACCAGGATATGACTAATATTAATCATAATTTCACTTGCTGATTGCCGCCTTAATTACGACTAGGTCACTCACTGTGATAGAGGTGTTGCAAATGTAAAATATAATGCCCACTTGTAAGACAACACAACAACATGCCTGGGGTTCCTGATTTATTATTGCTGGATGAGTCGGTTGAATAGATTGCATAGTGTTAACAATAACAATAACGTTACTGTGTGCAGCATGCTATTCTGCACTGCCACCATGAGATCATTTGCATTAACAGTTAGCACATCACTAACAATTTCGAGGTGTGAGCTAGCTAATTTCTTAAAGTAACGTCAAAGCAATAAATTAACATAACAGGGCATGTAACTTAGCTCTACAGCACGTAGCATGTATATGAGGAGGGCCACCTAGCCGGTGTTAGCCGGGGCAGTCATTATTATTGATCATGTCTGGCGGTAAACTTACTGGAACTACTGAAATGTGCACTGTGTTGCTACCAGGCTGTCGAGACGAGGCGACGAGTGATTTCCTGGGTCTCAGCAGAGCAGCCTTCTGGTTGTGTCCGGTGATGCGTCTCCTTTCCCCGGCTAACCATTCAGCCCCAGCCTGGCCGGGACTACGGCAGCTAGCGTTCACGTTATTTGGGCTTGCGGGTCTCCAAAACCAGGCAGACAGACAGACGGACCGGTCTAACGGCTACGGCTCCCGTCTGCAGATGCTGGAAACACCGGACATCTCTCTCCTCGTCGGAGCAGGTTATTAATGCCCGGGTCGCGCCTTTGTGAAACTTATATAATCTAAAACGCGGTGGTTACACTCATTGTATGGCCGCTGGTACTGTGTTAATGTGCTGACCTAATTCTCTGATATTTTTTAACGGCTGATTTTTTTTAATGATCAAACGGCGTCATCATTCACTGATACGTGCTTACGTCATTCCTCAGCGACTCTCGGCGCTCAAGTCTTCGGAAAATTAGCAAAAATATACGATATTCTACCACTAAAATATAACACTTACGGTGTGGTTTGAGTTATGCGCTGTCCGGGAAAAAAGTGGTACTGAAAAACGTTTCAAACGGGCCGTGAATTCATCCGTTTCCAAACCCGGCTGTGTGCCAACCTGTCCTTACATGACCTGTCAGGGCAGCAGAAGAGAAGCTACTTGAGGACAACACTGACATTGCAAAGTCTCCTCTCTGAACACCTGATCTCGTCTTGTTTTGCAGTTTAGACTTCACTGTTCATTATTTCAACGACACCCACTTTATTTTTAACTCGGCTACACTGTGAGGCGATTTGCACCTTGTTTATGATCCTGCTTTGTTAGCGCCATATTATATATTAATACTAACGTTACCTGTGCGTAAATAAAATGCGGTAATGGCCAGCTGAGCTGCAGGTAAATAATGTCACAGTAAAAGTTATGCGTATAATTGGTTAAAACGATTACCTCAGGAGGTGAAAACACAACACAAAGAAAAATGAGCAGGGTGTAAGTAAAACCAGTCAGTGGGTGCAGAAATATGACTGCTGTATCCAAAATACAGAAAATGAACGTCAAAATAGAAACCGCAGTGTATACCCGGAAGAACACTGGGATTTACACACCACTGCACACCTGTATTCTTTCTTTTGTTGAGTAGCTATTACAGATAAAATTCAGTATTGCATTTCCATAAAGCTGGGGGGCTGTTAAAAGACAGATTCAAAGAAAATGGTCAAAATGATGCAGTAGATAATTAGATGTGTCTTTTAATGCGTGTTACATTGTTGAGACTTCAAAATCCATGAATCCTACACTTCCCATAATGCAACTTGATAGCTTCTTTTGATAGACCCTCCACATACCAGGTAAATACCAGGTAACAGTTTGTAACATGAGCTGAGGACACAAAACAAGTGACGAGTCCCCTTAACACTGTGTTGGCCGAGTGAATCAGGGTTTGCCATTAAAGGTCACACCACCTTGATGAGCACACAAGAAGGCACACAGCATTTACAGGAAACTCGTTTATTTAAATATAAACAAAAGATGTAATACAAAGTTTTAGCTAATGCACAAATAAAGGTGCCTGTAGATTTTTATGAAAATAGCACCAAAGTGTATTTACATAGCTGAGAGGATGAGTATGATTATTAAAAAAAAAAATCATATTCTTCCAGTAGAAAAGTCAACAGAAGTCTTCAATCTCTTGCTCCAACTCCTAATCAAATGAAGACAGCAGGAAACGACAACAGATTAGAAACATTAAAGTACTTCAGGCAAACGTAACCATCTACTGTATGTACTGTAATATTCTGTTAAGGCTACAAGTAATCACCACTAGATTTCACACCTCTCAGATAACACTGCAATAATAAAACATGAGAAAACTGGAATATCAAAAGCCTCCTCTCCAACAGACATTTTGATATGTCATAACAGGAAAGGCAAATTTGCGAATGGATGGCGAAGGAATGACCCACCCCGTGCTCCCTTTAATTGGCTAGTACTGATTACCGTTGTTGGTTGGATTGGTTAGGGTTTGGCAAGAGGAGTGGGACTGATTAGGGTAAGAATGTCAGGGTAAGCCAATCAGAGTCAGAATAAGACATGCCACTCCTTCGCTATCTTTGGATTTGCAAATTCGCCAGCAGGGAAACTCCCAAATCTCAACGTCCAGTCTGTGGCTGAGTGCAGTCAAATACTGACCTGTATTAGTGAAGTTTTGTCGTAGTCTCGTCTGTGTCTGTAGATACTCTGGCAGAGCAGAGCATAGAGTTTCTCCAACTTGTAGACCTCGTAGCCTTCAGTCTTGGTCACTGCTCTCTCCAACAGCTCCTGAATAATTAAAGAGAAAACGCAAAAGAGAGGAATGATAAGCAAATTACATTTTTCCTGTTGAGATAAACCCCAAGAGTACAGGATGAAGGAAAGATGACATAAACTAACCTTGTCATCTGTTTATAAGTGCTTCTACGAGTAGTCAACATGCACAACACCCATATAACCAGTGACTATAAAAAGACTGAGAATAAGCCAGACACCCACAATATCCCACGCACCTTTAATTTGTCTCTGTTCACCACCAGAGCAGGAGTTTCCTGGTCCAGGATCGGCAGAGCTTTGTCAACATCGACCATCTGCTGCTGCAGCACGGTGTTCTTTAGTGCCCGAGTTATGCGCCTCACGCTGCGCTCTAAGGCACAAGACAATGCATGCAAGTGTTTAGACAACTGTAACAGATGACAGTCTGCTGATAACATTGGGATTATGTCTTGCTATCTCCAGAACACTCCATTAATTTTCTTTTGCTTTAGGGGATTGAATGTCTGCATCTTTTATTATCTTTACAGCTCAAATTAATGAGCCAAGCTTTAAGTGTAAGACAGTGTTACTATCAAACCTGGGCCTGTGTCCTCCTCTCCTCGGACAGCTGCAGAGGCGTCTGTGGTTGAGGTATCTGTTGCTTCCACCTCCATTGGTTCAGCAGGGCTGTTCTGTTCTGCCTCCTCTACAGTAACTACCTCGTTGTTCCTTTCATCTGTCTGAATTACAGTTTGACATTTCTCAATCTCAGTTTCTATCAGCTTTTGACTATTAGTTTCACCCCTCTCCTCTGTGTTGGACTGCCCCTGGGTATCTCCTTCTGACTCAGCGTGGCTGTCCTTGTTAGTGTTCACTGAAGTGGTTTCACTGTTCTCATTTTCTGCCTTTGTCAACACTCCATTTTCCTCTGACTGTCCTGGGTGATCTGTGACAGCCTTATCCACCTTCTCTTTATCGTTCTGTGTCTCATCATTTTCTAGATTCTCTGTTTCACACAGAATGACTTTATCTTCAGCAGCTTCACTCCTCTCCTCTCCTCCCTCCTGACACACCTGCTCCTTTGCAGTAGGCCCAAAACTACCTTCCTGAGTTGGTGCAGCCACTGACTCCACATCAACCATCATCTGATCCTCCTCTCCTCCAGTCCCCTCATCACACTCTGCTCCTCCTCCCTTCTCAACCTCCTCCTCATCATCCCCATCATCCTCTTCCTCATCAGACCCCAAGTGTGCATCATCTCTGGACGTATGAGGAGAGCAGGAAGGTCTCCTCTTTGCATATAAGCCATTAGACCAGCGACTCTTCCGCCTTTTCTTCTTTTGGGCTGAAGGAACAAAAGATTTTTCTTGTGATTTTTTTTTTTTTTAAGTAAATCATTTCATTTTTTGTTATCTACAGCAGTTTTTACCTGTGTTTTTCAGTGTTGTAGCAGCAGAGGCACTTGTGCTGGGAGTGACTGCAGCGGTGGGTCCGGCCAGCTCTCTTTGAGGGGTCATGTCAGTGATTTTGGCCTCAGCAGGGGATTTGGACTGTTTGGGAAGGACGTGGTAGAAGGAGGGAGCAAACCGGGCATTGGAGCAATCTGAGGTAGTCAAAAAAACAAAACAAAGTACAATGCTTTTGGTCATTCTACACCTTTGTGAATCTCTGTTCATTAAACAGATGGTCTGGTTTAGGTGAATGAAACAGTACAAAGGATAAATAGGTGAATAAATGCTCAAGCATTATTATCTTATTTTTCTTTGTCTTTTAAATTTACTTAAACAATGGGAATATTAGTATGGATCACACTGTCATTGTAAATGTATACTGTCATGTTTGTTTGTTATGTGTGGACCCCAGGAAGAGTAGCTGATGCCCTGCATCAACTAATGGGGATCCTAATAAATAAATAAATAAATAAATAAATAAATAGATCTCAAGTAATTTCTGTGAGAAGGTGAATGTTTTTAAATAAATTGGGTGAGTAGGAGAACTGAAACTGAATATAGTAGTAACAAATTAAAAGCAGAAGCGTGTGCAAAATAGCCTACTATATAAAAGTTTTCAAAATTAGCCCCTACATAATGATCACTGAGCCAAGTCTGCCCATGGGAAACTAAAATTATCTGTACTGGTTATTATTTTACAGCTGAGCTCACACAGAGTGTCTGTGTATTCTCTTTGGCTGTGACAATGTCATTTATGTGATGCTTGCCTACTAACTACAGGGTTCCTACACATTTGGAATTTCAAAATTCCATACTTTTCCATACCCAAATTTTCAGACTTCTCGGTTTTTTTTTTCCTTCTTCAGAGAATATAAATATATAAGTATATAAATATATCAGTATATCATATTTCACATCATATTTAATTATTCTATTTTAAAGTTAAAATGCATTAATCTGGTGCACTTCGGGAGCAAATTTAGGAGGCTAGATATATGAAGAACTTTGTGTTTATGGCCACAGTAAGCAAAATATCTAAAATGTGCATTAACCAAGCTAAAAAAGGCCAGAGAATGTCATGAGCAAAAGTCCCCAGTTTGCTTAACAGAGTGACAGTGCTAAAAATCACAACAAAAGCAATAAAGGCTATATGTTAATAGGTCAGTATTAATATTTTATTGTTCCAAGTTTTCTATTTCCACTCTGGTTTTAAAACAGTCTCTTACAAGAAGAGAGACAATTTATAACCACACTAAACACATATCCTAAAGATGATTTTAGCTGCATTTTAATGGTGTAAACTTTATTTTATCCTCAGAGTGACAGCTGACAGTGTATAAATATAACATTTCGATCAGATAGACCTCATCAGTCATTAACTACCTTTTCACTCTTTGGTTCGGTAGCAGAAACAGTCTGGAATTATTTTAAAGGTCTATTACAGTATGTGATATTAAGAATGATTTCATCCTGTCATCATAGCGAAAAATACTGTGTGTGTATTATGACTTAAGTCATAATAAGTCTTAAATGTGCCTTAGCCTACTTTTAATATTTGTAAATTATTATTATATTTTTATTTCTAGTCTCTACATCTGTTAAATCAGACAAGCTGTTGTTCGCAAAATTACTGACAAGGATTTTTTATCGGTTTTATCTGTCTTATTTTATTCTGTTGTAGCCCATGATTACAGGCTGTTATTACTTACAGTAGTTGAAAATAAATGTTTTGCTGTCACTGAAACAGAAGTTTTTTTACAGATAGGCTACCGTTTCATCTCATATGAGTATGAGTTCATGATGATGATGTCGCTCCTAATTAACAACTCCACCTCTTTTCACATGAATGCACTCATTGCTGGAAAACACAGAGATGACAGAGCGAGTTGATAACCAGCTTTGTAGAACTGGTTATCCTGGATGGGTGCTGTTAGGCTCTGTGAAGCCAGCTCCCCTAAAGAAAGCCTGGCTATGTTAAACGTGCATTGTAGTACAGGCCGACCGAGGGAGAGCAAGTATCAGAGTGGAGACAGTGGAGTGACGGACTGCAGGAGAGAAAAAGGCAGGCGAGCAGTGACACACATCCTGCGACTTTGCTTTACCTGCGACAGCTGTTTTATTTTTATTCTCCCCTTCCTCAATGCAGTTCCATCATTTAGCGTGACAAAAATATGATTTATTATGAATCGTTAAGGGCATCTGTCAGTTAAATTATTTTTGGAAATACCTAATTAGCTATTTTAGAAAACAGTATTTTAGAACAGTGGTAATAGTATGGAAACATAAATATTTTTCCATACTTTATTTTTAATTTTCCATACTTTTTAATACCTGGAAATTGATCAAATCTATTTCAATACTTTTAATACACATAGCCGTTACCTCTTGTGCTGCGCGAGACTTTGATCTCCACACACATCTTCTCAAAATCTTCATCCAGTTCATCTCTGATGATAGCATGAACAGTGTCCTTCAGTGCACATGCTCTGTGGCGGATCTGACGGTCTGGAGGGAACATACACACATTGTCAAATGAGCAAAAATGCAACTTTTATACTCCAACAGTTGCAGTACACTAATCCTGCCAGTATTATTACTGTATATGTTCTCTGTGAGGATGGTATGTTTTTTGCTGATCACTGTGTTACCTGAGGGGTCCCTGTCTGGGTTGTATTCAAGGGCATTCTGCCAGATGAGATCCACATCTTGGAGGAACTCTTTCACCGTCCCATACTGATGGAGGTCAATCTTAGAGAGAACTGTTGACAAGTCCATAGGTTTCTTGATCACCTCGGCGTAATCTGGCACCTAAAACACAAAGATAAAGAGGTTGCCGTGATTACAACATTGGAGGAAAGGGATCAAACTGAAACTGGATAAAATGATGGATAA
The DNA here is from genome assembly GCA_026686955.1 of Epinephelus cyanopodus. Taxonomy (NCBI): domain Eukaryota; kingdom Metazoa; phylum Chordata; class Actinopteri; order Perciformes; family Serranidae; genus Epinephelus; species Epinephelus cyanopodus. Next base: position 15,134,612 of record CM048919.1, read on the forward strand.
TGGAGGACAGTACAACAAATGACCTGTTGGAGTGCAGACATTTTTCTCATTAAGTCAACAGTGACTTAGCTTCAAGGAAGGCTTTATTAGGGAATATGAGATGAGACAAAAATAATGGAACAGCTACCTCCTCTAAATCTACAGGCTTTGTAAAAGCCTTGAAGCGTTTATCTTGGGATAGGCGGTTGGTGACATCACGCAGAAACAGGCGGAGCTCCCTGAGTGTATCTTCTTCCTGCTCCTCCAATCGTTGGATCTCCTCTACCGTCAGCTGACGTGGCGGAGGTGGAGGGGCGACAGGAAGCACCTCCAATTTATTGAAGACTGAAGAAAGTGGAATGTTGATAGATGCATAAGTGAGAAATGAATTTACATGAAGTTAACACAAGTTAAACAAGCTGCAGAAGCTTGTGCAATTAGACAAGCTAATCCCTTTTAATCAATTTAAATCCCTTTTGACTGACAGAGCAGTGTGAATGCATATGTCTCTGAACTGATGTTGTCACTTACATTCACGTCCTTGACCTGTTTGTTGCATAAGTTGTTGACGTATACTGTAATTTTTGTGTGCTTCTATTGTTTTATATGTGCTGTAATCAGGGCATCCTTGTAAAAGACAGCTGGATGCCATGATACTCTCAGGATGCAATGATGCTCTCAGTTTAAAAGGTTATAAAAAGCTATAAGAATCACAACATACTTTTTTCCTGCCTAAGAACAAGTATGAACCCTGAACAATGCTGTGTTAGCCCCCGGTTAAAGGGGGACTTTATCTACGGATCACTTTATCTACGGATCACACCAAGCTCACTTGACATCTGAATATTATAACCACACTCATCTACTTCTCACCAGCCTTCCTTTTTGAGGCAGGGGCCTTGGCAGCCTGATTGAGGATTAGATCCTCAAAGAAGTTTCTTCTTTCTCTGCTGGTGGGGACCTTGATGTGGAAAACCTCTCCGTATTCCATCCGAAACAATTCCTGCACCTGAGACAAGAAAAGTGAGAGGTGAGAGAAGACTTGATGATGAGTATTTTGTCGGTCAGAGAGCATTCTTTTACATATACCAGCTTATTTTTACTCCACAACTATTTTCTTAAATGCTGTAACCTCATGTATCACCATTCTAATTTGACAGGGTGTCACTCTGCTTCCCATACCTCCACGCTGAGTTGGTCATAGTGCAGGTTGCATGTAGCCAGAAGCAGTATAGGAGCAAAGGCAGGGATGGAGCTGAGCAGGCTGAGGAAGGTGGCTCGTAAGGCCGGACCCACTGTTTCCCACCACTGTCCAATGTGAGGGATGTACAGGATACTGGGAGAGGTCCGCTTTGCTTCAACAAAGATCTACAGAACATATGACATAGAAACATTAATATATGAAATGGATATTTAAAAAACTGAATGTAAATTTACAGATATATAAAATGGGGGACAATATGATGAGCCAATAAAGGCTAAATGCATAAATCAAAGGTATGATGAGGACATAAAGAGTAGAGAGGAGATGTACAGAAAGAAGAAACAGTCAATTAGTTTGAACAACCACTTTAAAAATGAATGACTTGTCATTTTAAGCAAAATAAAAATGGGAGAAAAAACCCAACACATTTGGGGGTTTTTTTTTCAATTTAATATAACTGTAGATCTTATACTTTGTGTTTTGACTGCTGGTGATAATAAATAAGCAACTTCCAGACATCCCTTTAAGTAACCTTATGGCTCATTCACTGCCATCATCATGGCTCTTTCATTGAGTATTTGTCTGTAGTACATATTTATCCCCACTGCCCATGATGTAAGGAGTGGGGCCCATGAACTACATTCACTGTGGCAGCCATTTTGGCCAGTGAAGTCCACTGAAAAGGACTCACTGAATTTGACAAGGCTGCAAGAGTAAAGACTACCTGTAGTCCAGTGGCTCTCAAACCTTTTCGTGTCAAGGACCCCTAAACTAATTAGGTCATGGACCCCATTTTATGAGATGTCACTTCAGGGACCCTAGTCTGTAAAGATTTTGTTAGATATGATTTGATAGTTGTTAACTACAGTTGAGGAAATAGCTGCAGCAGCAGTAAAACCTATGATCAGAATGGTCACTCTTACTCACTTCACTCCCATCATGACTTAAATTATGGAAAAAAAAAAAAAAAATATTCCCAAGTCTTCTAGGGACCCCCCGGAACTCCCTCGAGGATGCCTGGTGGTCCCCAGACCCATGTTGAGAACCACTGCTCTAGTCTACATCAGTCTGTTTAAATGGAAAGGGCCCAACCCAAAGACCTCTCTTGAATTGTCAAATGTTACTAAATATGTACATAAAGAATAAGTTACTGTTTTATTTTGCATGCCGATATCTCATTTACCTGAGCACATGTCTCTTCTGGTGCAGTTGCGCTGGCTCCAAACAGCACAGCCATGTCCAGTGTGTACACAGTGAATTTCTCCAGAGCATGGAGGACAGCAGGCGCCAAGTGGGAGCTCTGACCTGAGCCTGGTCTGCCCTCCAACAGCAGCCTGGGACGGTAGGACGTCGGGTGGCTCAGCACACTCCTACAAGCCGACAGATGACAGATATACTCAGTTGGATAAAGCGGTAGAAAAGGACTCACTAATTCGCCTAAAAGATCTTCAAAAGGATTTGGGTCACTGGGACACATGACAGCTCGCAGCACTTCTAAAGTAAAGCTAAGATAAAAAAAGAGGGAATAGAAGTGAGACAACTCCAAGACTTAACACTACATTGTGTTAATGCCTAAAGCCCCTGACACACCAAGCTGACAGTCAGCCATTGGTCAAAGATGGGCCGTTGGTGAGCTTCTGCCGCACTCGTCGCCCCTCGCAGGCCCCATCGGCTTTTTTTTTTGGGCCAATTCAACCTGTTGAATCAGCATTGGTGACAGTGGAGCCCGTCAGTGAATGAAATCAATGTGATTGTCAGTTCAGCTCAGTGCACGAGAAAACAAAGTTCACTGTCACATGGTAAATATGCTCTGTTCTTTTAACATTGGATTGTGTTGTTAATTTGTTAACTAGCTAACTAGCATTAAGACTGTCTTTCGATTTCCCTTTTTGATTGAGGATTACAGACTACCGCTTGTCTGCTGATATGGAGAGTTATTTTCTCTCACACAGGCACAGAACATACGTGCTGGTTGACCATCAGCTGCAGTCTTAATGGTGTGTTCATGTGCAAGTTTTTTGGGCAGAGACACAATGAGATCAGGCGACGCAGCAGGAGGCCTTTGTCGCTGCTATTTCACTGAAGTCAGTTTGGCGTGTCTGGGCTTTTAGATACATCAGCAGTCTTTTGCCACATATAGAACTACGACCAAGATTTCAATTGAGAAATTATTATTTATAAAGGCAGTCATAGTCTGAAAAAATAGGGAGACAAATGAACCCCTGCTTAACATTACTTCCTGAATAATGGCGAACCAACCTGTTGAGGTTGAGGAGTCCCGTAACAGCAGGTATTCTGAGCTGGGAGTGAGAGGTCTGTCCACTGACTTCTGAGTCCTCGTCCTCACTGAACATCAGATCATCCTCAAAAACGCCACAGGCTGCATCTGAAAATAGACACACATGCACAAACCCACAGTGCAGCAGTTATTCCTGATGCCCTAAGGGTTTGGCAAATGAACAATCACTCTAGGTGTGTTCTCTTTGGTAATTCTTCGGAAACAAGACCACACCTTGTTCTCTCTTCCTCTTTAAGCCCTGCTCAGCATGCGGGAACAGTCTGCTGACAGTGTGGAGGATGTTCTGCAGGGTGGAGCTCAGCAGAGGACGAATGGCAGGTATCAGGGCCTTTGCTGGTGACACTATTGCCCTAAGAATCACAATAAGCGTCATACTTACAACAGAACCAACCATATGCAAGAACCACTGAAAACATAAGAATGATGTTTACACTCTTCTACTAATGTACAGGTTGGTTACCTCTGGGCAGCAGGAACCATCTTGGACATGGCAGACATAAAGTCTTTGTTTGTGATCGCGATGGAGTTGACATCAAGCACGAGTTTCTGTGATGAGGAGTAGATTTGTGGGTAGCGACGCCGCAGTGCACACAGGGCAGCCTCTGAACACACTGCCTTGATGTCTGCTCCACAATAACCTGGCAAACAAAAAGAGACAGATTGTAGACTATCGGTGTTCAATCTGTAGTTGTAGGTGTGCAAATACTTGTGCCAGTGTTTCTCCTGTGCAAATGATCTGAATGGAGATAAAGAATAGTTTTAGTTCTGAGATATTGGTTTTGTCCTGGATTTATACCGGTATCATTTCGAGTAGTTGTTGCACTTCCTGAATAGAAATCTCTTTCTCTAATGTTCAAATCAAATCTAACAATATTGACAATTTTAATCTACTGTAATTATTTGTCCTGGGGAAGTTTAGTAAGATTTGCATTGGACAAGCTGTTGGACCACTGTGTTTCTCCATCATATGCAAACATACCAACACATTTATCTGCCAATTCCTCCAGAAAAGTGTCAGACAGTGGCGGAGACCAAAGTCTTGTGTGGATCTTCAGAATGTCCTTTCTTGCCTGCCATACAAAATAAGATCACAGCATTTCAAAATCAGGTATAAATAATGTATGCGAGCTATAGGGCTTCTACTGTTTTAACCTAAACTCATTTCACATTTCTATGTTCTGTCTTTTAAAAAAAAAAAAAAAATCTCTGCTAAACATTAAAGGACCTCTACAGTTTCTCACCTCTCTGTCTGGCAGGCCGAAGAGAAACTCTCTGTCGAAGCGCCCAGGTCTTCTCAGAGCTGGGTCAATGGAGTCCAGTCTGTTTGTAGCTCCGATCACAACAACCTCTCCTCTACTGTCTAATCCATCCATAAGAGCCAACAGGGTCGACACAATGGAACTACAGAGACAGAAAAAAAAAAATACATTTTCTACCTGGTCAACGCTATCTCCCAACAATAAAGAGGATATAACTGTAGCAAACTGAGTGGAATTATTTATTTACTATTTATTCACTGCAAATCAAGGGCTTTCCTTTCCTGATACATGAAACACCTAAAAGCTCTTTTTTCCTCATCGGCCACCAATCACCTCAGTAGTCTGATGGCAACTCTATAACTTTGGTGTATTCACTGTGATTGTTCTCATATGAAGTATGAACTCGGCTTGTGACGTCAAAGCTAAATGCTGATTAAGATGAATTAATTTATTTATGTTTATTTATTTCTGAGAAATCTAGCAGCCATATCTGGCAACCCACCGCACAATCCGACATAAATTTCCATTGTTCCACTCTGCTCATTACACACATTAATCTCAGTACAATCACCCCACGTGTGCTGTATAACATAACAGGGGTGCTGCTCACCTGTGGATCTGGTCCTGACGGCTGGACCTGACTGGAGCCAAACCATCAATCTCATCGAAGAAAATGATGGAAGGACGCATCTGGTATGCCTGGGAACAATTCAATAAGTTGCTGATCACATTATCTTCAGAACTGATACTTGACACTGTGCAGGGATTTACTAATCTAAAAGTTAATGTGTTACAATAAACGTTTTCTGATATTCTATGTTGACAGGTTTCTCTTCTGTTGACAACAGAAGTCAATCACACTTGCAACAATAACAGAAAAAACTAAATCTGACAATCTCCATCCATCCCAAAAAGCATGCTGTATGTTGATGAGGAGTTTGGTTTACCTGGTCAAAAAGCAGTCGTAACTGTCTCTCAGATTCTCCCACCCACTTACTGAGGCAGTCAGCTCCTTTCCTCATAAAGAAAGACACCTTTCTTTCACCCTGACTGCACTCGTTGGCTAGTGCTCTGGCTACGAGGGTTTTCCCTGTGCCTGGAGGACCGTAAAACAGACAGCCCCTAAAGATAAGAGAAAATATGACAGAGGACAAAATTGGGGATTTTATTGCAGTTCAACCGCCACTAAAATAAAAGTAAAGTCTGAGGTAGTGGTAGAGAAGAGACTGAAGGGACAAAGAGATAAAAGAAAGAAACCATGTAAGACAGAGAAAGGGTTATACACTCTTGACCAAAAACAATCCAAATCAATGATAACAAAGCTCTCTCCTATATTACAGAACATGGGATCTTAAGTATACGACTTCTTTGACAAGGTATAAAGGGACAGCATGACTCTGTTCCTTTTGGCGCACTTGCAGTAAATTACATTTTAAGTCACAATGAAATATGAACACTAAACTACATTTTCACATGTTATCATCTCAACAAACACCCATTATTTACCTTGGAGGTTGTATTTTGAACCTCTCAAAGACTTCTGGGTAGAGGAGAGGGAAGACCACCATCTCCTTGAGATCTGAGATATGTCTGCTTAAACCTCCAATGCTTTCAAAACGCACCTGAAAGACAAATAGTGTTTTATTTAAATTGTTTGCTTTTGGTCTTCTCAGTAATTATCCTGTTGGAATGTGGATGCAAAATATGGCATATCTGCTAACCTTATTATTTTATTTTGAAGAAGCACCATGAAGTGCTACATTTATGTCAATACAGTAATATTTGTCATCATGTCAACACCTTAATTATCAGACTACTTCTGACTACTGTGTTTGCATCAGTCCATATTTGGATGCAGCTTACCGTCCTGTCAATTTGCATAGGGTCCACGTCAGCAAGGCTGGCTCCAATCTTCATCCTGTCCTTGTGGATCCCTAGCAGGTCTTCTTTCACCAAGTTCATAGGCAGACATCTGCAGATTAAAAATAAGAAACTTGTAGATTATTTTTTCTGGCAGTTTTGCTTTGCTAAAATATTGTGGATTTTATAGACAGACATTTTTTAGAATAGTAAAAATTACACTGTATTAAACACATTAAATTACTGGTCTTATTTCCCCCATATAAATTATTAGGGGTGGGGTGGGGGGGTGGGGGTTGACACAGCATAGTGTGTGTGGCAATAGTGTATCGATACACAGATGCCAAGTATTGATCTTTTATTATACACATTATTAATTTTTGCAAATACACATTTTAATACAACTTCTAGTACTGGAATAGTAAAATCAATTGCTTTTTTGGTCCACTAGATGGTGCTGAGGTCTTTTATTCCAGGTGAGGTCAGCAGAGGTCTCTGTCAGCAGTATTTGGCAGGAAATTCATCAAAACAAAGATGGGGGCACCGGAGGAAAATCAAAAAAGCACCAGTGCGGTTTAAATCAAGCGTCTGGACTTATTTTGGATTTTTAACATGAGGGAAAGGAGGACTTGGATATGACAATGATTTGCAAGCAGTGTCATATGAGAATAAAATACTCAGGGAATACTATGAACATGAGGCCTCACCTCACTCTATCATGCGGGAAAAAACCCACTGAACCTGCTCCATTGAAAAATCAACGCACACCTGACATACTTAGCTTGACAAAACCACCATCCAACTCTGAGAGAGCTAAGAAAGTAACACAGACCATCACCTAGTTCATATGTAAAAACCTGTGTTCATATAGCATTGATGAACACATATATATGTGCAGTTATAGACCTCCGACCTTATCTGGGTATATTTCGTTTCCTTTCAATATTAAGATTATTTAGAAAAGTGTTTGAAGCATTTTTGGGGTTGTTTAATTGATTATTTTGTAGTGACTGTGCACGATGCAACTGCAAAAGTGCGCAGCAGCGCACAGCAACAGTTAACAATTCTCATTAAATAGGAGAATACAGTCATTAAGTTAAATAAATTCATAAAAGGTCAGAGAATTCTGAAAACCTGTCGGGCTGGGCTGGGGCTCCACCCCCTAGGGCCCAGGCCCAGATAATAAGCCCATGCAGGGCACTAGGAGGAGTGGCATTAACTTGTGAAGCCTGGGCTTCAAGGTCAGCAGATTTATATGTGGCTATAATGACACATTATCATTAGAGAACTGGTGAATGCTGTGTCACGTTCTCCAAACTAAAGCAGTACATGAAAGTCATACTGAAGAAAGCATTGCGGACCTCCTGCAAAATGCAGCACAAGAATGGGAGATTGTGGTTTTAACAGACAACACTCCTAATAAAGCCATTGCCATTCAGCTTGCAGGATACCTGTAGGGCTGACCCAAAAAAAAAAAAAATTCGAAGCTTCAGCGCTTTTTTTTTTCTTTCATTTTTTGGGGGGAGGCCTTAAACACAACACTAACACTGTCAATGAGCCACGAGCGCACTCAGAGCCGCTCTGAGTCTGGTGTCAGAGACACTTCTGATCCTCTGAGTTGAGCATCTGTTTGACTGTGTTGCAGTGTGCGCCAAGAGTTTTAATTTAAGGTGCTCATAGACTTGGGCGCACTATAAGCGGAGTGTTGAGCGCACTTCCACGTTGTAGTTTCCAATAACAATGCCCGTGAAACACTACGTTACCCCCAATTCTTGCACATTTCTGTCATGGCGATGTGAAAAATACATGTCGAGCAGTCTTTTAAGTGACACTGGTGTACGGAGCAAAGTCCGCACAGTCGTAAAATCTGAGCTTTGCGCGCACAGGGCTTGTGGGTGCCCCCCGTCACCGAATGCTTTGAATTATATTCGTTCTGAGCTCCGAAGCTTCGAATGTCCAAATATGGATTCGAAGGTCAGCCCTTGATACTTGCATGTGAAGTGTTTGGCTCATGCACTTAATCTGGCCTCGCAGAGGGTGTTAAATCTGCAAACAGTTAAATTTGTCAGGTGTATGCAGCATTTCTGACAGGTTTTATGATGGTGTTGGTCAGGCTGTGTACTTTGCATCACATTTTGCAGCGATAAAAATAACTGAAGTCAGATGGACAGACTGAAACTTTATCTTATGAGGTAAAAGTAATGTTGACAAAGTTTTCCTCTGGGGAAATAATTTGCAGTTGGAAAAAGGGTACTAAATCACAATATGCTGCAATATATTGTATCGCAATACTCAGCATATTGCAATAATATCGTATTGTGACCTAAGTATCCTGAGAATATCGCATCGTGGGTCCTCTGGCAATTCCCACCCATGTAAATTATGGTGATGGATGGGTAGTGGAAATATATAATATGCTATTACTAAGCCTCCGAAGAGATCACAAGGGTAATAAAGCACATTAACCATGCCTCCTATCTTTACATTCATTAGGAAATACATTAATAAAATAGTGACAGTAAACTTTTTTAGTTGACAACTGTTGACCTACTGGAATTATTATTAGTATTATAGTAAGTCGTTATCTTTCTGTCACTCACCTTTGTGCTCCACCTATGTGCTGAGGAACACTGCTGTTATCTACCTGTATTGTGTGACAGCTGCTGACACTCTCACCTGTTGACTGACCTGCTCCTGTTCTTACTTCTCCGCCTCTGGAATTTCTCATCGTCTGAAGATGAGGAAGTGGAGTCACTGCTATGGATGGCATGTCTCCTTCTGCAAAGGCCAAAGATCCAGCATTATTTCTCATTCTATCTATATCACTGAGATCAGCTTATTCACAGCAAACAAAAAATCACATTATTATGTTACACTCCACAGGGAAAGGACGGAATAAATGCTGGTGAGCAAAGACAATTAGTGTTTAAAACTAACCTTAACATACATACAAAATCAAACAAACAAAAACATAAACAACAACATTACCACTCAATAATTAGTACGTATTACAGTTTTAATATATACATACACATGGCTGATACAGCAGTAACAATGCATGAATTTAGAAGAAAAGGTAGTATTTGATTATGCATCATGTGCAACAATAACACAAGGTTGGCTCACTTAGCTGCTTCAAATGACATCATCATCATCATCATCATCATCATCATGCATGATACCCGACTAACACACTGCCTGAACAGCACACTGGGAGGGCCTGACTTACACAATTTACCTTAAAGGCTCAATGTGATACATCAAGAACACAATAATTCAACAATTGAAATACCCAAAATACGGACTAACAGAAAGTCAGCCTTCCAAATTGTGTCTTTCTTTGTTGCAAACAATGCTAAACAATAATTAGGTTCCAGTGATGTTTGGTTTATCGTCTCATTCTTCGACTATAGCGTCACCCAAATGTGCCAAACCCACCAATAACCATAGTGCTAGCAAAGACAGACAGCACTCCAAAAACAAACTACCGACTAACAATAAACACCAACGAAGTCTACAGACAAGTAATGAAGGTCTTACCTCTCAGAACTACTCCTGAGGGTGGGATGAAGAGAATCAGAAAAAAAGAGGAAAAAGAGGAATTTTGGAATTGATTTACATGCGATGAAAATACCAATTGCTATCAGAGACAGCGCTATGACCCACAAGGGGGTGATCCTGTTGTCCTGCTCTAGACACTGCATTACTCAGGACACTATTTCTGACTGCGACACTAAGTTCGAAGAGTATTTCATGAGGTATTAACAGATCCCCTGATAGCAGATGTTTTATTTCAAATGGCTGACGATGGCTGGTGTCTGAGCCGTCATACTAACCTGCTGGTTCTTCTTCTGTTGTAGGGGCTCCTCGGGGCCGTGGAGCTGAATCTAAACCTGCGTCTGGTGGGAGACGAGTGTTCCTTGAAGTACATGCCGCGCTTCCTGGGCTCTCTGGGTTCTAAGAAAACATTATTCAAATAAATAAAATTAAATTTGCATTTAGGACAGAGTGTAATTTTCAGTTGTTGTCTTTCACATTCAGGCACATTATCTGCCATTTAAACAACATCATCAAGTTGAACAAAAGCAGTACCATCCTGCGGGGCCTGGTAGCGAACCACAGTTTTCCGCTGTCTGAAGTCGTAACGCCTCTGATTATCTTCCTCTTCCTCATCCTCGCCATCCTCATCATCATCTTCCTCCTCTTCCTCATCATCATCGTCTTCCTCCTCCTCCTCCTCCTCATGATCACCCTCATCCCCTCCTGTGATTTACAAGGAAAAAAGGGGGTTCCATCTAGTTTAGGTTTCTGTAACAGGTAAAAAGCACCCGTGTGTTTCACGACCAAATTACTATTTCTTGAAACAAAACAATTAAATTAAACAAGTCTGCTTTTGATGAAGTTACAGAGATAACTGACAGAACTTAAAATGAAGGAATTTCTCTCATGCATGCAGGTGTTTCTCCTTTTTTCATAGCAATATGAGGTCCTTGGGTGTAATATGGACCCAGACCTGTATGCTTTATACACCATTCCTGGCTATGTACCTTTAAAGCAGCTGTGCAGAACTTTTCATTTTTGTTGATTATAGCGCCCCTTTGGTCGAAGCAGTATGACACCCACAGCCTGGTGTCGTAAAGCCGGCAATTACCGCATGCATTTGTTTTGGAGAGCGAGAGGATTAACTAACGTTAGGTCAGCCCAAGTAAATAGTGGAAACAGCAAAATTACTCAGTAAATTCTCCTGTCGTGTTTCTGTCTAATCTAATCTGTTGTGTATTTTGAGCTACTAAGGCTACCGTAGTAGTGTGAGCCTCAAGTTATTCTGGGTAATGCAGTAACCGTTGTTGTGCTACTGAGAAACAATGAGAAGCAGCCGTGTACGTTCAGTGTAAGGAGGAATAAACAGTTAAGTCATCTGCTGAGTCCGCATTATTATGTGAAAAGAATACACAGATGATTTGGGAGTTATGCCCTTTCTCTATCATTTTCATATTGAGACAGCGGTTAGCATGGCACTGTCAGTACATCTTGTGCAGAGGGATACACCGGTGAGCAACAGCTGCAGCTGGCTCTGGAACAGGTACGCTTGGTCACTCAGTAAATAGCAAACAAAAAGACGACACGGACGATATTACTCTCTGACTGAAAGCTGTCCATCAGCTCCTGCAGGCCTGGAGCGTTTTTTCCAGTTCATCTTAGGAACATGAAAAAAAGTTTCAATCACTCCAGGATTATTGATTGCTGCAAAGTTTTCATTCCTTGTGATGCACTCTCTGTGGCGGTTTTCCTCCTGATGATATATCTCCCCAACGATGGCAGCACCGAATCCCACTATGTGCAGGAAAATAGTAGCGGAGGATTCAGCCTCTCTCATCTCTGCTCAGCATCAACACATGGAGTTCCTCATCTGTATGCTCCGGGTCAAACAGGTATGGCTCTGGATCTGTGTCCGCTACAAGAAGCTCTTCAAAATTGCGTTCAAAGTCGTCCATTGCAGCTGCTAAAATCTGGAAATTGCTAGGCTAAATAAAGAGCTGAGTTTTGTTTACAAGCTACGTCTGTGCCTGTACACCGGTGTATCCCTCCGCAGATCACAGCGCAGGACGTACTAACCCTCTACCAGCGCAATACTAAACGCTGAGACCCAGCCACTGGACGTACAGACACAAAAAAGATGTTCATCATGTTGTCTCAATATGAAAATAATAGAGAAAGGGCATAACTCCCAAATCGTCGGAGTATTTTTTTATGTGAAGATACACAGTGACGACATAACATAATCCTAACACAGCAAAGCTGTTACCTGCAGCCTTCGCTTGCAAAGCTAACGCTACTAACGTTAGGTCAGTCCAAGAAATTAGTGGAAACACAACGTTACACACAAATTAGTAGTGAATTAAGACCTGTTCATAAATGTTCTGGTGTAGCTCTGAATTTCTTATAAATTGAGGACAACTGCCTGCTGTATATTTGTGTTCATGGTCACAGTCACAGATAATTGTAGATGATGCTCCTTCGTTATCAGCCATGACATCAAAAGTACAACCAAGTCCTCATAGATACATCTCTGGTAGAACTGTTAGGTGTTATGTGTTCAGCAATGCCTGTTGTGTACTGCTTACGGGAAGAACACTGTAAACATGGCTCTTTCTTCTTCTGTGGTTTAATCACTGCGGGCCGCTGCGGGCAAGCAGAATCACTTCCGCCTCAGGTGCCGTATTCTGGTTTTCTGACATCCGCTGTGTGTCTGACCCGAGCTAGGCTACGCTAAATAGCCATATAGAGAAAGGCTTTTTTGTCGCTGTTGGATTCAAATAAATATGCGGATCTCCAAGGGGGGGTGATACGAACTAGGGACAGTTTTATTAATAGTAAAAAGTTCCGTACAGCTGCTTCTAGTGGTTTACTCACCTTGGTTCTCCTCCTCTGTGTCTTTATTCTCCACATCTGTCCTCAGAGACCTCAACATTCTGCCTCTGGTGTACACACCCAGCTACTCAGAGGAAACAGGTTAAATGCTGATGAAGTCACTGTTCTGATGGTTGTTGCACATTGTCACATTGCAAAAATCACCTCTCAACAAAAACACCAAGACTACACAAGTAACATAAAGGTTGAAATCAAAAAGTTGAGTTTCCTGTGTGAGTTATTACCTCTTGTTCATCGTCTCTATCTCTGCTCCTCAGTCTGCGTCTCATCTTCTGCATATCGTCCATCTTCTGGAGAACAGCTTCAGCAGTGCTGTGGGACAATCAGAGGAAGAGCAGATTTTATCAGAGTATCTAATCTTATTACACATTAGCCCAAGTTCTGCACCAACAGCCCACTGTTTATGTCATTTGTTAGATACCACTTGAGGTGACATCAGCTTTTAAGTACTTTTTTTAATGAACATTACATTAAAGTGACTATAAACTGGAAATATAGACAGCAGAACACACAGAAAAAACAAACAAACAAACAGATAGGTATGAGGTCATGGGATGTTTAAAACATCAAGGCAAATTTTGTTTAAAGTCAGAAACCACACTCACGGCTAAATAAACACACCATTTTTCCCATTGTTTTTCTGTCAATTCTTTTAAAGTCATATGGGGTAGGTCATCTGTTCTAGAAGATGTAAGTGTTTAACAATATTGACGAAATGTTTTTTTTTACTTGCTGCAAGCAAGATCTTTAGAAGGTAGGTAACATCTTTACGTAATCCATCAGGGATATGTCCAAAATAAATGGTTATGAATGTTGAACTGATGCGGAAACCTGATGATAATTATTGCCACATACATACACTATCATATATTAATATATACGTCCACATTAGGCTACCACAATTACTCTTTATATTAGTATAACAGTATCACTAAAATGAATGTTATTGTCATTACTGTTTGCCCTGCTTCTGTCTCAATTTCTTTTCTGGAATACTGTAAATTTATTATGTTGATCTGTTCTGTGCAACATCTATTGCACGTCTGTCTGTCCTGGAAGAGGGATCCCTCCTCAGTTGCTCTTACTGAGGTTTCTACCTTTTTTTTTCTCTGTTAAAGGTTTTTTGGGGGGAGTTTTTCTTTCTCCGCTGTGAGGGTCCAAAGGACAAAGGGATGTTGTATGCTGTAAAGCCCTGTGAGGCAAATTGTGATTTGTGATATTGGGCTTTATAAATAAAATAGAATTGAATTACAGTTTTTGAAATGATTATTACTACGTCCTTCCCGAAAGTCAGAATAGAAGGACAAGATCAGAAAATGTGGGCATGATCACCCATCCGGCAGCATTGCTGAATGTTTAGACTTCTGTTTGGGTTTTTCTAGCAGAAGTCTCTCCAGACCTGGGAGTTAGTAGAGGTCAATAGTGTTACCCAGGCATTCAGCCACACCTCCTTGGTTATTTCAATGTCCAGCTCTTTCCCCATCATTGTTTCACAGAATCTGTAGTGCACTTATTCAGTGATGTGATGGTGTGGTATAATTTGCTTACTAGATTTTTATTGATTTCTGAGTGGATCTCTTGAATTACTACCTTTAACTTTTTTACAAAAATAATCACAATGCTGTAAATGCCTGTAAAATTTCTGCCCACCCAAGTCAAATGTTTGACATAGATCATCAAAACTGTGACAAATCAGCTTTATTTTGAGCTGGAGCAGGGAGGTAGGAGCCAAAAGAAGCTGGAGTGAATGCTGCTGAACTCACTTGGTGATGAGGCGGTCGTAGAGCACTGACTGGTTACGCGAATCCAGTTTGTATCTGGTGATTCGGGAACTGCGTCGCACTGAACAATCCTCCTCTCGACTCCGTAGATTAAAGCGGCTCCTCTTGGGAGTGGATGACCCCTCTACCTCATCTGGAACATCTGGGGCAACAAAAAAGGTTTTTGTTAGCTTACTTATCATTTAGACCCTGCTGCTGAACATGCTTTGTGCACTATATAAGAACTGTAGTGCTCTTTGTAAAGAAATGGCACTTTACTGAACTGTACCTGCTTGCTGCTTCCCACTGGATGCTTTCACCTCTCTCTGCAGCCTGGAAGATTTCCTGAACGGAGGAAAAATACGTGAAATCAAAAATGAATTCCTCATGTGCATTCTCATCTGAGTAAAAATGTGCACAGTTATGTGCACAAATATTGCAAAAATGTTAAATATCCCCAATGTAGTTTGATATGGCACACATATATTAGGAGAATTTATTGCTGACATTAAGGTTGTCTACCAATGCCTCTGTATAAAATGTAGGTCATGTGGCTAGCAGCCAACGCAACTCAATGCTCTACATAACTGATTGACACGTGTTTTGTCACACCAAGTCAAAGTTGCTCAAGAAGGTTGGGTGCATTGAATTTTAAAAAGTATGGGAGTTCTAACAACCCAATAACTTCTTGTACCCCTTAGAGAGTAGCTGGTCAAAGTGTGCCAACAATATCACAGCAAGTGTGCCTGCATCACCTGAGGCATCCTCCAGAGTTGTCTTCATTCAGAGGGGAGCTGGTCTTTGGTTCCATGTCAGCAAAAGAGACTTCAAGTTTCTCTCTCTTTCCTCGGGTCCTTGTAGAGTGATGGAGACCACTTCCCTCCTCCTGCTTCATATCAGCATGTCCCTGGCACAGTCAGAATAGAAGTTTATAGGTTTACAGCACATATGAAAGGAATGAATGTCTGCTCAGTTGAATCAGAGGTTCAAATCAATCATGGTCTGGAATAAGGAATATTCATTTAACTGTAAATGAATTTACTGTAGTAGAATATTTGTGGATTATTCCTTTAAAATAAATCAATTGTTGTTGTTGTTGTTTTACAATGGAAAAAAATACACAACTTTCAAGTCCTGACTGCTGTTTGGCAGTGACTGTCCTGTGACTAGAAAAATACAGACTTGCTTCCCACAGCAACATTACTGACAATGTCTTAGTGTTCTTCAGTCACTAAATCACTGTCTGCCCTATGGATGCTGCGGACAGCTATCTCTGCAGGCACTTTGTTGAAATGCTTGTCATGTGTCTCAATAGCCGTGATGATTACAGATTAGAAATAAGGTCATAAAAGTAGAAACAGTCCACACTAATTTTAGATCAACAACACAACTTCACATTCACATCAAGCATGCATGCATAGACTAGATAGTTAAAACTGTGGGTAATCCTACAGTACAAAACAGTGCCTCTGAAAATTTAAGGTTACTGCCTATAAAGCACATTAAATAATGCAATTGCTGTAATGTAGTAACACATAAGTCTCTAAGATAAATTTTAATGAATGACTGAGTAAATGAAAGAATGAATGAACAGAGCCCCACCCCCTCTGTCCAATGAACCATCCAGGAAAAAGCACACAAGACACCAAAACACAACACTGTGCTAGACAACTTAGGCTTGACATCTGGGACAATTATCTGACAACAGACGGACTAGTCCAATAGAGTAGTTTAATATGGCCATGACACACTTAACACTTAAACAAACATTGCAACAGAATTTGCATAATAACCATGTGATTTTGACTGTAGAGTATAAAAACCCGTCGTTACAAATGAGTCAACAAATGTCCCACAGACGCTACAGAGTTTCAGTAAAATGTTAGAAAGGATCACGGGTGCTCATTCAGACAACCTGACAGCACCGTTAGCTGACAAGCTGACAAGCTGGCTAGTTAGCTTAGCACGCTAGCAAAACTAGCACAGCAAAGTTATGATCACAGATAAATTATAACGTTACGCTAAATAAAAGGCCACCACGGCATCTAACCAGCCGCCCGGGTGTATGTGCTTACATTCACTATGTTGTTTTCGGAGCTGCTGAAGCTGTCATCCAGGGCCCGGGAGGACCGGGTCAGCCGGGCGGACTTTCTCTGCGACGCGGGAAGCAGCGACAGAAAATCGGTGCTTGAATCCAACTCCATCGACCTCCTCTTCGGAGTTGTTGCCACCGACTCGGCGCCGACACCGCTGCTGCTGCGTAGTATCACCATCTTGATTCCAAACCGACCTTATACTGGCACGAAACGACGGTTAACCAGCCGATACTCTGGTTCAAAATGCGAAACGTTTACGGTGCCGCCAACATGGCACAGTTAACGGTAAATGTCCACCAGCTGACAAACACAACCTCCTCACTAAACCCTTGATTTCTGGCGCCATAAACGTCATCGGAGGTGATGAGGGAAGTGCCTAAGAACTACCGCCAGGAAAAATAGATCTGTTGACAAGACTTTAAATGAAGTCGATTTATGAAACTTAGTTTGTTCTTCAATAATTTACCCCATCGACGCCGCAGCACATTTCCATGGTCGCTGTTGTTGTCATTACATCAGTCATGATATTTGTTAAAACATAATGCAGGCGGAGGGATACGTACAAAATGTGAAAAGCTGTTCCGGTTGATGTAAGAGCGCGCTCTTCTTCGAAAAGTGCACTAGCGCGCGCTCATTATGTACACAAGACATGTACTGGGAGCATGTTCATATTTTGTACACTTAACAATAAAGCTGTTTCAAACTGCCCAAACAAATGCACATTAATTCAAAACACAAAGTCGACATCAACTCATCATCTTTTATTTGAATAAGTGACAGATACCAGAAGAGAAAATACAAACTCTAGAATTATTTCTAGCCTGGAAAAAAAAGTACATTGTGTAAAACTGCTGTACAGGCAACCAGATCCTAAGTGTAAAATTTCAAAACTTTCCATTGCATCCTTCTTTTTGCTGATGCTCATTGCCAGTGTCTGAGAGATACTCATGAAGTGCAGTCAGGAGAATAAAGGGAAACTGTTAATGTTCAGGATGAGACCAATGCTTCTTCTGGTTTAAGTAACTGCTAGCCTTGTTACCTTTTTAATTTTTTTTGCTTTAAGTTCAATCAGAGGCCATTTATCACAATAGTAACAATTGAATTCCGAGTGAATGCATGAAGCTACCATGACTGATTTGCAAACAGTATTGCCTTTGCAACAGTTACAAGAAATAAGAAAGGTGAAGGATTCAATGGAAGACGTGAGATTTCACTCATCAGAGCCCACATTCTTTTCCATGTGCACAGCAGCCAAATGCCACATTTCACTGTACCCAGGTAAGCATTTGACAACAAAGCCAATTAGTTATGTGAGGTTGTCATCTCACAGTCACAGATGGGAGTTTAGTCAATGCCGTTTTGAGTAGCAGCCACATTAGCTGCATACATACAAAGTCTGTCAGGTCTGGGCATAACCCCAAACACACTGTCTGATTCTGACGACTCACATACATAATCTTGGATAACTGTCTGAATAACCGTGGTTTACAATAATGTGTTATGAGACCACTGGCTACTGTGCTTTTATGTCTTAAAATGTGGCCAAAAACCCCGTCACCAGGGAGTATGTGTTCATGCAATGGCTGCCAGGTAGTCTTTCACCTCCGCTGGGGTGAGTCTTTTGAAGCCAGCCTCGTTGCAGATCCCGACTTCAATGTTCTCCTCCGTCATCTGACCCTCAAAGCTCTCCTGAAACGCAAAGATGGGACAGTGTAAATGACTGATAAAAAAAACCCAGACAGATCCCATAGCTTAGGGTTTTTATTTGACAACAAACATTATACCTTCAGTGTCAAGATGGCTGTGTGGATGGCATCTTCCAGCTCCAGGTCATTGTTATACCTGGAGAACAAATACAAAGTGGTCATTGAGCAATCTGTGATGTGTAAGAGTTTTGGGAGCCTAACGTAGCAAACACCTCAACTTTGTGTATTCATGCTTCACTGTATAATATCTGAAGTCCTTAAATAATATTCCAGGAGCCAAACTCTTACTGTTGAACAATTTTCTCCATTTAGGAGTAAATTGCCAAATATGCCAAATACACGTACCAAGGCCATCCCCATTTATACTGTTGCTGTACACTTCACTTTTATTATATTCTTTGTACAAAAAAGCCTTTAACTGTATTCTTTAATTGTAACCTTACCTTTTTTCAAGGAATGTTTTTCCATTCACGTAGTTCTTTCCCATGGCTGTGGCTTTCCATGCAAAATATGCACCCTGCCAGTGAGGAAAAGAGGAATAAAAATCCAGCAAGAAGTTATGCTTTTGACATAGTATGGTACATAATCTTACGTAATCTGTACCCCAAGTTTATCAGTTTAGGGAATGAGGGTTGTGTTAGGGAATTAATGAGTAGTACTAATATAATAGCAAAGCGACATTAAGCCTGATTAATGGAAGAGCACTCTTCTGAAGAGTGTCACCTGACAGAAATTTAACAGCAGTGTGGCATTTACAATTTATTACGCGAGTGGCTTTAATCATGGTAACCAGAGACCTAGAGTCTACTTGTCACATTTAGTGACAAGTAATCTGCATAGACAGCTGTCTAAAATCACACAAATATCCCACTGCATATGTGCTTTCAACTTACTAAAACTGTACTTTCATTGATTGATCAGCTCCTAGTGTCTGTCTGTAAGCGACAGATTCCCTTCACCCATTACAGTGGACTGAGAAATAAAATCAGTGAGTACAACACTGCTGATTTCTTCCCGTGGAGCTGACATGAACAGTATTTTGGTTCAACATATATCAGCTGTCAGTCAGTTTGGTGAAGACAGTTTGGCCAGTCGCTATCCTCTCAGCTCCACAGGAGATGCTGCTGACAGACCGCTGCTTCTGTGTACAAACACGCTGAATGCAGGTCGAGGTTAGTGTACACTTCTAATCACAGTGGCCAACAAAATATGACAATGGGTCTCATTCACAAACAGTGCGTACGCACAAATCTGTGCTTAACCATGCGTACGATCGTTTGAAGCACAAATCTGGGATTCATCAATATTTTCTTACCCGAATTTGTTCTTACTCTGCTAACAAATTTAGAACTGCCTCAGGCCATGCATACGCACAAATGAGGAAGGCTGAACTGACTTAGATAATGCAAACACATACCTTTTAAGAATATGCAGAGTCTATAAAACCACATTCATTAAAAAGAGATTTAAGTAGCATTTTTTAAAATCATTAATTTACTAATATATTGGCCAAATGTATTAAATAACCATGAAATTGACACACGTTCACCCTCATCATTGTGACAATTAAAATATTAACAACAACATGAACAGAAAAAACTATCACTCCATCAACGTGCAGATGATCTGTAATGCTGACTGCCATATCCTTAACGCTGTGGCCCGCTGGCACCCACGACTCATTTACTTTGTAAAACAGTACAGTGGGAATGCGTTTGGAGGCAGGGGCTGTGAGAAGTGGATGGCTTGTTGGTGAGTATCTTTTGTTCTGGTCTTTTATTTCAATTGTATTAAGTTAGTATTTTTAGTAAGTCTCTGTTCCGTTAATGCTAAAATGTTACATTGTTTGGGTGATCAGGGATATGGCCTTAAAACATGGCTGATGACACCATGACACCATACGCAAACCCTGAAACCCCTCAAGAGGTGCACTATAATAACATACATGCCCACACACATGCCGTAGAGCGCACTTTTGGAGTGCTTAAGGGCCATTGGATGTGTTTGGATCAGATACAGCCGATACAAACTACTTTATACCCCTAAGAAGGTGTGCAAGATCAGCCTGGCATGCTGTGTCCTCCACAATCTTGCAATGGCATGGCATTCCTGTAAGACCTGGCGCCATGCTTCTAACAAACTGTGAAATTTCCAATTTCTCTCCTCGCGTAACCGCTTCCTTCATTCATGGATCAACTCTAGGCAAGCGGTTTCCTTATGTGGAGAAATGGGGGCGTGGTAGCATGCTAATCACAAATTGCGAGTACGCGCCTGTCAATTTAGAATGATTATGATTCACACACATACGCAAGGTGGTGAGAACAAAATTGGCCGGTGCGCAGGTGTCATGAATCCCACTGTGATTTTGCGTATACACTTATTTTGTGCGCAAAGTAAGAACATTTCCACACACATATTAGTGAATGAGGCCCAATGTCTGCAAAATAATTCTTAAGACATTTAAGAAAAGTGAGGAGCAGCTCTCAAAATAAGACATTTCTGTCAAGCGACACTTCAACTGCTTTGAGTGCCTAACCATAAATTTGGCTTTTATTTATTAAAATAAAATAATCTGTAAACTTTGAGCTGAAAATGGCACAGTAGCTGAAAAAAATGCTGTTTTTCAACAAATGTGAAAGTTAGTAATACAACATACAGAGGGGTCTGACTGGAACAGGTAGGGGTGGTCTTCATCCCATCCAGCTATCAGCAATGACACGCCAAATGGACGCACTCCACTGTAAGGACAAAAAATAGCAGATTAAATCCAAAAATTCTTACTGAATATATCTTACCTTGAAAAATGTAAAGGTGATGTGTCTATAAACAGAGCATGTATTGGTCCATCTTTGTGTATACTCACCCAGACTGTGTGTACTCCTGCATTACAGAGGCCACTCTCTGGACAAGTTGGCCTGTGGGGATTGGCTCCTGGTAAACCAGGAAGTACTGTTGTGCCAATTTCCGGGCTCGTCGCACTAAAACCCTGCAAGGACAACACAAATCATTCATTTATGTGTGCACATGAAGTTCAGTAGTCAGACAAACTCTGGTAGCAACATGCTGTCTTCTAGGAACAAAGTCCTGAATGACGTTTTTTTTCCTTGTGCACATAAGATATGGATACAAGCTGGGCAATATATCAATATTATTGTGATATGAGAATAGATATCTTCAAATTTTGGATATTGTAATATCATAAGTATTGTCTTTCCTGGTTTTAAACACTCCATTACAGTGAAGTGATGTAATTTTCTGCTCTAGCTATTCTATTGTTTGTCTTTACCCAATTAGCCATTACATCCTCTTTACTGATGATTATTTAGCAAACTCCTAATTGTGTAAAAAAAAAAGAAAAGAAAAGTGAAATCATCAAAAATCAAGCCTGCAATATTGTCACAATGTAGATCTTGAGATATGTGGTCAAAAATATTGTTATGTTTGATTTTCTCCATATTGCCCAGCCCTTGTATGGATATACTTCATACTCATGACACCAAAGACTAAAACTCATAATTATACTGTACAAGTGTGTGCACAAGGCAAAGTACTAGCATGAAGTTTAACTCAACAACATTGAAGAAGGAAAAAAAAAATCACCCTGGAAAATCATCCAGGAAACACTTTAGTTTTTAACAAGTACAAATTAGTCTCCAACAAGATATGTGCTTTCTTGACTGTAAAATCTTAGATGCCCAAAGCTGTCCCCAAAGCAGTATATCAATCTAAAACTTTTATGGTATGCTTTGCATGTAAAACCTCCAATAAAGTAGACTGGATAAGGCTAACAATATCGTTGCTTTAGCGGCTTATCATTCTCGGAACCCATTGGCTGTATTCGGCGTCTGACTTCTGGCAGACGGCGATACAGCCTCTGGGGGCAGACCCCCAGTTTTTTGGCATTTCGGTTTGATTTGGGCGAAGGAGGCGACTTTCTGTTTCCGACTTCCGTTTATAAATATATATTAGTAAATATGCTGAACCATTGCAATGGATTCAGAGTTTGCAGTGATGCCAAATATGATCCGCCTCGTTGTTCACCACACGGACCGTTTAACCTGGCAACAACTGCAGCCGGCTCAAACATGATTGGTCAATATCACGCGGACTACAAACAGCCTACAACCAGAAACCAGGGCTCTTCTACTCTTCTTCTGGAGGCAAGATCTCCAGGGTTTGTCTACATTCAGTGAATGTAGAGTCTGTTTATAGAGACTAGCTGCTTATGAACAAGCGCAGTCCATCTTTACATTTTCCCCCTATAGTGCATTTAAAAGCAGCTGACATCACACAGAAATATACTTCTTATCTAAAGTTAGAAAGGAAACCTAAGTTTCTGAAAAACAAAGAATCCCCACCTGTAGTCGGGCCCCATGCCGCTGTAGACCATGCCTATGTGTTTAGTGATGGGCTCCACTTTGTGGACACTCTGCTCATCATACAGAATGGACTTTTGTTTCTTCTCTGTTGCAAGGACAACTCCATTGGAAGCTGAAAATGAAGGACAATACCACGATCAGTGTCCTCACAAATCATAACTGATAATTATTTTCTAACCAGCTTCAACCACGTCATGGTATGCATAACCCTTTAAGTATGCTGGTGTCTGCTTAGGGTGCTGCACCAGTGTCTGTTAGGTGGGTATAATGACTTGTCTGGATAAATAGCACATCCTTTATTATTGTGTTCAGCAGGTTGGATGGCCAAGCAAAGATACAGTGTGGCTTTACTTTCTGCATTACATTCACACAGCCAGTTTATTTTATTTTATTTTTTAAGTTTAATTAAGCATCACTAAGGTCACACTGCACTATGCACTGTAGTCTTCCACAATGAAGTCAGGAGATATTACTCTGATGGTGTAGCAATACATCAGAACCTGTTAACATCCACTCCATGCGTTACTTTACTCTATAACAGCGAATTGCAATTTGGCATTATTAACATTTCCAAGCAGAGTCTTGTTCTATTCTCTATTATAAATCAGACATCCAATGAATGTTGTTTAAAACCTACAGTTTAATATGCCTGACACACTTCCAGGACTCCATACCTTTGATTCCCACTGACGGTGCTCCGGCTGCTACAGCTGCCAGTGCATACTCAATCTGGACCAGTTTACCCGAGGGGCTGCAGGATCAAACACATGATGCTAAATTAACATGCTATGAAGCGGAGGAACATCAACTAAACCATATAAAGACACAGCAACATTTGCAGTTTGAAAATAAGACAACAATTGCCAAAGACGAAAGTGAAAGGAAAAGCTAAAACAACACACTCATCTGAGCTAGTGGAACTAGCTAACGTTAACTGTTAGCTAAGCTAACGTTAGTCTCAAAAAGCTTATAATTAGCATGTAAAACTGACCTGTTTCGGTCTATTTAGTAATATCCTCACAAACAACACAATCAGGCGATGTTTGCTTTTGACAGGAGCAAAAACCTGACAGTTAACGGTTTAATTTAAAAAACACGTTAGCCGACATGCTAACCGTTAACGTTAGCCGATTCATTACACTACCCGGCAATGACAGTGCATCGACTACAAAGGCCCCCAAAACCTTATTTTCCCGTCAATATGGAAAACTCTGCATGTACTTTATCAAACTGGTGTACAACAACAACTCTACTGGCTGAAAGTTTAGATGCTGTTTTCATATTTCATTGTAATTTTAACAAAGTTTACCTAAATGTGGTGAGGGAGAAACTGTAGCCTCGTTCCGCCATCTTGTTCTTCTTCTTCTACTCTGTGTTGCCTGGAGACCTGCAAAACCCACTGAAGAGTGTACACTGCCACCTATGGACTTAAATTAAACACCCACCCTACTGCTCCACAAAGCAAACAATGTTTAGCTGTGAATATAAAAAATATAAAACCAAGTCAATGATGATGTGACATAAATCAGTAAAAAAAAAAAAAAAAAAAATTTACCTTCTCCTGTGTCTTCCGAAACAGAAATAATTTAGATAGAAATAGATTACAAATAATCTTTACGTAAATAGTTAAAAAGGTTACAGCTGATTACCTGGTCAAAAGGCAATACTTATTAAGTATTTTAATGATGCATCATTCTACTGCATTATCAATTATATTGAAGCAATTCTAGTGAATGACAGTAATCTGGTTACAATAAAAGAGGAATTTGAAATTGATGTGGGTCTTTTTGTACATTCATCTATCAACTTTATCAAATCATTATCTGGAATATGTAATACAAAGAATATAGACACATTTATCTACTAAGACGTGTTAATTGAAATACTTTCTCCTGCACCCTGGAAATTTTTTAAAATAGAAATTAATTACAATACAACTACAATTTAAAGCCTAGTCTCAATTAAATGCCCAGTCTCAGTGTGGCAACACATTTTGAGAAATAAATGCCTGACTGACTCAATTAAGATAAGATAAGATAAGATAAGATAAGATAAGATAAGATAAGATAAGATACACCTTTATTGATCCCACAATTAAGAAATTCCAGTGTTACAGCAGTCAAGGGGAAAGATTCAGATTAAAGATTTCAATATTTAAAAACTTAAAAAAAAAAAAAAAAAAAAAAAAAATAGGCATGCAAAAAAAACCTACAAAAAATACAAGAAACAGCAATGAATACTACTACTACTAATAATAATGATAATAATAATAACAACAATAATAATGAGCAGTGGATAAAAAAGTGAACAATGGATTAAAGTAAGCATATTTAGTGCAAAGTCGATATTGTATGTGCAAACAAACAACAACAAGGGGGACAGCAATGCTTATAGTGGTGTTTATAAAGTGTCCATAGTGTCCCTAAAGTGTTATTTAGATGTAAATTAGATACTTAATCAGTTTTTATTTATGTTTTTGTAGAAGTTCTTAGGATGTATATTCCTTCACTCCCTAAGGGTCCTAAAATCAAAAGAATCAAACAGGGTTTTCATAAAAAGGATAGGGTAAAGTGTTGTGTCAGTATTCCAAGTGTTATAATCCTGGAGTGTCTAACTCCCTCTCTCTCTCTGATGCTCTGTCCGTTGGAGCCAGATCAAATAAAAAAAAAAAAAAAAAAATCATAATTGATATATTGTCTGAAGTTTAAAACAGTTTTGTGTGAAAGGAATTAAAGGCCTGTCCCATGGAGACGCCTGTCTCAGATATAAGCCTGTTAATTTAAGTAATTTAAGCAAATGGAAGTTTTATGATAGATTAATTCATGATCAATATTTTCCACAATCACAATATAATAAAGCAATTGAGTTAAGATAATTATGACAAAGAATGAGCATACACAGAGGAAATGATCGGCTTAGAGAATTCACCTGGAAAGCATCACAATCTTTTTGTGAGTTACTGTAATCTGTCACAGCACATCCTGTCCTTAACACACCGCAGAGTGAAGTTGGTAACGTTGACCGCCAGATGGCAGTAAGACGCCTAAATGCATCTTGCCTGCCGAACATTAAACAGAAGAACAAGTATAATTTGTTGTCGCTGTTTGATGACGTGTGAGCCTCTGTGACCGTGAGCAGTTTGACATGCTGGACGCATGGATGTAGTATACTGGAAAGAAAAGTAACGTGCGGACAGCAAACATGATGAATTTATCAGCGTTAGTTCACAGCCTCAGGCGCTCTTTATTACACATTGAGAGGAGACTCCTGCAGGCGGCCGGACTGGACACACAGCTGGGTGAGTTCACTGAGCTCAGGACGGTAGCTAATGCTAATGGTACAAGCTCTGTACCTGACTAACACACACACACACACACACACACGCGCGCGCGCGCGCATTGTAACCCTGTTTCTCTTTTCATTTTAGTTTTATTATACCTAACATTTAACCTCACTAACTTTGACTACCATCTGTCTACATTTGCTCCCCTTTTCTGTTCACACTGATGTGTTTGGGGTCGCAGTGATGATGATTAGGGTCTGTAACTGTTATTTCCTGTGTGCAGCTCCAGCGCTGGCAGTGAATGGCCCCACCCTCCTGCCTCAGCTCCACAGGGAAGATGAGCTGGAGGAGCAGCAGAGCCCGGAGCAGCCTCCTGGCCTCATGGACAGCATCCTGTGGATGGCTGCACCAAAGAAGAGACGCACCATAGAGGTCAACCGCACCAGGAGGAGAGCTGTTGAGAAACTCATAAAAGTCAAGGTACACTTTGGATCTTTTTAACTTGTCATTTCACCTCGAAACGCAACTGTAACAAAATGTTGGCATACATATAGAGCAGCAGAACATTTTCTTTGAAAATATATAAAAAAATCAACGTTAACTCAGACAAAAGTTAGTTAAATGCTGCACCAACAGCTTAACAACAAATAACAGAGCCAACAAATGAATACATTTTCATTTTTAATCTAGTTACCACAATGTATGGGACTTCTAATAGCATCTATATACATTACAGATTAACTCTGAAGATTCTTCACTGTCAACAAAGAACAAAAAGTCTGAATGCAACTCATTGGCTGTTATTTTTAGGATTCCCAGTAGTTTAATGTGACCGATGGACACTTCAGTATTATTTAATTCATATTAAATACAGGGTGACTAATGTTCATCAGCAGTATTTACAGCCAGCATAAGATTTTTTACTTTGTAAGTACTTACTACTACTTAGATCAATTTATGAAAATGGTATCGGTATACATCTTATCAGTCACAATAATCTGCACACCATTGTAAAACTACTTTATGCTGAGGTTTTTCAAGCACTGTATATGTCAGTGCGCAAGGACATAAGTGTTTTATTACAAGAGGTACAAGTTGCTTAGAATAGAGGAGATTGCATATTTCATATTCTGTATAATGATTTTTTTTTTTTTTTGTGTACAAATTTGATTGACATCATTTTAAATTGATATCTAACCCTGATCATTTTCAGTAAAAACAGTACATTTTGCAACAAATCAAAGCCGAGTCAATGTGAACATCTTTAACAGAGGCATGTTGTTATTCCCAGTTGAAAGTAGCTGCTCATCAGCTGATATGTCAGCAATGAATGTAACAAGAAATTTTATCACAGAAAATGTTAAAAGATGTGTCTGAAATAGTTTTGATGTTCCATAGTTTGACCCACAGTTTCGTTGTCTCTCTGTCTCTCAGACCAGCATCGAGCCGTGCCCAGAGTGCGGCCACTTGAAGCAGAAACACATCTTGTGTGCCTTCTGTTATGCCAAGGTGTGCAAGGAGACAGCTAAGATTCGTTGTCAGATAAAAGCGATGGAAGGCGGCCCCCTGGGGGCCCCGACCGTGGAGACTGTCATCCTGTATGACGGTGAAACACCAAGTCAGCAGGACAAGGACAAGAGGATAGTGGAGATGCCCAGGAAGAGGCCGTACTGGTTCAGCTATTGATGCTGGGATATTAACACTGTGTGTGATGCATACTTTGAGTTTGACACAAGTCTGGTCAGACGCACACTGATTTTTTACATAATGTAACAAACAGCGTTTATTTGTCCAGTCTGTTGTTCGTTAAATGAAGAAGGCTGATGTGTTAGTTTTGTTTCCACAAACAACTTCCATAAAATGATTGATCAGCACTGACATCAGGAGCCCTGATGAATGCTGGCACATCAGACATATGTGTTTATTGATCTCTGTGAACATACTGATTGATGTGTGTGTTTAGGGCAGCCTCAAGGTCATTGGAGTTTAAAGCATCAGATGTTCTGTCATGCTTCAACTGTTATATTTCATATTTTCATCTGAGATATTTACTGTATATTTGAATGTTTGGGAATAAATTCATTATTTGAAAAAATAATTTTGATGTATCTGCTTTGTTCACCTTTTAAAAATAAATGAGACCATGCAGCGTACAAGGCAATGATTACATCATTTTATTACTTTAGATTACTTTTTGGTCTTTAATGACAGGACAGTCGGAGGTGTGAAAGGGGAGAGAGAAGGCCAGGGGCTGGAATCGTGCCCACAGCTGCTGTGGCAAGGACATTGCCTTTGTACATGGGGCAAGTGCTCTACTCATTGAGCTAAATGGTGCCCCTATATTAGTTTACTTTTTATTAAAGGTGAATGAATGCTTAATGATAAAGTAAGAAACAGTGAAATAGTTTTTATGGTCTGTGCTCTGTTGTTGGCATAATATAAGGGGATTAGTAGTGTTAGCATCTTCTATCACCACTTATTAAGACCACTAATTATGGTTAGCTGGGCTGTCAAACTTAAATTACTGGTACTGGTAAATTGAAATGTAATGACAAAGATGAAGAACCTACAGGGAGTCTGATGTCTGTAAAATCTGTGCAGTTGATTCATAAAAACTACATAGTGTCACAATAATATTCCTGCCCATATTAAATAATATTCATTCTATGTTAATGACTTGGCTGTAAGATTACCTTCTCCTGAAGGAAAACTACTTGCCACCTCCAAACTTGAAGAGATGCCCGTTTTTGTTTATGAATGTATGTTTGTGTTGCCACAGTAACGCCTGTTAGTGGTGATTCAGCATCAAAGTTAGTTATCTAATACTGGCTCTTGTGTTGCTGGAACAGATTGTTTTTGCTGGGATGAGTCCAGCATACATTCCACTGCCTCAGTCACACCATCATACACTGGTTCAGTTTCACCCTCACACTTCGATTTAACTGGGTTTGCCAGCGCCCTTCCGAGAGCGGGAGTAATCAAGACATGACTCTGTCATCACTGTCAGAATATTTACATCCTCAAGATGTGAATAAACTAAAGAAATCATTAAGTAATTAAAAGGTCAGAAATGTCACGTGGAATCAAATTACTTTGTGAGGTGTTACATGTACAGAAGTCTCACACCTGCCTCAAAAACAATTCTCACATCCAGCCATTAAAAGTGAAATGAAAAAATACTGGAGGCCCAGCTGTTGAACTCTCATTATTCCACATTTACAGAGAGTATAGACGGATTAATGGGACACAGATGAGAGTAAAACATTCACAAATGCACGGTGTTGATGGTGCCAGAGAACTTTTTTATAACAATCAGTGAGTCACCAGCGTGAATTTTGTAGTGTATAATATGATTTTGGCTGGAGAACTGGCCTGGTTTTGGATTAATGAGGTGGATTATGACTGTCAAGTGAGTGATCTTATTGCTCACAGCTGTTTCCTTCCTGCAGCATGTGGTCTATGTGAGAGACATCTGAGGAGTTAGGGGATAATTTCTTGGACCTGATGGGATGCGCCTGGAGCCACGTCATTCACAGCAGATTAGTCATTTATAGTGATTTTTCTCACCTATCTATCTATCTATCTATCTATCTGCCTATCTTGTCCTTGTTCTTAGCCATATGTCTATTCTGTGTGTGTACAAAAAAAGAGTTGGGAAAAATGTATATGTACACACACACTTGGCCAATGAAGCTGAAGCTGATTTCTGTCAATACACACACACTCATAGATGTATATACATTTCCCCAGACCAGCACTCACATGATCAAACCATGAACACCATGCTACAAATAATTAAACGGTACACTTGGGTAAATTGTATAAGTTGATATTGTTTCTATCATTTAATCATTTCTGATGACGTCCCTTAACACAGATCAGTTAGATAAATGTATCTGTTGAGAGTTTCCTCTGGGTTCATCTGGTTGACTCGTGTCATGGAAACAGCTAACTCTCATTTTCAAATGAAAACCAACCTTCAGGATGCCTGGAGTGAGGACATTCACTACATTCACCACAAAGTGATGCACAGGAGTAAAAATAGAAACAAGACTGGATATTTAAGACATTGCCAAACACACTCACATCTCAGACTACTTGGCACACACACAGATAGAGAGATACACACATCGATGATGACGGATGATTTGATTGCTGGTGTTCTCCCTTGAGTTTTCTGAACATTTGTCCTGGCCCAAGTTCCTTTTTTTTCATGGAAGTTGCTGATATTCACACTCTCAACACAATCACGTCATCATGCACTGTGTGAGCAGAGGAGGCTGCTACCTGGTAAACTCCTTCTGTGATCTCCAGGAGGAGAACCAGTGGAAGAAGGAGAGCTATGAAGCATGTTGGCTGAGCCTGGTCATCGAAACGAGACCACAATTCAAGTAAGTGGCTCGAAATGCTGCTTTATTCTAGATAAAGTTTTGTGTGAATCATTGTCAATACATGTTGTGTTTTCTGATGTATTTTTCTGTTATGCTAGTGTTAACTTTGTCTAGTATTTTTTTAGTATACTGTAGCACTCAGTATGTTGTGACAAGCAGCAGGTTCAAGGGCAGCGGAGCCGCCCATGTTCTCACTATGTTTCTACTGTAAACACATGACATAGACATGCTGTGTTTTGACTTAGAGGGTAAAATCCACACTGATATAATAGGCCCTCATCCTGATTGGTGCTGCCTGTAACTGGAAAACATCTATAATATGTAATGGTATGATCTAAAGGGCAACCAGTTTAAAGTTTCAACCAACCAAGAGCAGTGAATCAGCAGCCCTCTTGAGCTCTTATGTGCGGTTTTAGCCTTAAGTCTCTAAGTGATTTAAAAATAATTCAAAAGAGATATGATGATCACAGCACCACTGTACTTGTAAAAAGCATATATCTTATGTGTATGTTGTGTTTCAGGCTGACTCTGTCAGAGACAGACAGCGTTCGTAGAGAGAGTTACAAGCAGCAACAGGTGACCCACTTCATGGTGGAGAGGAGTCCCAGCCAGATACTGAAGCTGGGCAGCAGCAGCAGAGGCATGACAGAGCACCGGCTGCCTTTGTTTAACACCGGCAGTCACCTACACCATGCCACAGCCACCTTTGGGTCCACAGAACTACAGCCAGTCATGCTAGGGAGGGTGACGACTGAAGTGGATAAACAGAAAGTGACTGCCTTAACGCAGGACAGCAGCAAGCCGGTCAGAGTGAACTTCAGAGCCTCGGGCCTGATGTCCTCACCAAGGGAAACCTCTCATCGGGTGAGGAGGAGGGAGTGAAGCAAGAGAGTGGAGAGTGTTTAAAATTGCAGTCCGGAGAATCTAATATAGCGTTTGTTATGGTGATTTACAGACAGTGCTGGTACTAGTAAATTAAAATGCAAGTCTTAATTGTGTAAACCATCTTAACTGTGACTTTTCAGAGAAAAAAAAGATTATTAGTATCATCCTAATGAAAGACTTACATGGAATAAACCCTGGTGGAATAATGATGAAGAGATTAATTCATAATTTGTGTAGTGTACTTTGCAAAAAATGTAATGACATATTATTCTTATATCATGTTTCAGGAGACAGTTATGGCTTTGTCATTGTCACTGATTTCTAATAAAGCCTCATGAAACAGTGTCTGGAAACTCACCTTTCTTATCTACTGTTTTACACTGAAGTTAATAAAGTGATCCTGTTAGAGATAATAGAAATACCTTTGTATATATATGCTCTATTAAGTTCGGGACTATAGTTTAGTGTTATGTAACGTGGCCATGTTTGCATGTATTTCTTGTTATGTACTGTTTTTTTTTAATTTATGTATTATGAGTTTTAGGTTAAGTGGAAGGCAACATGCAAACCAGTTGCTTTGTCTCCTTTGTGGTGCAAAGAAATAAATCCCCTGATTAATTTTAAGAGTTGATGTTTGGGTCACAGAGATCTTTCTCAAGACATATCAACAGTCGTAAAGTGATAGATTACTTAAAATACAGCCCACGATTGCCAGTAGTTTAGCGGTAGTTGACAGACTTCGTGCACTGCTCTGTAGATGGGTAGGTTACGGAGGAGGACGTGTGTATGCTCTCCTGTATATTCCAATGGTGGGTACAGGCTGGTACACCTTCCACTATACCACCTGGCATGTTCATGGTCTCACACAATTGCACTGAGCTTTCAAAGATACATACAAAGCTGTTGTATTCAATGATCATTCTTCAAGATACAAATCCAGTGACAGCGCTCCCCTGTGGTAAGACAAGTTTATACAGTTAAATACTTGGGTAATTTTGTCAGTGCTTTTGAGATTCTAAAGAGAAAAAAAAAAGTCTGCTTGGTTCTTAAACCAGGAATTTATTAGGAGAATTTCACAGAGTGGTTAGAGTCAGTATATTTGAATTTATGGCATCATATCCAGCACTTAATCATTACATCACGTAATGGTCCAAAAAACCCATAACAGCATAGAAAGGCCTGGCAACCCTAAACAAATGCTACAACTCTAGTTAATCCTTTCATTGCAGGGGTGAAGTGTGACTTGAAGGGTGCTATTTGACTATTTTTGTTCCAGTATTGTGGTATAGCGTTGCATGACTGAGCACTACTTTGTGCTCTATCCCCTTTTTAGATTCACATGCACCTTCAGTGTCCTGTCTCCCTGATAGTTAAAAAGCTCCCACAAACCTGAAGATGAGAAATTTAAAACACATTTTCAGACACACAACTCTATTGGCTTCAGGCCATGTATCCTAAATGGCAACACACGTCAGAGTGTAGAGAGAGATGACATACATTGAAGGGAACTCCAAGTTATGGACAGGAGTGCTGTTAAAACAAATTAAATCCCACATATATCATGATAAATATTTCCTACAATAGCCCATCAGCATATCTATGCTTGGTATCAACACACTCCAGAGATTTCAATGACTTTCCTGTAAACATAATGTTACAAAAATATTCTTAACGTGTTTATGATTTCTGGCTGCTTTGTTCGATTTTTTTCCTGAAGACACTTACAGCAACAAATAGATGTGTATTATCACATCACACTGAGAACTGTAAATGGGAACCCTAAATTCATACTTGAGGTGGAGAAACAAAAAATTCCAGACATACAATATATGCTCCAAGCAGTAATTCATGGCACTCAGAGAATGTGACTTAAATTGACACACACAAGTATTCTGACAACATTTTCCAAGGGGTTAACTTATAAAAAAATACATCTCTAAGTATTTAACTCAGTTATGTATCCAATATGGATATCAACTGAGTTATCCTAGTGCATTTTTATCATTATACATTTTTTTCACAGCTAATTTAAAGCTAATAAGTCATAGTTGGGGAAGTTATGGTGATGATGTATTTCAGCATGCTCAAAACCTGACAAAATATTTTTTCTTCTTCAAAACTCTGAGATCAAGGGAGGAACTTTCAGATGTTGAACATGATCTTGTCATTGTGCGTTTCCATAACATCCCTGTCAAGTAAAGATAATTACACAGAGTGAAAAATACATGCATTTTCCATCCCTGATCCACATACTTTCAACATTCTTCAAAGTCAAGTGAAAAACACCAGCTTGTGTTTGTCACTTTGTGTGAGAGTGCAAGTTCCCTCCTAATATCGCCTCTTCTGCCCTCTTGTGTTTCTGGACGGTGACCTGCAGCTGCCAGTACTTGAGGTACACCCACATGAGGCTGCCGTTCTTCCTCTTGTCCATGTTTAGCAGGTCCGCACAGTACTTATCTCTCTTAAAAATATCCTTCAGATCGGACTCTAGATTCAGTTCCGCCCCGATGGGGTCTTTGACGACCTTAAGCAGCATGTTCTTCTCCATCTCCAGCCGCTGATCACGAGGTTGGATGAGGGAACAGTAGGCATTCTGGCGCTCAACAAGCTGAGCCTCCAGCTCCTTCAGAGTGGCAGTGGCTCGCTGGTACCAGTTGTTCTCTTGTTCCAGGGCATGATGCAGCACAGCCCCTGCAGCGCCGGTCTTTACCAGCCTTTGCTTCTCCTCCTCCAAGGCCTCACGCTCCTTGTAAAGGGGAAGACAGTGTTTTTGGTTTGAGGAGGTTCAAAGGGAAACATGCACAATAGCAGAATTATATGACAAGATTTTACCTGATGCAACTGTTTCCTTTCTTCCATCAGCTGATGGCTCTGTGAGACCAGGGCCTGCTTGTAGCCTTTAACCCTCTGTCTCTCCTTCTCCAGCTCCAGCTCTAATGTAGCTGCTGCCCTGCGCCTTTCGGTCAGTGTCTCTCGGTACTTTGCTTCCATCTCACTTTTTATTATGGAAATATCCTTGTCATACTTGGCTTTGACCTGCTGGATCTCCCTCTGAGACTCCCTGGTCCAGATCCAACCTGAACGTATAATGAAATAGAGACATTTATTAGATATTTAAGATACGCTGCCATGATTTTAAACTCAAACACGTTTCTCAACCGTAACCATTTCCTGAAGTGCAGACTGATTGAAACAGTCCTGTAACATCTGCTTGTATCTTAATTTTGAGAACATTAGTGCAGTTAACATGAAAATGGCATCACCTAAGAATAAAAATGAGCAAGCATTCAAAAGATAGGCATAGCAGCATAATAATGTAGTCCCAGACAAAAGCTGTATTGTCTTTTACAGATAATTATCTGTGTATAGTGAACTTGATGCCATGTCCACATAAAAACTGCTATTACTTTTTGAATTTGCATTTAATTAATTGCAGCTATAAAACACTATAAATATACTGAAATACAAACACTAAAACTTTAAATATATCCATGGGATAACATATGACCAGTGTGTGCATTAAACCACTGTGCGAATTTGTTCAAGTATTAGTTTTAAGAATGCAGTGAGGTAATTTGGAGAATAAATGTGCAAATGTGCTTTGTGGGAGGTTATGGAAGAGCAAAACAGGGTGGAGTTTGGCTGGGACACAAAACTCTAAAGCTGTTAGACAGAAGTGAGGTGAGGTGCTGTACAAAGTTAACGCTTTGGGCACGATACATTTCCTGTATTGGTCCTTGTGACAACGAAGCTCAACCAGTCTGGCAGATAAATAACTCTGCTGTCTGTCCAGTAGGTGGAGAGGGTGGTCAGTATCTTCCATATTGCACCAGTTTGTTCAGAGTCCTCCTCTCCACCACAACTTCATGTCTACCCATGTCATTTGGCAATCTGATGAGAAGAGTCTCAGTGAAGATGTATGTTGTACATATAGAGCTATGCACTTCCTAGGGAGTTAGGTACTAATAGGACATATGACAACAACCCCCCCCACACACGCACACACACACAGACATTTCTGAGGTAAAGTGTGGATATCACCTAAACTCAGCCAGCTTTGCAAGAGTACATTCATTAACTATACACTGAACAACTCAAATGCTGTTCTCCCACGTGTGTTACCTCACAACAGACACACTACTAGACAGATGTACGCAACTTACGAAACGCAGCCAGCCCCAGCATGGGGACCAGCAGGGCGTAGTTCCATTGGTTGCCATCACCGGCCCCCGCCCCCCTTCCTCTGGGGTCTGGTTGGATGTTCCATCTGGGGGGGTCATTTAAGTTATTCATGGAGGCTGCGCACACAGAGGAGACCAAAATATATAACTGTGTGAATTTACATTATGGCTAATGTTTACATGCTGCAACACAGAGAGCAGGGAGGTAGCAGTGGCCTCTCAGTCACACACTGACACTGCAGTCATCACAGGTCTCTCATACATGGTGGTGCCTGTACATAAATGTTAGCAGCCATAGCAGCTATAAGTTGACTTAGCTATAAACAAAACTAGGTAATTATTTTAATGACAGGCCTCTTACACAACGAAGATCTGAGAGTCTATTGACTTTGAAGCTAACCAAAAGGAGACAGCATTGGATTCACTATTCAGCTATTTAAAACATTAAGGTGTCTGGACAGTCTGTGTGGCATTGGTGAAATAATGTTGCAAATAAAGCACAAGATGTGATCGTTAGTGATTAGCTTGTTAGCATTTCCCAAAACACCGACTGGCAACAACAACACCTGCCTGACATGACTTGGAAGTTTGACAGCCCAGCTAACCACAAACAAGGCTAGCTATAAGCTAACATGCTAGCTAACATTTAGCTTGCTGGCTCATGCTCGTTAGAGTATTTAACACAAAGATAACATGGGACATAATAATTTTGTAAGTCCGACTACAATTCGGGGCGAGTTTGTTGTGTATATACGGTGCTGTGTCTCACCTTGAAGGAAAAGTCTAGGTCACTTATACATTTGTTCCTGCACACCCTAGTTATACAATTTTACGCTTTAGCAGTCCATCCATATTTGGCCGGGGGTATTCGTGGGAAGTCACCTGTATCAAAATCGCATTAAGTGTGAAAATTAAGATCTGTATGTATTTATTTAGATTTACTATGGGGGTAAATTACACCGTTTTGCAGTTTTATCACGTAAAAACTGTTTTCAAAGCACAGCAATTCAGTGCTACATAAGTGTTCCCCCGTTTTTAGAGAGTGGTTTAGTCCATTGCTACGGAATATCTTATGCTCCGCTCTGGCTCTGAATCGGTCCCTCAACCAGCAACATGGCGAGTGTTCGTGCTGCCTCCTGTCTCCTCTCCAAGAAGATATTATCTAAAACAAAAGCAGTGAGTAGTTTCAGTTGAATGCTGGATCTTTCATCTGGCTACATGTGCTCTGTTCGTGTGCTTTAAATGTATTTTTCTTTACACTGAAAGGAAGAATTTTACTTCACGTCGAGCTTTCGTAAGCGGCAGATTCCGACTTGCGTAAGCTGTGTTATGTAGCTCAGGGAGTTTCAATGTGACACCTCAAAGAAAAGCCATTATGCGAGTTAGTAGATGTCATATGTAGCTATTCTGTTTCCATACAGGTCACATTATATTTACAGAGCGATGTTTTCAGTAAACTTTTAACGTAACTGAGGAATTTCAACATGTTTACAAGAGTTTCTTCGGTTGCCCTTGTGGAAAGCAGGTATAGCTACTTTGTGTTAGCTAGCCAATTGCTAACGGATACAGTGCCAGTGTCTTTAAAGGCAACTGTAGAGTAATTTAACATTATATGATGCCATTGTTAATTAAAAATATCATGAAGTAGGGCCTACAAAGTGGGCTGTAAAACTTAAATGTAATGACAACATATTAATGCTTAATCACAGATTGTTATGTAAGTGTTATTGGGAATATAAAGCTGTCTGTGTTATGCTAATTATCATACTAATGTTTGCTCATTAGAAGTTTCCTGTCGGCATGTAGCCCTCAGTTTGGTTAATGATTCAGTGGTGCTGCCTATGTTTAACTTACCCATTGATATCAATTGTCCTCTTGTCTACAAGGTCCCTGCTGCTGCTGTTCAGGGATCCAGGAACTTTCACTTCTCCATCTATGGCAAGAAGAAAAGTGCTAAGATATCTGATGATGTGAGTTACATTCAGTCTTTAATGTAAATGTGTATGTAGTGGGGCTATTAGTGTGGGTGCATGATAGGATATTATTACATTGTTCACTGCATCATCAGGTTTCCATATCAGTGTTACTACCATTTGATATTATACAATAATAACCTCAAACTGGTGGTGCGCACTTGCAGCACTCTCCGGCGTGAGTGACAAATCCAGTTTCCAATATTTGCATGCTGCTCTTATTTGGTTGCTTTACAGTGACATCTCTCCTTCTTTTTTTTTTTTTTTTTTTTTTTTTTTCAGATCTCTACTCAGTACCCAGTAGTGGATCATGAGTTTGATGCTGTGGTGGTAGGAGCTGGAGGAGCAGGACTGCGGGCAGCTTTTGGACTTTCTGAGGCTGGCTTCAACACTGCCTGCGTCACCAAGCTCTTCCCCACCAGATCTCACACTGTAGCTGCGCAGGTATGATAACATGTTATGAGTTCAATGAAGATATAGATTATTTGTATGTTTTTCAAACCCCTCTGCATTCATTAAGTAACAGCACACATAAAATATTTGTTATGCATATCCAAAGCTTTGTATAAGTACAATCAACTGCTTTTCTCAAAATGTATTGAACTGTTGAATATTGATCTGGTCCACAGGGTGGGATCAATGCAGCTTTGGGGAACATGGAGGAGGATGACTGGAGGTGGCATTTCTATGACACAGTAAAGGGATCTGATTGGCTGGGAGACCAGGATGCTATTCACTACATGACAGAGCAGGCTCCTGCAGCAGTAGTGGAGGTAAGGTTACACACACCTGCACATCAACGGTTATGTGAGCTGACAGTTACTGGCTTTTCGGCACTAAATGAGGGAAGTCTAGAGAATGTGAGTCATTGAATTAGAATATATAACATAAAATTAAGAAACTAAACAGTTGCCTTAGCTATCAGATTTAGTTAAGGCCTCAAAACCATACATGTCTTTTATCCGGGGAGGTTTGTGAGGGAGATAAGCTCCTATGGTGGAATTTCTAGTGAATAAATTTTCATGTTTGGGTCACACCCTCATGGCTCTCTCCACATACCTATACAACACAACAGCAATTCTCAATGTTATGTTGCTTTGTCTCTTTTTTAGCTGGAGAACTTTGGTATGCCGTTCAGCCGCACCGAAGATGGCAGGATCTACCAGAGGGCCTTTGGGGGTCAGAGTCTTAAGTATGGAAAAGGAGGCCAGGCCCACCGGTGCTGCTGTGTAGCAGACAGGACAGGACACTCGCTACTGCATACACTTTATGGACGGGTAAGTCCTCACACTTATTTTTCATCCTTTGTCTGACTCAGTCCATACATAAAGGAACCAGTTTTTCTGTGGAGTACCAATGTGTGTTCAATCTCTCTGCCCTTCTGCCTTTCGTTCAGTCGCTTCGTTACGACACCAGTTACTTCGTGGAGTACTTTGCCCTGGACCTGCTGATGGAAAATGGAGAGTGTAAAGGAGTGATCGCTCTGTGCATGGAGGACGGATCTATTCACCGCTTCAGAGCACAGAACACTGTCATAGCTACTGGGTAGGTATCACAGTCACTGTGAACCAAAACATAAAAAGTCGACACTTGTGTCGTCTTTCCTAACTCAAGTTAGCTGCCATAGTTTGAGAGTTGATATGAGACATATACAAGTTTATGAATGAGTTATAACTTTCCTTCCAGGGGTTATGGAAGAACCTATTTCAGCTGCACATCTGCCCACACCAGCACAGGAGATGGAAATGCAATGGTTACCAGAGCTGGACTGCCCTGCCAGGATTTGGAATTT
The DNA here is from genome assembly GCA_026686955.1 of Epinephelus cyanopodus. Lineage (NCBI taxonomy): Eukaryota > Metazoa > Chordata > Actinopteri > Perciformes > Serranidae > Epinephelus > Epinephelus cyanopodus. The sequence goes on from CM048919.1 coordinate 15,174,091, forward strand.
GTACAGTTCCATCCCACAGGTGAGAAAAATGAAACTTATTAACTTATTAAACAAAGTCATAAAATAGGTCTTCTAACAAAGCGTGAAAGCCAGATGTAGGTTTGAAAGCAAGATGTAGCTCAACAGCAGCTACATGCATACTTAAGACATGTCTACATTGTTTATAGTTATTTCAGTCGGTAAAGGTATTCTAATAATGAGCGTTCAAAGTCCATTATTTTATTGTCGAGCTGTAAAAGTGCGATAAGACCGTTGAAATAGTGTCGGCTGTGTTTCATTTGCAGTCTGTTTGTCTTTATGTGTAGCAGTCATTGTCATTCTCTGTTTCTATTTGTTTTAATTTTACCAAAGACAAACTAGGAGATCCTGAGTGATGTCGGTTAATAAGTCCGTTAATACATGGATTTAGGCTCATTATTTCTGGGCCGATCTGTAAGTCCGTTCAGACCTGGCTGACATTGAGCTCCGATAACGGACCCCACTTACATAAAGACAAGTGGTCATTTTTATTTTTGTTCCTGCTGACATTTGACACCAGACTGCTCAGTTATATATGTGGCTTACAGGAGGTCACCAAGGGCTAAGTCACTGCAGGTTTTTCTCACCTTTTAATATGATGCACTGACATTGCAAGTTGCATCTGGTAACAAATATGCAGCATACCTTTCTTATATTGGTAAAACATTTTAGGTATCCTTAGGTAGCCTTTCACGGTGAAGGCTAAGTGAACCTCCAGATTAATTATAGACTTTGTCATTAGCCAGCTGATCAGACTCTCTTGTGGGAGTTTATAACATTGACCGATGGCCAATCGGAGCACAAAACTATCTTATAAAAATGTGTTTATTGCAGAACAATAAAAAAAACAGTAGCTCAAGAGGGCTAAAGGGATTGTATAAAATGCTATCAGCACATCAAGAGTTTTACATCAGAACGTGATGATTTCCTTTTTCTAACTAATACATTGTATGAATATCAGCACTGCAAGCAATTTGAGTGTAAAAAGTAAAAGATTCTGATGCAATGAGTAAAATCATTGTGTAAATGCCAAAGTAAATAAACTTATCTCTGCTCAGTCAATAAAGCTCACTGTAGTCTTTACTGAGACAGTATTGTGTCATAACAATAAAGCGTTGATGTTTTTATGTTCACAAAGTGGACATTATGCTTTATTGATTACAATGTTGTTAAAATCTATAACATCAATCATACTTAGAAATCCTATGAAGTATTTTTTTTGCGAAGATAATTGGTGTTTAGATCTGTAGTTGGTAACTTTTATAAAAGAAAAAAGACAAGTGCAGGACATAAAAGCAGAAGTTATACAAAATGAGTCAGAGACATACTGTAAGCTTAAACTGTCTCTAAATTCACATAGCACTCAATGAGACAGATAATCTGTGAAAGAAAGAAAGATCTTACTCCTCTGCCTTCTCTATTGCCTTGTAGTGCTGCTAATGACCTTACTGCATGTGAATGAAAACAACCAATCAGAGCTTAGGAGTCTCATGCAGTTGTCAGTCACTGCTTGTGAACTACAGTTAAATTAGGCTGCACTGATCAAGTATCAATCAAGACTCTGTCACTGCATTGTGTATTTCTCACCTCATATATTTTCAGAAACATATTGTAGTGTTCTGTTTAGCTGTAAAAGAGAAAGCTGGTCCGGCTGGTGGGTGGTGCTGGGTACTTTGGTCGAGTGTTTACAACATGGTGGTCGGGGCACAAACCTAGTTTGATTGTTTGACCGCACATGAAAGTTATTGACATGATTATCAGCTGCATTTGAGACTCCTTGGCTCTGACATGGCATTATCAGTGTGCTGCTGTAGATTCTAGTGAATGCCATCAAAAGCAGGAGGAAGAGGAGGAGGGACATAATTTTTTTACAGACTATCTCTCTCATGCACTTTCAGTATATGTTGACAGTTTCAGCAAATGTGATACAAAGTTATTTTCATAAAAGTTTTCAGCTTTATGAGTTTACTGCATATTTTACTCATGTTATTCGTCATTAACATTTGGATCCAATAGCTTGAACAAAACCTTATTGCAGAGCAGGTTAGATGTCTTGTATAAGTTACCATAGTAACCCAGAGGAATAGTGTATCCCACTCAAAACACAATTACAGCTGTGAAACCCAGGATTTGGTGTAAGTGTTTGCAGTGTTTGTATTTGTGAAGAAAATAACTGAACTGTGTCTCTTAGAAAAATGTGAGTCTCTTACAACATGTGAATCTTTTCAGGAATCTATGGAGCCGGCTGTCTGATCACAGAGGGTTGCCGTGGCGAGGGAGGGATCCTGATCAACAGTGAGGGAGAGCGATTCATGGAGCGCTATGCACCCAACGCCAAAGATCTGGCTTCTAGAGACGTGGTGTCCCGCTCCATGACCATAGAGATCAGAGAGGGCAGGTATGGACAGTGTGTGTGTGTGTGTGTGTGTGTGTGCGCGTGTGCGTGCGTGCGTGTGTGTGTGCGTGCGTGTGCGTGTGCGTGATGTCACTGTGCATGCAAAAATTTAATAGTTCATGCACACCTAAATCATGTCTTAATTCCTGCCCGTATTTGTTCTCTCAGGGGTGTTGGCCCAGACAAGGACCATGTGTACCTACAGCTTCACCACCTGCCTCCCCAGCAGCTTGCCACAAGGCTGCCCGGTATCTCAGAGACGGCCATGATCTTTGCTGGAGTTGACGTTACTAAAGAGCCCATTCCTGTGCTGCCCACCGTTCATTACAATATGGGTGGAATACCCACAAACTACAAGGGACAGGTAGGTAATGTTTGCACATTTCTGTGCATCCACACACATTTCCTCCCCTCTCTCTTTTAAGTACTGAACAGACAAAGTGAAACACCCTTAATTTTTTTTCCCCATCAGGTGATCACTCACACCGATGGACAAGACAATGTGGTTCATGGATTGTATGCCTGCGGCGAGGCGGCAAGTGCCAGTGTCCATGGTGCTAACCGACTGGGTGCTAACTCTCTGCTTGACCTGGTGGTGTTCGGCAGAGCCTGCGCCCTGACTATCGCAGAGGAGCACAAACCTGGTGAGGACCTATGTTAAATAACATAACATTACCACTGGCATCTGTGCACCTGTACACAACACGTGCTTGCTTCACCGCTGACTCTGGTGTTATGTCTTCTTTCCAGGAGAGACACTGTCCCCTCTGGCACCCAGTGCAGGAGAGGAGTCTGTAGCCAACCTGGACAAGCTGAGGTTTGCCAATGGAAGCTTGAGAACCTCTGAGATCAGGCTCAACATGCAGAAGGTACACACAAAAAACATGCACACAAACGCATGAGGTTATTTTGTAAAAGAAAAATGATTTGGAAAAGCCATTGTCAAGAGTGTACAAACAGGTAATGAAATGTTACAAAAGAACGTGTGAAGTCACTGTACATTAGATGTCATATTCTACTGCTGTGTTTCCTCTCCTGAGGTCCATAGAAAGGTCTATAGACAAACATAATTCACGTGTCTCTCCCTGCCTTTCCTCACAGACCATGCAGTCCCACGCTGCAGTGTTCCGTACTGGCGCAGTTCTGAAGGAGGGATGCGACAAGATGGATGCCATTTACCAGACCCTGGATGATATCAAGACCTTTGACAGAGGTACAGTTCCACTTTGTGTGGCTCTGTCTCTGTTTATAATTCATTTCCCCTCCGTCTGCAAAACGTGACACACTGTAAGTCATAAAATACCTTTCCATTCCTCTGCTCCAGGCATCGTCTGGAACACAGACCTGGTGGAAAGTTTGGAGCTGCAGAATCTGATGCTGAACGGCATCCAGACCATCCACTCCGCTGAGCAGAGAAAGGAGAGCCGGGGAGCCCACGCCAGAGAGGACTTCAAGGTTGGTTTTTACCATGCTGTTTGTGTTTATGTGCTTCTTTTATTCATAGTATTTTCCTCTGCTTCTCCTCTCTGCCTATCCATCTTTCTGTCAGAGCCAGTGTCCTTTTCTTTCTGTTATTCTCTGCTTATTTTGGTGACATCAGTCTCTACTCTGGCTATTTATTTTTGTTTCTGTGCATAATTGTGTAAAAAGGCAATCATGACGTGCCAGTCTGTACTGCAGTCCATCTCTCCTCTGACATGATTTTTCTTCACTATATTCCAGGATCGAATTGATGAGTACGACTACTCAAAGCCTCTGCAGGGTCAGGAGAAGAAGCCCTTTGATCAGCACTGGAGGAAACACACACTATCCTACGTCGACCCAAAGACTGGAAAGGTACAACCCCCCCCTCAGTTTTTGGTGCTATCAGCAGCAATTTAGGCAGCTTTAGTTGTCATTACGAACTTAGAAGGCCAACAGAGTTAATAATATATGATTTGTTTTGTCTAATCACAGGTGACCCTAGAGTACCGCCCCGTCATTGACAGCTCTCTGGACGAGCAGGACTGCGCCCACGTCCCTCCTGCCATCCGCTCTTACTAAGACCATCTCCTTCCCCTCTCCTTCCTCTCCTCTCACATTCAGTTCACTCATTATCTTCTATTTATAAAAATACATTTCCTCTAGTAGAGATAACATTCTGGGACAAACTATGCTCATGGTTACACTTGTATCCATTTAGTATGGTTAAATACAAAACTGTTTTGTCTATAAACTCGTCTCACCTTCCTGTTCATCTGTGTGCTTTGCCTTGATTTAATCTGCATACAGCTGAGAAGATATTTCAACATGGATCTTGTGACCTCTCACACTGTGTGAGCTGGTCCTATATATGTTGTTGGAAGCTCAAGACAAGTGGACGTCTTTTAAGACACTATCTGAAGAACAAAAAGATAGAGAATAGTAAACATGTGTTGCACGTTGCAAGCTTGGCTTTCTGTGATGACGCCATACTGTTGTTTATGAGTCTTGCATTGCCGTTTTTGAATATATCTTCTCTCCTATGGCTTTCTGAGGTGAAGAGATGGTGGGAGTGATAGCAAGTTTTGAAATGCTAATGTCAGAGACAGGACACAGAGGGAAGCTTTAAGTATGTAAATATTGCATAAATGTACAATAAACATGACGAGTTATACTGTATGTACTTGTTGAAGTGTCAGGTAGTCTTCTCACTCATTATGGCCTTCAGTCGTGGACACTTGTGATAATGTGTGTGTGGTTCAAATTATAAAGTACATCATCTGTGTCCTGCTCAGTAGATAAACAGCTGATACTTAATTGAGATGAAGTTATTTATACTTCTTCACTCTAAAGATTAACCAAACAAAGCAGCTTGATGCATGTGCATATATAATTAGCCACAATATGGTGTCACATCATCTTAATACATTTTGGTGTTGCTGTTGCCTTCTCTTAAAACAGGATAAATCACAGTAAGGGGTCGTACATAAAGCAGTGTGAGTGATTGTGCTTTTCACATTGCTGATATGTGTTCTTCCAGAAGTAATGAATTATTCTGGGCAACAACATTTGTGTTGGATCTAGTGCATCAGGAGCACCTGATGATAAAAGCAGTTGCTGTTAAAATTGTGTGTGATGTAGAGTTGATGGGAAATCTCAAACTGCAACTTGCCACTTTGTCACTTTGAAGGATGCATTTGATGGCTTAATTTATTTGCCTGTTTTTAAAAAAGGCGCAAGTTAATTTTATTCAGGTTTTGCCATTTGTACTTATTTTCATTTGTTCAATAAAGTGTAGACTATGCATAGAAACAAGCTTTTGGTTTGTCTTTGTCTAACGGGCGCAACAGCACAGACGCCTGCAAGGGTGTCGGTTTTGTTTCAATGTTGGAGGGGACCCGTTAAATAGGAGGTTTTGGAGTCCTGCCAGAAATTTGTGAGCATCAAACACTTGATTTCCTGCATTCTGGGGAATTTCTATGCATTAATTAGTGCCTTTTCCACATTTATTTAGAGTGGTCATGTCTTAAATTTTGTCAAAATATAAGACCTGTGCTCATGCCCATGCTCTAAGTATCGAGGAGATCGTGTCCCCTGGGTCCCTCCTAAAATCTACACCAATGGACACCTGCAAATTTCAATGCTATTCAGTTAAAGAACCCTCTAGTAAATCCCACATGTACATAACATGTATTGTTCTTGACTGACAGGGGCTGGCACCTTTATTATGTTTACTGCCTGTTAATGTCCACTAGGAGGCAGCAGATGGTACATTATTCAACCAGAACTTCTGCATCAGGATCACAAGGTTTCAGAACAGTACAGAGACAGAACATTTGTTGTTCATGGTAAGGGCTGTTACTTGTCTCACCACAGAAGTGTTACTGTTTAACATTATTCAGATAACAGGCAGTAATATGGTGACTGGTGCAGTTAAATCCTCAGTTAAATCCCTGCTGTAAGCAGTGTTTTCACCTTATAGGAAATTCTGCAGGAGGAAGTCAGTAATTCCTAAACAAACACTGAAGTAACCCAAGCCCATTTTTATATCCTGTCCAGCTGTACAAGCCCAACTCAGAAAGGTCAGAGCTGAAAGGGATGGAGGTAGCCGTATCCCTCCGTATTCACAAAAACCAAAGTACTGTTGAGAGTAAAGAAAGGGAAAACAATCCTCTATTCACTGTTGTGCCACTCCCTGTTTGGAGTCAGTGGATGATTACTATCTGTATCTGTATAGAACAGCATCTGAAACATGATCAGTGTGTCATCAAATTATGATCTCATACTGAAACGTTTTTATTATAACACCACTGAGTGAGTTCCCTGTTGGATAAAGATTTAGCAAATATTAGTGAGAGTTGGCACATAATTGAAGTCACTGCAATGTGACATTGACGTTCACAAAAGCAAAGATAAGAACATTTGCTGAGAAAATTTCATGTTGAAGCAGCTACAAGGAGTTTTTAACTTGTTAATAAACAGTCTCATATTAATGCTGCCCCCCCCCCAAATATTTAAAATATATACCCACAATAAAACATTACAGTGGAAGAAGACTTTTATTTTGATGGCATTAAAGACATTTAAACCATACATTGATGCAGAAAAGGCACAAATTGGTGAGTAACAACAATTTACCAGAATGCGGGACATACAGTGTTTGATGCTCTAATTTTCAGGGCAGGCAAATTCTGAAAATGTTCATCCATTTAGAAAATACATAATGACCAGCCTGAGATGTCGATAAAAAACAGGTGCAATTTCAACATGTTCAACATGTTTCAACAGTTTTTCAAGACTCTGGCACTATCAATCATGTTTACATACACTTCCTCTTTTGTGTAGTAATGCTGCCATCACCGCACCACACCCAGTGGGAGCTTTTCAGGAAGCGGGTTGGGAAATCCCCCGCCTTAAAAACCATTTCTAAATGAAAAGTTTGGCAGTGCTTCAGCAATAGGCTTCTACCAACATTGTTTTCAGATATAGGTCTGACAGATTTATCTTTAATTTATTAAAGCAGCTGACTGACAATATTTTGCACACTGTCCATTATCTTTAAATATAACCACAATGAGTATTGATTGTTTTTTCAGAGGATTATCTGAAGCAGCATTTTACATGAATTAGGCTGCTCACTGTTTAACTTCAGAAACCTGGCACCTCTTCACAAGTGACTCAATATTAGGTGTGCAAAGTTGTACAGTGAGCTGGATTGGACCCTTTGCACCACAGAGCATCACAGGAAGTCATTCCCGTCTGTGGCCATCAACCTGTACAACTCCTCACTCGGAGTGCCAGTCATTCTGAGTCAATCAACAGACATTTGGACTTTATTCACCTGCTTCACTTATAATGTATAATTATCTAATTGGTACAATAATTCAACTGTGCAATATTTTTCAGTATACGCCTCTTGAATGTATATATATATATATGTATATTTATTCAACATACAATGTACTTAACTGCACTTAAATTGTCTGTGGGTGTGAATGTGAGTGTGAATGGTTGTCTGTCTCTATGTGTCAGCCCTGTGATAGTCTGGCGACCTGTCCAGGGTGTTCCCCACCTCTTGCCCAATGCCAACTGGGACAAGCTCCAGCCCCCTGCAACCCTCAAGAGGGTAAGCAGTTACGAAAATGAATGGATTGAATGGATGATTATGATTCTGGTGGGCCGCTTCTGGCCTGCAGGCTGTATGTTTGACGCCTCTGCTTTAATAGATGTTTACAGTGAGACAGGATCAGTTAAGTGTGTAACGTATTTATGTAAGTATTTGTGGTTATCATAGGCTTGCTCATGCCATGTAATGTGATTTATCATGCAATGTTACCCACTATGACTTAAGCCAATTATGAATTTTGCAAGAGTAATTCTCATATTACAATGACTTTCACTCTGCTCCTTTCTGCTTGTAACTACATGAACACACTGTATCAGACATTTCTGGGAGGTATCGTGTGAAGGTCAGTGTTATTACAACAGCGTGTTCCTTCACTGCTTGTGGTTCTTCTCAAAACACACACTGAAGCAACCACATGACTGAGGAAAGCAGTGGTTATAAGAAAGCAACAAGTCACTTGAAACCGTGATGACCCATTTCCAAAGCAGATGGATTATGGTAAATATATGTCATAAATGTGTCAAACCTGTGCAACCACAACACTTTGTCCTCTCTGTAAAACAGACACATCATCAGATGCATGGCGTGCTCTGTCCGCCTGTGCTGGAACTGCTGAGGTTAAATGACAGATATTGGCTGTTATTTATGGTGTCCACGGCAGATGATCCAGGCCTGCAGAGAATTATTAATCACAGACAACTGCACTTTTGCTAAAGCACTGAGCTGGAGAGAAGAAGAAAAATCATGTCCATTTATAGCCTAAGCTTATTTCAATGCTTTTCCCTTCATGAGCAAAGATAAAATATATAAAATAAAAAATATAATACAAAATATAAATAATACACAGGCAGCTATGCAAAAACAACTTAAGTAGAAAAAAAAACGTATTATAATGAATGTGCCATTAAACTAGAAGCTAAGTCACATGATGCACAGATGCCTGGTCACGCTTCAAGACAGTGAAGATCCATTTTGGGTTTTGTGGTTAAAAAGTTCCCCTAACAGAAAAGCAAATACACAAGTTGCCACAGCTAGTCCTTAAGATAAGAAGCCATAGTGGCAATCCAGTTGCATCAAATCAAACCTAGAGCAAACATTTTATGGAGGTTTGAGCAGTAAACAGGCCAGATGCTCATTTCTGCTCACAAACAACAAAGGTCTCATCATGTTTTAGGTGACCACAAAAAATATTACGATGAACCTGAAAGTACAATGAGCCCAGTCAGACGTCTGGTGTTCAACAGCAGTAAATGGATGTTTTCATTAATATCAAGGAAGACCTTTCAACAGGCAGTTAATGGGAAGCCACTGTGCCACAGTAATAAACCTGGCGTCAGTTTGGAGCTCATTGTAACAGCAGTGATCATGGCGATGGATGACTAAAGAGAAGCAGGTAGAGAATGAAGAGGAAACACTTTGAATAATTACAACAGTAGTAGTTTGGAGAAGTTAAGATAATAAAGTAATTGTTCCAGTATTTTTTTCTGCCAAATTCTTGCCGGACTTCAGTTTTACCCAGGAGGTAACTGGAGATGGTGATGTCGATAACATCTTTCTAGAGCTGGTTGAACTGAAAGATGGCACTGATACCGTTTCCATATATAATGCGCTGAGAAAAAGTTTACAAGATGCTGGCCTTGATAATAATTTTTTGCAAAGAAATCTCATTAGCACTGCAGCTGATGGAGCTTCACTTTTGACAGGCTACAAAAATGGAGTCATCGCTAAACTAAAACGTGACTTTCCTAACGTGAAATCCATTCACTCCTTAGCTCACCATTTGGAATTAGCTGTACATGACTCATTGAAATCAGTGTCTGGCTGCAGTCATTTCGAAGCATTCATCATAAAGCTATACAGCTTGTTTCATCAGTCCCACAAAAGTGCACGGTTGCTACAAGAAGCAGCAGATGACCTAAACATTCAGATTCTGAAGACTCTTCATGATAAGATGGGTTGCCACTAGTTTTAACACAGTGAGAGCAGTGTGGAAGAGTTTCCCTGGTCTGGCAAAAAAAATTTAAAACCAAAAGTGAGGACAAATCTCATTCTGACAGTGTGAGAAGAAGTACACTGGGTTAAAGTATCTCACCAATGCAAGTTTTGTGCGTGACTTAGCCTGCATAAAGGATGCTTTCAGGGAACTGCAGAGCCTCTCTCCTGAAGCTGCAGCAAAGACACTCAACACTTGTTGACAGTCACTGCTACAACCAACAGACAATTCAAAATCTAACTGCAATGAAAATGCAGGGTGGAAAGTCAACAGCAAAGGCTCAACGGAGCATCTTGACTAGCCTGTTTAAAGGTGTGAGTATTATTGGTGAAATAGCAGGGAAACTAAATAGCCCTCAATTCTACCAAGCAGTTGTTGATAACTTGACTGCCCGGCTACCAAGTGACAACCTTGTTCAGTTACTGAGGCCCCTTGAGAAGTCCAGCTGGCCACAAATGCGTGAAGAGCTTGTCTTGTTTGGTGAAAGGGACGTGCACATGGACAAACTCCTTGGTGAACCAACCAGAGAAGTAACTGAGGACTCAGAGAGTTTAAACTACAAGGAACACAGGAGGGAGAGACTCAGAAGTGCACCCAGAAGCAGCACAATTGAGACCAGGAACAGTTGGTGATGATGTTTACTGTTACTACTCAGCAGGTACAGGGCAGGGCTAATAAACAGCACACAATATAGTTCAACACTCCAACTAAGTCTCTCCACAAAGTCCTTGGCAGCGCGGATGGTTTGGGGGGAAACACCTGATTATCAGCAAGGTTTTGCGATTTTTGGGTTGGGCCATGGATCTTTAGTTGGTAGGTCAGCTAACGAAATTTACTGGTCATAGGTGTAGGTGGCAGGGTATTGCATATCAGACCCCGGCAAGACTCTGGTGGAGACGCTGAAATACAGAAGACCCGGAAATGCTGACCAAGCAAACTGGGCTTTTCCGGGAGTGGGGCTTAAGTTTCAGACAGAGGGTGAAACCTTAAACACAAGTATAAACCTGAAAATGGGTCCTCTCTGATTCGTTTTAAAACTCCAATCCAATTTTTTAATGAAGCACATTCAAAAATGGCAGTTGACCAAAGTGCTGTACAATCACAAAACTCACAAAGACCAGTTAAAAAGACAAGGACTTCAAAATTTAAGATTTACAAATAGGCAGTGTAGGGGCCAGCCTAACATACAGGGGCAACTTTTTTCTAGAATTTGATCTCCCCTGTGCGCCAACACTGATCACGGCACAACCAGAAACAACTGGTCAGCCCGAGTGACCTTGATGGGACGTGTTGTTGTAAATGTCAGAGAGATAAGCTGGAGCTTTAATGATTAATAGGCAACAAATAAAATCTTAAAATCAATCCCAAAACATACAGGGAGTGAAGGGAGGCCAGTACAGGGGAAATGTGCTCTCAGTTGCGTGTTCCTGTTAAAAGGCAAGCTACAGCATTCTGGATCAACCTCAAGTGTGAGAGAAACAACAAAGAGCACATTACAGTGGTCCTGCCGGGTCGAGATAAACGCATGTACGTCCCTTCCAAAATCACTAAATGGTAAAAAGGACTTGAGCGTAGATAAGAGCCACGGCTAGAAAAAGATTGGTTTGATCCCTGAGTTTATCTACAGTGTATATGCCCATTATTGCACCCAGATTTTTTCAGTGGGTTTTACAAATGAGGAATGCAGGTCCACATGAGGGGCATCACAGGCACAGCCAGATCCAAGTATCAGGGCTTCAGTTTTACTCTCATTAAAAGTCCAGTGTGTAGGATTCTTTGGCATCTTGCAGTGAGGTTGCAGAGCTGAAACTCCTGTGCGCAAGCATTAAGAAGGACATTGGTGGCCGATGTGAAAATGTGAACGGCCCTACTTAGTTTGTTTGGTTTTTCCGTTCTGGGCTATGGTCAAAGCGCCATGGTGAACTCCATGGAAAAAGACCCGCTCCATATGGAGATGTAAACAGCTCAAATTAAGGTAACAAAAATCATAATAATTCCTATTTTCAGGTGGTTATACACTAATCAATATTACACACCATTTCTGCCAATAGATGCTCCTAAATCCCACACAGGATATTTAAAGTTTAAAAAAGTTAAGGTCATCCAAGCTTTGATTTCCTTGAGACGCTGCAACGCTTTTTAAGAGTTTGCATCTTTCTGTTAAAAGGGCAGGTAAATTTGCATGTCATCTGCATAAAGGTACAGTATCTCACATAAGTGAGTACACCCCTCCCATTTTTGGAAATATTTCATTATATCTTGTCATGGGACAACACTATAGAAATGACACTCTGATATAACTTAAAGTAGTCAGTGTACAGCTTGTATAGAAGTATAGATTTACCTTCCTCTAAAAATTACTCAAAACACAGCCATCAACATCTAAACAGCTGGCAACATAAGTGAATACACCCCACAGTGAACATTGTGCCTTAAGTGTCAATATTTGTGTGCCAACCATTATTAACAAGCACTGCCTTAACCCTTTTGGGCATGGAATTCACCAGAGCTCACAAGCTGCTTCAGAAATCCTCTCCCACTCCTTTATGATGACATCATGGAGCAGATGGATGTGAAGACACTTTGCGCTCATCCACCTTCAGCTTGAGGATGCCCCACAGGTGCACAGGTGAGTTTAGGGCTGGATACGTACTTGGCCAGTCCGTCACCTTCAGCCTCCTCAGCAAGGTAGTGGTCATCTACTAGATGTGTTTTGGATCATTATCATGTTGGAAAACTGCATTGCTCTGCTTGGAATTCATGTTTCCCTCAATGAACCGAGCTCCACAGAGCCGGCAGCACTCATGCAGCCCCAAACCATGATGCTGTCACCACTATACTTGACTGTAATCAAGGGACAGTTGTCTTGGTGCTCTTTCAGCATGTGTGGCACCTTGGTGAAGCTGCCCCACATTAGAGATGCTGCCTAGCTGACAGGAAGTAACATTAGCTAGAAAGTTAACTTTAGTTTTCTGTAGTGTCCACATTAAGCACGAATATCACCTTGGCATGCACTAGTCAATTGCCTGTATTCGCTCAAGTGTGACTGCACTTTATCAGTGGAATGGGATGTTATCATATTTTTTTCAGTTTGTCTCTGAAACTTGACACTGGCAGGTAGCCTCTTTCCCCCGTATAACTTGAGAAACACAGGTTACAGAGGTAAATAGACCTTTGAGAGTGTGTGGTTTTTAAAATTACCAATTTATTATTTAAATTCTGTACAGAGGCATTTGATGCTTAAAATATAAGGAAATATTTGCTTGACTATAGAATGTACAGTTATCATCTGGTACACTGCTTCAGACTAGCCTCTGGTGGTCATCACATAACTGACAGAAACCAATTCAAGAGATACCTAGATCTTCTGGCGCTTCCCCGATATAAACCATCCAAATAGACCAGACACCACAAGTTGTTTTTCTCTTAATATACTATACTTTATTTATAAAGAAATTTGTTATACAGTGAATTTCTCCTTTTTCAGCTTTGGTTAATAAAAGAACATACAGACATTACATGACAAACAACACCCAGGCAATACATAACACACTATGCTTTTGGAATGGAGCCTTAGCTGCCGATCGAGCAGCTGGTGGTGTCAGCCATTTTGGCTCCACTGTTGCAAAGTTTCTGCTAATTTTGTGTGAAGCTAGGCATTCGTGTTCAGCTGGAATAAAGAGGAGATGCAATTCAAAAACAGGGTGTCTGCGGGGTCTTAAAAAGTACTAAAAGTTCAGGGGCCGAACAGAGGAGCAAAAGACAATAAAAAATCCATCTCATCTTATCTGAGTTCTGTTGTATGTTTGTGCTCCATAGATTTAATTGCAAACTACAACTGTTTAGTAAGTTAAAGATGCGTTACTGCTAATGACAGCTTGAAGTGGCAATGAGGTCTTTAGGTTTGTTTGGAAGGTCTTAAAAGGTCTTAAAAAGGTTTTGAAATTAACCTCAGGATTCCTGCATATACCCTGAAAAATGACTGGGAAGAGGAGGAGATCAGCTTATAGTGTCTCAGATCAGATACTCACTCAGCCTTCCTTCTTTTACTTCTTTTACTTAAGCATGAGCTAAACAAGGGTAAATGTCCACCACACTCAGAGTATTTTTGAAGTATCCTTGGTTAGTTATTATGTTATTCTACGTTAGTATACGTTTTCGAGGGTTAGATGGTGTTAGTGCATATTTTACAGCCAACAATTCTGTTGAAAGGGCAGCAATATTTGGCCCATCCTACAATCGGACAATTCTCTGCACAAAACTTATCTCAAAATAAATTCTGACACATTACAATTGACACATTACATTGTGTACTGATATTTATTTGCTATTTGAACACGACATGTAAAAGTCTCTTGGGATAACACTTGCACTCTCCACATGAGGAGGAGCAACACTGAATTAAGGCGGAACTCTTAAGGCATCCAAGTTGCAATAAACTTTGTGTGTCAAAAACAATAAACTTTGTGTCAAAAACAAAGTGTTGATTTTTTTATGGGTAACAGCACATCACAGACAAAAACTGTTGGAGAAATATGAATCTTTGGAAGGTTGTAGTGATTACTCTAAAGTGTTGGAGAGTAAGGGATTACATGGCCATCTATTGTTGATTAATATATCAACCTTTAAAAGGTCTTTTAGCCAATCAGATGACTTCAGTGTTACAAATTTTTAACAAACTCATCCTGATGATATATAATGTTCCTGATGTGGTCCGATTACCTGATGTAGAATGAGAACGGGGAGATATAGGAAAGATGCTGAAACAGATTTAGTTCAACACGCTGGACATCACCACTACATAGACAATGGTGAGGACCATCATTCCGATGCCGATTCCCAAGGCCACATGGTTCAGTGTCCTGGCCATCCTGCTGCTCCGCTCCGCCCCCATCCGGTCCCCAACATGGTTGGCTTCACGGGCCTGAAGTTGAGAGAAAAGGTTTAAAATTAGACATCAGTGAGGTCAAAAAACAAAAAATGCAAAAAGAATTCTCCTGTCATTCTTCTACTTATAAAACATACTCACGCATTGATTATTTTCTAATATCTGTTGAATCAATCAATCAATCAATCAATCTTTATTTATAAATTGCTGACTAATGTCACAAACTGCTGGTATGACAGCATAGTGATTAGTGATCATGCAGCCGTGTCAATGAAATATGCCTGGGTAAATTTACTCAACATTCTCCAGAAGATGGAGGTTTCAAGTATACTGATTGCAAGATCCATCCTTTCTTAAATTCATAGGAGTCTGGATAGATAATTATTTCCTACTAAACACAGGTGAAACAACCACCAGTGTAAGGTGGGAAGCATTTAAAGCATATATAAGGGGAGAAATGATTAAGTACACAAGCTCCAAGACTAAACAATACAATGGGGAAATGTTCATCTTTCAGGCCCATTAGTTTAATGGGATGCAATACAAAAATATTATGCAAAGCTCTCTCTAAAAGATTAGAACAATATCTTCCTCAATTGGTCAGTGAGAGTAAGTAAGAATATATCTGGCATTAAAATTTGGGACATAGAGCATCATATAGCATTCTATGCTGATGATATATTTTTTCTTAACAAATCTGAGGAACAATATTCAAAATTAATTGAAAACTTTGGCAAGTGCTCTGGATACAGAATCAACAAATCTCAGTCAGTATTGTTATTTCTGAATGAAGAAGAAAGGCTCAATCCCAAAATAGATACACCATTTATATCCACACAGGATGGATTTAAATACCTGGGCATTAAGATAACCCCAAAACTTGGTGACATTGTCTCCATAAACTATGACCCTCTGGTGACAGTGACAGAGATGTTGGATCGATGGTCTCATTTGCCAATATCAATGATTGGACATATAAATCTAATTAAAATGTCTATCCTACCCAAATTTTTATATCTTTTTCAAGCACTCCCGCTTCCATTACCAAGTAACTTCCATAAGAAAATTGACAGTATATTTAGCCAGTTAGTTATTATATTTACCTTGTGAAAGGGGAGGACTTCATATCCCAAATCTTAAATGGCATTATTGGGCTACCCAACTAAGTTCTGCAATGTATTACTTTTTTCATGCACACCACCTACTTGGGTGAATATTGAACAAAAATCTGTGTCACATTTGCCCACTAAGCACTATTTATACTCCTCAGATATCAAGAAGCTGAAAAAGCAAGTATCAGTATGGTATGCAGCACATAACTATGTTGATGAAACAATAACTTTGTCACAGTTTACTTCTATCTGGGGAAACGGACAATTCAAACCTGGTAAATTGGATGGTATGGAGCTTTATCCCTATCTTTATTTAAGAGAGTGGTCTATCAGTTTGAGAGCATTATTTATTGATTTCACGTTCAAAAACCCTGCCCTTGCACTTAAATAGCCTCTGCTTGCGCTTGGATCTACTCTGTTTCTGCTCAAACTGTGTGCTCGCACTCAGATACCATGTTGCTCCCACTGAGATACAATGTTGCTTGCACAGATTTCCTGCTCGAGCTTTGGCTTTTCTCCTCGCACTCAAACTGTTTCTGTGTGCTTGCGTAATTTCTGCTCTCAGATTTCTGCCCTGCGCTTGGATTTTTTTGTGTAACAACCCTGTCAAAATCCCCCAACCAATAGAATGCCAGATTTACTGTTGACCATTGAAATGATCCCTGCCTCCTTGTGGGCGCTTGGGCAGTGACTTATGGTATCAGAAACCAACAAACGACAAACACAGACTTTCACCCGAGAGAGCAGTGTTCGCAATCTTGTAAGATTCTACAGCCAAATCCTGTTCTTTTTTTTCTGAAACTCAACCATGTGTGATTGTTGTTGAAGGAAAAAATAACTTCAATTTGCGGTGTTGTATCGACGTTGTGTGTTTAATTTGAAGAGACAGCATGTAAACGTTTAATTTGACAAACGTGACATGGTGTTTCAGAACGTCAACAACCAACACACTCAGGGTACCCTGCACGTCATACATGAATGTGGAAAGTCTAAATATGTGACAAGGTCAGATTGAGAATGTGTTGATATAATTGACATTTGTCTCACACACACACACACACACACACACACACAAAGATAAGCTGCTGCCAATTAACTTGTCCTATTGCTCGCGTTGGCATTCCTCTGCATATAACTGACACCTGTGTTTACTGAAACTCTCTCTCTGACGCATACATGTACAGATCTGCTACCAACAATTAACTTGTCCCATGTCTGGTGGCAATTTACTCAACTGAATGCTTCTGTTAACATAATGACTTTGAAATGAGGTACCAAAAAGGAAATTACATCACATTATCAAAGTATGTCAGTCCCTTCAGGATTTCGAGGGAAAAAAACCTTGAATTTGTGGCCAATTTTGTAAAAAAAAAAAAAAAAAAAGCGATATAAATTGCAGCATTTTTATGTGATTTTTTTTGCGGGAATTGCAGCAAATGACAAAAATTGCGGCTAATGACAAAAGGAGAATTTCTATTTTGATTTTTTTAAACTAATACCTCCAAAAAAATAGTTTAGTTTTATTTAATTAGTTTCAAAACATGGACTCCAATAATGTTGCAAAAAATCCTGAGTGAATACTGTAGCTCTCAACCAGACAATGTGACTGTAAAACAACATGTAAACTACATCCTCTGTAAACTTAACATTTCAACAAATTCAACACATATTGTATGCATTTTAACAGTGCAAATTCTTATGTCAATGCAGAGCATTTCTCCATACTGCAATGCCATTTGTGCAATTTGATGACGAGTTTGACAACGTTTCAAATGACTCCGGTCAGCCAGAAAAAGCGGAAAAATCACAGGATTTTTGAAAAATTGCAAGCTCCTACAAATATTGTGGACTTTCCTTGAATTTGCGTTAATTACTGCGATCGCAAGATCCCGATTTTCTAGAGCGACTGGTATAACAGTGGTTTTCAAACTTTTTTGAATAACATACCTGTTTAAAATAATTTCTTTTCAGCTACGTGGCCCTTGACCACCGCAAAACATTTCTGGCAGAAACACTCCGAGAACAAATGTAATTTGTGTTTTTTGTGGTTATCGATGGCAGAAATAGAAATAGTAAATATAAAATGTGGTCTATTGAACTTAATTTACACATTTTTATTCAACAGTTTATAATGCAAGTAAGCATGATGGGTATTTTAAAAAATAACATTTAAAAAAATCTGCAGCACTCGTATATAGGGGTGCTCGTATGGGCCATCTGAGACACTTAAATATAATATGGGCCTGACCTGCGGTACTACATCACTGTAAAAGGAGTAAACGACCCTGTATTTGTATTATGTAACCCCGGCTCAACAACAGCCACTGTGACCATTACAGTAAAATGGTAAATGGTAAATGGTAGTACAAGTAGAGAACGGCTGCAAAGTCAGCCACTCAACTTAACAATGTCAGTTAGAGAGCAATATCTTTAATTAGCTAACAGTAGCTAACATTAGCCAGCATGAGCTACTGGTAATGCCAGACCAAGTGTGGCTGAAGCAATGAAACTCCTGAGTTTACTGAAATGAAAAAGGGTACGTCTTCCTTATGAATTAGAAATAAAACTTCTTTAAAAAGTAAATCACTCAACTTGCAAGAACAACAAGATGACAAGCATGTTAGCAAACTGAAGTTTTTTTACACATCAGCAGAGGAGAGGCATTAGCATTCATTTGCTGTCATGTTTTTGGCTACCTGGCAAACATAAATCCAATATTCACTAAGGTGCAGTCATTGTTTTTAATCCAATGCACTTTTTGACAGACTGAGTCAACATCTCATGATGTGCTCGCAGTCATACGCAGCCCTGGCTCTGTAAAGGGGAAACAAAGTGGCCCAAACTGGGGCACAAAACATGATTCAAGCCAATCAGCAACGTTATTGTTTGTGCACACAACAGAGGAAAGGCCATAGATGTATAAAAAGAAAGGCAGTAAGAGCAAGAGGGATGGTAAATCTGGCTAACTGTGTATTTGTTTGGGCTCAAACAGACAAATTCAGTACTGGCAGACAAAACATCCAGACTGCTCAGTTTTTAAGGTGAAGCTTTAGCCAGAACAACATTTCAGTGGGAGTGTTCGTCATTAGTGTCATGAAGTCTGAGTTCTGGCATGCCAAGAGAAGTAACTCAACTGATAAGATAAAAGAAGAGTCCCTGTATAGCTTGGTGGAATTGCTTGACAGAGAACATGTCCACAGTAGTATACTGTGGACATGTATGAATTTTATCAATGATGTAGTAGTAATATGGATACAATCCAAAATGCATCTTTTTCTCTAAACTTCTCTGAGCCTTTCATCGATACAATGTCTGTGTTTTTTAACTTTGAAAACACAGCTCTCCAGTCAGACTTTAAAAACAATATTGTTATTATTATTTTCAAAAACATGATCATGGACTAACAGCCATGTCTGTAAAAACAGTCTGTAGCATCCAGGTACTCCAGAAACTCCAAACCAACCTGTGGCTATGACTGTCATGATCCAGGGCTTTCGTTAGTTATCTTAACTCTAGGATTTTGTTTGGTGGGTTTCCTGTTTGTGTTCTTCCATGTTTCAAGTTCATTCACGTTAAAGCTACTTCCTGTAGATTCACTCCTCGTGCCTTTCCCAAACCGCCTCCTACACCTCCCTATCCACTTTCACTCTGTGTCGGCCACATTAAGTGCCATCCCAAATCAACTAGTGAGGAGTGGAAGTGGGTTATAAAACCCTTCACAACAAGCCTGCACCTAAGCCAACTTACTGACCATGTACAATGCAGAACTGTGTTCGTCATGCAGGAAGCTCTAAACAAATAAAGTTCCACATGACTACAGAGAAATACAATTTGTTTAAGATAACACCTTAAATGCTACATTGTATTCAAGATCAAATCTACGCCTCTCTAGTGTCTATAAAATGATAGTCATGTTTATTTTACAATAAAGTGTAACAGGAACTGCTGCAACAACGAGCAGCGTATAAACAACAGAGTGGGAAATGAGACGATGTTTACAAAAGTAAAAGACAAGCAATGGCACCAGTGAATCTCAGGAATAAGTTTTGTTCCCTTTTATGTATTATTTATTGTTTACTTATCAATTCATTAAGATTATCTATTTTAATGGCAAATGCATAATATACGCTACCAAAAATTTGGTAAACAGCAGCATGAATTAAATAAAAGTGATGCAAACACATACAACATTAAATGGGAGTAATTTTACTTTCCCAAAGTTTGCCACTGTATTGACACCCTACGTCTTGATGTAGGGTTCTTCATTCAGCTGTTTAGGTGACTACAAACGTACTGACACTGCGAGATGGAGTGGTGTGGAAAGGCCCCTCATGTGTCATGTCTGGTTTTACTTCCTGTCTTTGAGTGTTTTCCTGTCTTGGTCATTACTTTCGCTCACCTGTTCTTACTCTCCCACAAGAGCCGTTGCCTCATTTACCCAGCTACACACCTGCCCTGCATTAATCCTTCTCTGCTCCTGAGTTTTTTCCCAGCCAATCAGCTCCCTACCTGTTCCTCTGCCTCATCACCTCATTCCTCTCACCTGAGCTCCTCCACCCTTTTTCTCCACCTGCAGTTCACCTGCTCATCAAACTAGTTTGTATTTAAGTCCTGGTTTTCACTTCAGTCTTGGTTGGATTCTTGCTTTGGCTGTGTGATG
The DNA here is from genome assembly GCA_026686955.1 of Epinephelus cyanopodus. Classification (NCBI taxonomy): domain Eukaryota; kingdom Metazoa; phylum Chordata; class Actinopteri; order Perciformes; family Serranidae; genus Epinephelus; species Epinephelus cyanopodus. The sequence goes on from CM048919.1 coordinate 15,194,744, forward strand.
TTCAGTTGCTGTTTCCCTGAAATAAAGCTTGATCTTTTTGAGCTCCTGTGTTCTGCATTTGAGTCCACCTGCTCCAAACCATATAACAGCGTTTGTCAAGCACTGAGAAGCAAATGAAAGTAATCATTACAGGTTACATGTTCCTCTGCGTAAACTGTAATTTGTCAGATTAACAAAGCAAGTTTTGCTTCAAGGATTTGGTATAGTTCATAGAGAGCAGTCGATATGAAGCACACCACCCTTTTCATACAATACAACCTGAGCGGATGAAGCCAGATTTAATCCCTTATTTATTTCCACTATTCATGCACCATTTGGTGTGCAAATGCAGAAGGAACTAATAGATTGAATACAATTGTTTTCAGACACTTGTTGTGTAAAATGGAGCTTCAATGTTGGAGCAAAACTCCATAAAAGGACATAAGAGGAATTACTTCTTCAAAGGGAAATGACAAAGTTGGTTTCACTAGTGTGCAGTGTGCACTAGTCTAGTACAGGGAGCCCTGCGCCTTTAACAAGGGAGCAGCCCAGAGTCTTAATCAAATCAAACTCCTACTCTCACTCCCACACACCCCTATTGTGTATTCGACTGCGTGTGTGTGTGTGTGTGTGTGTGTTTTGTAGGTGTCGTGAGAAGGCCCTGTCTGCTTTTGTAAAGCTGGTCATGATTACCAGCAGCTGTCTGGCTCTGCCTCCTGTTGTAAAATCTGTGGCTCTGTCCCCACAGCCATGCATGATTTATAAACAGGATGATGTCCCAATCCAACACTATTCTTTACAATTCACAGGCAGCTCAAGAAATATGTTGCTAAAATGTTACTATCTGATGTGTAAGCAATGTCAGTCATCACCTTAAATATTGAAGAAATTCTCTCATACCTGTCCATTAAGCATAAAGCCACAGCAGGGGACAGTTAGCTTAGCATCAGGAATTGAAGCAGGAGGAAACAGCTAGCTTTGCTTAGGTAACTGGTTATATGAAGTTAAGCCCCTTTCCCACTGGAAAAATACCCACTTACACCCACTAACATCTGGCTTTTGTATTGAATGGGAAAGGTCACAATCAGCATTCACACAAAGGTCAAACATCTCTGCAGTAGTCACGGGTATGTAACGGCTCCAGCTCCGATTAGCAGTGATGAAAATAAGACTCCCAGGAGGCTGTGCTAATTTTCCAGAGACTGAATAACTAACAGATATAAAAAATAGTAACCACACCAACATTTCTCCAGGCGCCATGCTAATTCTACTGATTAATAACCTGTTTTCTGGTGCATTCGTGACACCAAACATGACACACTAGAAGTAAAGTAAGTGCACTGACAATGGGAGTCCATGGCCTATTTTTGGTGGGTTTTCTTGCAGTTAAAAAACTGTACATGGTTACTTTTGGTGAAAAAAGGAGGATTTTAATTGTGGCTTTGAGATCTCCCATCCAAATAAGGACTAGATTGATGAGCATTTATTCCCTCCAGCAGTCAGGCTGCACAATAAAGCACACACCCCTCCTGTCTCAGCCCAACCTCCCCTCCTCCTCACCACTGTCATAAATAACCCCAGACTAGAACTCTGAATCATGTCTGCATGTGTTTACTATTTTTGATTTTATTTTACTCCTGATGACTACTTTATTGTATATCACTGGAAGGGCTGACTATCATCTCAATATTCATTTTAAACACATTTATTCTATCTTATTTTTATTACCACTTTTATCTAATTCTTAAGCTATGTGTGGCTTAGGGAGATGCTTGCTGTTCCAATGTTTTTATACAGTGATAATAAAGAAACTTCACTGTCTCCCAAAATGTCAAGTTAATACTTCAACTGAACAAATTTGACTCACAAATACTATTATCTATTTTTAGTCTCTTTTATTCATTAAATTTAATTAAATAACATATTTCAACTGGACAAATAACACTGTATTACTGTTTTTGTCAATGACTGTGTTGTTCATTTCTAAAATGTTGAGTGCTCATTGGTTGATGGGAACAAGGGTATCTTTGAAGGCTGGATGTAGCAAGCAAAGGGCAATTACATAACATCCTGGTAACGTCAACCTGATCAAGAAGCTGTCATGAACACTCTGTCTTCTTAGTCTCCAAGATGCTTTTTAGTTAATTAAAAAAACTTCAATGCGATAAGACAGCTTAATCAATCTGAGCAAACAAGAGCAACTCTGTCCCAGAGCCTTAATCAGAGAAAGATGCTGCCTGGAGCCGTTCCCACTGGGTGCGGCACTGTCTCAGCTACTAAATACTTAAAAATTATGTTTTATATAATGTGGTCAATTAATCTTTCAACAACTTGATTAAGCCACAATACATGCTTCCTACTAACTGATTATATGTAATATAACATCCACTGTAATCATAACACCGACCCCTCAAAGTAGATCCATTAGGTGCAGTGTCACCTATTATCCTCCATCTAGATTTTATTTTCAAATTGTTTCAGTATCCTTACATTGAGTCAGTGATGATGAGTAATGAGATTGCAGTTGTAAACAATGCCATTACTGCTACTTCATACATAAATCTGACATACACTCAAAGTTAGTTTGATTGGATGATTGGCAAAGTATCACATCTATAACAATATGATGGTGGAAAAGACATCTGTATTTCTACAGAAAATCCCAGAGAGAAGTTTGTCAGTGTGTCTCTGTCCCTCCCCCCACTACACAGAGAGTTCCGGCTGGCTGCTGCCCATCAGCCGGAGCTGGTATTCAGAGCCTCATTAAGGGTCTTTTCAACAAGGCAAGTTCTTGTAGTCAGGGGCAAACAGGCCAACATGTATGTGTATGTCACTGTTACATACAGTATGGACTTTTACAACGAGGTTGTGGAAATTCTCAAACTTGACAGAATCTCTTCACTCAAAACTCACTTAGTTTCACATTCCTCTGATTTTAAAGCAAAGGGAAGGACTTGAATTTCATATGGTCATATTTTCTCACGTCAAAGAGGAACAAGGCAGAGCATTTTTGCAGAACTGTCAGTTTTGACGGCTATGTAATTACATTGCAACACAGAATAGTAACCCAAAAAAAAACCATGTGAAACAGTCTGTGGTGAATGCCTTTTGACACTTCCAATAATATACCTTAAATTGTTTCTCAGTTGAATTACAGAAGGTTACAAGTAATACTGCCTCACGGTTGTATGCCTCTGTGAACCTGTTGAGTTGCAATTACAGTTTGCATCCATGTGTGTTGAGACTCATGGAGCCATGACAGTAGATGATGCCTGAAATATAGATGTTGTTGCAAACAAGCTACAAATTCTAAAACATGAATGCTGCAAACACATCTTCAACCTGGGAGTGCAGAGGATCTATACAATCAGCACAGCTCTGAGTTGGGGTGGGAAAAAAAAATTCTTAGATACATCGTGATGTGGACATAGACGATTCTGCATCGATTCACAACCGTCAATAATCAATTGTCTAAATGTTTATTAATAATGTGACAAACTTAATGGAACTAAAGAGGCACACCTTGACCGTGAGGGCAGTGCAGCGTATGCACAGCCTACAGCGTGGGCATGCTAGCGTTAGAAGTATATTGTGAAAACTTTCCACATCATCACCCAGGGACTAAGGTCAATTGCTGCAGTGTTACCGACCTAAAACACCTGAGTGGTGAAGTAAATAACTCTCTGCCCAGCCTCCCCCTCCCCCTCATGTTGATCTTATACTCACAGGAGACTGTAAGGTGCTTGCAATCACAAATATAGAAAATTAGACATGAATGAGGTCAAACCACAGCAATGGCAGATGGATACAATTCGACTTGCACCCCCTGGTTCAAAAGCCAGGGTATGGAAGCAGGATGAAGGGAAAAGGGAGCTGGACAAGAGCCACATTGTATGCAGGTAAATTCATCTCTTGACTTAATTATAGATCACTCCAACTACAGTACGCTATGTTTTAAAAGTATCAGGTAATTACAGTGAAAAAAATAAATCATGCATTGAAATCAAAAATTTTGAGTCACACAGACGCATCAATAATCATTCTATCATTGAATTGCAGCCCTCTGAATCGTAATCTAATTGGATCGTGAGGTGCCTGGAGATTCCCCTACCTTCAAGGTGAGCACGCAAGACTTGTGTGATCAATTCAGTATCTCACTAAATGTCTCCCCGTCTGCTCCTGAGTTATGACATTGAATAATAGCCCAAAGAGTGTTTTTGCAGAACATTATGATGCCACAGTGAAGCTGACCTTTGACCATTTGGATATCAAATGTCATCACTTATTCATTTTATCCTTTTAGACATTTGTGTGTTCCGTCGGTGTGTATGAACTATTGACCTATGGCCAAAAACATGTTTTGTGAGGTTGCAGTGACCTTTGACCACCAAATTCAAATCAGTTCAGTCTTGCATCCAAGTTGACGTTTGTGCCAAATTTGAGAAAATTCCCTCAAAGTATTCTTGAGATATTCAGTTTATGAAGACAGGATGGATGGCCAGTGCAGACACATTGTGCAGTAGTGTTTGTGTTCAGTGATCTGTGGTGTTGTACTTAAAAAAAATACTAACAGTGTATGTTGCAATAGAATTTTTTTCATTTTAGGAAAACTAAATACATGGCTATCAATCACAATAATAGCCTTTTGCATGGAGAGAAAACAACCCTTTGAGCTAAAATAACCACTAAAAAAGGCAATATTTCTTTTAGGAATACATTAATATAAAACTCTAATCATGCTGTAACCCTGAAAGCATTTCTTGTAATGAGCTAAAACTGGTCCCTTTAAAATATCTAATTCACAGTAGGTCATTTAAACTACACCTGTTACATCAAAGGCCATAAAACCAACTGAAAAAAACACTTCTGCTGGGAATCCTGTAAGTTGCACACACATCTCTGAGTCAAAGGCTGATTTCAAGAAGTGAAAGTAAATTTACAACCACCGATAAACCCAGCTGTGCAGTTTCTTCGAGTCACCCCGCCCCTTATCGGCCTTTATTGAAACTGAGTGAGTATGTGTGTTTAATTCCCTCCTTTGCAAAGTAGCTGATACCTGATATCAGTTAGAAACACTCGGCAGAGCTCTGCTTTTAGCTCAGAGATAACAAAAACTGTGTGCCACATTTTATCAAGTAAATACTGCACCTAACGGGGGCCAACGCTCTACATACGTTTATTATCAACCCATAAAATGGGAAATGAAAGCATGGCACACAGAATCAACACGTGACGCTACTTCAAAATTTCAAGTGTTGAGTCGGTTGTTCAAAGAATAACTCAACCTACTAACTTCAGCTACAACAATTTGCTGGTTGTTTTCTTGAGGTTTCCTAAAAAGAAAATGCAGTTGCGTACTAATAATAGGAAAACAGAGGCAGTGTCTGATGGGTTAATTTCCAGTTGAATAATTCCAATGATTACCTTGAGTATCTTGAGTTAGTGTACAACAAATCAGCTGATCATGCAAAAATGTCAAAGGCAAGCATAACATTTAAAATGTGGACAGTTTATTTACTGATACTGAACGATTAATATTAACTTGGGTTCAAGCCAAAAAAGCAAAAGCAGTTTGTACCAAATTACACAAGTTTTTACACTTTTTTTTTTTTTTACCCAAGAAATGTTTGATCTATTATTTTCTTAATTTATCAGGAAAAAGGTTTTGGCAAATGTTCTTCAACAAGAGAAGGGGAGAAACATAGGATCTCTTTACAAAATAAAAGATTGTTGACTGAATCCTCTTAGAATACAACATCTTCTGAAATGCCATGTATATGTGCCATGTTATATCACAGGCTGTTTTACAAATAATATAAAAGCTCTTGCATCGGGTGAATGTAAGGACTCTTCAAGCTCTTCTTCGGATCTGCTGCTTCATTGCATCTTCGTATCCTCAAATCAAATTATACAGGCTGATACACTGCTGCATTAATTGTGTTTGAGGCTTTTTACAGATTGGCTGCCTGTCCACTGTCATGTCCTCCTGTCTTATTTGTCCTTCAGTAAAGTCTGTGTGCTCTCTCTGTGAGCGGGCCTATCTGTGTGTGGTTTGCCGTGCATGAGAGCAGTCTCTGAGGATGGATGGGGATGAAGAACGAGGGACTGATATTTGTGAGAAAATTGCAGAGGGCAGGACTAAATAGAGCTGATGAAAGTGAGGATGGAACAGGTGCCAAAGGCCTGTAGGGCCCCTTCTCATACAGAACGACCCAGAGAAACCCAATCTTGACATTACGTTCACCTGTAACAATTTTCTAAGACCGGGCTGTACGTTCCTTATGGCTGAACCCACTGGATGGTGAAACGTAACAGACATATAACATGTGCGGTGCTGCCAGGGCAGACTGGAACAACACTCCATTTCTTTTTTCCTCCAAGTTCAGTGCTTAAAAATCCAATCATCACTAAAGAGAGAGCCGTGCAAAAGCCAGTAAAAACAAATGGAATGGTCAGTTGATTGATTCACAATATCAACTTATACTTTGAGTAACATGCAAAAAAAACATTTAAAGTGGCTGCTGGCATTAGCCTTTGAGTGGTGCAGTGAATTAAATGATTTTTTCTCAGTCTATAGCCACTAAGAGGTAAATAGTGATGATGAAAAGGCAGCAAAACATTCTTTGATTTTACAGTTATAATTCACTAATGTACTAAACTTGCTAGGAACTGTAGTTACATAACTTTTGAAATGAGCCACGACTTAACCATGCGCTGCAACACTTAAACAAATAGCGCTACACCGTGACTGCATCGTGTTTATGATCCTTATGGCTGAGCCAATTGGATTGTGAAGCATAACAGACATAAACATCTGTCATGCTTATGTTATATTATTATTGTATTAATAAAAGATAATGAAAGTAAATTCATCTATTTATAGTAATTATGGATCATTACAGTTACACTACGTTTTAAAAGTGGTCACACATCGACAAAAAAAAAAAAAGCGTCAAGATTCATAATACTTGTTTTAAAATCACACTGTAGCCCTCTAAATCAGAATCTACTTGAACTGTGAAGTACCTAGAGATTCCCACCCCTACCAAACACCGTCCACCCCTAACCTTCATACCTCCCAATTCAGCCTTTATCTGATTGGCTGATGGTAAGGTCAATGGGGGAAAAGCATCCAACTCTGTAACACTCCTCTCTGTACCTCTGATTGACACACATGAACCTGTTTTCGTACTAAACACAGTTATATCCACAGATGCAGGGACACAGGCTCTGTGTTCTGCAGGTAACCAGGGCTCATGTGGCTGCTGTTGCTTGTGGAGGCTAAACAGGCGTAGCCTCAAGGCCACAACCTATTTCAGGGATGCCTGCCTTCTCAAAGTGGGCTCTGTGTGATTCTCAACTTCAAACGTCCACTGGATCGGTCTTTTAAATCCCCCATCTGGGATATATTATAGTCTGGCTCTCTGGAGTGAGACCCACATGGGGCACAGGCCTGTAACCAACACTACGTGTCATTATGGGTGACACACTGGATATATTTAAACACTTGCCATGACAGGCCAGACATCACAGTGACTCAAATTAGCTTGGATTAATAGATTAATCATTTCACTTTGAAGCTACACCAAACAATATTTTCATTCCAACAGTGCATCAAATTTCAAAGAGTAACGTTAAAAGGTGTCACTCAGAGTGACAAACCCACGGAGCATTATCACTATCTTTCAGCTCATTGTTTTGGTTTTCTGTCCTGCAGCTCTCATATACGATGATTCCAGGCTCAGCCGGCAGCTGTTTTGAGCAGGACAGCTCTGATAAACTGCCTGTATACTATGTACCCAGCACCTCAGGTCATGTAGTTAAAGTTAGTGACTAGCTGGTGAACACAGTGGAGCATTTAACAGCTAAAATATGATTCTTCTTTCTTCTTTCTGAATATTGGAAGTAAATTCATCAGGACGAGTGATGTCAACGGTTAACTGTTCATGCCTAGAATATTTTGACCATTACACGTCAGGCCATGGGCATTTCTAGCCCATTTTTGGGGGTGCTGAAGCACCCCTAAATTGAATCCCATCACCCCTAAAATTCGAGATTTTTTTTTTTTTACTGTATGTCCTTGTTTAACAAGCTAGAAAAGTGTCAAAACCATACAGTACTTGGTTGAAATGTAATATTTTAACAACAAAAATACAGCACCCCCCCTTGCCTCAAAAATGGTTTGATCCACCCCATCCCTCCCACCTTTCCCCTCGGGCTCTGAGAGCTCTATCTGCACAGAGCAATGCGCTGCCTTCCAGAGTGGGTGATATGCAGTAGTGGTGTAAGTACCTGGCTTAAACCAGGATATACAGGACATTTATTAACTTCTACCACTCAACACCAACACGTTGTTATCATTACCAGTTCCCATTTTTGCTGCATTTAATCAGAGGTCACTGTTTATGTTGTTACGTAGGAATTAGCTGACATTTTGTCTAGCTAGGAAACGTTACAGGTGGTCAGTACCACTGTCCTCTGTTTGAATTGGAATGAGAGAAGCTAGCTGTTGTGTCATGTGCATGTGTTAATATTAAAGCCAAGGTGCCACTGACTAGCTAACTGACTGGATGCCCATTAAAATTATAACTCCTAGTGTGTGTGTGTGTGTGTGTGTGTGTGTGTGTGTGTGTGTGTGTGTGTGCATACATTGTACCAGAGGCAGGGTTGCCTCTCTTTTATTATTTTATTAATATTATTGTTTTGTAGATTTCAAACACTTTTCTTTTTTTTAAGTGTATTTTTATTTATGTATTTGCATTATATACAGACAAGAAGGAAAAAGACAGAGACAAAGAAACGTACATACTGTTTATGTGTATGTTGAGGAAATGTAGGAATGAAATTGCATTAAAATGTACAAAACAGTGAAGTTTATCTTGCCTGGCCCAGGCAGCTCTCTGGGTGCTCAGCACCCCTAAACCTCTGATCCTAGGATCGCCCTGCGTCACGCTATAGATTTATTTTGCTATTCTTCAGTTAACTGCACTGCACACCCCCCAGATCTGGTGGGAGCGACGTAACAACACCACTAGTTTAGCAATTACCATTAGGAACACCATCCCGACCCAACAGCATTGCTATGGAAACGTTATTGTGCTCACTCTCCGGTCTCCCCCTAAGTTGCCCCACTGAGCCACAAACCCCCTTTAGCATTGTTATTGATGTTGTCTGCTTTGTTGGCACAATCAGCAGTGTCAGCATGGCTAGTGGGGCTAACATAGTTAACAATATCAAAAAGGTTTTGTGGCTCAAAATAAAGCCACCTACTCACTTGGACTATATGGAGTGAGATTAGAGAGTGGTTACCGTGTTTCTGCAGCAGTTTCCTGCCACTAGGACACCTTTACTGCTGCTAATCACTGAATGCACAAATCAATTAATAGAGGTTTAATAAATAAGAACATAAAAGGCAGGTACATTTTAAAATGATTATTGAAAAGGCAATAGACATAAAAATTAAGGATTTAAAGACACCTCTTTTTGGTTGCTATAGTATCATGTTAACAGAAATAACACACTGCCACTACCTCAGAGTTACAGCCCTCTAGTAGAGAGATATGATTGCAGCTATTACTGTGAATCTCTTACAGGAAGTCAGTCTAACGCCACATTTGGAAACATTTTCAGGTATGTTTTCCACTGGCGAAATGCTATGATGAAGAGCTGTGGGTGGTTAAACCACCAGCACACAAAATCAAGTTAAGTGATGCCATCCTGTTGCAGTTAGGTGGTCATAGATACTGAGCAAGGGAAAACCCAGCTGAGCAAATATTTACATGAACTGTGGACACAGCTACTTGTGTATTCAGTATTTCACTGTGCGTTCAACTGTGACACAGAAGTAATACACTTCCAATATCAGAGAAAACTATCTAAGGGTTAGGAGACTTGTCTTCAGCTTACATGTTACTGTAAGCCTGCTGTGTTGTGGTATATATTATTTCAGGTTACATCACTTACTGCACAGCGTGCCATGCTGCAGTGTACTCAGTGATCTCACAGCCATCCTGACTGGCAGGCGACAGGTGTGTGCCTCCAGTGGGACATGAATCTCTAAAGCTGGCAGCGGCAATGCTCTAGAAAAGCAACGCATTCCTGAGTGTTAAAATATTCAGTTCAGTTCAGTTCAGTTCTTTATTGTCCCTCAAGGGGAAATTTAGTTTACAGTGCAATTCAACATACAAGAGACAATCAACAATATGTGGACTTGTTCTGATAGTCAGCTGGAAAGTTTTTAGATGGCGGCATTTAAACTCTTAGGATGGGAAGTTAATTGGTGTAACGTATTTAGAAGAAGTAGACATTATCTTGTCTTTCGAATATGGTGAAATGCAGGTCTGAAATACAACTGCAGTGCAACAGCCATGTTTTTTATTTATTTATCATTTTCATCATGTGCCTTATAATTTGGGATTTTTATTCATTTGCAAAGTCCACTGAACAAAAATAAACACTGAGTATGTTTTAGGCGTAGACTAAGACCACCCAGGTGCATCACAGAACACCATGGGAGGACTTTTCTACCAGTTGCTTTCAAACTTTACAACTCCTCCCCCTTTTGCAGAAATGACAGTTGACAGCAGACACTCAAATCATAATTTTTTAATATCATGTGCAATCACTTAGTTACTTTTTTCAGTATCACTGCAATTTTTAGTTTTCAATTCTGTTTTAGCTTTCTTATTTTTTACTAAATGTATCTTACTTTAATTTCTCATTCTATTAGGCACTGGATTTATTCCTTCCTCATACAACAGATCTAACATAAAAGCACCCAACGGTTGCTGTTTCAGAGAAGTTACACAGGTTAGCGCAGGAGTGGAGTTACGTAGGGTAAGGGTTAGGAGAAGGAACATGGTGACCACATACCTTAAAGAACTTAAAGTTCACTTGGTTTTACCGTGTGAACTTTAACCCAAATACCATTCTCCTGCCTGGGTGAATGTTCTTTGACCCTTCTACCCCCCCAACTTGTATCCTTACACTGACCCTTGGTCTTTCTACAACTTCCTCAGTACATTCAGTCTGCACTGGTCACATGATCGTAGAAATTACATGGGTTATACACTGAAAACTGGTTCATGATTATGTGGCTTATATACTAATTGTGGGCATCACTTTTCATAGATATATATTTTGTTGTAATTCTTGAGCAATCTCTGGCACAATACTTTCCTTCGGGATAAATTTAGTTCTATGTTGCCTCATTGTAAATGGAAGCAATGTCCTAGGCAGATGTTTCACATCAGCAATGCTGTTTTGCATGTGAAGTATTTAATCTGATATTTGAACATGCAATAAGCTATTTTCCTACACTTGATGATTTCACTATTGTTGCAGCAGTGGGGATCTAAAGAAGGACAGGAAGTTGAGATCATATCTTCACACTGTAAGTTGCAAGTTACTGTCTGGATGTTCATCAACTGTCAATAAGAGCTGAGCTGTGAGGAAAAGCTCATGTTTAGTGAAACAAAGGACCGTTTGAGGGCTCTGTCAGAAGAGAGGAGTGGCTTGGCACTAGATACACAGAGCGCTAATGTCTGATCTGACAAAAGCATTTCTTGTCCAGTAACTCCAGAGGCTGCTGTGTTAAAAAAAATCATCTCAAGTCCCATCCTGGGTCTAGCAGAAAGTTATTATTATTTTCTCCACATGATCAAAGTCCTCCAAAGAGAGAACTGGCACACAGTGGCTACATTTCATTCTTGTTCTATGTTGCAAGTGCTGTTTTTCTGCACAGAGAAGAGAAAACATTGCCCTACTGTCAACTGAGGTTGAACTGCCACAGAGATAATGTTGAGTGAGACAAATTCCAGCAGCCAGCTCCATATCTCCCCAACACTCCCCCTTTTGTGGTCTGTTATTTCCTATCTTGTTTCCGTTTCTTCCGTCCTTTCTGTTTAACACTCCAGCTATAAACTCTGATATAGTTTGATAAAAACCATGACTGTCCCTCTTTGTCTCATTCTTCTCGACTCCCAATCTCAAAGTCTTAGTCACTTTATCTCAGTTCTTCAGTATTCTTTTGCCTTTATCTTTCTCCTGCATCTCTCTGGGCATTATCTCTCCTCTAATTATGTAGCCACGTAGGAAAATAATGGGGACCCAGTAAGCTGCCCACTAACAGGCCCTGTTTCCTCTCCCTCCCCCTTTGCTGTTTTTCTCTGTCACTTTTCAACTGGAATCGGGGGAGGGTCCCTACACTGCCGGACTGATTAGATCCTGTTGACAGATGGCCAACATTCATGCTATTTTAAATGCTATTTACAGGCATTTCAGAGAAGTCAGTGTTCGTGATGACTCTTGCGATGTAACACTGCAGATCCAGACACAGACAGACCCAGATAACATTTGTTGTGAAGGAAATGGGACAAACAGGGAGTGCGTGCATCTTCCTTCCTGTCTGTAAAATATTTTCGTCTTAACCTCGAGGGTTCAACCACCAACAGTTTCGGAGTAACTGTGCTGCTGTGTCTGAAGGGTGTTTTTAAAATTCAGGGTCAATACAGGTTGTTGTTTGTGCTCGTGCAGTTTGCCCTCTCGCTACTTGGCATGGCTTATATGTGTTTGCGTGGGAGTGGGGTGCTTCACTGACGCCAAGAGGAGAGAGTTAGAGAGGTAGAGAGAGAGAGAGAGAGAGAGAGAGAGAGAGAGAGAGAGAGAGAGAGAGAGAACAAGAGAGATAGAGAGAACGAGAGAGAGAGAGATAGAGGTCAACAGTAGCACATGTCTGACGTCCAGGAAACACTACAGGAAAATTAAGTCACTGCACTGCACTGCACTGAGGATCAACAAATGATTTTCAACTGTTATATAACTTTTATATGAAATAATTGAGATCCTTGTCTATTCGTGGAATAAATGTCAAAATATCCTTTTCTGACAAATATTACCAATGAGAACCTGGTGATATTAGCATGCATGTGTTTTTCTCTGTGCACCTGAGTGTTTGCATACTGAGGATAATCATTCATACTGAAACAAAGACGCCTTCTCCAAACATTGCTAATGCTACCACAAACTGCTGTAGTTAAATCCTTAAGCCCCATCTTTAAACGCTGTTATTACTGCAAAATACAGGCATCAACTTTCTTCTAATGGCAGCTTACAGTTCAGCTGTGCAGGTGCAACCCAGTATCAGGCAAATCAAATGTGATAAATTATTGTGATATGTAATGCATAGAAATGTAAATAACTATTGTATGGATTTAGTAGTATTTTTTTTTTACATTTTGCTAAATATGCTTTGTCTTTTCTTTGTGAGATTATATTTTCCTTCTCTCATTGAGACCAGAACAAAACAGGACCTCGTCTTGCACAAGGTATATGGCAGAGATATGGAAAATGGAAGCCAAATTATTCTTCATGGTGCGTCGCTTGGAGAACATCATCAACTCATCATTGACATGAGACAATTCAGTATTGATCAGTGGCACAATCGTTATCACAGTGCAGCATTGTCAATGAAAAAAAAAAGGGTGTTATATTTACTCATCAACATGACATCTACTGTCGTAGCAGATGTTGTGATGTAAGATTACAGGAATGTCGTTATTAATATCCTACATACCTCTGAGTTTGACGGCAGGCTAGCAGGTGTCAGATCTGTGCAGAGCACCAGAAGGAAAACACTGCAACATCACCAGCAGCATGATAATAACATCCAAACCTCAAATTTCACTCTCAGTGGTTAAGTATCTATGTCTTCTGCTTTTTCTCACACTCTCTTATTGTAAATGTTTACTACGGTCATTCTTCTGTTCTCTGCAACTAACTAAGAAATTTAAAGTTGTCATTTTACATTATCATTTTACAGTCTTGTTATATTCATCTTTAAATAAGAATTTAAAATGTATGCCCTCAATGTCAATTTTCCCTGTGGCATCGAATGTCAATATTTTCAGAGGATTTGTATCGAAGTTGAAAACCCAAGTATCGTGACAACACCACCTATACAGTGATAACCTCAGGTCAGCACTGTAAAAATCAACACAACTTCATAACAATTATGTCATAAATGTTTCAACTCTAGTGTTTCAAATAATACATTTTAATGCCGGACGTATGTGTTGCCATGACACCTGCTATAATGACCTCAAGCTTTAATGACATCCAACAAATCACCAATCAGAGCAGCTCTTACATCACCCTGCAGCCTCCACCTCCTCAGCACTGACATAAATCTAATTCTACACTGACAGTCTTATCTACCCAAAGCCAGTATGAAGTGTGTAAATGCATCATGGACACTGAAGTCTGTTACAGCTGTGTACACAACAGCCAAGTCCTTACAGTATGTGCACAGCTTTGTGTTGTTTCTGTTCTCGTACCAGACCGCTGACTGAAAATCTAATTTAAATCTGCGCTGTCCATTTAATGAGTGGAGCCATATGTAAGCAGCTATTTTAAACTGTGATACACATGAACTGCCAAAACACAGTTTTGGTTACCTCGGTAATGAACTTAAAAGCAAAGTGCTCAGTGCGATAATCCATTCATTTCTACATTTCACTCTTATTTTTTGTGAGTGTATCTATTTTTGGGCCCATCAGGCGAAAATACTTAGAGAAGGCGACTCTGGACACTCATGCACATCCTGTTTTAACTCTGCTCTGCTATTCATTGATGCAGCTACAATCTTAAAAAAAGCATGACCAAAGTAATGAAACAGCTCTGTTCCGAAAGAATGACTTAGTATGGGAAAACTGTCTGTGTGTTTTTGTCTCTTGTTTCAACATCTGTCTGTCTAGGGCAATGGTTATGAAAGAGGACCTGTTCTTCTGGTCCATCCCTGCGAAGGTCTTTATCATTTCATACATTTCAAGTCTCGTCATATGATCTGTATGGAAAAGTAATGGCTGATAAGTGTGTGATATATCAAAGGAAATGTTGACAAGCTATGTTCACGGAAAGCAAAGAGGCAAGATTATGACACGGATGTTTTTCAGCTGGACAAGAGGAAATAGGTCTGTCTGAGTAGCAGGTGGAATTTAACGTCATTTTGATTAAATGTGTTGTAAAAAGATGCTCTGCCATTCCCTAAAACTCCATCTCTTAAAATACAGCAGGCCTGCTGGTAGCTCTGTCATACAGAACGGCGTGAAGAACAATTGTGAAATATGCTGGAAGTTCTGCTATTGCTCAATCTAAACACATGCACTGAGAGACTAGGGGAACTGGGAACGTATGGTATCCAGACTGTAAAGTAAATACAGCAACATATGAAGTCATACTGAGATTTTCCATGAGGTTTTATAAACTGAGGCTGAATGCAAATTAACACGTTTTTATACCTTACTCAGGTCTGTTCAACATCCTCGTCTCAATGATCGATCAAATATTAAAAGGCTCAAATACAGTTGAGGTAATATCAGAGTAGTCTTAATGCAATGCAGGAAACCACAGAAGTACCAGTGGTACTTGAAAATAGGTTGTTTAAAAGAAAAAAAAAGGTATTCTGGAATTGGATTAGATCACACAATCCATATATTTCCATGGGGATCAAACCTTCAGCATGTGTTCAAAACCTTTTAGTGAGATTGAGACACCTTTGATCCAAAATATCATGATTATCCTGATTCCAGCAGAAGGGTGGATTTAGGGTGGAACAAAGTATATGCATTTGCTTATATTTTGCACTTGATTTCTGTCACAGTTACAGTGATAAAGTAGATGAAGTACACATTGGGCTCCCTACTAAGCCTGTCAGGACAGTAAAGTAAAAAATCATCATCGGAACCATGAATAAAGTATTTTAAATGATATCAGATGAAATGGTGATACTAATTAGCAGCAGAAATATTCTGTTTTAGGCACGGCAAAAGTCATATTCATCGGAGTGAAATGTAAATGATAGCCTATAATCTCATAACATAATGAGATGATGTGGAAGCACTAGACGTAATCTTCAAGTATATACAGAAGGCACAGTACATGTAGGTATTATTAAATATGGATGATGAATAAAGTATCCTGAATATGTCATATTAAAACCAGGGTCCGACATTAACGGTTGCCAGAATGCCCGGGGCAAGTAAAAATAGCCGGCGGGCCAGCAGAACCTGCGCAGACATGCCCGATCGGACAAGCAGCACCGACCCAGATTTTTTTTTTCTTTTTTCTTTTTTCCCTAATCGCAGGGCAGGAATAATACCACGGGCAAACGGCCAGTGCTGTAATCCCCCTCCTACCCATACGGCCAGTGTAGCATGTCCTGTTTTTTTTTAACATTAAACATGACAAACAGCAAGGCTACGGCTAACAAGTCAATGTACTGACATTCCTCAGACAGACACACACACACACACACACACACACACATACCGGACAGCCTCTCAGTCCTTAGCCGCTAACGTTAGCTCATGTACAACACTGTACCACACAGAAACCTTTACAAAGGATCATAATGTGCTTCTAGTGACTGTCAAATTGCCAGCGAAAGTGGGACATAGGACAAAGATCCTCTGAGAAGGAAGACGGTTCACTCTGCTCTGCCGCCAGGAACAAACTGGGAGGCAAAGATCCTCTCTGAGGAAGAGGGTTCAATTTGCTGCAGAGTTCACCAAAATGTTGTTGTTGTTTTTTTTTGTCTTTTAATAAATTGAACACACATTAAAGAACATACAAGATCCTTCAGAGAATTAATACATATAATACAATACAACAAACACTGTCAAATTAAATGAAGGAAGAGGATTTTTTTTCAAGTCAAATAAAATATTGGGGATTTATGTAAAAATATACATAGACATATAAATAATTATATAATTAAAGATATGTTGGCTATGTTAGGTGAATACTCCTGTCAGTGACCCTGACCACTGGCACTGGCAAAAGAACTGGATTTGGTCCCCGGGCGCTGCCCTGCAGCTGCCCACTAGTGTATACTGTAGGATGGGTCAAATGCAGAGGTCAAATTTCGTTTCAATATATGTAATGTGCTGAGAAAGGACAATAAAGAATCTTCTTCTAATAATAATTTCTTAATAACTAGGAGATAACAAAAGAATAAAGAGTTTTCAAAGACTTAAAAAAAAATAAGGGACATGAATCAAAACAACAAGAAACGAGATATATCCCCAGTCATGCACACCCAGTTTTAATAAACCCAGCACTGTTTTTCAACACATATATTGTTTTGTCTTCATTCAGTGTAGTTAGCACATATTGTTATTGCGCCATTGGTTTTGGCCTTGGTGCCCCACATTTTGGCCGTGATGCCCCAATAAATTTGTATTTATCAAAGGCAAAAGTGGCCTTGCCCTAAAAATGACTTAATTCCAAGCCTGTAATTGTGTATTTCCTCTCCTGTTTTTGTCCTTGGAGGGGCCAGTTGCAGTGTGCTGCTTTTTTATGTGCTGCTGCCTCCATTAGCTGATCATCTCTGCTGACGTAAGATATAAGTCATGAGTGAAAATATGCACCACACAGCTAGAAAGAGAACCTCTTAAGCAGGGCAAGTAGATTTGAGAAGTACTTGCCCAGCAGGGCAAGTAGGAAAAAACCTTAACGTCAGACCCTGAAAACACTAAAAAATAATGCCAGACTGTTTCTGCTACTAAAGTAAAGGGTTGTCAGGTAATGACAGATGACAACTATCTGACCGAAATGTTGCATTTATAACGGGAGCCAAATAATAGAGTGGATTATTTTTCTAATAAAAATTTTTTTTTTTGGTTTTTACTTCCAGCTACAACACACAGGTGTCTCTTGTTAATCTGAGCTGCACTGATGAAATCAGAGTGTAAAGACAGTCAAACTCTCAGCTATCACTCCAGGGATAAAATAACCTTTGCACAATTGAAATGCAGCTAAAATTCTCATCATGTGTTTTGTGTCACAAATAATCGATTGTTTAAAGCTCTTTTTTACAACCAGAGTGGAAACAGGAAGTCTGGAACAATAAAATTATTCTTCTGACCTATAAAAATACTCTTGGGACCTGTCACTAAGGACTTCTGTCCATTTCAGGATATGTCTTTCCATTGATCTGACTGGTCAGTGGTCTGGGTGTTGATAGGTTTTTATCTGATCCTCTGAATAGCTCTGAAGCCCAAGTAACCACCGTGATTTATCCAAGTAGAAAGCTGAAATACTGCAAACCCAGAGTTGACTTTGAAGTTGCTCTACGAGCTCCAAATCCTGCTTCACAGCACAGGCCTCTGGACTTTTCAGCTATCATAACAGACTAAACAAATAATGCCAATATCTAAATGTAAGTACCAACTACAAATACATTTTTCATATATTTTTCAGTATTTCATTTTAAGAAATATAAAAATGTTTTTCTACAGAAAAATGTCCCAAATATGAGTATTGTCTAAACCTGAGTAGTTGACAAGATCTTAACATTTTAACTCTTATGACCCAGTTGAACTAGAATGCACTGAACCTGCACACGTACTGCTGACATGAGCCAAATCTTTCCACTGATAGTGGTATGTCCTTTGTCCACTGCTAGATCTGTTTAGACATCACATAAATAACCTTATGATCTTCAGATCTTCTGACCTCATAATTACCAAATTCTGACTTCATTTCCACTGTAATCCAGTGATTGTTGTCTGTACATCCATGGGGACAGTGCCAACAGAAACTCTTTGTAGCTAAGAGATTTGCCAAGACGTAAACAAGTTGTAGCTAACAACAGTTGAGCTCTGCCGATTTTGGCTCACAACAGATAGATCAGTCTTTGTGTGTATGTTGATACACAACTAACAAAAACTTGCAGGACAGAAACGACTAACAACACTCCATATAAACACACTGAGTGAAGTTAGTGAGTGGACATCACCTTACATAACCTTCTGAGTGTGTGCTGAAGTTCACGCTTTCTAAAAAAAAATAGTTACTCATTGCTCACATTTGGAGCTGTAAAGTCACGCAGCTAATAATCTCTGGGAAAGGCAGCCATTTTATATAATTGACATCATTTAGAGTGTGCTAACGTGCAGATATGGATGCACCAAAAACAGCATGAGTATATACATGCATAACATATATGTGTGTGTGTGTGTGTATATATACATATATGTGTATATATATATATATATATATATATATATATATATATATATATATATATGTGTGTGTGTATATATACAGTTGCATTTATATGCACAAATCTTCTAGAATTTTTAATTTGACACAATGGTACAGCCATAAGGATGCTTTGATTTTTTTTATTTAATTTAGTATGGACATAATGGCTGGATGTCTGTTCCACAATACAGACGCAGCATTCTGTCTCCAAAGATGCACCAGTCAAACCACCTACTGGGTATAAATGGACTTTATTGGACTTTGCTCTGCACATATTAACCAGAGATTATTCATTAAAGAGCAGGAGAGGACTGTACTCTTATCTACTGTAGGAACAACAAAGACTGTTATTACGTTGAAGTAAATGCTGGATGCTAAATGTGGACTAACTCTAAAAATAAAGTTAAACAACTGCTGCTTTAGAAGGTATGCCACAGCAATGTGTTTGCAACTAGCACTCACCCTGACACACACACACACACACACACACACACACACACACACACACAGCCTAAACACAGTCTAAAAAACTGATTTGGCGGGCTAGAAAAAAAGACAGCAACATCAAATGACTTTGTAAGATGTACGTTTTTTGCAGTGTGACATACATTTGCAAACTTTGGAGCTCTCGTCCATATTTAAAAAGTCACCATCCCACACACTGGGTGGAAACAAGCCCAGCCACATAAGAAATTTACCATTTAAGAAACATCTCACAGTACCTTCACAGATTCAAAAAGTCCACTTTCCGTGCCTAAACAAGACTCTTGGTGAGTGTACTTAAATGTTTTAGGGCCAAATAAATGTTATACTTTGCTTTAATCTCATTTAATAAATGTTTAGGAGATAACACAAAAGTTTTTTTCCCCTCTGACGATTAAAGACCAACCACATGGAAACAATCAACCCACGTTTCCTCCATAAGAAGTGTGCGCTTTCCTCATGTCATACCACTTCAATGAGACACAGTGCAAAAACAAACTCATTAACTTTTTGAGTTAGTATTAAAACTACAGTCCAGGCTATACTGATAGGTGACTCTGATTTTGTTTGACACTGGATTTGAGTTTTCTTTTTTGTATTAAATAATCAGTTTCCCTTAATGTAATTACTTAGGAGCAGAGGAAACTTGGTGATGATGGCAGACGAATGTCTGAGGATTTCAAGGAGCGAGAGGAAACTTAAAGCAACGCAATAAAGAATTGTCAACCTTCAGGGCTGAACAATGAAGGCAACACTGAAGTGCCAAAAACAGCATTTTCTTGAATGGCTACTTGAGGCTGGCTCAAAAGGAGAAATCAATCAAGTCACCAGGAACAGCGTCAGCTTAGAAGCCAATTTCATTATGCTCAGCTGAGTACTTGGTTGAAATAATGTACTTTTTACGGTTATGACTATCATCTCCAAATTTGGTGAAGTCACCGCATTATCTGGCGCTTTGTCGGCGAGGGCTCGGTGGAGAAATCTTTTGGTGTGCACACACAGGTCGTAAAGAGTTGGAGAGATTCCCGCTTACAGAAAAATACGTCGCCAACACTCAAAAGATTATGATAGTCTCCGCAATGCAAAATCAGGTCACTGTGTTGTCATGTCTGCCAACTAACTATTGAACTACTGATTGACAGACAGATCTAGATGGGGAGAACATATAGTTTTTTTGACCCCAAAGCTGGGCCATGTCAAGTGCAGGGCTGTCAAAAACACCATGAAATTGAGTTCAAATATTTTTGAATTCATTTAGTAGAATTTGAATAATATTCAAATTTATTATTATTATTTTTTTTAAAACACAAAAAAATAAGATGCTTATTGCTGGTGCAATATCAACATGACACTCGGATGAAAACATCCGTTCTGACCTCACTGAATTGCCAGGTATGATCAACTTCTGCCTCGCTATCTGAGCAATGTTTGGATACTTCAGTGCGTTGTTTTCCCCCACAAGAGTGGAGCCTGGTCGGCTCACAGTGGTGTCTCATTCTGGTAACGTTTCATTCATGTATATAGCCGCTATAAGGTTTAAAGTTATACAATATTAATTGTTTGGCCACTTTGAGTGGCAGGATGGTGACTTCCAGCTCCCAAACAAATAAATAAAAAAACAAGTTTCCAAACTCAAGGCTTCAAAACAGGAGTCCACAAAGGAATGGGTGATGTCACAGTGGCTACATCTATTATTTTTATACAGAATATGTATGTATAATGCAGGACAGGATACCTCTTACTTAATAAAACATTCAAGACCACAAAACATCTCCTTTATATTGTTACCACCCCCTCCTTGATCTCTCTCCCCACTCTCTCTCTCACAGAACTCCGCCCCTTCCAGTAACCCTCAATCATTTCCCCAAACTTGGCGCTCTTGCACGCACGCACACTCAGACACACACACGCACACACACACGAGTTCTGTCATGTCCTCCATCAATTATTTACAGGTGATGGAAAATATATGGAAGACTGATTTCATCATACCAGAGCTCAACAATATATGTTTTCACCTCTGACAAGGTAAATACTTGCAACAAAACAGTTTTCCCATCATCTGGTCTGCAGCTCTGATACAAAAGCTAAGTAAAGGGTGCTTTTTTATATATTTCAAAACAATCTCATCAATATGTCATTACCACAAGACATAAAGTGCTTTAATCACCACTACTGAAAATTTAAGACATCTTCTCTGCATTATTTCATTAGCAGTGGGTTTCTTTACAAATTTAATTCTTACTTAAGTGGGATTCTTTTTTTGTTAGTTTAAATGGACTTTGAAATATGCACCATACAGCTGCAGCGCAGACTCGCTCACCATTGGCACATATTCAGAACTAAATGACTTTGATTTCAGTCGGGGAACATTTTGTTCTCTGTGTCCATGCACCCGTCCATGCGCATATAAATACAAGAGAATCAAACTCACTGAGATGGAGTAGATCAGGGCAGCAACTCCAACTGGCAGGCAGCAACACAGCATGGTGAAGATGGAGTAGCACAAGTAGTCGTTGACAGGGTTGGTCAATGGGCCTTGAGTCACGAACACTGTGGGCTGGACAGTGACAGCGTTCGGCTGTCCTGGATGCTGTCCATAGGGTACACCTCCATACTGCGGTGGGGGTACATAGCCCTGCAGGCAACACAAAGGAAACACAAATTTCATTTTCAGGTCCAATGAAAACACGTTTTAGAGGCGAGTCAGAGTAGATTTAATGGGGTGGCTTCACACAAAACGAAACTGCAACTCTGCCACAGGGCTCAATGTTGAAATACTCACATGATGATATGAGACATAAACAGGTTTGAACTGTAAATCAGTAAGAAAGAAAGAAAACAAAGATTTTATCTGTTAATTCAACCTGCATGGATATTTAGATCCGCCAAATGGCCTGTAAAAGCACACACTGTTTTAATAATTCCCTGAATTTCATTTATCATGTTACAGTCGAAGTTCATGTGTAATTACTGATTTTATTAGCGCTATCAGTTTAAACACAGTAAGCCCTTAACGTTACCTGCCAAGAGGAAAGGTGAATAATTAAGGAATCTTTAGAAAACACTTAAAGACTAACATAAAGTTCATAATGCAACATGTGAGGGGAAAAAAGGAAAATAGAGTTGTTAAAAGTGCGAGCAACTGAGGGCTGTTATGTAACAGTTTTATTAATACATTAATTGGATGCGGTTTTTCTGTTATTTATTATTATTATTAGTATAAATAAAAACTCTGTAATTAGCATTAAATAGGTTGTAATTAGCTTTTTAGCAGCACATATGTGTGGGGAAAAAACGACAAAGAGCCGAGAAGCATCCCCTTATCTCGCGTGAAATTACTCCACTTGTTTCAATAACGAGACCCGGAGCAGGGCTACTTACCTGCTGCTGTGGCGGGTATCCCGGGTATCCCGGGCCGGGCTGAGGGTACCCCGGGTACGGCTGGTCATTATAGGGCGGAGGGGGCGCGTGGGCCATGGAGGACTTCTCATCAGCCCATCCCGCTGGAGGAGCGCTGGCAGACTTACTGGGGTCCATAATGCAACAGTTTGGTCTGTGGGCTTTCACAGTAAAGGAATTTGCTTTTTCCAGCCGGGCTCGAGTATTTTCCTGAAGAATTTAATGGTATAAATCACCAACGCCTGGTTCGCTTTGTCACACCCCTGCTGCCACAAGGTGAATTGACCAAGTGAAGAAGTTCGATAAAATTTTCTCATTAGTGTCAAGTCACACAGAATGAACGAGGCAATTCCGGTTGTGATTTTCAAATTAAAAGTACCAACGAACCTGAACTGAGCTTAGTATTACACACACATTTTTTTTTTAACTTAAATACGAGTGTTATACATTGAAATATAGCAAAATGTACTTTTTTTTATTACTCAGCACATTATGCATATTTAATATATTTACATATTTTAAGTATTAGTGTTGTAGCATAATACACGTTTTTAAAAATATATATTTACATACGTTGTACTTAATACCTCCATTTCTATTTTTATAATTCTCTATACGCTTTAAGTCAGAGTGAATGTAATCACATTTTCACCCCAGGGATCAGTTCATTATTTCTGATGGTGATTCTGTAAGGGAAAGCTACAGCATGTCGTAATATGAGATGACATGATGTAAGATTAAATAACCTTTCTGGTGTGGGATTTAACGAGGCAAAATAAATAAATAAAATAAAATAAAATAAAAAATAAAAGTAAGTAAAATGACTAGAACACAAATAAGTACATTCACGTGTAGAGGGATTATTCAGTAACAGAGCCAAAATGTAATTGCCACAATGACAAAGAGAGGACTTAAGATACAAAATAATTTGTAAGTGTACTTATTTTGATTTAAAACTGTCAGGAAGTGGACACAAACACTGACAGTCACTCTAGGTTTACTTGGGATGGAGAGTTGGTTTAGTAACATGGCTTTTACGGGGCTCTGGACAATGTTTGGCGAACATTGCTGTCTTCCACACTATGTTTATATGTGTATATCCCCGCTATTCCAAGAAACCTTCCATACACGGACATGGAGTGTGTCACATGAATTGTTGCAAGGATAAACTCCTTGAGATCAACTATCTAGTTTCCAAGGAGGACATAAAATAAACAGAAACAAAAGCTCTTCATTCCAACACAGACTACTAAACTAAAAACACACCTCCAACTCTGAAACAGACATGAGTAATACACTTTAAGGAAAGAAACTTGTAATCTGTGAGATAATAAATTCAAAGTAGCTTCGACACATTTCACACACTATTATTGCGAAATATTTTAGGCTTTTATTTCTTATGTGACTCCATCTAATATCCGGTCCTATTCTGGCTACCAATGGACGCTTTATGGCGCAGTCTCCCTCATTACTGTCAGCCAATAAGTGAAGAGGGAGGGGCCAATGGAGGAGGGGCTGGGCCTCTTACAACATTCAGGGAAACTGGAAAACAGCAAATACCTACCCGCCTCAGGCAGGGTCTGCTACATGTGACCCTTTCCTCTAAGGGTACAAGTGTACACAAACACAAGATGTCTTTCAGTGTCATTTCAATCTTTCCTCTTGCCATCTTGATACAAAACCAGAATCCACTGGGCCTGCTCAGTTTGTTTATAAAGGTCAAAGAGCATGATTTATTGTTTGATTGTAGCATGCAGTGCACCTGTGCGGAAGCATCTGTATTTGTCATAGATTTAAAAATACAGATGCTTAAACAGCTCAATGAATGGTCTGATGATTATGAAATCGGCATAGAAAATAGATAGGTATACCAGTGTCCACTAGAGGGAGCCAGAGTCTGTCTAAGACACAGAAGGGCAGGCAGACACTGGGACACGTTGTAACAGGTCTAACTGAAAGATAATAATTACGCCTGTGCTTGTCTTGTTATGACAAGTCAGCTTTATGTACCTGTCGTTTTTATGCCATGGCTACAGTTTTATTTTGATTCATTGTTTTACTCTGCTATGCTTAAACATTAAACAGATTGTTCTTACTACACTCAGGATTTCATACACAGACCTTTGTGTTCTTTTGTTGATGCCTCGGTGTTTTGTCTTAAGATTTGTCATTTTGATACAAAGAAACATAATTGGAATTTTTATATTTATGGTTGAAAAGAAATAAAAGTCCTGTTCAAGGGACAGTTCACCTCAAAATTAAAAATTCATATTTTTCTTCTGGCCTGAAGTGCTTTTAATTAATCTAGATTGCTGAGTGTTGGAGTTTTTGGCAGTAGAGATGTCTGCCTTCTCTCGAATATCATGGAACAAGATGGCATTTAGCT
This sequence comes from Epinephelus cyanopodus, assembly GCA_026686955.1. Taxonomy (NCBI): domain Eukaryota; kingdom Metazoa; phylum Chordata; class Actinopteri; order Perciformes; family Serranidae; genus Epinephelus; species Epinephelus cyanopodus. The sequence goes on from CM048919.1 coordinate 15,220,038, forward strand.
TGTGGTGCTCCAACCGGCAAAAAAAATACGTGGAAAAACTCAACAGCAATGTCTCTTTCCAGAAATCACGACCCGGTTCTTCAAGATAATCCACTGACCTTGTGAGCAGTTTCATGTGGGAACTATTTTCTCTCTGTCAAACTACACCTGCTAACTGTATCACCCCCGCAGAAGGAAGCATGCATCTACTGCTAGCTCATCTAGCACCACTGAGATAACTAACATTACAGCTCAGCTGAGAAGGATGCCATTAATGTTAACATCTCATGCTCTCATGCACACCAGGCTCTTGTCCATGAGTAGACACATATTTCCCACTGCGGGCTGAGATGGTTATTGGGTGTAGTTTGATATGAAGAAAATAGTTCCTACATAAACCTGCTCACAACAAGGTCTGTGGATTATCTTGAGTGACTGGGTCATGATTTCTGGTAAGAGACATTACTGCTGAGCATTTTAAATGTATTAATTTGGCGCTGTGAGCACCGCAAGCCGAGTGCCATCTGGTTCCATTATATTGGAAAGGAGCCAGACGTCTCTACGGCAGATATCTCACACCAAAACAATGTGAACTAATAAACAGCACTACAGAGGAAGGAAACACACATATTTTTGATTTTGGGGTGAACTGTCCCTTTAAGACCCTTAGTATCTATGGTGTACTTGTAAGTTGCATGCCCACTTCCCTGTCGACAGGGGATTCATTTGTAATTTCCTCCATCCTTATGTTTACCCAACAGCGCAATCCAGTTGAAGACCTGAGTTAAAGCTAATTATGGTGAAATATGTCAGTGCTGATAACCTTCGTGTAGCGGGCTGAATTTAAAAATGAATAGCCCAGTTACATTGCAATAACTAAATATCGTCCAGAACCACAAAAGAGTACAACTTTTAAATCAATGGCACTTTACATTCAACAAACTAGTATTGTCTTTGTCACATGTATTTTAAATATGTGCAGTGAAATGTTGAGGTGGAATACTCAGGAGGATCTGCTGAAAGGCTGTATCTATGAGTCGAATAAGAGTAAAAAAAAAAAGAGGGCTATAAGAAAGGATAACGTTCAAAAATTACGATAAATCTATAGATGTAGTATTTGAATTAAAATGTTATAGTGCATAATTCACATCTATTCTCTTAGTGTTAAATGAATCTTGGGTTTTCAGGTCACCTTCTCTCTCTCTCAAATACACACACACACACACACACACACACACACACACACACACACACACTTGCTCTTCTTTATTGGACCCTTGTTGACGTAATGCATTCCTTGGCCTCTCACTCTGACCTTAACCATCACAACTGAATGCCTAACCCCAACCACAATTGAAACCCTTTTCTAACTTGACCCTTACAACCACGTGTGAACCCTCCAATAAGCCTTTGAAGGTCCGTCCTAAATGTCCTCATTTTCCAAGAATGTCCTCACTCTCAAGGTTGAAAGCTCAAATTGGTTGTCACAAAGACTGATGCACAAGTCCACACACACACTCAAATAAAATTCAACACTTCATTGTTGTTTGTTTCAACAGTTCTTTTATAGAAACATGACAGAGTGTTTCTGTATCTCTGAACAGTGCAATCCACTACTTTCCTCCATAAAGCTAAACATGGGAATTAACAGATTATCAAGAATTATCAACAGCACTCTAAACACTCACGACTACGTGGATTTCATATATGTGACATGAAAGCATGGACAGTGGGTTAGGCTGGCCACAGTAAGCGACTAATATCTACATCAATGTTGACCTTACACATACAATACAGGCAACAGAAGTAGTGCAAGACATTGACACAGCCTACAGTATGTGGACACTTAAGGAACTTTTTGGTAATAGGTTTGTGTTACTGTTGTATGAGGTCACTTTCAGCTCAATCAACCGACACTGTGACGATGAACGACAAAGCATTCACACTGAGTAAATAGAGGGGATTACCAAAGGTTTTATATGTCAGTTTCTTCATTTCAAATCCTTTTCACTTCTAAATACGAATAACTGCTGATTGAAATGAAAGTGACAACTTTTACATGTCTGTATGTGTGAAGGTGCAGGCTGCAAATCAGTGGCTCAGTTATCAAGCAGAAAGCATCACACCTCACAGCCGGTACACACACACACACACACACTACTTTCTGATGCTGTCTAATAATAAAACAAAAGCCTCTTGTTGGATGTATCAAATCCCGCTGCTGTTCCTCCGTGTTATCTGTTGGTTGCAGGTTTGGGACATCAGTGTGTGTTCTGAAAGATATTTAGCAGTCGCAGGCACGACCTACAGATAAACAGACAACATGTGATCAGTAATATAAAACACACAAACAATACTTTTCTCCAAAACTGAAGTTAAAGTACAGCTCATCTAATTTTTTGATGTGAATCAAACGGTGACTCTACTATTTTAAGCTTTCATTTAGAACCAAGTTAAGTATTTCTTTTTTCTATATAGCCCAATATCACAAACTTTAATTTTGTATTCATACTTGGCTACTATAATTTCATATTTGTTTTTGGCAGGTGGCTTTGACAACTATTAAAAGATTAGCAGCTGAAATTCTTCACAAGCGGTGAGGCTAAAATTTAAGTTGTTGTTATTCATGATAGCATTCTCTGTATGTGAAGAATGAGATGAAGAATCAACACACTGCTCCTCATCTTCAGGTAATGAGCAGAGGGAAGAGAGAGACAGAGAGCGTGTGTGTGAGCCCATGCAAGTGGAAACTGCCTGTCAGTGCAGTATGTCCCTGTGGGTCCCTGCTGAGTTGCTTACATACTGTGCGCACGCGCGCACACACACACACACACACACACACACACACACACACACACACACACACACACACACACACACTGTTTTTCCATATGGGCTACCTGTGTATTTTCTACATCAATTAAACTAGTGCTTGGTTTATCAGTCACATCTGAAATCATCAGCATCATCGGGGTTCAACTGGCTTGACTGCAAATTTATGACAAAAAAATAAATAAAAATCAGCATTACAAACTGAGGGTGAAAGACGTGGGTGCGTTCTCTGCCTCAAGAGGGCGTCTTTTATAGCTGCGCTACTACATAAAAACGTGAATGGTTGCCTCACACCACTCTGCCTCTCTTCCCTTCTCTCCAGGCCAGACACCCAGAGTCCCACCACCTGTTGAACAGCGAGGGCCATTTCATCTGAGTCCAACACTGCGGACGTTTTCCATACTGTGTCAGTATGTGTGTCAGACACGTGGCCGTTTACAGTGAAACAGATGGACAGAGTAAATATAACTTTAGACCTTAGCAGGACGTCAACTGGATGATGAAATCTTAGGAGGGATAAGGACCTGTGTATCTCTCTACACACGTCTACATACATACAGTTTGGCTACTACACATGCAAGACTCTAGCTCATTTTAGCTGCTGTTCTTGTTGCTCTTGTCATGTGTCTGTGGTTACAGGTGATCATCTTCTCTCTTGACATTTAGAGTAAACCATAACTACACACGCAATTTCCTTTGTGGGGTCATAAATATTTTAGCAGAACTGAGTTACAGGTTGAATTACTTTAATTCACTCAGCTGCTCCAGGTTTCATCTCTTGTCATCAACACAGTCTTGACCGCTGTTTTTTTTTTTTCTTTCCTGTAAACACTGTCTCACAACCACAACAGTTAACAAGTTAAGAGGGGGTTTCTTGTGGGTGAGACAACATTACCTTGGTCGGAGAGCATCTGCTGAGCATTGCTTCCTGTCCTCCTTCTGCAAAGAGGAGAAGAGAAAAACAGTTTATGACCTTTGGAACTTGGTAATATGTATTATTTTCACAATATTGCATTAGTTTGAGGCTTCCAAAGCAATTACACAAATGTTTTTTTAACGTTTAACTGTGAAGGATCACCTCTTGGACTGGTTGAACTTGCACCTGCAGTGGCCACCTGGAACAGAGGAAGAAAATGTTGACTTTCTTTATGGTATCTGTGTGTGTATCTTTGCATTGCTTGAGGCAGTTTATGACTTTGTGTGTGTGGTTAGGGTGTGTGCATGATTTGCATCTTACTGAGCAGGATGGTGATGCCAATGAGACAGAGGACAGCAGCTAAAATCAGGCCTCCAACACGCAGTCTGTGGTAGTCTGCAAAACAAGGTCATGGTTACCATATGAAGATAAAACAAACATAACATATAAAAGAAAAAAGCAATGCATCGGAGAACAGAAACATACAAGGACATTACAAGAAAAACATCTTTAAAAGACAGGTCATGGACAAGCAGTAAAATATAACATTACAACATTATAATTACATCATTACTATTATTATTTTATATTATAAAACCTGCATCTACATGTAAAAAGAGATATACAGCAGTCTGAACTTTATGTCAATGTTTGTCAGCTTCCAAGTTTCATCCATTTTTACATGACAGTGAAAATAATATGTATGAAAAGAATAGATTACCAAAGGTAAATGGGTCATCTTCCACTGTAGGGACAAAAATAAACAAGGTCAGCTGAAAATTGGTTTACGCGGCAGATACATGAGGATATACAGAAACATCCACATATCAAACAGTGATGTAATAAAGTCAACAAACACAATGACCTACTTTGATTCTCTTGCTAATGATTGACACACCTGACTTTCAAATAGATATATTTAAACTTAAAAGTGCCATTACATTCAATTTTAATTAAAATGTAAAAAAAAATGGTTCTCTTATTATTTTCAGATATACAGGTATTAGTATTTTTGTTGGTAAAACCTGTTAACTATGTTACTCAACTATTTACCGTAGATGTATGGACTGATTAAAGGAAGAAGAGACATAATAGTGTACTTACAGTTCTGTTCCTCTGCCAACACCAGGGACACAACTGAAGGAGTTCAGAAGGAGACAAACTTTACAACAGTGCAACACAGCTTGAGGTATCTCATTTTGTTTGTTAGGGATCATAAGGGTGGAAAAGCTGCTGTTGGTTTATTTGGAAAGCAAAGATTAATGTGGTCTAAACACTGCTGGAATACTGCAATTAGAAGGAGACTCCTCTGGAGAAACAGTTATTCAACATATTACGTACATATCCAGATGTCAACCCTCAGCTATTTACAATATCCTCAACAATAACTATACTCTTGAAAATGAAAATCCTTTTTTAAAAAAACACAAATGGTAGTTGCTAATTGGCACAAACCACTTTGAATCTTCACTAAGCACAGGCATTAGGTGGTGCTTGTTTTTGGTGCTGTTTTTGTTATTTTAAAGAAATGTACATGTGTATGTTTTTGTGCATTACTCTTTTCTTGTTTTCTTTCCTCCTTTATACTGTGTGCATTTTGTTTTAACCAGTATTGTTAAAAAATGTTTAATGCAGAACAACAGACCCTTTTCATGGACTCGTCACAACTGGAGCAACTTAGATGTGTGTAGTGAAATTAATGAGGGATGAATTCCATTTAGCTCGTATCAGCTTAGGTTCCTGATATCGTGAACGCTCACTCACTGTCATCTTCACTTGAAAAACTTGGATAGAACAAGCCATCGTTAGTATTATTACTGACACCTGTGCTTCCCCTGCTGTAACAAATCCAAATGTCTGCCACAAGGCCTGTTTTCATCAATAAAATATAATTGCAAAGAATAACCCAATTAGTAATTTAACTTAATACTGCAGTAGCTTTCTATTTTTAATTTTGGGTACTTTTGAGGAAAGACAGGTGAGTTACCATGTCTGTTATTCAGAATCATTGACAAATGAACCTGTCAGTGTCAATGAATAAAACACCTCTTAAAAAGCTCTTACATCTTTGTTGCGTTTATTAAAAATCCAGATCTGTTTAAAAATGTCAAATAATACTGTGTCTGTTACATTTCTCCTCATCCTTATCCATCTCTCTTTCACAACACCTGAAGGAGCTGTGGATGTCACTCTCACCTTTATAGGACTATAACTGTAGAGCACTTTGTTTCGCATCTTACTCACAGGGTTAGGGGTTTGCTTTCTTACAGCATATTGTATAGGACATATAATCACAGACCACCGGACAGTTTAAAATCTGGAGTGAAAGGGCAAGGAGATGACCACTCATCCACCCTGCTGCCTTTTGTTTCACCTCAGACATGTTACATCGTGTCACAAAACTATAAACACTTGGGCAAAGTGTTGATGGAAGACAGACCCTCAGACATGATTTCCTCTGCACAGAGGAAGTGAAGCTAACATATCACGAGTTCTTGGAGATGTAACATCAATTACTTTCTGACCTTTAAAAGCAGGAAGTAAGTAAATTCAATAAAGGAGGATTTTAAACTGTGATCACATGAGAAGACTTAAGAGTTTTACTCACGTGTCATCAACACCAAAGCACAGATCTTTGACATCTTCACGTTGGAGGCTGTTTACCTGCGGAGATATTACACTGATATCAGCAACAATGTCATCATACATCATCATAAAAAAAGATATTGAACTCTGTATTATCTTAACTTATATTTATGCTTGCACATTGATTGAAAACCTTAACTACTAATTGTGGTGCAGACTTGCCATCAAAAGAAGGCTCTGCTGTCAATGTGGGGTAAATAACATTATCTCCGGTCCCAATGGCACAAATGATCTTTTTTTTTTTAAAGTGCCTGCATGTTAGAAAGCTGATTAAAGTACTCCAAACTGGCTCATACCGGCAGCCAACAAAGTCAACAGAGACCTGATGCAACATTCAGCTTTTCTGTTTTCTGAGGAGCACTAAAGGAACTTGTACACACAGACACATAGAGTCATCACTTCTACAGTACATGCACCCATTCCCTCTGATGCAAACACAAAGACATCTGATTATATTTAGATAGGCACAAAGTGGTCTCCCCCGCTCTCCTTCACAGACACACAGAAACTTGATCTGATGTTGATGGCTGCAAAGTGCTCTAATGGAGCTTTAACAGGAGAGCTAAATCACCTTGTGTAATGCATTATAGTGCTGCTATGCAAACGCTCCAAAGCTTCTATCTTTGCTCTTGTTCCAATGTTATCTTTACAAAGACTGCAAGCTTATTCTACCAAATATAATGTGCAGTACTGTACGCAACGGTGTACATGTAGTCACATGGTGGGACTGTCCAGATTTTACTTCTTTTAAATGAACTTTCACTTGCTCTGGAAAAAATCCATGAGAATAATATTAAAGCGCACTCAGCCTTCCAAAGCTATTTCTGTCTGTAATGTCATTTTAATCCTATTTCAAGCATACATCAGTGCATAGATAGTTAGCTTTGAGCTTTATTTTTGAAGTACCACTAGTCGATGAAGATATTTTATTTTCCTATGCTGGCTAATTATTAAAAACTGACAAAAAGCTCTTTGATCTTTAACACTTCCAGTCAGAGTTCCCTCCTGACAGTGAGGCAGATTTTACAATAATCCCACTTATACTATCCGTTGGTAACAAATAGATTTCCTGACAGCCGCAATTACAACCCAGACACTGTCTGACTGGTTCTATGTCCATGCTGTGCTAGCTGCCATGTTGAAGCAGCAGTAGCAGAGGTAACATGTGCCCTGGGAGGGGACACACCTTAAGTAACACAGCAGTGATTTTCCACTTACTGTACTTTTCCATTCAGAGCGCTACACAGTGAAGAGCAAACACACACGTGCCCACTGCAGTATGTAAGTAAAAAGTCACACTAACATAAAACGCATGCAGAAAATTACATCATGTTAGTTTAAATGAGTGAGTGACTGACTGTTTATCCAAGAGGAGATCTGAACACACCTTGTCTAGGCAGCCATGGGAGTTATTCAGTCAAATTAGTTATTGCCTATTGCACTGATATGAATTTCTGCTGAAGCTACAGCTTAGCCAATATAGCAGTATGATCTGTCTATGGTCTGTCCCTGACTGAGTTTGCTCAGAGATGAGCTTTACGACAATTTTTTGGGAGAAATTAGATAAGTTATCTCATTTTTTATCTAAAGCTTTTGCTATTTGAGAAAGGCAGTAGTAACTGAAGAGAGCACCAAGAGATCAGAAGGGCACTCAGAGAGCACAGACCTCTGCCAAGGCCAAATGCCATATCTTACAATGTTAATAAACATGATAAATAATTTTTGTATGTATCTGCCCTGTGATACAGAACCACTCCATACTTAAATGGATTCTTCCTTGGCCCATGCTACACGCTTCCACCAAGTTTAATGAAAATTGGGCCAGTGGTTTTTCAGTAATCCTGCTGACAGGCACATAAACAAACAACCAAAAACATAACATCCTTGGCGGACATATAGGTGAAAACAGGATGGTGAAATCAAGGCAGCTAAATGGGATTCATCCATCATGAATTTCATCATTTACAGATGTGCTTTCCCTACTGTGACAAATTAAAATGCCTACTGAGAGAAAGGTCTGCCCCTTTACACTATTTCACTGATCTACAGGTGGCCGTAATGAGCCAAGATACACACTAATGCATCGACAAAGTTAGTGAAGAAGAAGAGGACTGCTAGCAAGTAAACGTTAAACAATGCAGGATTCAAAACTGAAAAGAAAAATTGTCTTTGCAAATGTTTTATGATGAAGAAAATGCATTCAACATGTTTTTTAGACATCAAGGACACAATGCCTTATAGTGAGTAACACAGATTTAAACATTACTTTTGCTCCATAACGCACCTTTAAACTCTACAAATCAAACTGACACCGTATCTCTCAGGAAACTTAAAAGATGTTACAGTACAGATTGAGCTCCTAGCAGTTTAGTTTTTTAAGTATCTCTATGGACACACAAACAACAGTGACCTTTGAGTCCAAATAAAGGAGGATGTAAGTAAAACAATGTGTCTCCCTCCTCTGTTGTTGGTATTTAGAGTTTAATAGAAACAGAGAAAGAGAAGGACAGGACGGGTGCACCTCTCCTGGTGCCTCTCCACAGCAACCCAAGGCGAGGCAGGGGGAATGTCGAGGATGGGAAACGGGCCAACAACCACTAGAGAATGGTTTACCTCAGGAGAGAGCCACACAGGGAGCAGAGAGAGGAGGAGGAGATGGAGGGCTAAGAGAGAAACAGGAGAGAGAAGGACAGGGAGAGGGAAGAAGACACAGGGGGCAAACTGAGGGTGAGAATATTAGAAAAGGGAGCAGAAGACAGAGAGACGTGAGTGAGAACAGTGAGGGAGGGTAAAGACATGAGAAAGGGTGAGAAAGAGAAATCAGGGGAGTGTAAAAGAGGTTGTGCCTTTCTGTTCGTATCTCAAGACCATATTCTAAAGCAAATGTTAGTGTAAGGTGGAGCCGGAAGGTGAGAGCTGGAGGTGTGCATTCAAATCATTATGTTTATGGCAGGTTAAGAAGCCAGGATCACAGCGCCATGGTGGATAAGTACAGTGTACTACGCCTAACCATGTTTCTTTTCCTGAGCTTTACCTACTTAACTTTATGTTAAGAGCTTGAAGTAACGATGCCATTCGTGGGGTGCTACTGCGTTACATATCATATGAATCATTGCATATGTATTTTTATGAGACAGGTTACACTGAACATATTCAAATTCCTGACTTCTTCCAACCAACAGTCCATAACTCAAAGATATTCAATTTAATAACACACACAAGACAAAGGAAAGCAGGAAAGTCCTCACACTGGAGATGCTGGAACAGGTAACTTTTTAAAATCTTTGCTTGTGAGGCTATACTCAATTAATTGATCATCAAAATAGTTGCAGATTCATTTCTGTCAATTGACTAACTAAATAACCAAATAATTGTATCACATCTAATTTAGTTATTAGTTAATAGTTTCACACTTCATGCAACAGAGAAGATTCATATTTAGCTGCAGCAAAATGTTTGATGTAAGCTGATAACCAAAGAAGGCTTTATTACAAATATAGCCAAAGAATTTCTAAAGATATTATGTAATGACGTAGTTTCTTTTCCCCTGCGTACAAATTCCCTGTGGAGCCTCTTCACCAGCTCCGCCTGGTCCGGGGATAAAGACTTTTCTGTTCTGGCTCTGTCATGCTACTCTGCCTGTCTCTGACTGTCCCTCCTTTGTGCAGCTCATGCTGCATCTCTCTTTCTTCCTGTCTATAGGACTATTTTTTCATTTTTTTGTCCCTTGCTTTAATGTCTTCTGCTCTACTTCTTTCATTCTGTCATCTCTCCCTGTCTGTCTGACACTCCTTTCCACCTTTTTGAGAAGCTTTAAGAATGGCTCGTTTGTTTGAAACCACTGTTTCACACTGCTCTTGTGCCTTTGTTGAGCCGCTGTGTCCTCTCCAGCCTCTTTAAACCTCTCCATTACTACTTCCTTTCTCTGACACACCTCTGCATGTCCTTACTCCTTCACCCATCCCCTCTCCTCTCCTTTTGTAAGGATCTTTTCCACTCCATTATCCCTTCCCTTACAAACTCCCGGAGCACAGGCTTTCTAGGCTCTATGCCCGTCTCACACTCATACACTATCATCATCTCTTTTCCACTGCACTCTTCCTCTCTTATCCAAGAGTATGGTACACAATAAGCTGCAGGCCTGTCAAAAGAGTCCTTATTCTCATGTGTAGTTACTACATATCAATCACACTGTCATTCACTCAATCAGGATTTAACCGACTACTTACAGTGCTTACTAAGTATATTTATATTTTGCTGTGACAGTTTCCAGTAGTTCCCATAAAAAAAGTCACACACAGAAATCAGGCTGTTCTCATTCACTGTTGGTACTTCTAAAGCAATGTCTAAATATGTAATCATGATCCTGGAGGCTGCGATCATGTTACCTATGTGCTGCAGGCTGCTCTTCGTCATATGAAACAGGAAAGCAAAACAGGAAACAGGAAGGTTGAGGTGGTGGACAGGTCAAACAAAACACAGGACTTTAACCCAGGAGACTGGGGTTTGTGTCCTGTATGAGACCAAAAGTCAGTGTTGACTTACATGTATTTAAAATTACATACATTAATGTCACGTCATCACATTATGTCATCATATTAAATGATGTTACGTTAGGGCTGCTCGATTATGGAAAAAATCAAAATCACGATTATTTTGGTCAAAATTGAAATCACGATTATGCAAACAATTATGCAGCGCACGTGATTACTTATATCATTTACATGACAGCATGTCATTTCTGTCTCTACATGGTCGCACATTTAGAATACTCCTCTGCTCTCTGTATCACACATGGCGGAGTTCGGCCCCGATGCACGCGCGCGCACACACACACACACACACACACACATACACACACACACACACACACACACACCCAACCTCTCTCGTTCTCCCTCTGCCATTTTCCGCACACTGTTTTTGAAATCTTCCACGATCACCTGCCCCTCATATTATTTGTAGTTCATCTACTTGACTGGCTTGTGGAGTGAATAGAGGAGAGGAGGTGAGGGGGTGGTATTGCGCATGCGCAGCTTCCATAGAAGACAAAATAACATGTAATGGGGATCACCAGACGATTAATTGCACAGCCTTATGTTACGTTATGTTACATTACGTGACAATCAAAAAACCCTAATATAACATATTTTTTTAGATCCCACCTTCTCTTGACTGTAGCTGTTTGTTTGATTTTCTCATTTCACTTCTCTTTTTGTACTCTGAGCTGCAAATCAAAAGGAGTTCACTCTCCGACGGGCTCTACCCCCTCCAACGGCGATTCAACATACTGATTCGGCTGGAAAAAAGCGGACAAGGGCCGACTAATGCCAAGGGTGCAGAACACACTGCAAAAATTTGGCGACAGATGCTCACTGACAGCCCAACATTGATGGATGGCCAACCATCAGCTTGTTGTGTCAGGGCCCACAAACTATCTGGCTAGATAGCACACGGACAACCAAAAATCCTATTTTTAAGTCCCACTGCTACCAGGGGAAAAATGCTTGTGAATGGTGATTATATGGAAAATATATAAGTGGAAAAAATATTGGTCACACACAGAAGCACACTGTGTACAGATACAGAGAAAGGCCACCCGTTGGCTTTGAATGTGAGACAAGTGTTTACAGCCTTGTGACGAAGTTAGGTGGCATGTTACCCATCCAATATTAAAACTGTTTATTGTGTTTAGGGTCAAGGGGCAACTAGACATCATGTCCAACAAAATCAAAACTTAAAACTTGTACTTATACACACTGTGTATAAGTAAATACTTTATGTTGTCTTAATGCTCCTTTTCCCAAAAACCAGAGATTCAATTTGTGTTTCCTCTATTTTGTGTGCACGTGACTGTGTGTGTTACAGGATGTTGCACAGCATGTATCTGTGACTTTTTCCAACACTCCCCCCACTCAACTGTTTGAATGCTGAACACCGGTGTGTGTGTGCTTGCGTTCCTGTACTGCACAACAAAGACAGCTGCCTATTCTCAGTGGCATTTTTTATTCCTAAATTAGCAGCACTGGATTCCTGTGTGCAACACATCCTTTCACACATACACACACACACACACACACAAGAAAGTCTCTGTTGTCGTGAGCTTTACACACTAAGAAAAGTGTGAACCTGCTTTGCAATCTGTGATGAACAATTTACCTTTACCTCAGCTGAGACACGGTTGAACTTGTTCCTCCCTTTATTTTACAACACACTCAGGAATTTGTCATTTTATGACTAGAGTACATGATGTTGCTCTGGAACTGAATGTCTGGAAATGAGATTAATAAAGCACATGACCTCAGAGGGGGTTTGGGATTTTTTAAAAGTAGACTTATTTGTCTCAGTGGCTGCTGAGTAGCTAGGTGATAACAGCTAACAGCTACTGACCAAAGATGGATTTTGACAGATGCAACTTAAGTGTTGACAGGAGAGAATAAAAAGCAGATAGAGAGGAAGAGGCAGCAGTTGTTGGGAAATCAGTGGAGAAAGTTCACTGATGGAGAAAGGGAAAGAGGGATGGAGAGAGAGGAAGAAGTACAAACAAGATATCAAGTTGGGAAATAAGAGGAAGCAACAGAGGGAGAGAGGGAGGAAGAAGAACTCGAGCCGGAGGGAGTGATAAAGGGAGGCAGGAAGACGAGGGAGAGCATGGTTGGTAAAGACAGGGAATAAGGAGGGACACATAGAGAAAGACGGAGGGTAAGAGGGAGTGGAGCATACTAGAACCATGAGTCACACATGGTAACCACAAGGCTCGCAGGGAGCAGCTAGCAACAGACTTCATGCTCCTCACTCTGGAGTCATGATCAGCAGATCAAAAGATGAAGTACATTTCCCTTGTTTCATCTCATTGTACACTCATAAAACTTACATGTACTGACAAGCACATACTCCAATAAACTTGTTAACTCATATTTTGTATTTATCGCTTATTGCATAACTATAAAGCGTAAATAAAAATATCTGGGCTGGTTAACGAATTAGAAATGATTAGATGGGTCTCTGCTGAGCTATAAATGAAAGCTTTGTGGTTACACAGGGAATGCACCGAAGGTCACAGTAAAATCAATGTCTTCTTGTCGAGGTTTCTAAATTTGTGTTTGTGAGACGCCAAAGTGATGTGAGGAAAGGTGAGGAGAAAGTGTGACTCGCCTGAGAACACTCTCTCTTTCTCCCCCTCCAACTGTTTTCCTCTCTCATTTTCTTTTTTAGGAATTGTGGTCATGTGAGGAGAGGTGAGAACAACGAGCTGAGTGTGTTTCACCTGAGAAAGGAAAGACAACTCTGTCCGTCCCCACCTTTGTTCACCTTCCCTTCGTCTCTGTCTCTCACCCTGTAACCTCTGTCATCTCTCTCTGCCTCACTTCACTCTTCACTTCACTCTCTCTGAAAATTTGAGTTCATATAAGTAAGTCACATTTAAATCTGTCAAAGCTAAATATAGTGAACATCCTGCAGTTTCACAGGTGTAAGTTGAATGTATGGTTGTGTCTTTCCCTTTTATTATGAAATGATCAGTAAAATACGCTGTGCAGATACAGATTACATTATTTTCTTATATGTTAGTCTTAACTAATACAGAGTCAGAGTAACTAATGTCAAAGTACTGAAACATCCAAAAATACATTTTGGACTGTAGTCTCTGTATAAATTCTTGAGGAAACTCTGAAATCAAATTTGTCGCTAATCAAGCATAGCTTTGCATTGCAGAATATTGATTTGTTTTGGCAAAAAACATTAGTAATCCACATGGGGGCAATGGTGCACATAATTTCCCTGTTATTTATGTTCATTTTAATATAAAATCCATGGCTGGAAAGGAGACCAAAGGTGTAATTGAGTTTATTGGCGCCCCACTTTTCCTCAAGATGCTCTGCCTAATGTCTAACATTTTAACTTTCACAAACCACCACAGAAGAGAAGGGACATCTGGAAAGAGTGTGCTACGTTTGCAGCATATCTATGTGCATAGCAGCACCACATGCTCAAAACGCAACAGATTTTACATCTGTAGTGCATTCTGGCAGTATGGTCGCTCTGAGCATCTTGTACAATTTCTTTCGACCTGTATAAGGCTCGAGTTTTGGTGTGACATTTGCTTCATGATTCTGATCAACAGACACTAAAATCTGATGTTCATCTTTGGCTTCTTGTTTACCAATGCCCAGTCTGTATCTGTAACCATGGGTCACAGAAACACATTGTTAATGTAAAAAATTACAAACAAATGTTTCAACTGTTTACTCATTTCTGTCCTTCTATAACTGGTTAATAGTTTAAAGGTTCAAATTAGGACTAGATGTTACAGTCCCTTGATACACATACTTAAAACTATGAGTGGGAGTAATATTGCCGTCTGGGGGTTTCCAAGTGGGAGCCAAAGGGTTGTGGTTAGATGGATAAGAGTACGGAAGAGAAAAGTAAGAGGGAACATAGGGTAGGCAGAGCCAAGGAGAGACGTCTGTTCTCACAAAAATGAATGATGACAATTTGATAACCAATTAAATGTTTAAATCGTTGAACAAGTAGATACATGCAGAGCGTGCGGGTTACAGCTCCTAAAATCTGATTGCTTCCTATCACTGTGAATATTTTGATTTAAGCAGCCTAAAGAATTTCTTGATTAATCCAACAAATAATCAATATTTAACAGACCTGTCTTTCTAATAGTTTTACACTGAACAGCAGAATCTGTCGTTGCTGTTATCTGTCCTTGTCCCAATCTGTCCTGGTGCCACATGGTAGCAAACTGTTATCACCACTGCCCTTATCAACTGGCCTTTTCACTCACACACACACACACACACACACACACACACACACACACACACACACACTAGCTCACAGTATGTGTTCAAAAGAGCATGTAACCATTTGACAATATTGAAAAATTCCACAGCAGGAAGTCTCCATTGACACTGTGTGCATGAGAACCAAAATGTCTTTAACTGCTGATGCGTGGGTTTTAAATTTGGCTCATGACACTTGTTTCATGTCTACTTTGCTATCTACTACTATCCATTTCATGTTATTTATTAAGAACACGTGAAAGAGACCAAGGCTTAGCATCAAATATAAACACTTTCAGACCACATCAATTATTTCATCAGGCTTTATCTTGGGTTAAACATGGACTAAGGGTAAAACCACATACACAACAACCTTTTATATCAAATGGTGCGCTTTAAAACAAAACAAAACAAAACAAAACAAACAAACAAACAAAAACCGTTTACATGACAAGTGTGACCAAAGCGCGTGAAGGAAAACCATCTTGGCCGTTGCGCACGTTGGCCGTGGGCGCGTGCCGTCCCATTGTGGTGGGCTCGAGGGGAAATGTCAGCCAGATGACATTATGAGCTTACGACATATGTATGTTACACGTTACTTTAACATTTTAAACACTGATAATTGACTTTTATCTGAAACAAAACAAGTTTACATGTTTCATTCGAGTCCTTTGAAGTGTTAAAGTATCTCAAGACGACAGTTAATAAGAAATACAGAGATTTAACAACATTTTTTTCCACATATTTAGATGCTAGCTTAAATGTAGTCTTAAGTTAGCCTAATGTTGGCCAAACTATGCTTATTTTGGTTAAAAAGATGCTCGCGAGCGTGTTTGGAAAATGTTTAACTTCATAAACAAATTTCCTGATACAGAGAAGAAAGATGAAAACACTTGAGAAGACGCACCTCTGTGAAATGTGAGCTAATTTTCCTTGTTCAACACTTACCTCTCACAAGTTGTACGCAGCAAAGACAAAACCGAGGATATTTCTCCCAAGAAGGCGGATATATATCGGACTCACAACCACAGACTTTTCTCCACTCAGTGCGCCAACACCCTGCCCTCAGCTCTGCTACACTCAACAGGTTGGCTTGGTTTTAGAAAAAGGGGGCTGAGTTAGAAATGCCGGAGTTTTGTCCGTGAATCCTGATCCCGGGTCGGTTTCTGTGGACAGTGGGAGAGTACACGGCTGGCGATGAGCGGGGCGTGGAAGCTGATCCAGAGTCAGGACGAGAGCCGAGAGGAGGAGTGACGAGTTAATGTTTGCTTGTCGACAACGAAGATGTCGAAGTTTATCGAGTTGGGCTCACTGGGATGTAAGTTATGAAGTATGTTCGAGGCAAAACAAAACCACTGCTGTAATAAATATGCATAGGAATGATAGTTTTATTTGATAGTTTTATAATGTAGGCTAAATACGGTACATATAACAATAGCATCTTAATGGACAACCCAAATCAATAACTGCTCTTTCCACTTATAGAAGTTAAGGTCATTAAAGGTCATATTGTAAGTCAAGCTGATCTGCATTTCATATCTTTGAAAAGCAACACTGAAATATTAATATTTGGTTTGGCATAGTGACAATTATTTTCATTTTGGGTGTGTACATCAAAGGTTTCTAACATTTTCGTCAGTATCTTGTCAGAAATGAAATGGCTGACCACATGATTAATCTAACTAGTTTATCACACAGCAAAACATGCAACGAACAGCAGGCCATAAACATCACATCATGCGCTATTTTAGGAGCTATGCAACATTATGATAATGACTAAACTAAGCAGCATATGTGAGACAGACTTAATTGTGGAGGTCCACCATGGATATACCTCTTTGAAGAGAAGTAACCCTGATTTGCAAATAAGTATTCATTTCAGTATCATTTTGAAAAAAAGAAAACATAAGGGGGCTTCATTTATTTCATCTTACTCATGACATTTCAATCTACGAGACTGCTTTCTCATCTTGCATAAGTTTTTCTTTGCTCAGGTCTGTACAGGTGTAACCATCTGAGCTGGTGTGTTTCCTCCAAACCCCCCCAACCACGCACCCGAATCTCTCCACCCCCCTTGCCTGTCAGCTCTTCCTCCTGGCCAAAACCGGTTTGTCAGGCACCATATCAGATTTCACTGTTGTCATCTTCCACTTTTCTACAAGGTAAGAGAGGAGGGCGGGGCGGCAGTTACCATGGCAGTTTGGGAAGAGAGACAGAGAGAGATAAAGAGACAATAAGAGGGAGCAAATAAAAGGGGGAGCAAGTCACATGTTAAAATTCAGACACAGACACCAAAATGCACACAGATATTTGTCAGTAAGTTGTAAGAATAAAAAAACGTACTTGCTCCTGGTGGCGCACTTGTTATCTGTGAAGGCAAAGTAGGATGCGTTACAGAGGCTGCACACACTTCAATACACAGTAACGTCTTTATTACTATTTACTGCTGGTTTAATATACCGGCTTAGTTATCTGTGAGGTTTCAGGACTTACAGAGTATAACGGTGAGTCCTCCAGCAAACAACAGGCAGGCACAGATCAGGCCTGCGATTCGTAGCCTTTCATAGTCTGTTAGACAATAGTGTTAGAAGTCAGGGGGGTGCACTCCACACTACAAAACAAAACTAAAAATAAATTCCAAAGCAAACATCCTAAAATGACTTTGAGAGTCAACTCACATTTGATTCATACTTTATCTAAAATTTCACATCAACACATGATAAACACATGGTACTCTGCACTAGTCTTTTTATAATCCATACAAGAAGCGAAGTCATACAGTGTAGATATATGAATTAGGAGATAGGAGTGTCTGTACTTACTGTAAACAAATGGATCTGCAGACCAAACACAAAGGAGGGGGAGGGACAAGAAAGGGGAAAAGAAACATGAGTGACAAAACTCACATCAGTGGATGATTCAAGATTTTGATCTTTTACTCCAACAAACTACTGACAAGGTCACTGGTTCATATTTCTGGGTTACATTTAGTCTTTTATTAAAGCATCCATTTTGGGATGGTACAGTACATTTGCCCTGAAGTTGGCCATTGTAATGGAGACAAAGAGAGGTTAATGTGTTTGATTTCTTCCTAAACCAGTTTCTCAACAAACCAGTCTCAGAACAAGATGAGGTGAAAGTAGAGTTTTGGGCTTACTGGCTTCAGTTTCCATGAAAAGGGTGAAGAACACTGCAAAAAATCAGATAAATGAAATGTTAATTTTGTTGAGTGGGAGTTTTCTTTAGTGTGTACAGTTGGTGGCTCTGACAGGATATGTCTCACTACGGAGTTTTAAAGAAATATGGTCTTAGTGTTTTACGTCATGGAATACTTTTTGAATAGGTGAACTTTTGTACGCTCATAAATTGCCTTGAAAACAAAATATCTGGAATATTTTGTTGACTCATCTGTTTTGTGTTTTATTCACCTGCCATAACAGCCACAACAGTTAGATGTCCCATCTTCAGCACAACTAAGAGTCAGACAGAAAGAAGAACAGATAAAGTCAGAGAGAGAAGGGAGAGAACGTGGTTGTGAGAGAGAATAAAAGACGAAGTGAAACGTTTTTTTCCCATCGCTTTCCCTTTGTTTCTCACACATATACACACGGCGCACACTGCTCCCTCTCCCCAGGAAGAATGTCCTTGTTGTGTGAGAGGTCAGTGTCTCGTCAGCAGGGATGCATTCTGGGTGTTTGGAGAGTAAACAGCGGATCATTTTTTGTCTTAGGGTGAAACCCAGCAGGTTTCCAGACAACTTTCCGTCAACCTCCACTCAAACTACAGTGAAAAAAAAATCATCGCCTCGGGCCAAATACTGTCATGTGCTTTACAGTATCTAAAGGTATTTTTCTGTCACTCATTTTCAGCCTTATATGAGCAGTTGGAAGTTTTATAGATTTTTATTAAGTCTTATGTTATGTAGCTTCCACATAATCAAAAGAATCACTGATTAGCTTAACAAAACAAACCCACATAGCTCATTTTATGCTATAAAAAAGTGAGCATGTAACAGGATTTTTAAATGACAACCTCACTGTAACCTCTAAGTGATCTTGGACACCCTTGGGCCCACATGGAGGTTAGAGTCACAGCTTTTTTTGGAATTTCAGTGCCTTTCTCTCTGGTTCAAACTGGTTTTCCATGCACAGATTAGTCTTTAAATATCCCACCTTGTTATTTAACCCAGGCATAGCAAAAGTCTAGATAACTTAGCAACAGAAATGTTTTCATGACATTTACATGTTTGATGTTGCTTACACCAATATGTTTTTCTACATGTAACTTTTAGCAGAGATATACATGCAGCAGCCTTTCAAGGAAATGGACACCAATTGAAAACAAAGATAATACTGATACTCTTTATCATGCAGTTTTTGTCACTTATCTTCACTCATGTCCTTTGTCTTCAGTGTACTAATGTCATTGCAGCCAGCATGACATTAGCCAAGGTCAAACTGTGGACAGGGCTTTGTCTTCTTAAAATGCATCCTATTTCTCAGATAATGCAACAGCAGCAGACAGAACAGATTCCCTGCTTGGGTTTAAATTGATTGTACAAAATTAATTACTAGTGTGGACTCTACAGTTCAGCGTCCTTCACAGCGACTCTGCAAACATCCGCTCCATTCTTTACTCTTTGGTTGGCTGACTCACTGCAGTGCTGTGCCCCCTTGAATGGTTTTAACTCCTGATTCAATATGAAAAATGTACTGTTGTCCATGGTTAAATTAAACATAGCAACATGCTGCTTTTGTCAAGTCAAGACAAACCAGAAATCAACCCATGTATGATTATACTGGCTCGTTGGAAATAGGCACAGTGTCAGAAATTATAAAACAGAAGGCCCACATGCCTGATACAAATGGAGGGAAAAACAACACATAACATATGAAATTATTTTTTCATCACAAGGATGTCTGCTATTCAGTTTGTGATTTCTTTTCTTCATATCTTCTAAGCAATTAAAAAGCTTATCTTTCTGCATATTTCTCTGAGGGCCTCTTCCTACCACATGAATTTCAATCTATCTTTAATAATGCCAAACATTCTGCTCTCCCACTGACAATTCAGCAGAAATTAACATTACACACGAATCACAGCCCTTACAATCAACTTTGGTCATAGAAAGGTGACCTTGACCCTGAACCCTAATTCCCGTCTTGCCTTGCTCCACCATACCTGTTGCTTACCTGAGCTGACGGTTCAGGAGCAGAGGAGTGTGTGTGAATGTCCCAAGACACTGCCTGGTCAAAAGTGTGTAATTTCTATTTTACCGGAATAAGTAGTGCCTGCCCCTCCTCTTTGTTTGGGGTATAAACTTAGGTGTGTGCAGCATGTCCAGTGTGACGTGTTTACGTATTTGAAGGAGACCAGTGGCAATGTTATCACATAAACATCAGCGTGTGTGCATGGGCATGATAGAGTAAGCCTTGTGTAATTGGCCTCAGAGTGGCCATTTACAGTTAATACACCATCTGCTTACTGCTCTTAATCTTACACTGAGACACAAATTCAATTGTTCATATTAGTATTTTACTGTTTAACTCACTTTACACTGCCTGTGATTAACGGCTTTGGCACACCAGGGACAGTTATTAAAGCCATTACACTGTGTCTGAACAACTTATTAAAGTAGCAAAATCAGAGAGGAAAAGCTATACCAAAAAAAGGAAGACATTCAATTTTTCTTCTTTATTTCAAGTGTATTCTGAAGTTTTAGATGACGCAAAGACAGGAAGAGGGTGAGTGTGTTGTAATTATTTCTGCCCTTTTCCCACTGACTCCTTTGTTGTCTCTTTGCTGTCTGTGGCTCTGTCAGGTATCCAGGTATCTCCCAGTGCTCCTCACTCTGTTGAATAGATTGCTCTGTGTTGGTCTTGTGGTTGCCAGGCACTTCTTTTACTAACCCTGGGCAGGAGGGAGGGATTACCATTTAGCTTGACTCAGCATTGATTCAAAATCATACAATTGCTTAAAAGTGACCTTTTTTAAAAGAAATTGGAGAATCAGTTAATTTTTACTTTAATAACCACACAGTAAGCCGGTAGAATTGCAACACATAACAGCATGGCTCCATTCATCCCACACTGTGCGTTGGTGCCGATTTGTTGGTGTCACCCCTACATATAAAATGCATGTATGCAGAACTGTGTGAGTGCATTCATGTGTCACAGTAGTGATCTGTGACTATTTATACCTTCTCCTGTAACACGCTGACAAAGCCGGGGCATGCATCAGCCTCTCAACAAATGATAATACAGCAAGGACACAGGAGATAGAGAATGACAGAGGCACACACAGAGAGTTTCGAGATGTGTGTGGTCAAGTCTTTGTGTGTGTCTAAATGATAATACAACAATTCTGGCAATTTGACAGCAGATAGAGCAGCAACTGGTGATGACAACGCAGAGAGAGGGAGAGCACAGAGATAAGATTTGCAGTGGCTTATTAACTCCCAATCAAATTGTTCACATTAACTTGCACTGCAGGGATTACTTAAAATGATTGTATGGCTTTAATGTGGCCACACTGTATCTGTGTGTTGTTTCTGGTGTCCGTCTGTATAAAGCACCAGATGCCTGTAACATTGTTATGTAAGGTTAAATGAAGGTCACTGTGCTCCATGTCAATGGCATGTCACTGATAGAATTAGAGGAGGCAGAGAAAAAATAGAGGATACTCAGTGAGGTGTTTCTTTTAGTATTTGTAGGATTTTTTTTCTCAGCACCACATCAGCCCCATCATCACAACACTATGAGGCACAGTGCAACATTAATGTGTGATTATATGAAATTACCCTGACTTATTACATTAGGTAGTTTACGGTAGTAAAAGCCCACTGACCTGTCTTTCATAAAAACTGAAATGTAAAAGTAATACTACTAGATATGAAAGATCAACATTCAACATTTCAATTACAACCAATGTAAGATGCTTCTAAATATTATCAGCTTTTTAAAATAAATACAAAGATCACATTTTCACAGCAGACTAACTTTTTGATAACACCTCGAGAGATAAAACAAAAACCTAAGTGGGTGAAAATGCCTGCATTTTGGCTGTTATTTACTCAAGCTCAATCTTGCTCTTCTCCCTTTTCTACTAAAGTAAAAGATAATTCAAACTTGCAGAGAAACAAATATGGCAGACAAAGATCAGACTTTACATGTGCTGACCCTGTATGGGTTTTGTCTGGTTCGACAGAGAGGACCAGATCGACGCTGCAGAGCGTAAAACCAGACCTCTGGTGATAATCTAGTACCCCCTCAATTGTCCTCCATGAATGTGGGAAAAACTAGAGGTTAGTTGTAGGTCAGTTAAAAAGACTCTAAAGCCTATCATAATGTGATCAACTTGTTACTATTTAACTTTAATTGCAATAGTCTAACCGATGTTTTCTCAGGTATTATGGGTGTAGCAAGCTAAACTGATTCATTGTTAGGTAAAGGTCATCTTTAGAACAC
Source organism: Epinephelus cyanopodus (assembly GCA_026686955.1). Taxonomy (NCBI): domain Eukaryota; kingdom Metazoa; phylum Chordata; class Actinopteri; order Perciformes; family Serranidae; genus Epinephelus; species Epinephelus cyanopodus. Next base: position 15,242,669 of record CM048919.1, read on the forward strand.
ATGCTGAACAATGTAGGTTATCAGTGGACACACACACACACACACACACACACATATTCACTCAGACATGTCTCTGTTATGGTGGTATTCAGGATATTTGTCCATAAACAGAACAACTAAAGGTCTAAGAACAGGTTAGCTCACATAGCAGGGAGTGAGATCCAGTCAGTCCCCTGATAAGAGAGCTTCACTCAGATCTAGATAAAGATCCTATGGAAATTAAATCAACTTCTACTGGCTTGTTTTCAAAGTCATATTTGGAAACTCTTACAAACTTAGTGGTGGGTCCTCACATGACAAGAGTGTTGTGTGTTTGGACAGTGTTACAAGATATAGGACCCTTTCCCCCTTTCAGAGCCAAGAAATGACAAACAAGATGAATGGACGAACATCCAGGGTGAATACACCACACTGTTGTCTCATTTAATCTTTTGTCGCGCAAACAACCAATGTAGCCAATCATGCTACACTCTGTAAGACTTATATCTTCAGCTGTGGAGAACATGAAGAAATCAGACTTTATGACAGGAATGTATCATGAGTGAACCGAGGTGTAGCTGAGCAGCTGAGTCAACACGTTGCTTCATTCTGCCTCTGTTGTATTAACTAAAAGACGAGGCAGAATTCTCTCCTGCTGATTGCCCTGTGTGTGTGTGTGTGTGTGTGTGTGTGTACGTGTGTGTACGTGTGTGTGTGTGTGTGTGTGTGTGTGCGTGGCAGCCTATCCATGCTGCTCTATCAGGTGTCACAACACACAGTGAGGGGAATGAAGACCACAGTCACAAGCAGTCAAATACCAGTTGTCATATTCAATTGTTAAGTACTTAGTTAATTGAATTCTAAAGTAATGTAGCGATTGTGTGTTTCTGTTCAACAGGCATGTGAGCAGCTGTGTAGACTGTTTGACTTTGGGTCATAAAAAGCATCTGTGAATTTGGTAACACAATGGGGGAGGTGCACAAGGTCATAGATTCAAATGAATGGTAAAGTGTCACATGGACAAATATGCAGGGCTTTTGAAGCGAGGACAAATGGTGGAAAAAGGTAATTTCCCCCCACTTACATTTTAATTGCATGTTTAAGTGCCTGCAGTCGCTACTAACTCTGTTGATTCTGTTACTTTGTACCATATACCACCAATAAAACTACATAAAGTCAGAGGGACAAAGGACAGCAACACCAAAAGACGATAGAATACTTATTCCTGACACAAGCAGACAAGCAACCAGTTCACCACTAGGGGGAAGCAACAGACATATCAAAGCTGTGATCAGGTGGTCACAAATAGCCAACTTTTTATTATTTTTTTGCTTTTTTCCCCCCAGGGAGGTAGATAAACAATGATGAAGGAGAAAAATGAAATGTTCACTGGTATTTTTAAACTAAAGAAAAAAGAAAATTGATAACATCCAATTAGAAAAAAAACAAAGACAGAGCAGACAAAACAATCCTGCCTCTCTTAATATGTAAACAGTTCCAACATACATCTTGTATAACCACCTCAACAAGATGATTATGTCAAGGTAAAGATCAAATAAAGTTCTATCAGCTGATGATTTAGGTTTCGAGATGCCATATAAATATTTCCCCAGACTTTGTCCCAGTTTATATGATGTGTGTGAAGATCAAAATTCCAAGCTTGGATGGCAGATGGTGAAGATGCTGTTCTTTCTTTTTAACAAATCTTTATATATCATAGAAACATATCCTTTAGGAAAACTAGATAATTTTTTTAACAAAAATAAATACAGGACGATTGGGTGGTTGGGACCAGGGAACGCCTTAGGCCCGCATAGCTGAGCGAAGTTGTAAGTGTAAAAAGAAAGAGGAGTCAGGTAAATTATAATAATCTTTCAGATCTTGAAAAAAGGGTCTGAGACCATTAGTATCCATGACATCCCCTAAAGTATGTAAACCTGAATTGGACCATTGATTAGATACAAAACAGGAACCACCCTTACGTAATGAGGGATTATGAAATAAAGGAGTTTGGGCGTGCCACTTAATTTCCCAGTTATGTAGCTTTTCATATTTATGCCAAGTTGACACCGCATGAGAAATTATTGGCCCAAAACTTAATTTACAATGCTTAAAAGAAATATCTGTAAAAAGAAGGTCTTGCAGGCGAATCGGTGCAACAATATTTTTTTCAATACCTATCCACGGGACATCAGTGTTAGGATCAAACCAGCTTAATAAAGGGCGAATTGAAAAGGCATAGAAATACAATTTAAAATTTGGGACAGCAAGTCCACCAACTTGTTTGTTATTCTGCAAAGTTGAGAGTTTGACACAAGCTTGCTTACCTTTCCAGAAGAATTTTGAAAAATGTTTATGTAGTTTCCCCCAGTAATCACCGGGAGGAGGAATAGGAATCATAGAACTACAAAAATTAATCTGAGGCAATATATTCATTTTAATGATAGAGATTCTTCCTGACAGAGAAACAAGAATATTACACCATTTGTTTAGGTCAACTATGACTGATTTAAGAATTTTACTATAATTCGTGTTTACAATTTTTTCAATTGAAGGGAATATATCTATGCCTAAATATTTGAAGTGGGATACAACCAGGATCTGATGAGTCAGAGTACATTTGGAAGGGGTCTTAAGATACAGTAAAGATGATTTAGACCAATTTATTTTATAACTTGAAATCGAACTAAAAGTGTTAAAAATATCAAGAAGATTTGAGAGAGAATGAGAAGTGTCCTCTAGATATAGCAGTATGTCATCAGCATAAAGAGAAATATGATGATCGGTAGAATTAAAAGTAATTGGTTTTATATGTTTAAATTGACGAATAGTTTGAGCTAATGGTGCCATGGATAAAATAAATAAGATAGGAGAGATAGGATCTCTCTGCCTACTCCCACGTGTAATTTTAAAAGAAGGAGAGCACATGTTACCTGTTATAACACTAGCAGATGGATTAGCAAATAAAATTTTAATCATGTTTATAAATCTTTCACCCAGTCCCATATATTTTAAGACAGACCAGAGATAGGACCACTCTAGGCGATCAAAAGCCTTTTCAGCATCCACGGAAAGAACTGCTGAAGAGGCCTTTGCATCTGGAGAAAAATTAATAATATGAAGAAGACGGCGTAAGTTATCTGAAGAAAGTCTTTTCTTCACAAAACCACTTTGGTCTGGGTGAATCATTTCAGGTAGAAAGAATTCAACATGACGAGATAAAATTTTGGAAAATAATTTAACATCAGTATTTATCAATAATCGAGGGCGCCAATTAGAGCAATGATTTGAGTCTTTGCCTTTTTTCAGCTAAAGTGAGATTAAAGACATGTTTACATTTCTCCCAAATGAACCTTTAGAAATGGCTGTATTAAACATCTCCAGTAATAATGGACCAAATTGATACCAAAATTTCAAATAAAATTTGGGAGGAATGCCGTCCCAGCCAGGTGATCTACCTTTGTTCATAGTTTCTAAAGATGTTCTAAGCTCCTGTAGAAATAATGGATCACCCAGTGAACTTGATTCGGCTGCCGATAAGACAGTTTAAGCCCTTTTAAAAACATATCAATCTCTACAGAAGAAGGCTCATCCTCTGATGTATATAGTTTATTTTAAAAATTAGCAAATCTGAGATGAATTAAACTTGGATCAGTGAGAAAATCACTGTCTTCTGATATGATAGAAGCGATATTCGCTAAGTGGTCGCTATTGTGTAATTTGTTAGCCAGAAACTGGCTTGGTCGATTGCCATGGAAATAATGAACTCGAGCTCTATGGATAGTAAATTCAGCTCTTTTCCTAATCAGAATATTTAATTCAGTCTTAACCTTAGCAAGAGTGGGGACCACATTTTGAGAGTAGTTTCTCTGTTGTGAAAGCTCCAGGACAGATAACAGATTTTCTAATTCAGATATTTTCTTCAAATGTAATTTGTTAAGACCTGAAGCAAATGCAGTAGTATTATTTCTTACAAAGCCTTTAATGGCATCCCAAAATACACGAAAATCATCAACTGAGTTTTTGTTTATCATTATGAAAAAACTTAGCTCATTTTGAAATTGTTCACAGAGTGCTTGATTATCCAGTAAAGTACAATTAAAGCGTCATCTACTGGCTTTTTGTTTGAACTGAAATAACTGGAGTTGACAGTAATAGGCATGATGATCTGATAAACTCATCGGTCGATTTTCATTTTTTTTTTAACAAAAGAAAATAATGATGAAGATATCAAAATAAAATCAATCCGAGAGAGAGACTGATGTCTATTAGAATAAAAAGTAAATTCTTTGATACCTGGATTAAATGCATGCCAGGTGTCAATGAGGTTAAAGTCTAATATTACATGTCTTAATGCATTTGAGGACCTAAATTTATAATTAACTGTCTTAGATTTGTCATTGATATGGTCCACCACAACATTCATGTCAGTCCCAATAACCAGTTGAAATTCAGATAAACCCATCAGTATACTAGTTAAAGACTGGAAAAAAATTTGTTCGTAACAGTTGGGTGCATACACACTGACTAAAGCTATTTTCGTACCATTAAAAATACATTTGAGAAAAGTAATTCTGCCATCCTGATCACTGCCTTTATCTGTAATAGAAATTTTAAGTTTATCATCAATAATAATAGCAACTCCCTTAGTTTTATTTAGAGCTGAAGAGAAAGCAGCTACTTTATAACGATGATTTTCCAATCTATATATATCTTTCTTAGTTAAGTGAGTTTCTTGTAACATGGCAACCTCAACTTTATTTCTTGATAAAATATCAAGACAGCTAGCCCGTTTAATAGGAGAGTTAAGACCTTTAAGGTTCCATGAAAAAATAGCTAGTGAGGCCATTCTGATTTTAAGAAATAGAGTATGGATATAATATTCAGTTCTTTTTTATTAAAAAGACCATATTCAGAATAAACAAAAAAAGGTCCATAGAAAATAAACCCCTTAAACACCAAATATATCCCTTTCAAAAAATATGAGCAAATAAAATAGAAACAGTGATTGGCGTCCCTCCCAGTAAATCCTCCCCACCCTGCATAAATAGCACAGGGATGCAGCATAGCTCCAAATGGCAGCCAATCTCCTATAGGTCCTTAAAGGATGCAATGCACTGGTCAACCATCAGTAAAAAAACACAAACCATTTATGATTAAGAAGTTTCAGTGAAAACTCATCATGTGGCAGCATAAATTGGTGATGTAGAGATGATGAAATACAAAAATAAACATCCAAGCGTTGAATTAAAGCCAAACTTATCAGTCTATATATGAAATGTCTTATAAAAAGAATTGCAATTGTTGCCGTGTGAGGGTGTTTCTAACATTGTCAACTTTAACATTTGCAACTTTAAGTGACAGCTCATCCCATAATCAAAAATGTATATATTTTTTCTCTCACTTGTAGTGCAATTTATCAGTCTAAATTGTTTTGGTGTGAGTTGACAAGTGTTGGAGATATTGGCTGTGGAGATGTCTGCCTTCTCTCGGATACTATGAAACCACTCGGCTCATGTGCTGAAAGTGAAAAAAAAAAGAACATTCAACAAGAAACAAGACCTTCTTATGAACAGTTTCACAGAGGAACTATTATCTTTCTACTGAACTACACCCTGCCCACTGTATCATCATGCAAAGGGAAGTATGCATCTACTCATGGAGAGGCTCATGCTTGTGACAGCATGAGATGTAATGGTGTGTTTCATTTGTGCTGGAAAGTCACCAGTTGGAAATTTCAACTGGAACACTCCCTGGATTTGGATTTCCAACTTGAAAATTCAAAGGAGGCAGATATCTTAACAGCCAATATCTCCAACAGTCAACATCTAGATTGATGTAGCACTAAAAGTAAGAGGGATAATAGGTCTTTTGTGGTGAGCTGCCCTTAAAAGCTCTGCTTGATTTTATGATGTCAGTGCAGATATGACGAGCCTTTGAGGGATGACAGAACTTTTTGGGTCTTGTAGGTTTTCATGGGCCTGAATTCAACAAGAACATGCACAATTTTGAAGTATGTATCTATATGTTGACAGGATGATACAGTGTACTGATGATGGTGTATATGGCATCTTACCCTCTCTTTAATATTCTGACATGGGTGATAGAATCTGAACTATCAGAAATTATAAGCGAGTTTTGAGTTTTGTCATATAATTTTTTTATAATGCACTTGTCAATCAGAGCTTTTACAAGCTCTGATTGACAAGTGCATCAGTGTCAAATTCAACAAGAAAAATGAGAGCAAATAATGAACAAAAGCATATTACAGTAATCATGAAAATAACTGAAGAAATGAAAAGACAATATAGTGCATACACAGCAAACATCAGCAACAGCATATAAACAAATACATTCCTGAGTCAACCTTTGGTAACTACAGAACCACAAGCAACTGGACTTTGCCTTCATGTAAAAACTGTAACCATTAAAGCATCAGAACAATTTACTTCAGAATGCAGCATCACATATAACTTACTTCACTGACTAATTCCCAAATAAAGGAATAATAATTTCTTCATTAGAGTTTTAATTGAATGACGTCAAAGTGCAACATGTGATGGAAACAGGAAGTATTGTTTAAGTGTTTTACAAATTGTTATTTCTTTCAGTAATGTTGCAACAGATAACTAGCATGTTACCTGTGCAGTGAGTGCTTCCCTCAAGTGGACAAATTATGAAAGTGCAGCTGACTGATCTGGTATTACAAACACAGCTTAGACCCCCACCAATGAGTATTTTGCCTTCTTTAGTTTACTGGAAATTGGAATAAAACTGTAAAACATATGTACATATAGTGCAAAGAGCAGCTACTCCTCTATTCCTCATTTAACCAATGCCTGTCTGCATGCGATCCCTTACTCAGCACATTAAGAACCACTGTGACCATTCCTGTTGTGGTCAGTTGCTAATCAGCAGGAAACCCTTTGTAAATATTTCATTACTATTGAATGTTAAAACAATGAAGTCAGACTTTCAGAATTTAAACTGCAAATTTAGGATTTAGATTGCTCTTCAGATCTTTGCTTTTAAACACTACATGCAGTCTGACTATGGCGTCCTATTGTTTTATCCACATTAGAGGACACAACAACAAATTTTACATATGATTTATACCATAAATGCAGTACACATTGATGTATGACACTGCACCACGTGGGGAGAGCAATTTGGCATAATTATTTTTTGATGTATTGAGTAAAGTGCTTAATAGTATATTATACACTGGTAAGTGTGCAGAGTCCAGTTATTAAGGGTAGAACATGGAAGTGAAGATATTAGTGGTGAGTGGATGGGCTAAGTCCAGCTCTCACTTCACTTAGTTTCGTCAAAAGATTAACTGATAATTTCTGTTTCTATTCTCTGTTGGTTAGCAGTACAAAGCAACATCAAGCAACAAAACAGTCCTGCTTCGCTTTCTGTCTCTGTTTACTCCTTTGTTACTATTGTGGTCATGTCATCCTCTGTTTCTTTTCCTCCTGAAAGCACAAAGACATCACGCATTATCAGTTTGCAATTTGTAGTCAATGCATTCACCAGTAAACTCAGGCAGTGTATACTTACTGAAACACTTCTGGAGATTCTCAGATCTCAGCAGTGCAGCATACAATAAAGCAAACACCAACAGGATGCCGAAGAAGCCCCCAATGGCACAGCCGATGAGAGTGGCGTAGCTGGCACCGTTATCTAGGAGCAGAGATAACAGGACAAAGTGAGGAGGGAGAATTTACCACAGAAGTTTAAGTGGATAATGACTGACTAGATTGACAAGCTTGTGCAAAATTTAATCAAAGTTAGAAACTGTGAGTGTTTCTTGGAGACCACTCCAGGGGGATAGTCTGGGTTTATTTGTAATTCCACGACTTATCCTGATTTTTAAGTGTGAACATGACTGTAAGCCTTTATCAGCATTTTTCCATGTAGTAAAACATGTAGACAAGTATATTAAAGGAATAACATGTTGTTATAAACATGCTGCCAAAACAATAGCTATTGAATTGAAATAGAAGAGTCTTCACCATAGACATGTAGGATGGCAACAAGTGCTCTGGGATTCCCTGACTGCTGACATACAACTTTTGTGCTATTGTCGGAGAAAGAAGTTCCCTTGAGGGTCCAAACAGCCAATAACTCTCCATTCTTCACATCACAACTTCCATAGAGAGCCTAGGGAGAGAGACAGGAGACAGAGACGGGAAGGAAGAAGGGTTCAGATGAGGGAACAGGAAAGAATAAGATATTTAAATGAATATAAACTTGGTGTGAGCTGGGAAATGCTCAGACCCCTCTTGAGAGACAAAGATTTGACTCTTAAAGCAACTACAAGGAGTTTTTAACTAGTTACTAAACAGTTTAAAGAAGAGGAAGAGATTTTCTTGTTATCTTTGACGTTATGTTTTGTGGTATTGGCTGATACTCGAGCAGGATCAGCAAAGTGAAAAGTAAAAGAATTAACCAAAGAACAAAAAAAGCTTAAAGGGGCAGTGATAGAGCACAGGCGAAACAGCAGGTTTGCAAAGATTTATATCCCATCCTGTTTTGTCTGATTTATTCATGAAATCAACTGGCAGATGTGGTTTTACATCAAATTATGAATTCATGTTGCTTGCTAAAACAAAGCTGGCTAATGCTTTGGCTAACATTAGTTTAATGCAGCTATAGTTAGCTGCATTTGTCAAGTAAATCAAGCACCCCCAAGGCTTTCTGTGATAATGAACAGGCTAATCAGCATGCATAAAGATTGTGTGAAGCTGAAAGGTAGATAACAGTAAGCTGCATCTTTACACAGATCAAGATATTTACAACATGGTGCTACCACTTTTGTCCACAGGGGGTGCCAAAATCAACACAAAATGAAAGTCCCTTGTAGTTGCTTTAACAGAACATGTTAAACAACATTAATAACTTTTGAAACCTTACAGTGAGACAATGCTGCTGAGGGGAAGAGGAGTGGAAAGTGAGGATGACATGAGAGTAAATACAGAGTTAGACAGTGACCACCTCACCTGGGGGACGTCTTCCACGTGGCCCGAGGGGCATCTGAGGGTGTAGTTGCGGTGACTTCCATAGAAGGTGAATGTAACATTTGAAGAAGTTCTGGGCACTCCACAGAGAAACACTGCAGGTTCTCCCACAGCCACTTTGATGCTACGTGGGCGTGTGCGGTAACTGAGAACTGCAGGGTTCGGTGCTGAAGTGCCGGTGGTGGTGGAACTGGTAGTGTTTTGAGCTTAAACAGGGATGACAATGTGAGTGTTTATGAGAGGGAAATAAGGAGGACAGAGTATAAAATTGAAATGATCGGATAAAATCACTAATTTTAAAAATGTAACAATTTGCGATGTCACAGTTGCCTCCAGTCTCCCCTACAGCTAAGTCACTTCAATTTGTTAAAATCTTAAACCTGTTCGCATCAGGAAGCATTGAAATACAATTTATTTAGACTGCTATGGATCTTTTTTTGATACTACATGAGCAGGCATGATGGGAAATGTAGGAAACCAGTTACGGAAGCTTACCCCCAAAAGAAATGTACAGTGCAACAGCAACCAAACTGATCACACAGTATGGAGTCTGATTTGGCACAGCGTACTGTGCACATCATCACTGAGATATTTGTTGAGATGTTGTTCTGTACAAAAACAAATATCCACCCATCTTTGTTGTGTGCTGTTTACATGAAGTGAATGCTGCCAGCATCTAACGTAAGCACACCTGAAACAAAATTCCTTCACTGCCCTCATAAACATTTGAGTATTCTAATGACTCGAAGTGTGTTTCCTTGGAAGATTTTCTTTCTTTCAGACTGTAAAACATTAACCAGGGTGAGGTCTGTGGATGTTTTCATTTTAGAGTTTATTGATTTTAGTGTGAGTGACAACTGGTCACTTTAAATACGACATAAATAAATCTTTGAAACCCTGCAGGTGGTTAGTTACCTGAGGAGGGTGCGGTGATTTGGAGCACAGCCAGCAGCAGCAAGAAAATATGAGAGACCTTCTGCTTCCTCATCTGTCCTTTCCTCTTCTCCTCCATTGTTTTCTTCACTCAGTCTTTCTTATTCCATACACTAATCTGCAATTGTTTGAACAATGCAACTTCACTTTTCATTCAACAATAAAGGAATACGTTATACATGTAGTATTACAAGAGTCCTTGTGTGTTCCTTCATGTTAAATGTGATGTGAATGAATGAATGTAAAAGATTTATGGTGACAACTATAACCTGAGGGCCGAAAATCAGTCAAATGGTTATTTGCACTATAATGATTTTAGATACAGATACAATGTATAACTACTATATATTTTAGGACCCATCAAACTGATTTGAGAAAGAGCTATAGAAATATTTTAAACCAAGAATTTTATCATCAGTTACATGAGATATTTGGCCTGAGCTATGACTTGATCCCTTTTTAGCATTAATTATGTAATTATGAAACTCTGCCTTCATTTTTAGAAACCTCTACTGATTCAAAGCATCAACCTTTTGATTTAGGAATAAGTAACGATGACATTTATAGATGCAGACAAATTAAAAATGTTGAAATTTATGTTTCTAAGCTGTGATTTTATAAACGCTTACCACTGTGTTGACTGAGGTTTTGTTATCCACAGTTATTGGTTTTGCACATGCAGTTATTTAAATCACTATCATACATCTTTCACCCATAATCATGATTCTTTTGTCCCCAAATCTGAAAGTTTTTTTTGTAAATATGAGAAATAAAGCGAAACACAAAAAAAGCTTCTTGAAATGAAAAGAAAGACTAGGAGATTATTAACACTGACCACAAGATGAACTGGAAATTCCCCAGCAGGCAGCTTCCTTATATCAAGAATTTTACACTTTTTTAAAATAAATCCTGCTGATCGTTGAAATTAACTTCTCAGATGACACCTCCTCTAAACTTTAAACTCTGATGTATATCTACTGCCTGTGTCTCAGAAAAACACTGACCAGAACTGTAGCCTACGTGTCCCCACACACAATGCTGACTCTCTCTTCACCTCTCTCTGTCTCACTCCATCCTCCCACTCTAACCAGGTAGGAAGTTGAGACCGACAAGGCACCTGAAGGAACATGTTCCTGTTTACAAAGATGGATTTCTGTAAAGTAGAAACAAACTGGTTGAGCAGGCCTGCCTGGCCTGAGCCAATAATAGCTGCTGGGAGTAACATCAGTGCTAGTATTGCAAGAATTTTCAGCTTCCTCATTTAATTTAGCTCTCTCTGTCACACACACACACACACACACACACACACACACACACACACACACACACACACACACACACCCTTACTTTTTTGTCTTTTACAGAAAAAGCTTAGAATATTTGGGTAACACAATTTTACTTTCAAATAAGTTCCTCCTGTCTGAAGGAAAAGTAGGTTGACCGGCTGTCATCACAGCCGATACTGAATCACTTTTCACCAACTTCACCACTTGTTCTCATTGGAATGCCCTTTACCTTTTAATTGTAGTGTGTTGTTTATTATTAGACATTGAGACAATAGCTTCTGTAAGCCATTTGCCAAGCTTCACCAGAGATGGCATCCATCTGGAGAGCTCTACTGATGTTACTTTGCAATGAATGTAGTTTTAACTTTTAGGTTATAACCACGTACATTGGAAATTCATATTGTAGTATTTATTGACATATTATATTCAGTTAAAGTATGCACATGCATTTCTCTGGCATACTAATTTTCATATGCGGAGAGTTGTGGCTCAGAACAGCCAGTAAAGCATGCTGACTTACATACTGCAAAATGCAACCGGATGCAGTAGAACAGACAGCCTGGTATTTTCTAGCATACTGTGTATTGGTTGCACACTAAATCTTTCTCCTGGCAAACTAAATAGTATAGCGGTATGTGTACTACAAAGCACAGTAAGAGTCCATGCCAGCTGTTCTGCACAAAAAAATTCAAACAACATAGTTTTGTGACCATCGTTGTTTTTTCAAATTTGTGGTTGAGAGATGTGACAGCAAACTGAGCAAATACTGCAGAACATGCAGACAGACTCTCTTGTCTTTCCTCACTGCCACAACGCAGATTTCAGTGCCTAGTGGGTGCATACATGGTGTGCAGCTGAGCAAGATAGACTGGAGCAGAGAGGAAATTAACAGTTAAGTTGTTAAGTGTGAGTATGTACAGCACAGGTATCAGTTTGTCCAGAAATAAACACTGCAGCTCCTCAAGACCAAGCAAAGTTCCTGTTTCTTGCTACTCAACTGCTGGATAAAGTGAAGCTGGTTAGCATCAGCATGCTAGTTACCTTGCTGCCTTATGAAACACGGTACATGGTGACTTTTAGGTTAACCCATCAATGAGCAATTTGCAGCAATTTTTGCATACCTTCATATTTTTATTTAGAGCAACATTATAGGAATAATTGAATGTCAGTTTTGCATATCTTTATATGATTTACGATACCCTTGGTGTCAAGACACAGATAAAAGTATCATTACAAGAACTTCATTTATCCCGGCATATGAAACACATGATCATATTGTTTATTTACGTGACCAGAGCAACATGTCAGAAATAAGTCAATCTAATATAAACTCATCATCCTATGCAGCAGATTTCCCTGAAAACAATAAAGATAAGCAACATGTCTAGATGCAGAACAATGTGGACATAAAACAGTTTGAGCTGGTAAAGGACTGTGAAAACAGTAGAGGAACAGTTTAGAGTCCAAGGTGTTAAAATGCTGCCAGGAAAGAAAACAGAAGAATGTCTGCAACATAAACACTTGAGACAGAGCCAGCCTCTGCTTCCCATAACCTCCTGGTACAGACACAGCACTAAAAATACACTCACAACCAGAACCATGCATTCACACTTCTGGTAACAATACCACAATAAAACTATCCAGTAGTTTTTGACATATTTGGTCAGTCTGGACCAAAGACTGGCCGACTGACGTCACAAAAGTGCAAAACAATAGTGAAACAAGCCACCAGACTCAGGTGTCAAGTAGTGATAAAATCTCAGTGATGCTGTTAAAATGTGGGTGTGTTTCAGAGGCAGCCGTTTTTCCTGTTGAAGCAGGAGACTGTAGCTGCCCTTTAAAAGACCTTTGTGTAAAATATCTGCCTTGTGTTCCTATAGGTTTGATTTGATCTAGAAAAAAAGAAATAATAATACTAATAATAATAATAATAATATAGCAACAACGCATGCAGACAGTACATAAAGTGATGTGAGATGGAAATGTAGTTTCAGCCACAACTTCCCCATTTAAAAATGATTCATTTCTTCTCTCTTTTTTTGTGAAATTATCAACTGTCTTTTGCCCACAATGATATCCTTTCTGCAATAACTGTACCATAAACTGTATGTACTTTTTTTTTCCAAAAAAGATTATATTTTATTTTTTAAATATATCTAACTTCCCAGTAACATATTATTTTACCCTCCATGACTCACCCTGCTCCTCCGAGAACCGTCACCTTATTGTGGTGGAGGAGTTTGAGTACCCTAATGACACTAGGAGCTATGCTGTTGGGGGCATTTTGCCCCTGGTAGGGTTTCCCATGGCAGATTGGTTCTGGGCGAAGGGTCAGACAAAGAACGGTTCAGAAGACCCTTCGTGATGGACAAAAGCAAGGACCTGTGTACCCGGCCCGGAGGGTTACTGGGGCCCTGCGCTGGAGCCAGGCCTGGGGTTGGGGCCCATCGGCGAGCGCCTGGTGGCCGGGCTTTTGCCCATGGGGTTCAGCTGGGCCCAGCCTCAACCGGCTACATGGGCTCGTCCCCCTGCAGGCCCACCACCCGCAGAGGGATCCAGAAGGGTTCGGTGCTATGTGGATTGGGCAGCAGACCAAGGCGGGGGCCTTGGCGGCCCGATCCTCGGCTACAGAAGTTGGCTCTTGGGACATGGAATGTCACCTCTCTGGCGGGGAAGGAGCTGGAGCTTGTGGAAGAGGTTGAGCGCTACCGGCTAGATATAGTCGGCCTCAACTCGACACATAGTTCCGGCTCTGGAACCCAAGTCCTTGAGAGGACTTTGACTCTCTCCTTCGCTGGAGTTGCACCTGGTGAGAGGCGGAGGGCCGGGGTAGGCTTTCTGATAGCCCCCAGACTCTCTGCCTGTACATTGGGGTTTACCCCGGTAGACGAAAGGGTTGCTTCCCTGCACCTTCGGGTCGGGGAATGGGTCCTGACTGTTGTCTGCGCTTATGCGCCGAACAACAGTTCAGAGTACCCGCCCTTTTTGGAGTCCCTGGGACGGGTGCTGGACAGTGCCCCAACCGGGGACTCCATTGTTCTGCTGGGGGACTTCAACGCTCACGTGGGCAATGACAGCGGGACCTGGAGGGGGCGTGATTGGGAGGAACGGCCTGCCCGATCTGAACCCGAGTGGTGTTCAGTTATTGGACTTCTGTGCGGGTCGCAGTTTGGCCATAACTAACACCATGTTCAAACATATGGATGTCCATCGGTGCACGTGGCACCAGGACAGCCTAGGTCGCAGGTCAATGATTGACTTTGTAGTCGTATCATTTGACCTACGGCCATATGTTCTGGACACTCGGGTGAAGAGAGGAGCAGAGCTGTCGAGGGAGCAGAGGGTGGCTGGGCTCAGCCTTAGAGATAGGGTGAGGAGCTCGGACATCCGGGAGGGACTCGGAGTAGAGCCGCTGCTCCTCCACATCGAGAGGAGCCAGTTGAGGTGGTTCGGGCATCTAGTATCCAACCGGGAGGAGACCTCGGGCCGCCCCAGGACACACTGGAGGGACAACATCACCCGGCTGCTGGCCTGGGAACGCCTCGGGGTTCCCGTGGAAGAGCTGACGGAAGTGGCTAGGGAGAGGACTGTCTGGGCTTCTTTGCTGAGGCTGCTGCCCCCGCGACCCAGACCCGGATAAGCGGAGGAGGAGGAGGAGGAGGAGGACGACAACGACGACTCACCCTGCACTCAAATATACATGTCTATATATAATATACAGTCAAATGCTTTAGGGAACCTATTGACGCCTACCATCATATATAAATGTGTGACATTGCAGGAGCTAAGGAGCATCATTCTCGTGTATCAGATGTAAGTTTGTATATCCAGCCCAGTCTCATGGCAGTTCCTACGAGCTACAATATTTAATCAGTTCAAGCTGTGTGCATAAACACAATTTTCCTTTCACTTGGGAGTGTCTTTTCTGCCTGTTTGAACACGTTTTTTCTCTGACAACTCAGCCCATCATCACTCATTCACTTCTCTTTTTATTCCTAGGCTGGGCTTGGTCTACTCACTTCCTCTCATCCTCTGTCTCCTGATCCATGCTGCTTGCTGCCATGCACCCTGAGAGAGCAAATCAAATCTTTAAAACTCACATCCATACCGAAATCTTGCGTTTTTCATCGCTGGAGAAGATGATCGCAGTGCTGGTGCTTCTGATCCTGAAGTCAGGTAAGGAGAGATAATTACTGGATTTACGTTTAAGTGTTATTCTTTAAAATGCATAAATTAAGTCTCTTGTTTCTTTGTTTCCCTTCATAACTAGACTACTTTATAATTCTGAATCATCTAATTTACTTTTATGTATCCTGTCCATTTTATTTTTATTGCACTTTGTTATGTTGTTGAATACATAAGAAATTATATGTTAAAGGTATAGGTACTGTATATGCAGGACTCTTGGTTATTGTTTCTAAACAAGCTCGCAAGTGAAAGTTAAAGTAATAGCCAACCGCATATTATTGGGGGTTATTTATTTTAATTAAAAATGTTATTTTCACAGGGGATTTAGGAGCAACAGAGAACTTGCAGACAAAAATATTTTCGTCTGTGTTTAATTTTGTGTTCAAAGCTTGTTTTCCACAAGGGCCATTAAAGTGTGGTTAGTTCATTTATAACTTGGCTGTTTGGCCTGAATTTTCTGGAAATTTTCTTCTAAATTCAGTTATTTTTTTTTTATTTTTTAAGAACCCATAATTTTATTATACCTTCTTTGTATCTGAAAACAAATTTATGGTCTTCACATTTCTGAAAAATTCACTCCCTTTAATTAATTTAAGTTCCATCCTAAAGTTAAAGAAAAACTGTTGCAGAGCAGTATGTCTCCTTGTCCTCTAATTCTTTTTTTAACCCTGCACAAACAGTAATAATTTAACATATAAATTAATATCATGGTCTCTCTGCAGGAACTACGGGTGCTAGTGAGTCAGTGCCTTTTGAAAACCCAAACACTTGTGCCTTAAAGGGATCATCAGTAAAGCTTGGGTGCTCGTACACCTACCCAGATTCAGAAACTGTTAAATCGATTGCATGGTTTAAAGGGGCATTAGAAAATGGCATCTGGAAACGTGCTGCACTCTCAGAACTTCCTTCATATCAGAATCGTTCTGAATATATTGGTGACCTGCAGCACAACTGCAGCCTGGCAATTCATGACCTGCAGATTAACGACACCGGACATTACTACTTCAAGTTTGATACGGAGTTATATGGAAGGCGGAGTAAAACATCAGTGCACCTGACTGTCACAGGTACAGTTATTCTACATGGAGTGTTACTATTCAAGTTTACTGTTCTCAGCTTTTTCTAATCTCATGCTCTCTGTTTCTTTATTGTTTCCCAGAGCTGAGTGCCAGAGTGCACCCTGACCCAGTGAGAGCAGGAGACAAAGTGACCCTTGAGTGCAGAACATCCTGCCAACTTTCCAACATAGTTTGGTTCAAAGATGGGCGTCGAGTAACCAAACTAGAGTTTGAGGCTAAAGCAGAGGATGCTGGCGGTTATGTATGTGCTTTCGAAGGACAGGAGTCAGTGATGTCTGACCCTGTGTTTCTGGATGTTCAGTGTAAGTATGTTTTATTATGACGCTGTTGGTTGAGACACTGGTATTTCACTGTGTGGTGCATGTGCCTAGAGGAATAGTTTTACATTTATGGGTAAATACTTACTACTGTTTATCAGAGGTAAACTTCAGGCTCATCACGTTTTCTCCAAGCAGCAACCTCTGGGGCTGAAAAAAGAAGCCAACACAAGTGCTTAAAACTGCAGTTCTTTGAATGGCCACTTTAGACCCCCATGTTAAAATGCCCAACTTTACAGCAGAAATAAACATGTGTACAGCCTGGTACAAAAAAACGGTTTCGCTCTCTCTAACTATTTTCCTCATTCATGACAACTGCTCGGGGGGAATTTTTTATATGAGCCACTGGTTTATATTGTATCAAGGCTTAAAATTACAAATAAATGAGGGCGTGGTCGCTTTGAGTGGCAGACTGTCTGCCAATAGTGTCCTCTGCTTCTCGGTCAGAGCACTGGTCACTTCTGGCTCCAAAAAGCCAAGATGGTGATGGAAAAAATGCCAGACTTGAGGTGTCAAAGTGGCAAACTGCAAACCAGTAGTTGATGCTTGGTAGCTAATTTTAAGGGCACTGCATCTCATTTTCTCTGCTGGAAAGACACCCTGGGGGGCACTTTATTATCTTCTTTCTACAATAGGGGAATGCAAAAAGCACATTTGCTGCGTTTTTTCAAACATGGGTGCACCAAGAGAGGTGGTTGCTAAACCACTACTGATGGTAGCTTTGTATTTACCTTAAAGCCATGAGAGAGTCAGGCCCATCAATCTTCTAATGTAATTCTCACTAAGAAAGGGAGAAAGCATATTTTCCAAAATGTCTTTATTTTTTGAGTAAAATGCACTTTGATAATTATATTTTTTTCTAGAAATGGTCAGAATCAACCATAATTATTTTTTAAAACTTGTACAAAAAATACAGTCTGTATATAACAGCACAGTGGCTGTGTTTTTACCACAGATCCCCCAGTGAATGTATCTGTTGAGATGAGCTATCCTGCAAACCTGACAGTAGGCACCAGTGTGTACCTGACCTGCCACAGTGCTGCTAACCCTGCAGCAGACAGCTACACCTGGTACAGGGGTACTGCTTCCAGTTTCAGGTCCATGCTGTATGTGGGCTCAGGACAGGTGCTGTCTCTCCCCTCTGTGGAGGCGTCCTACACTGGACTCTACCTCTGCCAGGCCAGGAACACAGTGGGGGAAAACAACTCAACCGAGGTGCTGCTGCATTCACTGCCAGAAGCAGTAATAGTAGGAAATACAGACAGTGAGCATGCAGGTAAGATAAACAGATTATTGATATACTTACAGCCTGTTCATGGACTGTACTGATATGTGATCAACAGCTCATCTAATAAGGAATAACAGTTCTAATGTTGCAAACTAGCCTGACTGGCAGAATTTGAGGGAGACAAATTTTATTGGTCACATATGCAATTATATATCTTGAGTTAGATCCAAAGCTACTTGTTAAAATGCGGTGATATGAAATTTTAAAAAAATATCAACTACATTTTTAAAAAAATGCATTTGCTGAAGTATATTTAAAAATCTTAATTTAAGTTTAATTTCTTACACAGTTTTTTTCTACCTCTACCAACAGGTACCATGTCATTTCCCTTGTTAGTGCAGTCTTAATCACCATGTTGCTACCATTGTAATGATCTTGACATGGTAAGTGAACTTTTTTATAACACTCCTGTGCTGTGACATTTCATAGTACGATTGTCATGAAAGGTTAATTGGTTCATACATGCTTTTCTTTTTCATTGTTATAGCAGGAAGAAACGTAATAATGTTGTGGATGAAAAGGTAAGAAGGACCAGGTTCTGTTTAAATAAAATGGATGACAGTTTAACATAAAATTTCTAAATGTTACCCTGTTATGTTTCAGGAAAGCAGCAATGATTATGAATACATCGTCATGACCAAAAACAAAGTTACACTGAAGGAAATGTCTGCAGATTGCCTCCGCCTGAGCCTGGTGACATTTCATTACACTCCATACATTAGTTGAGAATGCCTGTGGTTTGTTGCTGTTTGGAGCTCCACCGAAAACACAGTTGAACAGCAAGTTTGTCAGCATGAAAAATGCAGCAACACCCCTCACTGACTCCTGTTTGTGTAAAGGTTCACTCCCTCTCCTGACACTGAAGACAGAAGGGTTATGGTTTGTAACATTATCAAGAAACATCACTCATGTTTATTTCATCAATTAAATAACCACAACCTTGCAAATGTAACTACATCAAGCTATTTCCTCATGAAAGTGTTGCTGCTGATTATTTGTCAGTGGAGTTGCTCAGTATGGGTTCAACACACAGTATTCAGGATCATTGTGGTCAAACCAGGATATGCTGCCCCCTTGTGTTTAAAATACTCATGTACATTATGTTCTTCCAAACTTGTAAATGTTGCAAATGTTATTAGCATAGTACAGTGAGAGTTGAGGTTAAACGTTTAAGATTTTATGATATTAAAACAACACCAACAGTACAGCATTTATAGGGTCTATGCATTTTTACATTTGTTTCCACACTGTTTACTGATCAACATATGTCTCACACAGATGACAACACTCTGGTCAGTGTGGTAATAATCAGCGATCGCTATTTAAATATCTTATTGTGTATCTCCTGGCGAAAACTAGTGACACCTGTTAACACATTTCACACCTGCACAAGAATAACCATTTCAAATGTTCTGCTGTAATACCTGTATAGATTATGTTTTTGTAAGGCTTTCTTTTCATGCCCTCCTGATTGACAACTTTTCTAATTTTTTTCATCCTTTCATTAAAGAATGTGTTTCCGAGGCAGTTTTCTTTTTAAGCAGTGAAGTGCTGGAAAATGTAAAGTTAAAAAAGCTTTTTATTCAATCTAAGCTATCACAAACTTTGTAAATCTTGGTATTACTCTTCAGTATACAGTACTAAATGCATGTAAAACAAATCTCAGATGACAATGACATAAATTAGCTTTAAAATGAGAAGTTCTGAATATATGTTTGAATTAATGGCTTTATAATATGTGCACCACTAGCTACCTGAATTTCTCATTAAAGCTGGGATAGGCAGTTTCCTGGAAAGGCAAAAAAAAAAAAAAAAAAAAAAGCCAGATTTTGAGAGTACAACCTCTTCTTGCAGCTCTGCCCTCTTTCTGCTAAGCCTCTCCCACCAGATGAGCACAGGCATATGCTTCATATAGTAATCTGTACAAGTAGCTTATTAATCATCTATGTCAGCCACCCCAATTTTAATTTCAATTGTGATGCTGCTTCTGGAGAATTTTTTAGGCACCAATTTGCACCTTTTTTGCATCAATTTATGATGGAAATGTTTTTAAGTTTGTCAAAATAAAAGTCCTCTGCTGCTTTTATGTTTTGTTTTGTTTTTTTCTGGGGGAGGTTACCAATACACATTCTAGCATTGGGGGAGACGTGTCCCCTGCGTCCCCTGAAATGTATGCCTATGGATAGTGACAATTCTATGAGAATCACCGTTCTCTTTGTTTTATATGGGCCTTTAAAGCCCTTTGAATCAGCTGCAGCCATGAACCTTTGGCTCTGGTTAGCAGACGGCTAAACTGTTAGCAACATTTTCTCTCCGTCTCTGAAACACTTTGCTGATACTGATATGTTGCGTTCTCCTTTAGGCTCCCTGTTTGATGAGTCCGTCTTCCTCTCTTGGGTTGCTTTGCCACTGCGAGAAAAGCAACTCCATGCTCCATCATTGAATCAGGTTTCCACTGTTAGGACATGCACATGAATCTGCATTTGTAGAACAGCCAATAGGAATGCCCTCTCTCTGAAATGATCCAGGATTGGCCAAAGGCTCCTGTCAAAGGTTAGATTTTCTAAACCCTGACAACAGAGCCAAGAGGAAATGCAGATGTCTAGTTTTCTCTCAATTCACTGGAATTACAATATACTCAAAGTTTTTAATGCTTTTTTTTTTTTTTTTGCCCAAAGGCACCAAAAAACAGACTACAAAAAAAAACTGCTTACTCCAGCTTTAACACATCATAGAAATGTTAAACAGTAAACACAGCCAAAGAAAACAACAAGTGATATGCGCATACATTATGTGACACTGTCTCTTTAAATATTTGGGAAATGAAGCACTGTACTTCCTTGTTTACTTAATTAGGATTTTAAAAATAGAGAACATTTGCACCCCTTTGCTCAGCTCACTCCAATATAACAAATCAGACTAAAGCAAAATTCTAAAAATAGACTAATGAGATGAAGAGTTGATATCAAAGGACATTTTGTAAATGAATGTCCGGGTGTCAGAGTCACTGTCCTCCTGGTTTTCATCCTCATGCTCTGGTCAGTATCTGTTAGAGCCTTATCACACTGGAGAGTTTACTCAAAACCACACAGATGTGACCCAGTCCTCACTGCCAACAGCGTTTAATTGGATCATTATGTCCATATTTTGCGTCATCATCTTCATTCTCATCATCATCACTAACAGGCTCTCGGTACCAGCTGTTTCTGGACATTGCTTACACAGTACTGGGTGCACTCTGTGGCGTGGTGTTAAAATCCAAGTACTTACAACAACTCTGGATGTGGTCGTCATATGTTATTAACCATGGAGGATGTATTCAAATTTACATCTGTCCTCCAACAGTTCAGCCTACTAGAGCACAAACTAGGATTTTGGTCATTAGAAGGGGCAACAGAGTCTGTTTTCTTGTTTTAATAAATATTCTTTTCTTGAAGCTCACTTGGTTGAATCCTGACAGCAGCACAATTGCACTTAAACAAATGGAACCAATGATGAGATCACGAGCCTGCAGAGTAAAGACAGTTTCTCCTTCAGTTCTGTTGGTTTTCAGCATTTAGTCTTTAAAGCCCATTTTCGCTGAGCTCAGTGCATTGAAATCCAGGGAGTAAACGTTTCAGAATTGTGTCCTGCATGCTTAAATGTTCAGCAAAGTCCATCATATGATCTTCAGGTTGTCGCACACTGTATGAGCGACTGCTGCTATCAACAGACTTGTTTTTATTCTGTGTACATGATGTCAGTCATGGCCTCAAGCAGGCCAAACTGTGCTACAGCATGTGATATTGATGCTGGTTTGAAGGCGGTTGTGCTTGTGTTAAAGAGGTTTACTTGGCAATACGAGGCACGGAGGTATCATACAAGTGTCCGAGGGAGTTCCTTTAAATAAATCAAAAAGGTGTCTTGTGCTTTTGGTGGTTGTAGGGTGTTTGCCCCAGACTTGCTGAGACCTTAAGGTGCTGTAGCAGTTGTCTCAGTGAGGACATACGACTGCTGTCTGGATGGCTTCCGGCTCCTGAAAGAAAAGACAAATAACTCATCAAAAATCACTACCATCTACATTATTAAAAATATACCATGCAGTATTCTATAGTATTAACATGCCCACCAGTGATAGTGAGAGTAAAATACAACCCTAGATTCATTCTCGTTTAGCGTTTCACCTTTCTATACATTTTCTTTTAGCACTATGGCTCTTGGATGCCTGCTGCTTGTAGTCTGGCACCTGATTGCTACATTTTTCTTTAAAGCCCCAACCTCACTTGAGCGCTGAGCCCAGCAAAGTCCTGATCACAGCAAAATAAGAATTGAGTCAGCAAACACAGGCAGAGGGCAGAGTTTCTGTGAAAAATACACTGCTACACACTTCTAATAGGTCTTAAGTGATGCTTAAAAGGGATTACTTCTGTATATGATTACTTTTAGGATAATTGTTCATAGTATATATTTACGTTATTAAGCTAATTTCCTTGATTGTTTTTCTTGAAATATAATAAATAATCTATAATTTATTATTTAATATTTATTATTTATTAATTTACTACTATTGGCATCACCTCAACCTTTTAGTTACACATTATAGTCACATCCAGATTGGATTATTTGAATAGTTCAACCATGGGAATGCACAGTGTCATGATTGATGCATCCCATGGTTTCAGACACTGTCTTACTTCTTGTTGGTCTGTGTATTACACACTGGATCTTTTTAACTACACACTTCCTATAAATATTACGTCTTTAGTGATGCTTATTAAGGGTACTAAAGCAGTGATGCAGTGAAGCAGTATGGTGCTTGATTTTTTATTTCTTATCTTGTTTTAAATCCGTTTCACATGTGATATCCACCAATCCAATGGTATCTCTTAAGATCCCTGATGCTGAATGCTGATAAAAAAAATCACATGAAATAATGACAATGTAGTAATACTGAGCAGCAGTAAGAGAAGCAAAGAACTCACCTTGCTATGACAATGGCCACTATGGCCATAATAACCAGTAGAGCCCCAACAATCAGTCCGATGATCAACGATTTGCCTCCTGAAGAGTCAGGTGGGGACAGAAAAGGGATCAGAGCCAGCACAAATGTCTCAGGCAGAACTCTTTAATACAATATGCATGTGTATGGCTAGACCCTGGACCAAGAACATCCTGGTGCTGAGTACGTCTCCTACCTTTGGGACCTGCGAGTGTGACGCTGTGAGTCTGTGATCCATGTCTGTTACGTGCCACACAGCAGTGCTGCCCACATTGCTCAGTGGTGATGCTGGAACTGCTGAGTGTCAGGCCACTTCCTGTGGGTCTAGCCAAGGATATTCTTGCTGGATAAAAGCTTTTGTCTGCTGTAGGGAGACATGCTGCACCCTGGTACCAGGTGTATGTGTGGACAGGCGGGTTGGCATCACTGCTGCAGGTCAGAGTCACAGGATGTCCATCCTGTACCACTTCATGAGAAGAGATGGAGACAGCTGTGTTTTGAGGAGAGTCTAAACAGGAAAGAGATGACAGGTCAGTTACACCTGGCTTCACGTCATGTGAGATTCTGTCAAAACACTGACTGCTCTTCACCCATTCATCAAACCAAAGTTTAACTGCAGTTTTGAAACTGTGCAGTTTCTTCATCCAGCTTATGAAGAAACCCTCTGGTGAAACACTCAGTCAGAAACACCTTGCTTAATTTATGTTCAGTGCAGCAATAGGTGAAATGACTCATTTATAATAATAATGATAATGTGGAATTTAAATCAGGATTTAACTTCACTTACACTCTATGTCAATGGGCAGTATTGCTGACTTCTGCACATTATCTCCAGTCTGTATCTCACAGTAGTAGCTGCCAGAGTCATCAGATGTAACGTCACTGATGTTCCACACCTGCCCACTGTGTCTCGGGCTGGTGCTTGTGCTCTTGTACCAACTGAAACGAGCCTGTGGACTGGCAGCAGGGCTGCAGCAGGCCAGACGTAAGGCCACGCCCTCCGTGATGTCACTGGACGGGCTCGCTGACACTGTGACTGCACTGGAGGAGTCTGGAGAAAACAATTGTCAGGAAAGATGGAAAGTGTTTGTGAGTGATCTGTGACCAAAAACTGTAGAACATTCTCTGTTCAGCGCCTTGGCTAGGTCAAAAGTCCAACCACCCACCAGAAAATTTTAAAGATTATTTTATTATTTTGAATATTTTTTACTGTTGAATTCATTCACCTGCTTAATTATGTATATTTTGATTCAGATTTTACTCCAAAGGCATTTTCTTCCTCTACAAAACCAAAAAAACCAATTGTAGTGGAAAAAACAAAGATAAACTGCTGAATTTTATTCATTTCTGTATGCTTCTAAAAGATATTTGTATCTGCCCTTTAAAAACCCACTGTGTGTATGTTTAATTTTAAGAATGGGACACAAAATGCACTTCAGCTCCACATATTCTCAGTAAAACAAACAATCAGGATGTGACTTCTGTGGGGTCTAGTTGACCATAAAATAATAAACTCTGTCCTGTCCAAGCTCGAGGAAAACATCTGTATTTTTAACCTGGACCCTATTCTCACATGATTTTGTGTCTAAGTGACCAATAAGAACAACAGTTATTGGAATTGTTCCAGTACTGAGAGAGACTGCTGCAGCTGCAGCAGTGAAACAGGTTGCTATTCTCCATGGGTAATTTTGCACTGTCAAAGTATATCCATGAATGAAAGTGCTTGTTTTTGCCAATGACAGGCTCAGACTGTTAAGTTTTTGGAAACATTATAGAAACAAATCTACGGAGAAATTAAACAATTTTCTCTGCCTTTTGCTGATCTGGTCTATTTGTTACAGTGTGTAACCTGTCATGGAAAAGTCTCATTCTGAAATCTTGCGGACTTTTCCACATTGGCATAATCAGCCAAATACTCAGCCATGACAATAAAAATCTTTCAGATAAAACAAAGCTGCACTTTCTGTAAACCAGTACAATAAACTATTCCTGGTACTCCTCTCTCTCTCTCCAACCTTCACTAATGTCACTACTGTTGTTTTTCTTGCAACAAGTCACATCTCACGAGTCTGCAGAACGAGACTTTTCCTTGAGCAAGGCTTGGTCACAATAACAAACATACCAGTAAAAGAGATGGAAAATGTTTAATTTGCCTGTAGGGTCTTTTCCATATTGATGTCGGACACTATAATAACAGTCTGAGCTTATCAGTGGCAAAAACAAGCACTTTTGGTGGACGTATTTTGAAGGTGCACAGTTGCCCATAAGGAATATATTGCAGCCTGTTTTGTTACTGCAGTTGTAGCTGTGTCTCTCAGTAATGGACAAATTTAATTTTTTTTGTCTCCATTAGTCACTAAGACAGGCAGCACGGTGTAGTGGTTAGCATGGTTAGCAGCAATGGTTAGGTTCCTGGTTCCCACAGTTCCCACAGTTCAAAGACATGCAGGTTTATTGGTGACTCTAAATTGGCCATAGGTGTGAATGTGAGTGTGAATGGTTGTCTGTCTCTACATGTCAGCCCTGTGATAGTCTGGCGACTTGTCCAGGGTGTACTCTGCCTCCCGCTCAATGTCAGCTGGGATAGACTCCAGCCCCCCCGCAACCCTCAAGATGATAAGCGTTTATGAAAATGGATGGATGGATGGACAGTCACTAAGACACAAAAACATTGGAAAATAGGGTTCAGGTTTAAAAATACTTAAGTTTCCCTTTAACATTACACAAAGAGGTGTTGCTTTTACTGTAAAATGTTTTTCCAGTAATGATTATTTGTTCCTCTAAACATTCAGTGGCTTTACGAACTGGACTTAACTCATGGCCAAACCACATCATTCTTTAACAACAGTATTAGTGTGCAGCTGTCATGAACAATACAATGTAACATGATTGTTTGTACCCAATCTGAGTTTAGCCAAATACAAATGCTGTTCTCTTGTTTTGTTCATCCTACAGATTGCCAAAACTTCTCTGTGTTTAATCTCAAAGTATGACACAATATGGCAACAGAGACAAAAACAAGAAAACAACAAGAGTGTGACTTCACACAGATGTTTCTCAATAACTTTTCAAGAATAACTCTGTGGTGGAGCAACACCAACACATTCCAACACCACCCACCTATGCTCTAATACCTTAAATTACACTAAAGTCCCTCTTTTTTAAGTTCAGCAAGTTCACAGTCTGTTCCTACATGTTTGTCATCAGAATCAAAACTGTTGGTTGACATTATGAGACAGGTTATTATGTCAGGCTGAGTTTATACATTATTTGTATGCTGTCAGTGGTCAGTTTCACTTCTACTTCTCATAAATAGCACAAACCTTCAGACACAGTTGCATAAAGGAAGTGCAATTCAACTACTGGTGCTAAACATCAACGCTTGTTATCCAAGTTGAATACAAGTTAGATAATATTCTTAGTTTTATGGTTGTTTCTTGAACAATTACCAGCCTCCACTCAATGCTGTCATTGTAACGGGGCAGTTACTCCCAGGCAGACAGGTGTGAAGCAACAGACAGGCAGTGTGCCATGAGACAAAAAGATGGATTTAAACACTTTAAACACAAAAATAGAGGGAGGACAAACATAAGGACTTTGTGGTTCGTGCACTGGGGATGATCTGTGCAAACAGGTTTGAAACAACCTTTTTTAAGACCTTGAGATGAATGTGAACTATGTGTGAAAATCAAGGCACATTGATAGAAATCAGCTCCCTTTAAAAAAAAAAAATAAGCGTAATCACCATGATGGAAAAAATGGCTGTAATGTGATGTGATGATGCTGTTTTGAACTTTATATCATTGTTACATAATTTCCTATGACTGTGGTGATGATCATGCTTTTCTGGACGATGATTAAGGATGATGACGGTTATGATTATGGTGGTGCTGACCATGTTGATTATGATCAGTTGTAGTGTTAGGAGTAAATAAAATATTCCCACCTGCCACCAGCAGCTGTACACCGCTTTGCTCTGGCATCTTCTCTGTCGAGTGGTTGGTGATGAGGTAAAACACATACGCTCCGCTGTCCGACTGCCTCAGATCAGAAATCCTCAGAGAACAGTTTTTGGTTCCGGGTTGTCCCAGGTACTCCACCCTGTTCTGGTAGGATGGATCTGGGAAGATACCATCACTGTGGAAGACGTATCTGAGGCAGACAGACAGACAGACTTAGATACTTTGTTTAAACCCTGTGCTATGAGTTTCTGTGCATTTTAAACAATACCTTGATGTGAGACAGCGACTGTCTTCGAGACACCACATTTCAGACAAAACTTTGCACTTTCCTCCTTCTCCACCCTAATAGAAAAAAATAAACAGAGTTGCTAAAAATAAAAAACAAGGAGCTCTTGAACAAGGTATTAAGTACTGTAGCAGATGCTATGTTTAGGCTGCCTTCATATTTAAAAAAAAAATCTCCCCAAATATCAAATGCAAGCTTAAAATAGTTTAATGCAGTCATCCTTAATCTACCCCCCAAGTCTCTATTCACCCTGATTCCAGATCTGATTCCTGGCAGAGGAAGTCGTCCAGTTACTGTAGGATATATGGCAACTGCTAACAATGCCTTCTTTATTGAATCACCTGAGCAGAAAGCCGTCCTTCTTCCTCGGTTTCATTAGAACTTTGGGGGTAGTCATAGGAACAAGGGAGAACAACAGAGGAACCAGTCACAGCACAGATAGGACCCGAGGGGAGACGAACTGACCAATCACCGGCAAGAATACCTGAGATAAACATAATATAGCAAGTTACTATATCATAACCACCAAGTTACTTTGCAATGGGGTAGTTCTTTTTTCCAAAAACTGTTATATTTTTATTTTACAGATTAATTTTTATGCCACATTAATGTCACTTCACACTTCCAGTTAATTCTGTTCAGTCAGTGTTGAAACTGAAACTGCTAAATGTGGGTCTTACCTTCCACAGACAGTGTGAGCAGCAGCCAGCAGCTCTGTGCCACTCGTCCGCCCATGTTCTTCTTCCTACTGTGGTTGTTGCTTGTTTTGTTGTTGTCTCCTGGCCTTACTCCTTCTGTGACCACCTGTCTCCTTCTCCCCTCACGATGTGACTCTGTGATCCAGTCTAACCTCTCTACTCTTTAGTAAAGTCAGTGATGTGGCTTTTTGTCTGTTTTCAAATGTGACCAAAGACTTACTGGTCACATTGTCCAGCTTCCTTTTTATTTTCTCTGCCAACGAGGAACAAGAGTGATGACTAGGTTTTCATGTCAGCAAAGGGAACCTATATGTAGCTACTGTACACAGATACTGTATGTGTGTGTGTGTGTGTGTGTGTGTGTGTGTGTGTGGAGGGTTACTGTATGTGTTTACTGGCTCAGTTGTACCAACTGAGACATGATGACTCACACGTGCTAAAAGTAAAAACCATCACAGTAAATCAGCAAAGTCCCTGTTGAGTTGTATATGAATCTAGCTACTAACACAGTATAGGAGAGTGTGTACACCTGCAGCAGGTCTGCATGCTCAGACAGCCTGAGAGCTCTCGCGCCCTGTTTGTCCACTCAGTAACGTCAGCTGACGTCACTCGCGCCCCTCTCGTCTGCGCAGCTGACCGCACACAGGACCCACCACACTAACCGACAAAAGTTGGGATAAACTTTCACTACACTTTGTCTCAATTTGTCCAGTCTTCCAAATGTTTCTCTCTTTTCTGTTAGAAGCGGGCGTCGGTGGTTTTGGCTGATAGAAACAGTCGTTGGAGACTTTACTGCTCTTTTTTTCCCCTTCTCCTTTCTCTGGGGTCAGTAACCTGTGAAGAGAGCAAAAAGGATTTACTGCAAACTGGGATTTATCTGTGCTGGCGTTTAAACAGTATTGTCGCCTGTCTTCGAGGCTGAAGTGTTTTTTTGGGGGGGCTTTTTCTTATTCTTTATAGCGGACTAAAGAAAGATATTTGTCACTAACGGAGGCCAGTAATCCACCTGCTGCAAGAAAAGACAGGTGAGTCACTCGTTTCAGTCCTGTAGTTTCATGCTAACTCTGAAAAGACACTGTTAGCGAGCTAGCTGCTAAATTTAGTACCATTAGATGTTTAAAGTTTACTTGGGTCTAAGCTTTGAACACTAGGTTTTTAGTAGTTATTTGAAATTAAATATTAAGTAGCCAGTTTATATAATTTTAATTACGTCATCATTACAGTTTACCATGCTGAACCTTTTTAATGCTCATTAGTCTGTTAAGCCTGTTCAACCATCTCCATCTTAAGACCTCTGCAGTCTAACTTATATTGATTTTATAGGCGTCTAAAATATTGTTGCCTGTAAATTGTACTGCTTATTGATATACAATAGGAGTTAAAGTTTTTTATAGCTTATATAGATACACTTTAACTCCCTATAATAATGTCTCTGTGACCATTTACTCCCAGTGTTGTCATACATGTATGACTGTGAACTCCTGTACGGAGGACAGTGAATACTGTTACTACAAAAGTAATTTGTTACATAGACTTAATACAATTGTGTTTTCACTGTAAGTTTCTTTATCTCAGAAATATTACATTACACTATGAGAGCTTGTTAGTAGATGTGGTGATCTGGATGGGTGGGTCTTTGTGTGTGTGTGTGTGTGTGTGTGTGTGTGTGTGTGTGTGTGTGAATTAACGAAACACAAAGCCAAAACAACTGCTCTGAAACAAACCTGTGATGTAACCTGTTTGTACTTCAGAGCATATCGATCAAAAATTTAAGTAATATTATTTGTTATAGTGTAGTGAGTATGTGTAGTATTATGAATTGGTGCTAAAGTATGTAGCAAAACTAAACTTAATAACTTTTCAAGCTTTGTATCTTATAAGTCTGTCTAACTCAGGGATGGGAATCACCAGAGGCCCCACAATACGGATATGATACTCTCATGATACTCAAGTCACGATACAATATTATCGTGATTTTAAATGTTTTTCAATATGATAAGTATTGCGATACAATATATTGCAATATATTATCTTTTTCTAAATGCAAATTATGTCTGCAAAGGAAAACTTAATCAACATTTGTTTTATCAAATAACATTAGGTTTTCAGTCTGTTCATCTCACTTCAAAAGCTTGGTTTGTATTTGCAATATTAATAATTTTTGTAACTAGAAATTAGTACTTGACGTCCGTGTATTGATACAGTATTGTCATGCAAAATATTGTGATCTTTTTCCCCCCACCCCAATCTGGTTAGCTTTTTGACAGATGTTTATTGAAACAAATGTACATTTTACCTCCAATATTGTGTTTGTTTTTCACTTAAGACCCTCAATATTATATTATCAGGCAAAAGTGACTGCCAAGGGCTCAGACCACCTGCCCTGAGGAGTCAAGGAGACTAGGAGGAAGGGAAGAAAGGAAGGAAGGAAGGAAGGAAGGAAGGAAATACATCGTTCTCTATTGTTGCTGTCTGCTTCCTACTGTATCCAGATGTATGCTGAGAAAGTTGTGACGGAGGGGAAGATGGGTGAGTGCACATGTTGCATACACTGTTGTTCTTGCTCTCATTCTTCACCCCTCCTCTACACACACACACACACACACACACACACACACACACACACACACACACACACACACACACACGCTGTGCTGGTTATGCTGCAGCTCATGTTGCCTGTTTTCTGTATTTGGGACCAGACATCAGTCCACTTGACAGTTAACCATTAACTGGTTTGTTCAGAGCTGACTGGCTGTCTCTCTCCGATGATCTCTGGCTGTATTTTTCAAGTTCGTCTTTCAGCTTGGAAAACATATGAGTGGATTAGTTAACATATTTGTTTCATCCAATAAGATTCTTACACAATGTTGATAACTGGGACTGTGCTTTACCCAAATTACATGTACTTGCAGCACATAGATTCAGAGGGGCAGGGGGTCTTATCTCACTTAATATTCACAACATTTAGAACATTTGCATTTGCCCCCCACCCCCACATGACAGCAGCAGAGGACTTCTAGTTTGACAAATTTAAAGACATTTACACCATAAATTGATGCAGAAAAGGCTGAAATCGGTGCATTACATTTAACAGAATGCAGGAAATTAAGTCTCTGATGCTCAGTTTTTTTCTGCCTGAAGACCCTGTGTCCCCCCAAAAATGTTGAAATGAAACCTATGCCCTTGCTGGCAGTCATAAACAAACTCATTGTAACCATGCTGCTGTCAATATGAAGCTCTCCTACCTCCAGCAAACACATCTCCATCAGTAAACACCACATTTAAAATGAAACCAGAGAATCCACACCTGTCCTGTTATGTGGCATGAGCTGTAATGCCGTGTTGGAGGTGTTGGACAGATATGCAGCCTTATGGCTCCTAATGAGTTTACTGCTAATTATTATATGATGCTCTTATGGAAGTAAAGATAAGATTACTTGCTCTATTTTACTGTTGCTAGAAAGCACTCCTGTCAGAGTGAACTCAAAGGCTGGCCACTTCATAGAGACTATAAATTCACCCTTTATAATTTTTTACCCATAACCCCGCCAGACAACAGCACACCTACCTTATGTTGGGACAAGTTGAGTGCCAGTACAATGAAGCCAGTAGTCTCCCATCAAGTTTTAGTTGAAGAGCTGTTGTCATTAACAAGTTTTCTTGGTGTCCTTATTGTGCTGTAACTTACTCTCTGTGTCTGAACATGTTCAGCTTAAGGTTTGGTTTTCTAGTTTCTGACTGAAGGGAGTTCACCCAGATGCAATGGATCAGGCAGCGTCTTTGGTGTGTGTAATTACAAGATAAACAGTCTCGCCAAGGAGGGGCACATATGGTGTGGCTTATTTTGTGTGAGTCTGTGCTCAGATTAGGTGGAACATGATCTATTTTCAGAAATAAGCTGTGTTTACCTTAAGCGTGACACACATGTGTGAGCACGTACAGAGACACAAATATGCACGTTTACACATAAACACTCCCATCACACAGGGCAGGGTGTATTTCCAATCTAACTAATATTTACGGCACAGTATGGTTGTGTTTATTTTTACTTTTCTGCCATGACAACCACTAGAAGTATGAGTCAGAGCTGCTGTTTTGTCTTAATCTCTATGTGTGTGAGGTTTTCCACTGCTTCTATACTGTTATCTTTGCTTTACACCACTCTTACCACATCGAGATTCACATCAGTCTACTCAGGAAGGAAAGATTCTTGAGTATTCAGTTTGAAGCCCTTTTAACTCCTTTTTGTATTCAAAGTCTGAAAATCTGATTGTTCTGGTTTGACACTAATTTCCTAAAGTCCAAATGTCAGTGCCTTTAAGAGGACAAAGGATCATTCACCAGATGCTGACTATGCAGTGAGGTGTGGAGTGGGTCAAGAGACCTGATAGACATAAACCTAATATGTAAAACAACAAAAAATGGTACATGGACATTGGCTTTTGTTTTCAAGGTCAAAAATTAACTTTCATGACAAATTTTTAGCACAAACAAGAGGCCATTAAAGTGATATTAATGAAATTAAAGCAGTTACTTAGCTTGCATGTCAGATCCATCTCCATGACAACAGAGCAAACTTTGGAAAAAAAGGTTAAAATCATCATGGGGTCAACAACAATCAACAACAATCACTCCTGGATAGACAACCAGTCATTAATTTAATTGTGGCGATATGTGAAATCAGCAGACTTTTACTGCGTTTACTTCTTTAGTCAATTTCAGCCATAACTGTAAGATATATAGTAAAACATGGTGGTCTTACCTATCTGAGGTTTCTGCTGTGCTAATTTTATGTACTGTGCTTCTTTGCTAGTGTCATTGATAAACCAAAGCTGCCAGCAAGGAAGCTAAGCAATGTATTGCTGTGGACAGGGGCTGCAGCAAAACCTATTTTAGCCACCCCAAAAAAGAAATATCAGTTTAAGTGAACGCTATATTGTTATTTTCACCGCTGTACCCTACAAACTAACCAGTCGAGGTAGACCAAGTTGACCAGGTAGACCAGCAACTCCTATGTTTTCATTTATTAATTCATTTTCCGTGTCTGCTTATCCTTTTAGGGGGTTGCGAGGGGGCTGGAGCCTATCCCAGCTGACACTGGGTGGGAGGTGGGGTACACCCTGGACAGGTCACCAGACTATCACAGGGCTGACACACAGAGACAGATAACTACTCACATTCACAGCCAATTTAGAGTCACCAATTAACCTGCATGTCTCTGGACTGTGGGAGGACGCTGGAGTACCCAGAGAAAACCCACCCTGAAACAGGGAGAACAAGTTTCACACAGAGGAGCTCCCCGGGTCCGAATCCCCCTCCCCGGGTTAGAACCAGGAACCCTCTTGCTGTGAGACAACAATGTTAACCACTGTACCAATGCACCACCCCAACTCCAACTCCTGTGTTTTGCGAAATAATATTACTGCTTTAGTCATTGGAGTTTGGTAGCTTTGAGAGAACGGCGTCAGTTCTCTGTGAGAAAGGGCTGTCTGATGGCAAGGTAAAGCGGTGAAAATCTTTAAAATGTAGCGCCTACCCTTAACTGACATTGGTTTTTTCAGGTGGGCCTTTTTGTAGGTGGCCAAAAACGGACCACCTGAGGCAACGTTTACTCAGTGCTGTTTCGATTTAGTTTTTAGCCAGATGTTACTGTAAACAAATATTGTGATTCGGTCTTACAGACCTTGAGTTTGGATTGATTTGTCTGATAAACCTATATGACCAACACTCTCAAAAAGAAGAGTGCCAGAGGGTTCACCCCAGGGAAATAGACTTCTACTGCTTTTAGCCGTGACTTCTGAGAAACCCTTTTCTGTTTATGTTTTTCAAAGACAGTTACAGTTTCTCAGTAGCATTTTTGAAACTTCTGAAACTAAAAAGCTTTCATATGAGAAAAATACCATACAATGTGTTATTTCTTTTGTATCTTAAATTGCAGATTAACTTAACATTTAGTAGAAAACTTGGCTGATTTATCCAACAAAAGGATTGTTTTGCGTAAAGTAGAATGTGTTGTCTGTGCATTTTGTGCATTTTTTCTCTCAGTGTTGGTGAGGGGAGGAAGTGTCCACATATCTCATCTGCTACACAGCTGCTTTGCTTCACCCAACAGTGTGGTGTTAGAGGGGGAGGGCGTGATGCGTGCAAAGTTAAGGGTATCCCTCCCAACATCCCAGTGAGTGAGTCATGACACAGTGAACCTTTTCCATCCTGCTGCTTCTGTCTGGTCATGTGACTCATGGATGAGGACAGAAATAACTCAGAATAAAATGTATGTATATACAGTGTGTTTGTGTGGATGGGCCAGATACAGAACGTGATGACTAATTCGTACCTCTCGTGCCAGCATTATTTACCACATTAGCAACAAACCATGGCAACAGACTACCCAGTCACGCTGTGGAAGCCCTCAATGTTCACCACAGGTTGTGAAATATTCCTGGTGCACAACAAAAACAGTGATGTATTGTATACCATCTGTTGAAAATGCATATTTTGCTGTGCATAAGTAAGTTTGTTGTTTACAATTTTGAAGAAAGTGTAAGTATTTCTCAGTTGATCACATCTTTTGGTCAAGTTGTCAAATTGCTATTGGTTTTTAAATGAATCGGCTGCAAGTAAACATGACAATTTGCGTTTCCAAAAGCCAAAGATGACGTTCTCCAAAGTATTGTTTTGTCCACAACTCAAAGACATTCAGTTTACTGTCAGAGAGGTGTACAATAAACCAGAAAATATTCACAGTCACGAAGCTGTAATCAATTATCATATTAGTTAGCAATTAATCTAATAGTTGACAACTCATTGATTTATTAATTTATCACAGCAGCTCTATTGTAAATAGAGTAAATGTTGCCATCAACTAACTAGTATAACATTTCATCAATACTTATTTAAGCAACAGAGTGGAGAGGGAGTGATGTTGTACTGTATATCGTCATGGCTCTGATTCGGTCATAGGCACAAGGCTGCAGGCCGTAACTTCGTCCAGTTGGGCTGATGAAACATTGGCAAATCTGGATGTTGGCACGGCTGGATTCAGCCTCCAGTCTACCTCATCCTCATCACTAATAATAATA
This sequence comes from Epinephelus cyanopodus, assembly GCA_026686955.1. Taxonomy (NCBI): domain Eukaryota; kingdom Metazoa; phylum Chordata; class Actinopteri; order Perciformes; family Serranidae; genus Epinephelus; species Epinephelus cyanopodus. Next base: position 15,277,768 of record CM048919.1, read on the forward strand.
TCCATCTTCTTGGTGTAACGCTATAGTGTCAGTTTGTATCAATGTAGCAAGTGTGACAGTTGGTTAATTAACGATTGTATTTATATTTATAACACCTGTGAGCGGAGTGATTTTACTGTTACATGTCCCAGTGATGTTATACTCTATATCAGCACTCATCGAATGCCTCTCGTCCAATCAAATTACTCGGTCGGAACTAACTGTTGTATAAAATACAATAACACACTCACTGTCCAAACGAATTTCACAACTCTGACTTGCATTGGTGAACCCTGTTTTAATCTTAAAACATAATGTGAAAGCTCTACAGTATTCATATTATTATAATACAGCTTATATGTAACATTCAATGAACTGCACTCACAACTGTCTACCAACTTTTACTATGGCAGTGTTCTCGCCTTCACATAATACCAGAGCGATTTCAGAAGAACCCTGACTCATGACACACACATGCAGACACACATACACACGGCAGAGGGTGGTCTCAGGTAGACGTGGACACAATAGAGTGCTTGTTCTGCCCTGCAATTTAATTGGGAAGAGTGCTGTGTTAGGGGGAAGAGATCAGGAAAGAAAGAAGAAGAACGGTGTCTGGGAACAAGGGTGGTGGACAGCACTAGTGTAGGTGTGTATGTGCTGGAGTTGAGGAAATGTTGGGGTATTTCCAGGAAAAAACAATCTGAAAGAAAGAACAGCAGCCTGGAATGTCCCTCAGATAACATGTCCATTGGCATTTATCAGATACTCATCGTCTTCTCTCCTTTTTCTCACTCTCACATTTTTCTGCTTCAGTTCTCCTTGTCGCTCTCTGACCTTTGGGTCAATTATAAATCAATTTTTTTTATTTTTTTTTTTACAATCCAAGAAACAATAACATCATTATCATGCTGACTGAATGTTTTCAAGTCTGAGGAAGTAAGGGGGAAGGGAGGACAGGTACAGAAGAGGAGGAGGAGCATACAGGAGGCACAAAGAGGGGGGGGGGAGAGGAAGAAGAGAGATGGGTACAGAGGCAGATGCAGGCAAGGTGCAGGTAGAGTTGGCCAGGGGGAGGTTGCAGTGTAGAGGGAGGGAGCAGATGTGAGGAGATAGCTTAGAGGGAGGTTAAGGTCAGTGGATTAGTAGGTCTACACAGCTATCCTGTTTCTTGATAACAACATAGAAATTCGGCAACAGTGGGAACAAACAGTGTAAGTGGTCCTCTACAACACTGGTTCCTTGTCATTCCTGTAGTTGTTTACTTTCACAGCTTGGGACACAAGACTCAGGAGTCTACATATAAACAAAGAAAACTAACTTTGAGTTGATAACTGTTAGTGCCTGATAGGGATGTCAGTTTCAGGTAATTATGATTTGACAGTCCTTAACCCATTAACCAGTAACTAATTGCCTAATTCTGCCTAATAAAAAAAGACATGAAATACAAGAGTTGCCAGGGCTCAACATTAATGTTTGCAGGTGGAACACCTCATACAGTTGTCTGATCACACCATGAAAAATAAATGTGATGTCTGTTGTAACATTATCTGAAAATAAATTGAGTACTGTATCACTGAAGTGGAGCTTTTCCACCCGAGCTTCAGGCACAAGTCTGTTTCACCACTGAGTGTTGAGCAGGACTGATGAGAAAAATTGGACGCACTGAACACTTCAGAAGTTAACTCTGAAGTTAACAATGTCATTCACGACATAACCTTATAACGTTAAATATCTCTGGAAGGCTGCCTGCAAGAGAGACTTTTTTTTTAGCCCAGAAGCTAATGCTAACTGTTGTGCCGTTTCAATGGTCACATCCCTTTCAGAAGCTTTGTAATTCATCTTTGAACTGCGGTATCTTTGTAAAATATGTCCATAAAGTTAAATCTGATACTGAATGTCCTCTGTGATTATTAATCCGTTTTTCTGTGTCAAACACAGTTATTGTTGCTGTCCATGATGCCTTTGTTGATCCAATCAGAGGCTGTGTTCGTGTCTGACTGTAGCTATCGGTAGAGTATAAGGCAAATAGCTTAGATGTGCTGGGTTGTGGTAGTTAACTCCCAGAGGTTACAAGTGGGCTCTCTCAAGCAATTAGTGGAGTATTTGTTTGCGTGTGTTAACAAATTAACCTAAAGACTGACATGTATGACTTGTTAAATGTTGACCAAGCCCAGCATTGCTGTGCCCCCTTTAAAGAGGAAATTAAAAATGCCTCTTCACTAACTGATGTGGGTACTATCCTGAAAAACTGTCCAGGAGCACAAAACAACTTTCCTTTGTACATTTACATATGATTTCTTTCCTTCAACTGTTTTTAAAGAAAATAAGATTGAGAGCATGTTGGAGGTAGGCCTTGGCAGGAAGGAAACTTGGCATGTAGAGTGTTTTCTTTGATTAGAAAGGAAGACTCATATACTTACAGTATCTCCAGTTGTTTCCTGGTACGTTGATGGAAAGTATTACTGTTACACTCTTGAGTGTCTCATGCAGTGTAATAAACATAAAGTCCACTTACTTCCATAGCAGCTCAGTTTTCCTGGTCTTTTATAACAAAAATATCAAACACAGACTTTACAGTCAATAGCTAATATTAATGTACATAACCTAAGGTTACATTTGTCCTTTCAGCAGGGACACCATATTTTCTTCCTTAAGCTTCCATAGCTCAGGGGCCTGGTGTTGTGCATGCTGGCTTACCGTCACACTGTGATGGCTTACTTGAATACTTATACAGTATTTAATGCAGCCATGGAAGCAACACCTTTGTTATTCCTGACAAGTCAAAATGTCTGCTGTGAAAAAAGGTAAAGTCTCCTGTAAGTTGCACCTGTTAGGCTAAAAAAAACATACTCACTAATGATGACACATAAATCTAATAGCTTTACCTAGCTTCAGCAGCCAACATAAATGTATGGATGTCAATTAACTTCCTGAATGAAGATCTCAAGATATCAGAATATTTGGGGCAAAAGCCTAGAGAGAACAACTGTCTCTACACCTTCAGTCATTGGCTCTCCATACCACGGAGCAGGTCTAAACCTTGGAGTTATCTTGCACTCTGACCTTAGCATTGAATTGCACATTAGAAATATCACCAAACTTTCCCTTTTATCACCTTAGAAATATTGCTAAGGTTAGACATGTTCTTTCTCAGACTGTCACGGTAAAACGTACGCAGTGTTACCTTTGTTACCTCTAGGCTTGACTACTGTAATGCTGCCTTTTTGGTCTACCCAAAAGAGCTGAGACAGAGAGCACGTATAACTTCTACTCTTAAATCACTTGGCTCATCATTGGCTGCCTATCAGATTAAGAATTGATATAAAGATTAGTTTTCAGTAGTTTTGAAATCACCAAATGGTCTGGCACCAGCTTATCTCTCCTTCTTAGATATCATATCCTCTACTGCTAGCATGCTGTTTGTCCCTAGGATTTCAACAAAAATTCATGGGGAATCAGCGTTTAGCCACTGCTGCTCAAGTCTACTTGAGCATCTTCAAAAGAAACCTTAAGACATGCGTTTAGCTTGGCTTTTACTTAATGGTACGTTTATTGCCCCTGCTTGTCATTGGCATTTTCTACTTTTTTTTATATGAATTTGCTCATTTAAATGTTATTTACAACATCTCACTTACTTTTTCTGTGCTGCTTTAATCCTGCTCTGTGAAGCACTTTGGGCTGCATGATTGTATGAAAGGTACTATATTAATAAAGTGTGGTTTGATTTGATAGGATTTGTTTTAATTTGATAAGCAGAAGTGTAATAAGCCATAATTATTGACAAACATCCGTGTGGGTGTTCAGGGCCTTTAAAGTGGAATGTTCATCAACATAATGAGTTCGATCTGTGACAAGGCAGAATGACTTCTGTAAAAAAAATGCCTATTGTTTCTTTTTTTTTCATTAATATAGCACGGTGGTTAGTGGCCAGATGAAGTTTTTATTAGAGTCATAAAGATTAAAGCAACAGATAACATGATGTAGTCAAGATTTAGAGCTTTGTGATCTGATTTAATGTGTCTGTGTCAAGAGATGTAACATAGCCTCCTGCTTTTGTCTGCACTGTTGCTCTTGGTTGTTAATGGGAAGTGAAATGAGTTGAGCTGTGTTTAATGGTAAGATATGTGCCTGGCAGGCTGACAGCTCACATGAAGAGAGGATCTTTGTGTATTCAATAATATTTGCTCAGTTTCTAAATCTCATCTCCGTTCCTCCACACATGCTAAAGACAGTAAAAACACAGTAGAGGAGGAAAGCAAGAGAAAATAGAGCAGAATGAAATATCAGTGGACCTTACTTAGAACAGCAAAAACACAGGTGGAAACAACGAGATTAGTTTTGGCTCTGTACCATCATAAATGTCCTAGTAAACCATGACAGTGAGCCAGCATGAATGTTTTTTTTTTTTATTTCATAATATGTCTGCACTGAAAATGTGTATTCACTCTAAGTTTTGGGTCAGACTGATAAACTCTGCTCAGAGCAGCAACGGGGGCAGAGAGGGACATACTGAGAGCAACAGCCACATGCATGTGCACACACATACTGTATGTGCACGCGGGGCAGACTTGGCACTATATCCTAGTTTAAAAGTTTGTTCTTGCTTTGTGGAGAAATGCTAGACTTTAGACTATTGATCGAAACAGTGTCATTTGTACTTTTCATTCTGTGCCAGGAAATGTGCAGCGTGCCCCTTCACATGGGACAATGAGCTGATACCAGTCATTTTGCTGATGTTTGTTGTAGGGTGGCTTAGTTATCCAAAAAAAGAGCCCAGATTAAATACTAGTCTCAACTTCTGCCATGTATTATTTTGTCAAATATTTGTACGTACATATATTTGTCAGCAGCAACACAGTTAACTTTAGTTCACTGTTATACTATTTGTTGTTTTGATTTCATCACCCAAGTCTTCTTCAGTCACCTGTGTTTGCTGCATGTGCATAATATGGCAGTTCATGTTTGTGTCTCTGTTTATATGTATTGTCAAATAAGTGTATGTACATTCATGAATATGTGTGTGTGTCTGCAGGGAACAGGGGAATCTCCCTGACCTGTGTGTTGACCCCCTGCCGTGTGATTGGGGTGTGTGTGACACTGATGACCTTGGGAGCCATCGGAGCAGCTGTCTGGGCCGTAGGTCAGACCACATGCTTTTACACATACACACTTACATACATATATTTTCACCGAACATATGATTTGTAGACTATATTCTGTAGTGCTCACGATCAAAAATTTGATCATCAGTCTTTCATTATTTGTTAGTGACTGCTGTTTTTGTCACCCTTCTGTAGTTTCATATTGCACAATGGAGGAAGACACAGGGCTGTATGATGGTGAGTCAAAGAGGACAGGGTGATGGTTTCAAATTCATGGATTTCTATTTACCAGTCTTTTACCAGATTTTAGGCACAGCTATACTTAACATTAGATATCACAGTGATACATCTGTAGTCTTATTGTCTACAAAGGATTTGTAACTTCTGATTATTATATTAAGAAAAATGCTACCCGAACTTGAATTGCATATCTTTTTTATGTCCACAAGGGGGAAACAGTATATGCTTGGTCCTGTTGGTTTGTTCGCAGAAATAAAACACTAAGTTTAACATAGACATTGAAATTTTTGTAAAGCACTTTGCATGAAAAATGCTATAAAACAAAGTTTTATTATTATTCCTATGGTATCATAAGATAATCAAGATGAAGTGACTATTATGCTGCATTTGATTTGTTTTTGTCTTGTAATAAATCCAGCGCAACCTTGTCTTTACAGCAGTGCGCTTACTGTTGCCATCTTACCTACTTTCGTACTACATTTAGCAACTTTTCTTCTCACAGTAACTTTATTTCTAAAAAGAGAGTAGCAACAAATTCAGCGACCATCAGGGGAAAAAGCAAGGAATGTATTCCAATATATTGTTTTCTAATTCGTTCATGCATGCTGCTCAGAGTAAGAGCAGTCCACAGCTCATTTGCCAACAGCTCAGGGTGTCTCCAAGTCAAGTCTTGTGGCATGTTTATTTTTGTATAGTCCTATTTTTGATATTATTTCTCTCTTTTTTTATATATATTTTTTTCAATCAAATTATATTTAAAGTTCAACAAAATCCAAAAAGAGAAGTTCATTTTTAATGTGCAATACATGCATTATTTTTCCAGATTCAATAAGTTATTGTGATTAATAATTGTATTCTCAATATTGACCAAAATAATTGTGATTACGATTTTTGCAACAACAGAGCAGCCCTGTGCTGTAGTTAGTGAAAAACAAATGTAAGACAATTACATTTTTAAAAAGGTTCTACAGTAGCTAAAACAAAACTAGCTTTGCTGCCAGTCACAACAGACTCAGCCCAGAGGTTTAATGCACAAACAGGCAAGGGAAAGATATGTTTGTGTGCCACATGTTGCTGAACAGGAGCAGGATAGAAGCAGGTAAATATCTCTGGGCTCATTAAAAATAACATCAGTCATCATCACAGTGAGAAAATGAAAATATACATTACAGATAAGCATAAGTGCATGCTATTGTGTCAAGCTTGTTTTAAAAGTATCCCTATGTCATTCCCTGCAGTCCAGGTAAATTCTGCTGACCAGCGTCTCCGGATATTTGACTCGACTCACAAGAGGTGGCGCCAGGTGTGTTCGTCCTCAGCCAATGAGCTGTTAGCTAGCATAAGCTGTGAAGAAGTTGGCTTTATCAGGTGAGATATTTTTACAGTTATATCTTGGTGTTTTTATGCAGCATGGTGTGATACAGGACTTAACTGTGTGTGTTTGTTGTAGTGTGGTGAATTACTCAGTGACATTGGTGCCAGAGGCCAGTGGAGATGGCGGAGAGTTCTTCTGTGTCAGACAGCAGGAGCTCAGCTACAGCAAGAAAATCAAAGACTCATTGTTCCCATGGTAACAAACACCTGCCTGTTTGATCCTGCACCTGTCTCACAGCAGTCTAACCTTCAACCACACTGTCTTCTCTGTTGGTCTTGCTGCCTTTTCTTTCACTCGTCTACTCGGTTAACACAGAGAGCACTGCTATTTGGATGGTTTCTTTTTCTCTGTGAGGCTGTTACTAACTTTGTCTGTCTTTGTTTCAGTGACTGTGAGAGCAGGGAGGTTCTCACACTGTTGTGTCAAGGTAAGATGTGAGCTCAGATGTGTACTCCTTCTGTCTGACACACTGCCACACTTTATATTCAGATACCGTATACCCACCGCTCATCTTTTAACACATGCTGGGCCATACACCTTGTTATATGTGTTTGTTACTCTTCAGCCTGCCAGCGTGTCTGTCAGTGTGATTTTCCTAAAAAAAACAATGTATAGACTCATACAGAGGTAATCCCTCTCAGTCATCACTTATGACCCGCTAGAAGTGTGTGGGCCCTTTGTATGTTCCTCTTCTCCTCTGTCTCCGGGATGTTTATGGCAGTGCTCAAGTGAGGTTGTGGCTTTATGAAAAGGTAGTGACCAGGTGCCAGACTGTAAGCAGCAGGCATCCAAGACATACAGTGTTGAAAAACCAGAAACATAGCAAGGTGAAACACCAAACCATAGAGAATCTGGGATTGGCTCCATTTTCACTGGCGACAGACTTGTGTAGTACACCTTTAAACCCTGCTCAAACCAAAGATTCGCAACGAGACAAGTTGAAACTCGCAACTCTTCTTGTCACAAGCAGCGCACCTGTCTGCAACGTTCTGAAAACCTGCCAGTTTACACCAGTGACTCTATATAGTATACTGTCTGTGGTTTACACCAATGCAACTAGACAAGACGGCGTAATGCCTCCACAGCAGCGACTCTGTATTTCAGTTCAGACTTTCGGCTTTTCAGGTAGAAATGGCTTCTGTCCGTTCACGCCACTGCAACTTTTTCCCTGCAACATTTGTAAACTGTTTTGTCTCATCGTGAATCTTTGGTCTGATCTGGTCTTTTTAGGTTTTTATGGCACTAGTTTTCTGTTCTTTCACTCACCCATTCTCATTCTTGCATACTCTGTCTTTCTCTGTTTCATATATGTTTAAATCTTTCACCTACAGTTTACCAGGACAGTAAACTCTCTCTTCTGTCTCCTTGGCAGACTGTGGCAGGCGTAGTTTCGCAGCAGACCGCATAGTTGGAGGTGTGGATGCCAGGCAGGGCAGTTGGCCTTGGCAGGTCAGATTAGAGTATGATGGAGTTCATCAGTGTGGAGGAGCCATCATCTCAAACCGCTGGATTGTCTCAGCAGCTCACTGCTTTCGAGAGTGAGTAATCAAGCCTGGATTTTTACAGAAATGAGGTTTTGTTTTTAAGCACATGGTAGACTAATTGGAATTATCTTTTTTATTTCATGCTAGGCGGTATCGAACCGTCAATCGCTGGCGTGTGCTGCTGGGCTCCATCTATAGTAAGCCAGTCAATGCCAACGTAGCGGAGGTGAACACCATTGTTTACCACAGCAGCTACCTGCCCTTTGTAGATGCTAGCATTGACGACAACAGCAGGGATATCGCTGTTCTGGCCCTCACCCACCCCCTCACTTTCAACGGTAGGTCGCACACAACGTCACATACAAATAATCACCTGATTATTTGATTAAATAATGACAGTGATTAGAGATGAGGACAAAGACATAGAGAGGACCAGGGGGACACAGAGAGTCAGTCATTATGGTCATTCACCTCGTTAAGGTTTCCTGTTTCCAAGATTTGAGTCAGCAGGACAAAAGTTCTTTTATTCAACACAGTTATATATGAGCACTGAACAGGATGTAACCACCGCTACCTCCTGTGTGTCATGCTTTCTTATAAATACTCCTCCAGTTAAATATTCACATGCTGATAATTAGAAAGTCACAGTAGTTCTTACAAGAGTCGTCCGTCTGTAAAGTTACTGTCATGTGTTGACACATGCCAAAGGATGAAAAGAAGTGTGATTTACACAGGCATTATACTGTTGGTTTGAGAAAGAGAGGTTAATTATGTATTACAGTGTATGTCACAGCTCTGCACATTTCTAACAGTCGAACAACTAAATAAAACTACAGTATATCAACATACTTAACGGGTTGTAGACAAATGACAAATATCTCAGTGTAGGAACAATGTATTACCATTACATCTGTCCAAAAAAAGACAACAAAATGATGAAGAGATAGAGGAAGAACACCGTGGCTCAATTTTCTGACATGTAAATGAAACTTGATATACAGTCATACTGAAACCAGCTCCAGATAAAGTAATTGTGTCCTGTTATGCATCAGAAGACACTTGAAGAAGAAACTCTAAAAGGAATGTTTCAGTGTGTCGTGTCTGACATCTAGTGTTTGGCCTTTGTAATTACAACCACAACATAAGGTCCACTGGAGTGAAAATAACACAAGCAAAGGATAGTCTAAGTCAAATGGCTCTTTGTACAATGCACTGTTTCAGTTTTGTTTATAGAGCAATAGAAAATCATGCGGTTAATAGCTTTAATCTCCTGTATTATTACTTTAAGTTACCTGCTTCATACATGTTTTGTTCATTAATTAACCCTTGACTTCGACAGCACGATTCACTGAGACTTGATCTCTTTTATCCTGTGTACAGATGATAATAATTGAAAAGATATTACATAGAAGTGGGAGTAGGAACCTAGAAATAGACTGAATTGACAAAAATCTACAGTTTCAGTTCATTATTATTGTATATGGTGTTGATGAATGGTGTTTCTTGGCCAGTGACTACTCCAGGCATCCATTTACAAAGACCAGGGCTGTCCATGATACAGAATTATGTCAGTTGAATCAGATTTGGTTATTCAATATGTATTTTTCTTTTTTTTTCCAAATAGAGTTTGAGAGTTTGAATGGGGTTCAGCGGGATGTTGAGTGTGACAGCTGCAATCATGCAATGTAGTAAACTAACGGTGCAAGTGACAGATGGGATTTGTCCTGTCCTGACAGGTGTTGCAATGGTTTAGATGACTGTGTGTTTGATGGTGAAGTATTACTATGTACACAAGTTTACTAATATCTAATATCTATGCCTATGCATGTGTCTTTTTGTGTAGAATATATCCAGCCTATTTGCCTGCCAGCATATGGTCAAAGACTGATAGACGGACAGATGGGAACAGTGACAGGCTGGGGAAACGTAGATTACTATGGTGAGTTGGCATTTCGCTACAGCTTTAAAATGTTTTTTTATGTGGGATGACACTGTTTGCATCATGTTTTTGGTTTGTTCGTCCATTGGTCCATCCGGCGGTTGGTGCCAAGTTTTTAATGTTTTTGTTATTTCTCACTCGCAGGTATTCAAGCAGAGGTTCTCCAGGAAGCAAACGTCCCCATCATCAACGACGCTGTCTGTAACGCTCCTGATTACTATGACAATCAGATCACCACCAGCATGTTCTGTGCTGGTTATGAGAAAGGAGGCACTGATGCCTGCCAGGTCAGAGTGTGCCTGTGTGTATGCATTCTGGTGTGTTTGGATTTTTAATAAATGAACTGCATTCTCTAATATGTTCTCATATGAAACTTTATTTAATCTGATGTTTGTTTTTCTGCATATAATCTGAATGCCTGTGTGTGCAGAATGCTTATACTGGGTTGACTGATATGTTATTTTATTCCTATTAACTTAAATTTCTGTTCATGCTTGCCTGAAATGGGTAGTTATAATGTGCATATGAACTGCTGTAATCGTCTGTGGTTTCAGGGAGACAGCGGCGGTCCTTTTGTGGTAGAAGACTGCCTGTCAAAGACCAGGCGGTATCGTCTGGTGGGGGTGGTGAGCTGGGGAATAGGCTGTGCCATGGCCAAGAAACCTGGAGTCTACACCAGAGTGTCCCGATTTCTGCCCTGGATATCTACAGCCATGAGGGTGAGTGACTGGACACTTTATTCTATTATACCTGTGCTTCTAATACTAAATGAACTGACTGCCAATAACTACAGAACAGAACCATAACTTGCTGGCATTAAGGTCATCTATAAACCACTTACTAACAACACTTCCACACTTTCTTATGCAAACACATGTGGCCTCATTCTCATGACCAAAAATATCATTTGGTGTGTTAAGCTGTAGTCTTTTAAACATCAAAGCATTTCGCATCACAACATATTTATGTACAGTGTTGAAAACAGAATGATCAGTAGAGGACTAGCAAACTTTTCTTCATACACACACACAAAACATATAATTGCCAAATTAAGGAAACAAAATGTCTCAATAAAGTGTTGTACCATGACCAAATACACAAATGGTAATGCTCAGAGTAAGGATGTTTGAGTTGCATACAAAATTGGTGTTGAAGTTTTAGTCATCTTCATCTATGTATTTTTTTTTTTTAAATAACAGATTAGTGTTTACTCATTTCTACTCTCATGTGTCTCTTTCAGAACTATCAGAGCTCACCAGGGCTTCACAAAATGGCCCGGACATAAGTCTCCTGCTCCCATGTTTCCACTTTTTTTACTCTTGGAAGACAATATTAAAAGACTCTGACAATGTCAACAAGGACTTTTGGACGGGGGAATGAAATGTTGTGACGTTGCCCTCATATCACAGCTTCCAGATTCTCCTTCTTACCTAGATTTTTTTCTTCTTGAACTTTCCACATGTTAAATGTCCACCAATTGCATCCATGTTAATAGATACTCTGTATGTCTTCAGAGATAGACAGACAGAGCAAAGAGTCACAGAAGTTGACTAACTTTGTTGTTATAAAGTTAACTGCTGATAAAAGCCAAAAGTCAAATAATATTAGAATAATGATACTGGATTTAAGATAGCAGATTGATACAAAGCTACAGGTAAATGGAAAAATGTGTATTTCAGATTTTGGAGTGAACTGTACCCTTAAAAATCCTAAATGTAATTACAAGAATTGAAACAATAAGAGACTTCCTCATGTAGAGGTTTTATCATGTTCTACATGAGTCACTTTCTTTAGTGACGGACTTCCTGCAGCCAGTGAGCACAGCAGGCCTCAGTGAGTGCAGTGTAATAAAGATCAGTAAAGATCTTATGCAAACTCAACTCTTTTAGTACTTTTACTTTGTGCAACTCGAAGATGAAGGCAGACAGACAGAAACAATTAGAGATCTAAAATGTCAGTAATTTATAAGTGATGCTAATAGATACCAAAACATTCCTGGTGAGCTTTATTTTGTAAAATCACAGTGCACATCAAACTACACACGGTAAGCATCTCATTTTAGAATTAAACTCTCACAACGTACTCGTATGATAAATGTTATGTCTTTTTTATGCAGTAGCCTGAAAAATAATCATTCATGCAAGGTCTGTCTTCTTAAAATTCCCTCATGAACTGGTGAAGACGATGCATATATTGAAATCAGTATTTTATTAATGTCTTGTAAATATTAGTCAGTATCTTGTTTATGTAGATGTGTATTTGAGACATGGTACAGATGTTTTTGTGATCCACAGATCTTAAAGCCAAGAGTGCAATAACAACCCAAGTCATGTTCTCAGAAAATGTTTCTTTTACTGCAGCATCACCAATTTTTAAATGCTTATGATGTCTCATCCTATTAACTAGCAGGACTGTTTATACTCAGCCATGACCACTGTATAGTATTATATACTAAAACTTCCCCTCTGCTCCCACAGTCATATTTAACATAAACCACAATAAAGTATTTCAGCAGTATGCTAAGTTTGGGATTGCTACTTGCTCACTTGTATGGTTCAGATTACAGTTGTGTCTAGACACAAAGGGACAACTATACATATTTATATACTCATTTGTCAATGTATTAAAGCTCTCAAGACTATACTGGACTGTAAAAGAGAAGGGTTTCAACCCAATCTGCAAGTTATACATTTTAAAGGGGCGCTGTCTCAGATGTGAACACACTTAAACCCTTTCTAGCACTGATTTCTAGCTCTTGACTAAATATAATGTACCCTCACCCATTCATAAAGTCCCAAACCATATTTTCACTTTTGAAAAAGTGTTAATGTTTGTACATTTATAGCAATCATACTGTGTGCAAGAGACATAAATATTGTAAAATGCAAATTGTTGCAACGAGTATTGTATTGAAATTAAAACAACTTAACATAATCATAGTGTAATAACGAAACAATTATTTATTTATTTTGTAATAAAGTAAATAATATGCAATGTAAATAAGTACTAACTGTACAGACTGCAGTAAAGATTAATTATACCTTAGCACCAGTGGTATAGTGGAGGGTATACGCAGGTATACAGGGTATGCTCACTTCTTTTTCTGGCCATTTACAGTATACCCACCTCACATCAGCCAAAAAGCCATTGTAATATAAAGGAGAGTATACCCACTTCCTCCACACTAACCTGCCTATCCACTTAGTAGTACAACCACCTCATCAACTACCACTACACCACTACTTAGCACACTGTATCCTACAGGGACACAACAGATTGAATAGAGACAACCATCCCTTTAGTATATCAAAAATAGTAAAGGCAAAATGAAATTTCCTACATCGGTATTCAGTAAATATTACTGTACAAACTAGAAAAAACAAAAAGCCTTGCAAACACTGGAATATAAATGACTATAAATTAAAAAAAATTGAACCCTCGTGAAAGCAGAGTTGTATTTAGAGTATTGCACATATAGCTCTATTAAACCCCCCTCAGAGACTGACCTCTGAGCTCTTTGTAACTTATCTTCAGAGTAACATGCCACATGACAAGACAACACAGGTTTCTTGATAATGACGAAACTGCTTCAGAGGAACAAAAGGTTTCAGTCAAACTCAGCCAGATTAAGCGAGTGAAGCGTAGATCACAGAGCTGTCATTCTCTCCAGATTTGGACCTGAGGAGGAAATTATAATTTTTGTGAATTTTAACCAAACTGTAGCCTTTGAATATGCTGATACAGTCACCACATACAGATGCTTCAGTCAAGCAATATTTTCATTCATTAACCCTTATAATACTGAGCAGAATAAACTGCACAGCATGACGCCTGTCGCCATAGAGAGAATTTCATATGTGGGTTTTAATGACCTGATGAGAAGTTTGCATCCTGAGATTATTCACATATGTTTCACACGTTGGGGTTTTAAGGTGGATTCTGATATGTTAAACCAGATTACATTTAGACTGAACATCTGAAAAGTTGGCAGATAAAAAAAATGACAGAAAACATGAATAAATAATAATTCCAGTCATACTCTTAGCAAAATTGATTTGATTTCTCAGAGTTGTATGCTGTTTTCAGACTAAAAGTGATTCGGAGTGTTTCAGAGGTGGTGTAATTACATATAAAGTCTTTGCAAAGATGCAAGTGATACAAATTTGTTCTTAGTGGTGCAAAATGATTGGAAAAAAAGTGCACTAATCTCAAAAGATTATTTTCAGTGGCTGGTCAAACATTTCTTTGGTGACTCCAGTCAGTTATTATAAAATCTCACAGTCCTACTTATCAAAAAAGGGAGTTTTAGCTTTTCTCTTTTTTAAAAAAAATATAGTAATTTTCATTCCTTCTTTAGTCACTTTGTTATTTAAGACTGTGCAGTAACATGTGACTACAGGCTTGACAGTGAGTAATAAGGTGCAGTGGCATTATAGTGCTGTGATCAGGTCAACTTTTGGACAGTAAACGTACCTGGAGTCATGCGCTGATCTGCTGTTGTATGTACGATGTGGGTTTCTGGGTGTAATGGTCACTGTTGAGTAGGTGACCTCATCTTCATAAGCCGAGGAGGCCTGAGGGGAGAGGAGGGAAATGACTTCACTCAAAATCTGATTGTTGTGAGTGGAGATGTTACGTTGAACATTCATGTTTGTGCAGCATATTTACATCATGTTCATGGCGTGACTTCCTCTGTGAATAGGGTGTGACGTCCGGAACAGCATTAACAGGTGGAGAAGATGGCGACACGTGGATGTTGGCATAAATTCTGTTAGATAGATCTTCAGAAGCTGAAGAGCTCGAGCCTCTCCCACTGAGCCTGAAGTCATTCACAGGCTGCTGGAGTGGACACGACAACTCTGATTAAATTTTCTGCTAAATGTAAATGATCCATTTACGGTTTACTGTTTCACTGTAGATGCCGACTGGAAACTTGTCAGCATGTGCTTTGTCTCCGCTAAACTTTCTGATGTTGCATAAGCAAAATAAGAAGTTCAGGTTAGGAACAAAATTTCATAATGAGGAAACACCACAGGAAACTGAGATATCTTACTTCTTGAACTTATTGTTGGAACTCTTGCTACACACTGAAAGTGCCATCAAAATAGTTTATATCCTCATTTAAAGGCCTTTATGTCTACTAGTTGTGACTTTGAGAGGGAACTTAAAATCCCCCCAGAATCCTTGTATGACACTAAATCATGAGATTTAATCAGATTACTGAGTGATTTAATGACTTATATGAGACGTACTCACTTTTTTCTCTGCATGGGTCCTCTGTTTCAGCCTACCAAGACAACAAAAACCAAAATAAATCAGTAAATATGGGGGAAAAAACAACAATGTTCGTCCACTAAAAAAAGAACATTCTTAATTGTTGCTCAATCTTCGCTGTCACGTTTTAGAGAAGTGGTTCTGTAATAATGGGAAACCCAGCAGCTTTAAACTTCTATAAACCCCTGCTTAGTACATACATTTTCACTGACCATCCATTTTTCAGTGTTGTATGAAAAAAAAAAGAGATTTTAAGATGTTTCTTAAACCATCATAACTCACAGTATATGTCTTTGCAACTACAGTCAGTGAAAAATAAATGGAATTCTGTATCTATACTAGGCTTTTTGAATAGATACTAACGCTAAAGGTTTTCCTTATAATTAGAGATCATCACTCAATATGTTAAAACACAAAACACAGCTCTAACAAAACAAGCTACATATTCAATATATTATTAATATGCCTGAGCCGATGGCACATGTGAAAGAGGCAACAAAATGGAAATTAAGATGACACAGAGGGCACATGCTGTCCTGCATGCAGCCGTGACAAAATCAGGTGAATCACATCAAAAAAGTTACACAACATGTGGAAAGCGAGAAGGCTAACATTAATAATGACATGAGTCATTCAGTCACACTCCCTCCCTCCATCATTCTTTGACTCACCAGAGCAAAAGAAGAGCCAACACAAGTGTCAGCAAAACAGAGGCGCCAATGCCAGCTACGATTGGGAGGGACCGGCTGCCTGTGTGGTTAGATTACTGTTAGTGGAGTGGAAATCAAGCACTCTGCAGATGACATTTCTCGAAGAACAAAGCAGCATTAAGAGATAAATATGACACAAACCATGCGTCTTTTCTTCCATGGCAAGCAGCAACTCAGTTGAGTTGTTTTCCCCCACTGTGTTCCTGGCCTGGCAGAGGTAGAATCCAGTGTGGGACGCCTCCACAGAGGGGAGAGACAGCACCTGTCCTGAGCTCACATAGACCATGGAGCTGGAACTGGAAGCAGTACTCCTGTACCAGGTGTAGTTGTCTGTTGCAGGGTTAGCAGCACTGTGGCAGGTCAGATTTACACTGCTGCCCTCAACAACATATGGCGGGTCCATTGAAATGGTAATGTTCTCTGGGCGGTCTGAAAAAGAACAGACACTGAACATGATGCCAGTTTTATTCTATAGTACTAATGTTATGTCAAAAAGATAATCTAGGAGAACTGAAGAACTAAAAGAAGAAACAATGATTTGCATTATATACAGTACAAATTTGCAAGTATTCAGTACAATTTTTTTTCTGGCAGAGGGCAGAGTCTCAGCAGAAAAAAAAAAATTAAAAAAATATAAAAACTACATACATACATACATACATACATATATGATGTATGTATTTAGAGGGATTACATCTGTATGAGTTATGCACTATTTTTGAGGAAAATAGCTTTAACCTTTGTATGAACATTTTATCAGCACTTCCTCTGTCCTTACACCTTTCACTTTTTGACACATCTCGATGACAGACAGACAGACAGACAGACGGACTAGAGCAATAATAAAACTGAGAGGAAGTTGTGACATATGGTAATTGCCAGTTTCATGCTTTCAACTGTCACTTGACTGACACTCTCCTACTGTCCAGGGTGAATTTTTGACACCTCTTGAACGCAGCTTTAGAGCACAGTAACCCGTGTGTGTCTAAATTGCATGCCTCTATCCACAACAATGCACTTTCTGTAACAGACAGACATTTGAAATGAGACTTTTGAGTGTGACATGTCAGTGTTCTTACACTGGACATCGAGGTGAACCTCAGTGGAGGTAATCAGGCTGGTGCCCCTCCTGCTAATGTTATTCCAGGCCTGACAGTAGTACAGTCCACTGTGGCTCGGCTGGATGTCAAAGATGGTGTGATTCTGTCCTGAGCTGATGAAGTGTCCGTCTTTATACAGGCGGTATCCACTTTGTGTCACAGGTGGGTTGGCATCACTGCTGCAAGTGAAAGTCACCGAACTTCCTTTGACGACCGATGGACTCATTGACAGTGTGACATTACTGGGAGCATCTGATCGAGAGATGTTTAGCCACACAGAGTTAACATATCAGTGAATCACAATGAAATTTCGAGTGTGATGCTTGGGTAAAAAGGTGAATGTGTCACTGCATGAGGACAAAATGCAAAGATACTAATTGAGGATGAATGGTAAGGAGGTATGAAGGCTGACTTAAAGGCTTTGTAAAAACAGAGACACAGAAACTTTGCATAACAACTTAAGCTTTGAAATTTGCTTATTATTTTCTACTTACACTGAACATTTAGAGCCACAGAGGCAGAGCTGGCTGCCTCTTGTCCCTGGACAGCACAGTGATACCTCCCAGCATCCTCTCTCCCAGCTTGAAAGACTGGATTTGGTACACGTTGTCCATCTCTGAACCAGACAATGTTTACAGGTGTCGGACAATCCGACACACAGGTCAGACTGACTTTATCCCCCTCTGTCACAGTGCTCGGCTGCACAACAGTGGTCAACTCTGATTCAGAAACAGAAGCTGATTAATGTATTTGGTACGTTTTAATTGGTGAATCTTTTTCCCCCATTATTCAGTCATTACCTCTTACGGACAAACGAGCAGATGTTTTACTTCTCCATCTGTCGAATGTTGTCACAAAATTAAAAAAGTAATGTCCTTCATCATTGTGTTGTACATCGTTGATCCTCAGACTACAGTCACCCCAGGTGTCGCCCACATATTTAAAGTGGTCTGGGGGCGAAGGGAGTCCTGTGAGGTAAACCTGCCTCCATTTGCCAGAAAAATACAGGGCTTTAGACCAGGTGACAGAAGTGACAATATGACCAAAAGGATAGTCATACTCGCACTTGATTACAACTGATGTCCCTTTCAAAGCACACTGGTCTGTGTAAGTCACTCTCCAGTTTCCACTCCACACACCTTTGGGTGAAAACAAAAAAGATACAGTCATGTATGAAATGTATTGATTGTTTTAAGAGTTCGATCACAGTTACCATTTTTCTAAGCATTCATTAAAAAATGTGTTTCCTTACCTGGCATTATCACCAGAATAATCAGAATCAAACTTTCCATTGTTGAAATCAACCTGCAACATCATGACACAAGATACAGATCACTTTACAGCCTGTTTACAGCAACTGCAGCAAAAAAAAAAAACTGTGTTTCTCAAAGTTCATAGTACTCACCAACTACAGCCAGCTGACTATTGCTTTGTACATTCCTGAGGATGATTTTGTGGAATGAAAAGCAGAAGTAGCAGGATGTCCCCTCCCTGCTTCCTCACATCATGTCATCATCATGTTCTGCATGCTGACTGTATAAAGATAGAAAGCCTTGCATAATATGATCTGAATTTGAACACACACAGGTGTAAAAGGTACCTGGGATGTGGGGAAACAAGCCCGGGACAATAGATCTATTGGTTATACAGTAGACCACACTGCCAAGCCACAGCAGGCAACGCAATATGCTTGGTATCCAACAGAGCTGGGACCGTGCAAAATAGCACCTGCAGTTTCTCCCACCGTGTCTCCAAATGTCCCACTGGTGTCAAGAGGACATGTTTAAAGTTAATTGAGGTGTATTAGATATATTATACTGCCATGTGCAATTGATAGTCAACTATAGTGATGGTGCAATGAACCACTGCAAATGCAATGGCTAGATGGTTTTAATTTCTGTCCTCTGATGTGTCAATGGTTCCTTGGACCACTGCAGGATTTTGGTGTTGAGCTCTTTCAGGGTTGAATGTTCCTGGGAGAGTAAAATAAAGTTTGAAGTCAAAAGAACATGCGTTTGACAAAAAATAACTTTTAACTTGCTAGCTTTTGTCTCACGGCCTTGCTTAGTGGAGGGATTTTGCTCAGTTATCATCATGTGGCATGGTGAATGAGGGGACGATCATAACCTCCTGTGAATGGGCAGAATTGCACTGAGCTCCTTTCTGTTGAGTTAGACCATGGAATGAAATTGAAAGCTCTGCAGAAAGCTAGTAAATGGAAAATTGTATTATTTTGGTCACGAATAAACTTTTATATGAAAATAAATATTAATTTCAACCAGGCCAGGAGGGAGAATTGCTGACAGTGAAGGCCTTTAACGAGCTCATAAACTTGACTGACTCAGCTTTATCAGAGTTGTGCTGCAGAGACACAAGATGTTGCCCTTTTCTGCTGGGTGTACACCTTGTGCACACACAAACTGTGTAATTTTACTAACGACACATCCCTGTCTTTTGTCTAGTAAAGGGCAAAGCAAATGTGCTGGAGTGGCAGAAAACAAACTGATGTCACATGTCTTTAACGAGAGAAGAAAGAACGGTCTCACAATGTGTTAGCTTCACAGGGAACACACATATGTGGAATATGTGTTGAATGTGCAGGAAGTTTTGAACAGAAATCTTGCCTAAACACATATGAGCTTTTAAAGTACAGGGGTTTATAAATTAAAACAAATTTATCATTCGTGTGAATAAGGGCCACCTGCAGACACAACAGAGGACTGAGGAGTAAATCATGCCTATATGTGTGCTGACTCAGCAGCGATAACATTAAATGAGAAAAAGTTGAAGTTGCTCTTTTTTTATAACTTGGGGCAACGTGAGCTCTTCTGTATTTGGATACTGTGGTGAGTGAGAGATAATTTCCACTGAAGGTTTTGCCATTTTCAATCCGGCAAAGAGGGAACAGAGATCACTACAGTAAACGTTCTCTGTGTGGCTGACATGTCAGAAACAGCTGGTCTCACACTGTCAGGGCAAACATGACCTATCCTTGTCCACACGGTGGTGTTACTGGACTGTGCACCCGATGTAGGCAATGCAAATCACTGCTGGGTTACTATAAGAAACAGGTGACTAATATGACTGTGTCTGATTGACGAACAGCACTTTTAAACAGATACAGTTTTCCTACAGTTTTTTTTTCACAAAGGTGAAAACTTTGCTCCTATAAATTAAATTGCTGGGAGCTATCAATATCAGTTTTTCCTCTATTATCATCACACCATGAACTATCATGGCTATACTGGACTATACAAATTGTTTTGTCATTAGATAATATTGCACATTACCCTACCCAGATATTTCCACTACAGCTTCACGTCAAGGGAGGAAATGTCAAAATAAGGACAAGATAGAGTCACATTGATTGCACCAAACGTTTCCTCTGTACCACATCAGTCAGAGTAAAATTCCAGTAAAGAAAAGTTCATGTTTTTGTGATGCTGAGTCATATGTGATGCAAGACAAAGGTTGACGTTGACGTCATTGTGTGGTTGCTCTTAATTTCAGGTTTAACCAGCAGGTTTGAAGCCAGAATGCCAGTCAGTATCATTTCAAAACTGTCTAAAGATAGTGATATTTCATTTCCAGTCATTTTGTAACATATCTGCAGTGCAAGATACCATGATTGAAAGAACAAATGACCAATAATGCAGCAACGCTCGCTTGAGCTGATCGTCGTCATTCTTGAAATATGTTGGTAAAAAGTGGCGTAATCTAGTTACAATGGGCCCCACTGCACGCTATTATGACGGGCCCCAGTGCACGCTATCAGGACGGGCATGCTATCGTGTGCATATCATCTCGTCACATGATCGAACAGAGACATGACACTGGGAAACATCAACATACATTTTAGAGCAATCATCATGTCATATCTGTATGTGACAGAAGAAAATACCAAAGAAAATAAGACTTGATTCATTTAATAATTTTAAAAGTTTATTTATATTTCATGTAGAATACATATATAATTTTGTTATAGATTTTACTGTTTAAAAAAAACAAGACGGATGATGAGCTTGCTTTTTTCAAGGGCATGTAAAGCAAATGGCACCATGGTTAATTTAATGAGAGTTCATCTCACAAGGATATTTCGAAGGTGATAGTCTCTCATGAGGGGCCCATTCTCCACCAAACACACTGCTGGAGGGCCCACTCTCTCTATGGGTCCCTGCACCTCTCGAGCCCCAGTGCAACCGCACCACCTGCACTGTCTACGTTTATGCCCCTGTCGGTAAAACAGTGTAATCCACTGCCCCACATTTGTAATCGCTGGGACAAAATAGTTAATCAAACAATAAAGTAATATTTTTTGTGAGATCAGCCTCTTTGCAATACATTTATTTCCATGATTAACTGCTCAAATAATATTCCATTATCAGTTATATATTAGAAAAACACAGAGGACAGACAAGAACAAACAGGAAGCTGGAGAAATTTGATACTCAAGTTAGTATGGTGCTGTGGATTTAACAGAATAAAAAGAAGGTGCATGCTGATGTATTTGATGACACGTTTTTATTTCCACTGTATTTATTTTTCTTAGCAATGCATGTCAAATCACCAAACATGGCTCACTGTCACGACTCAAGTCTTATTTTTCAACATACCAAAACAGTTAACAGGTACTGTATGTCACTTTTACTGAAAGGAAAGAAGCTCTTGTGTTAACTTGGCATAGGTCTGGTTGATTTGAATGATTGTGTGATGCTAGTCATGAAACATTTGTCACCTCTGTGAGAAAAAAACCCTGGTTTTCATAAAATTCATCCAAAGTCATACATTGTATCCTTCTAATTGAAAGGCGGATTACACTTTTATTACACTCAACAATTTTCTTATTCAGTGCTATTAATTATTTGTGAGCAACATACATTTAGGCTACGAGAATTTGTTTGTTTTATTTTTCTTCATTGTAACAAACTACAACATGTAATGATGCATTATTGCTGGATTTACTTACACCACATAAAAAAGATAGATTTATTGGAAACAAGCAGCTGTATCAACTCAATAATTATGGCAGCATAAGCAATCACAATAAGGCTGTTGGATTGAGGACATGGATGAATACAGTGTAGAAATAATGTGGCAAATAGTGTATATTCTGTGTGGATGTCAAATACTTTTTTACGGGCTTCTTTGACTGATATGTCTTTGAGCGTCATTTTTATAGGAGACCATTGAATACATATGACTATCTCATTTTAAATGAATGCCAATGATGCTGTATCAACCAGTCACACTGTGTCATCTACATTTACTTGTATCTCAGTGTGAGCCATCAACAAAAGAGCGACAGTAGATAGAGCCTGTATGTGGATATGAATACAAGCAACCAACAGTGTGAACGTTACTTTTTTGTTATTGTTTTGAAGCATTTCTGCTTCATCAGGTAGCATACAGTGGAAAGATGCATAGAAAAAAAGGGGAGGACATGCAACAGAGGTCAGGAGCTGAACTCCCAGTCAGCACATGTTGTGGTCTGGTGAATGATGGAGGATCTATGACGACATGTCCGACCCAGAACAGCGTAAGACATCGTCAGAGTTAACTTGGAGTCCTACAATGTGAATGGATGGAAAGTGTGCAGGAAGCTGATGTGTCATTCAGCTGAGGAAGATGATGAGAAAGGACAAAAACCAGCAGAAACATGAGCAAACTTTGAACAGGACAAAATACATTTCTTTTAGCTCAACTTTTTTTTTTATCCTTTGTGTGGCTTTTTCTTTCTTTCAGGGGCACAACTTTGCTAAATTATAATCAATTCAATATATTCTATATTCTGAGCGCCCCACTGTATGTGTGTTGATCATAGTACTCATATTTTCCCATGTGTATTATCTAATGTAGGGACTATTTCAAATAAAAAATACACAAAACAGCAAAACTTAACTTGGCAAAAGTGTGCCTCTGAGGTTTGTAAATGACAGCACTGAGAGTTATAAGGTGTCATACCCAGTTGGTCTTTTTCTCCGGGTCAGTGGTGAGACTGCTGCAGTAAAGTGTAAACAACTTTGGTGGAATCCTTCGGCTTTTTGTCACCACCCAGTGGCATGTTGTGGACCTGCGCCTGGTCCACACTGAAGCAACAACAAACAGCAACCATGTGAGTTCATATGGACATCTGCCTCGGATCAAACTATAAAAGCAGGTCTTCATTTTGCTCCAGAAGCATTAAAATATTTTTAATGTCCAAAACTGGGATGAGAAATTTATTGTCCTCTCATAAACTCAAGGAAGGTGTTGGATATCACAGAAGACAGAGAGAGGAGACAGAGGAAAAAACAAGGAGCTGAAGGAGCAAGGAGACTAGAGAGAAGGCGATGACAGGAAGATAAAGAAGAAAGTCAAGAGGGGCCAGTGTGGTTGTAAAATAAAATGCAAGACATGAAACAGTAGATTGCTGCTGTGGTCAACAGCTCCACAGGCAGACAGATGGTGTAAATGACAGTGAGTGAAGGAGGAAAGAAGGAGACACAGGGAAAGTCAGAGACAGAGAGAGAGACAGATATCTTAAAAGGACAAGAGAAGTGACAGAGACAGAGCAAGGTAGTGTGTACCTGGACCTCTTGGAGTAGTGGACAGTGATGTAGTTGGGGGCAGGGCTGTGAGTTTCAACTTCTGTGATTGGTGGAGCATCTTTCAGGGGAACAATGGCAGGATGGGTGCTGTCACTCAAGTCCTCTGGCTCCTCCTGCGCATGGACATGCAGACAAAATTCAGATTGTTACATACTGTAATTCTTTTCTAGAGTTATATGAGACTCTTAAATTGTGCACTGAGCTGCGTACCGGTATGTCGGACATCTTGCCCTTTCTCACTGGAAAGGTCTGTTGGGCTGACTCATAGAACATGGTGTCAGCTGTCACTGATGGACGCTGGGGTCACACACACACACACACACACACACACACACACACACACACACACACACACACACACACACACACACACACACACACAGAGAACAAGGCAAAGAATTAAACTGAGGGTCGTTTTAATGAACGAAATACCTCATCCACAAAAAAATCTTTAGTATATCAGCTACTTTTTTGTTACAGAGATAACTTTGTTTTTCTCCCATGCCTCAATGATGAATGATGGAATGGAGAAAAAGGGAGAAAATTCTTTATGAAATGGAATAAAGGGGGTCTGCGTTTAACAACTATATCAAAACATCCATTTACAAACTCTCACACAACTTGTGCAGTGTAATCCAAGTCTCATTTATCCAGACATGTCTTCATGTAAAACGCTTCTACATAGGAGTAACTGGGCAAGTATGTGTCTTTAAACTGAGCTCATGCATGTCATGGAGCAGAGTTTTAATGCATGTGCTTACCCAGCCATGTTTACCGTCCATGCGTGAGATTGTTTATGCAGACGTGTTTAAAATAGTAAGGTTTTAGTGAAAATGCATGTGTTTGGGAAGTACAGAGCATACAACTGGATAAATGAGACTTGGATTATACTGCAGGAGTCATGCGAAAGTCTGTAAACACATGTTTTGATACAGTTTTGCTGTTGCTAAATGTGGCCCCCAAGTACTTCAGCTCATCACGATTTTTCTCTATTTTTAGATTCTTTGTTCTCCATGGAGGCATGTGAGAAAAACAAAGTTTTCTTCACAAATCCACTGTAACACAGGGTGAGTAATTGATATACACATGGTCATTTCAGTCATGACCACTTTAGTCAAAGAAAACTTTATTTCCTTTTGCAGTATCATGTCTTGCGGTATGGCTCTGTTCTGGGGCCTCTCAGCCTCTCAGCCTCTCCTCAGGCCAACGCAGAAAGCCTGTTCCATGCAACTATGCGGAAAGCCTAAGGAAGAGAGAGCACACCTCTCTGCCCTTCCATACGCCTACATCCTAAGGCAGGAAGAGCAGCAGCAAAGACTCCCCCGAAAACAGAACAGAGCAAGCATCAATGAGAAACAGAAATGACAC
This sequence comes from Epinephelus cyanopodus, assembly GCA_026686955.1. Lineage (NCBI taxonomy): Eukaryota > Metazoa > Chordata > Actinopteri > Perciformes > Serranidae > Epinephelus > Epinephelus cyanopodus. The sequence continues at coordinate 15,302,929 of CM048919.1, forward strand.
TGATAAGTCAGACAGCATGAAAAGGAGGAGCTGGGGTGGAGGCAGGTTGCAAAGCAGCTTGCAGAGGAAGCAGCAACAGTAGGCAGGCCAGAGCAGTTTAAATAGGGTGCCCTGAATGAGATTTGCCAATTGGTTGCATAGAAAGGAATCATGTGATCTATCAGCTGACTACCTTTCATCAATCAGCTGCTGGACTGTTTGAGAACAGCTGATGTAGCTGGGATGTGAGCTAAACTTGTCCCGTCTGAACTAACGCTATGCTCAGTTTTGTGGCTGAAGCATTTCTTTACAGTCTTTAACACAAACATTGCAATGGCACATTCCTGAAGCTATCCTGACTGACTTTTGGATTTTCTGAGTATCTGAGCATGTCTTTAAACTGTTCAGCCGCAGGGTAAACAAAAAACAAAAATCTTAAATCATTTTCAGACAAATTGAAAATAAAAGAATAAGTTCTGTACCTTGTTTGCTACTTCTACTGACTCCATGTCCACTCTGTGCATGTTCTTACTGTGAAGACACAGAGACAGTATCATCAAAATATAAGCAAGTGATGACTTCTACCACAGAAGTAATGCAAATAAACCATGAGACTGGCTGTTTGAAGATCAACCTCCTGTGAAAAACTGATGAACTCAAAACTACAGCAGCCACACAATTATTGTCCAGTCATCCTAAAAACAAAATAAAAACTGTCATTGATTTTTTTAATCATGTGGAAGAGTACAGAAATAGCTCATCTATCAGTGAGTAAATGGCAGTGTACTTCCTGTCACCTGATCATAATGGCCACTGTGAGAGTGATGAGTCCAGCAGACACCCCCACCGCTGACGCCAAGGCAATGACCTTAAGACGACCTACCGACATAAGGATAATAGAGGTTATCAACATGACTAAATAGAAGAAGAAAGGAGAAGAAATGAAGGCTGACATGCCATGAATAAAAATAGAAGCTCAGCAGATATAAAAATAGAAACAGAGAAAGTGGGGAACAGAGGAAAGAGCCGTGCATCATCTTGCAGGCGTCTAGACTTGAGACTTGTGTTTCCAGTTCAGATTTCCAAACCCAACTCCACTTCTTCAGCTGTCTAGACTCAAATAGTAGTTTTCCACAACACCTCATCACTCCTTCCTCTCCTCTCATAGTGAGAGGGCTTTACATGACTCACCGTGACTCATAGAAAAACAGTCAGAAACCATGAAACCATACACAAAGACGACTAGAGCCCAGACCTCATGCTGCGATAGTGACAGGGAGGTTTTATCGCTCATAATGTCAAACACACAGAAACCTTTCCAACTTCCCTTGTGCTATAATCTCAGAGACACTGTCTTTTTCTGGGTCATTGTCTGAGATAATCAGAAACATAGATGTAATAATGTGCCAGGGGTGTTTCACTATGCTTATCAGAGACACCTCATCTTTTCCATTTCACTTCTTGAAGTGACAACAAGTACGATGACTCAGAACATACACAGCCACTACAGTGCACACTACAGTACACGCAGGGGAATGTCAGGGGACAGTTGAGAGATGAACCACTAAAGGCCTTTAGACTGAGTGTGAATGTAACTCTGACACCTTATCAACTCAAGTAAATCTCCACATTAAAAAATCCCAGTGTAACTTTTTTTGTCTCAAAGGTTGCTATGATATTAAAGAGCTCTCAGCATGAAGCACACAGTGTGAAGCATTTCTTGCTGGTGTACTGAATATATGGAAGATTTTTTCAGAGAAGAAAATCTAGTGCACAGGGAGTATATACTTTACAACAGTCTAGCCTTGGCATTGGCTCTGTGAGGCTGTATTTAGGCACAGTTTGAGCTAATTGCTCACATCAGCATGCCAACACAATGACAATGCCAACATGCTGATGTTTAGCAAGTGAAATGTGTACCATGTATATACGACCACAAGTACTGGACAAATTAAAAGTGTGACCTGATGTCAAAGTTAAATGATCACCAAAATAACTTCAAATCATACAGAGGGTGAAATGTTTGTACCAAATATCCTAGCAATCCTTCCAATATAGGCTGACTAGGGCTGGGCAATATGGAGAAAATTAAATATTGTGATATTACCTTCATATCGATATTGTGACAATATTGCAGGATTTATTATTGGTGCTTTAATAGGGCAGCTAGAACAGCCTGATAACATCAAAAAATGACACCACTTTACTGTAATGCAGCCTTTAAAACCAGACAACAGATAAAAAACAACATTTACGATATTACAATGTCCAAGACAATATCTAGTCCCATATCAATATAAGATCAACATATTGCTCAGCCCTAAGGGGGGCCAGATGAGAATGGTTCAAATTCGGGACAGAGGAGTTTGGGTCATGTGGGCATGACCTCCATTATATTCGATGTCAAAGAACAGTAACAGTAAAACATTAAACTCCTAACTCAACACTAAGATTAGTTACTTTTGCTCATGAAGATGAACGAATGAATGTCTGTCATGCGGATAAAGAAAAAAAATGACTGTGTTGTATGTATCAGTGTGGAAAACTGTTATATACAATTCATTTTATCTTCTTCATTTTATCAGTGCTGTGCCCATCACATTTGTCGTCACTACGCATAGCTGTTTATCAATTTGTGTTCACAGCAAAAAACGGCAACAAAAAAAACCTACAACAACAATAACATGTATAGGCTATGAACACATAGGTAACAGTGCCTGTCTGTAGGCAACACCAAAGTAGTGTTTCACAATGATCAGTATTATTGTTTAATGGGCTACAACTAATCAAAACTCAGGCTAGGTCTAATTTTCAGGACAGGAAGGACAGGATTCGGGACAACTGCTCATAATTTTGGTCACCCTGATCCAATAGCTTTTGAGCCATTTCGTTCAAAACCATAAATGTGAACCTCACGGTGGCACTGGAGTAAAAGTCATTTGAGGGTCCCTGCCCACACACAGGTCTCCTCTGGAGATGTGTGCACAAAATGTCACGGCAGTCCATCTGACATTTCACTTCAGAACTGCACTAACAAACACAAATTGCTGTCTTTTTGTTCTGCTGAAACACACAAACAGACAAGCCAAAGATAAAGAAGTGTCCATGCCTGAATGATTATTTACCTCTAACTCGCACAGTGAGGACAGGAGAGTTGTGGGCTCCGATTCGATTCCTGGCCTCACAATAGTATTGGCCGCTCTCTCTGGGGCCGACCTCTGAGAAGGTGAAGACAGGACCGGACTTACTGCCCCACGCTGTATGGAGCACAGACAGGGAGAAGATCCACTTACGGTTCAGAGGATACAAAGCAACAGACAGTCCAGAGGCACACAGCATGACACCTTACTGACCACAAGCATTTACCACAGGTTATGGTTAGGTAATGATGATTTTGTAATGTTAACCTTGAGTGGAACCACATTTTTACGATGCTAACATTGTACAGAGCCCCCGTCCAGAGTTAGGCGGTGCCATGTGAAGTTGTCCACTGCCGGGTTGGCCTGACTGCTGCAGGTCAAGGTCAAAGGTCGGCCAGCGTCCACCACACTGGAGGGACGAGCCAGAACTGAGGTGTTCTTAGGAGGATCTGGAGAGAGGAACAGAAACATAGATGCAGAAGGTTAAGGAATGTTTCTGCCTTGTAAGTTATGTTCTACAAAATGAAGAGCAAGTGGAGACTCAAAAGACGTGACTGGAAAGACCAAGAGAAACTTTATAGATAAAAAGAAAACGCAGAGATATCGATGTATAGAGAAAAGAGCAGGAAGTCCTAAGAAAAATATCAGTATTAATAACAAACAGACAAACTGAGCCCTGACAAAAAATGATCTTAATCCAGAAGACTCCCAAACATGTCACACACATACAAAGAAACACACTCATTACTTACAGAGAATAGTGAGTGTAGCAACAGGGGAGGTTTGGTATCCTAAACGGTTCCATGCTGTGCAGTAGTACTGACCAGCAAGGTGAGCGCGCACTGATGGGAACGTCATGTTCTGGAAGGTTCCTTTAGCCAACACCTGGTCACCTATGATACGATACCAAGCATATCTGCAGGAGGCAGGATGGTGAAGATGGTGATGAAAATCATTAGAGGACTGGGCAATTTGCAATAATATAATCTTTGGTCCTTGATTATTAGATCATATAACACTGGAGTAGGGTGAATATTAATCAATATTTAAATGGTTTTGTCCATATTGCCTTGTCCTTATTTACAACAAAGTCTGAATACCAAAAGTTAAGACATTTGATAGAAAAAGACAGCATTCCAATGACAAATAGAAGAACCATGGCAATGATGACAAAAACAAAAAAAACACCATTAAGGACCATGATAAGAAGAACATCGGCATCATGTATTTGTTTGATGAATCTGGAGGAGAAATATTTGTCATACTGTACCTGCTGGCAGGAGGGTTAGCATGGCTGACACAGCTCAGGTTTACAGATGAGCCTTCTCTGATGTCGGCTGGAGGACTCACCAGCACCCGTGTGTTCTTTGGAGAGTCTGAACAGACAGAGTGTTTGACTTTAGTCCAAGCCACCATTATTGCCTTTGGGTGACATAAAGACACAACCTGCAGACTTTTTAGTTTCAGGTATGTAGGAAAGTAGCCATGTAGGCAGGACCAGACACAATATAATATTATCAATCAACAGTAAAAAGTTTATTGCCATATTTAACAAAGAACAGCAGCCAAACCTAAAATCAGTGCAGGTGGAGCCACTGAATGTTTGACATTTCTGCTTGAAAAAATTAACAATAAAATAGTTGCAGATTCATTTTCCTGTCAAGTGACTAATCGATTAATCCATGACTGCACTGCATTTTGATGCATATCCTGAGTGAAGGAGCTGCTCCTGAGGGTTCCCAAAACTAGGCTGAAGCTTATAGGGGACCGAGCGTTTTCGGTTGCAGCTCCAAAATTGTGGAATGAACTGCCGCTGCACATTAGACAGGCCTCCTCACCGTCTAAGTTTAAAACTCTTCTTAAAACACACCTTTTTTCTTTGGCTTTTAACACCACTAAGGTTGTTGATTTTATGTAGTATTTTGTCTTTTTATTATGTTTTATTGTGTTTATTTTACTGTACAGCACTTTGGAAACCTTTGTGTTTTTTTAAATTGTGCTTTATAAATAAATGGATTGGATTGGATTGAAAAACAAAGTGAAAGTAGAATCAGCAGTTTGAGTTTGTATCACTTCCTACTGAGTCCATATGACAGAAGATTACCATTATGACTAGAGTTTAAAATAGAGTTGTTGCCTCATCACTTTCACCCTGACTAACCTCTGACAGATTTACACAACAGAACCTAAGATAGAAACATTAATGCAGACTTCATACTGGTTTACAAAGGGTCAGAATTAAAATGTTTGCAGAGGGGCAAAGACACTCTGCCCTGCCTTTGGTAACAGTGCAAACATTCAACAAACTTACAGGTGACATTGAGTAGAAGTGGTTTGGAGCGATCTGTTCCCAGTGAGTTACGTGCTACACAGAAGTACTCTCCTCTGTCTGTGTATTTGAGTTGGGACAGGCGGAGCTGAGGCCTAAAACTGTCTGGGATGCTGCCACTCTCCATGTCTGGAGAGCAGATAAAGACAATCAGATCTGTGCACACATGAATTCACATGACGAGCATCATCTGAAGAGTATGAAATACAACGTTTTCCTTAAAACTTCCAAAACATCAGCACTTCATAAGTGTCCACAGAAAACTTGATCCTACTCTGCTACAACAAATCATTAAAGGGCCTTTACTTGTCCATCTGCAAGACAAAATTCACATCACAGCATCAGCCAGTGAGCTCATACCCACGACACAGCCAGTGAATGTACTGACATCATATTCTGTGTATTGTCACAACGGCAACATGCTGTCCTGTACCTTTGAACCATGCAAAGCTCTCTACAGGTGGAGCTGCATCACTGCTGCAGGTGAGAGTGACTGACGCCCCCTCTGACACCTCCCCGACTGGGAAGACTGTGATGGAGGTGGAGCGGGGACCATCTGGAGGAGAATACATGGGGAAGAAATGGGGATAAACAAGAAAGAAAATAGGAGAGAAATAGTGCAAAATGTAAATACAGTTTACACAATATAAAATTTGTTTCAATAATATAACATTTATCAGGGCCAATAGAAGGTGCATGCAGTCATATGCACCTTGCCATAACAGGATTGTTAAAATATACGTTTTTCTTGAGGTCACCCATTGGTTTGTAGACTCCCGCTTTAAAGCCTTGAGTATAGCATTTTGGCTGGTGCCATCTTGGCTATTTGACGCCAGAAGTGACTATATTTGGATGACAGGGTGTGGATAATCCCAATGCTAGCTGTTAGCTTGGTTAGCATGGTGCATTTACAGCTATGAATCACTGTGATAATGCTATGCTATTTTTTTGTTATCAAAAACTTTAACCAATTAAAACAAAGTATACTTAACAAAAGCAAAAATAAACATCCAACTCCAGAGGGTCTTGAAGTGCAACCAAATGCTAAACAAGACTTTTTTTAGATGACCAAAACATTACAGTTAACTTCAATGAAATGAAAACACACTGAAACAGTGACAGCTACGCCTATACTCTGTGAATCCGTGGTTACGCCATGATAACATTACCTAACCAATGTTGTCCCCATGGTACAACACCCGCCTGTCATTCAAAGTGGCACGACCATATACCATAATGCATATGTTTAAGCATTAAAAACATTTAAATAGGTGAGTTATATAAAAATTGAACCCCTGTACAGTTGACATGAAGAGGCAAATTAGCCATAAAAGTCCAAACTTTTGTACCAGGTTGTAAACATGTTTATTTCTGCTGTAAAGTTGGGTATTTCAACATGGGTGTTTATGGGGGTTGACTCAGCCAACCTCAAGTGGCCATTAGTGGAATTGCAGTTTTTTGCTGCTGACTTTTTATTCAGCCTCAGAGGTTAGATCTTGGTTGTGTCCCAAAAATAGAACAAATCAGAGCAATAATTATTTAAAGCTACTTTCAGATGCTCCATCTGAAAGCATGTTTAGGCAAGCGCAGGTATTGTGAAAATTGTTTTGGTTGGATAGATTGAAATTACTCACATCCAAGGGCCAGCGAAAGGGATGGTGACTGTACGTTCTGTGGTGGGATTGGTCGACAGGTGTACGCTCCAGTATGCTGCTGGTCAAAGCGATTGATAATCATCCATTTCTCATAGGAGCCGAGGTTTAGTCCATTTCTGTGTGCAGAGCATTGTATCATGTCTGCATTGTTAAATATTAACTACAACATAGCTCTGAACCACTGACTGGGTGACCAACAATACACCCACATGTACATTAACACACCTGTACAGAGCAAGGCTCCTCCCCGGAGCAGCACATCCTCTGGCCTGGCAGCCTACAAACACAGTCTCACCAAGGCCAAACATGTTGGCGGGCCTTGCTGGATGCACCTGGACCTGGAGGTCTGAAACACAAACAGACATTCACACATGCACAAAAACACAAGCTGGATGAGTCCAGTGCAGGACTCAAAACATCTTTGTCATAGCTAAGATGTAACAGCAGCTTTGGTTTGTATGAACCTACCTGTTACATCCAGAGTGATGGTGTTGGGGGAGGTCCATCTCCCCAGCGGCTGGTCTGTCTCAAACCTGAAATGGTACTGGCCCGCATCACTCAGCTTAACAGCTCGAATCTGGACTGAACAGCTGGAGTAGCTGCCCCCGATGTAGCTAGAACCCATGATTCATTTGTCATTTCATTTATGCGTTATTTCACATTGACAGCATGTCAGCTTTCAGAAGTTACTGTATGTATCTCATACCGAGCGCGTCCACGGTACGACAGGCTGATCTCATTTGGGTCAGTGTGGTAAGTGAACTCCCTGCGACCCTCTGCAGACACACGGAACCACATGACCCGCCTCACAGTGTGACCTGTGGAGTTAAAGAAACCACAAGAAGATCACAGAGGAGAAAGAAATGTAGCATAATAAGGCTTTTGGGCTCAGCTTAATTTTGTGAAACCTGGACATTTTATGGCTTTTTTAATCATTATAGATATTTGAAAATATTATAAAACTGCATGTAGAACAGCAGATATAATTTACATTACATCAAACTTATTGTTACACTGCTGATAACTGATAATATCAGCCATGGAAACCACAGACTCTCCAAACTGAACCTAACTAAGATAGGAAAGGGAAAAACATAAGTAATCTAACTGAATAGATAAATAAAAGATCTATAGTTACAAATAGGAAAAATGGTGGGGTGAAGGTAAAAACTATATTTTTGAAATGCAAAAATTGAAAAAGACAAAATTGAATACAGACAGTTTTCACATGGATTTGATACCTGATGGGTAGTCATAACGGCAGGGCAGAGTGACAGTTGTTCCTGCCCACACACAGATCTCCCTCCGAGAAAAAGACACACTCCACCTGCTTTGGATACCTGCAGGAAAAATACAAAATCATGAACAGCAAGATATGCAAATATAACAACTACACATACACCAATGCACAGTTTAAAGGAGGCAAACTAAAACATACACATTGCATGCATACCTAAAGACTTATGCAAAGCACATTAAACTGATAAATGAGGAGCGTCTCTACGTCTCTACACTTTTCATCGTCCTACTTTTTAAAGCACCAGTTCAGGGTTCCAAATAAATAAGCACCTACTGGCTGTCACATCCACCAAAAAATTCTTGCCATATAAAATAAGCTACCAAAGGTTTAGGGAATACTTGTAGACTAAAAGAGCTGTAAATTTCACCTGCCAACAAGTAAAAGTTTTCCTTCAATGTGGCTCCTCAGAGAGAGACTTGTTAAACCACAGCTCTGATCAGCTCACAGAATGACACATAAAATTGGAGCAGTGAAAATGAGCCATGTTGTGCAGCCATGGTGTCATCCTGTGCTGCTAACTGCCTGCCTGGCTGACTACCTTGCACAAAAGGCAATCAATACTTATAAATAACTTGAGCGTAAAGGCAAGGGCACCTGGCTGCGGGACCTTAGGTGCATAATGGATCCTATGAGCCATTCATTCATTTTTCAACGTTGTCGCTTATTTGAAAGCATGTGTAACATACTTATGATATATCTGGAATACAATACAAATATCTGACAATTAAGGAGCCAGTTCATCTCTTGTCCTTCTAGGTAATAAGAATATTATTTAAAACCTTGTTCAGTTTTTCACCTCAGGACTTAGAACATATGATGACAGCAAAGGTGATTTCTGATGTATTTGTGGGGATTTTTCTTACCTGGTAAAGCTGTAAGGATGGTGCCCAGAACTAACACACCTGCCAACATCTCCGCTGACACGAGCTCTAAAATGTCACCGGAGAAGGAGAAAAGCACGGGGAGACAGAGAGGTGAACTAAACATTTATCATGATAAAAACACCATCCAGCTGATTAAATGTGAAGCACTCACCTCTTAAAGTATCTTCATTCACCTCAGTCAGTCAGACAGAACAGGGTCTGAGGGATGCGTGATGGAGGTGAGGTTTTAGAGCGATGATGAGAGTTGCATGGTGATCAGAATCGGCGGCAGGAGATGGGAGGAGGAGTGGAAGGGGCAGACGGAGAAGGATGAGGAAGAGGAAGTTACTTCAGCTATTGTCCTATATTCCATCTTTTAAACTTTCAACTCTTTCTATTCTCAATTTTTCCACTTCTCCTTCCGAAACAGTTTTTTAAGGTCAGTGATGTGATGAGTCTAGTTTCCTATTTTGTGTTAAAATGTGACATCCATGTGATCATGTCACTTTCACAATTGTCTCTTTTAACTGAATGCCATTAAGGGACCATTTTGTAACTTGACTTTGAGGAGTTTTTGCAGGTTTCCTAGTAACCCTGTGGCACCAATGAAACTCCAGGAGGTCAATGTGTGTTATTATCCAGCTCTCGGCAAATGAATTTCCTGAAATAAATGTTTAAAAGCAATGTTCAAAACAAAAAAAAAGCTGTCAACACGTACTACATACAGTATTATTCTTGTGTCCACCAACATAAGAGAAAAAATATCTGGGTCTTTAAATGCTAGTTAGTTGCCTTATTGTTTGGTGCTGGGCACAAACTGAAAGATGTTTTTGGACCAGAGGAACATTTTCATCGTTCTAACAGCCTCCCCCTTTCATTGTGTCCACACCACAAGGACTGGGAATGAGCGTAGGTACGTCATTTTCAGTGACTTTTTTAGCTCCTATTTCAGCATACCATCTCAGCACAAGAGGAACCTGGAGTGACGCTGATGAAACACAAGTCTGTAACAAAAAAAAAGGGGGGAAAATGTGAACAAACGGACCGACAGTGAAGTCTAAGGAAACAGAGCAAAGAGAGAATTTTGACTTGTCAATGATGAAGCTATACTAACCGCCAGCTGGCTAACGTCACTTCAGCGTTCCTAATGTTGGTGTGAACGCCCAGAGCTGTTTGCTCCAAAAAAGCCTGTAGTATACAGTTGGTTTATAACAATAATAACTTTATTAATGTAGCACCTTTTGAATCTACCAATACTAAGTGCGTATCAGAGGTTTTTTGCTGAGAGCAGCTGCCAGCTGTGGTTGGAAAAGACACTGATGAGAGCGGTGACAGTGAATCAAAACAGGGACACGCTTAAAGATGCTAAAATGCTCCACAGGGCTGAGGGGAACTGCAGAGACATGTTTAACTTCTCTGTGAGCAACACCTTTTGATTTAAACATCACCATTAGGCCCATTGTTCATAGAACAGTATCCATGAGTGCAGGGTTAACTAAATATTCATCCTGATTAATAGACATACAGAATATTCATTGATCAAATTTTATTGCACTGTAAAAGTCAGTCTTCACTCTCTGACACTGTCACAATGTTGGAGCTGACTCTGACCATCGTGATTGATTGATTGTTGAAAAGACAAACATGTATGGTTCATTTGTAAAATGAATTCAGGCCTGTTGGCGTACACTAATATACATAAGTCAAGCAGAGACTCAGCGGCCCAGATGTCCTCTCATCCACTGCTCTAATTGAGAATTGCTGGCACAGAGAACTACCCACAACCAGACGCAGGGAGGTTCGAGACCTCTCAGTCAACTGTGTCCACTTAGCCTGATGAGTCTAAATGACTTTAACATCCCACCCTGCCACAACTTGGCCAATAGATGTCAGTTTAGCGTCACGACTCGGCCAATTGGCTACTTACCCCAGCTTTGACCCAGGAGTAATGATGATGTACAGTTTAACTTTTCAGTCAATCTCTATTCACAGTCATCCAAGTCAGGGAAGGAAGGGAGAGTCAACTTTAAGGTTTCAAAGACGATATCTTGATATACATCTGGAAATGAACGTTGACGTTTCACTTATTAGCCAACTGATCAAAGATGACGGAGGGGGGCAGTATAAGGGATCAGTGCTGCTGTTAGGAAACATGGAAGTACATCCGATTTATATCCGGCTAGAACTGAGGATCCGAAGGCCTGTTATTTGGACAACAGGAGTATTAAGAGTATTAGGTTAATGCTCAATAAGTTCCTTAAGCAGACCCTTAAGAAAGATTTTTAAAATTTAGGATTCTGTTTTTGGACATTTATGCTTTTATTCACAAGTCAGACCAGTACACTGTAAAATATTACAAGTTGATCTTACATTGGAGGAATGCTTTGAACTGGTATGATATGCATCTGGCAGCGGCTGTTTCTGATGCTGCGGGCAACTACCACATAGTGAAGAGTAAGAAAGTCTGTATGAACAAACTCTGGACTTTCACCTGGAAGTCTGTTGTTTGTTTCCCATGTGAAACTAAAACTCAGTTGAGTTTTTTTTTCATAACAACAATAACAATTTATCTAAAAAAGGTAAGTAAATATATATATCTATTAGTTTTAAAGTTATGTTTTATACAGCTATAAAGCAAACATAAATTAAAAAACTAAGACACTAACTTGCCTTTTCAAGGCAATTGCTTTTCTAGATTTTTTTTTTAAGGTACGCTGTAACACGTTGTCATCCCTACTCACAAATACTGCCACTTTTTCAGTGGACCTACATGTCAAGATGTGACACACCAGGTACCCTCCTGCGTCTGTTTTGGATGTTCAGTGACAGCATGTCAATTTACACTTGTTACAGTCATTGTATCTTTTCAAAATACATTTCTTTTTTCACAAGAATTGTACTGCATAATACGATACGATACAATACGATACGATACAGTATACTTTATTGTGTCTGTAGGGAAATTTCTTTTAGACTCAGGAGCTACACAAGTATTGCTGCCTTACAATAATAGTCCAGAACAGAGAGTTTCTGCTCAATAAATGCATAGAGTCTTTTTCAAAATAAACTTACAACGTAGGTAAAACACTCAAATGTTAGCTTTACTGCCTATGGTTTGGGCAACAAAAGCATGTGGATAGATTCAGAAAAAAAATTGTTTGGCTTAAAATAACTACGGTGGTTACTTACGTCATGTAACATCACTAGCGTAATGCATCACTAGCACAGTACAGTGGTGGAAAAAAGTTTTCGGACACCCTTACAATTTTACACAATCTCAAATATTATCATGAAATATTTGTGGATAAATCTTTTCTGTGTTTCAGAAGGTGTGGCTGCATTAGACAGATACAAACAAATACAAATTATATTTTTTTGTTTATTGTTTACAAGAAAAACTAACAAAACTAAATTCTTGACAGTTTCAATATGTCAGTTCTCAACATTGTCTGTATCAAAGTCAAACAAATAACAGAGAATGTGTTCAAAACTGAACAAAAAATAAATAAACCATCACATCATCAAATTAATATTTAGTAGTCCTGCCATTGGCACGTAGTAGAGCTCTAATCCTGGCTGGCATGTTCCCCACAAGCCTTTCACACTGTTGAGAGGTAATCTTGTCCCATTCTACTTGAATTACTGCTTTTAATTCTTCTAAATTCTTTGGTTTATGCTTTGAAACAGACCTTTTGATAATCCACCACAGATTTTCAATGGGGCTCATGTCCGGGGATTGAGCTGGCCACTCTAAGACCTGGATACTGTGCTCCTGCAGCCAAGTTCTACTGGCCTTGGATGTGTGGCAAGGGGCATTATCTTGTTGAAATATCCAGTTTTTACCTCGACGGAACAGTGCACGCGCAGAAGGGAGCATGTGGGTTTCGAGAATGATACAATACTTGGTAGAGTTCAATGTGCCATCACAGACAGTGAGATGACCAACACCAGCAGCACTCATGCATCCCCAAACCATGATACTGCCTCCACCATGCTTGACAGTAGGTACTGTACATGCTGGAGATAATGCTTCTCCTGGCCTTCTGCGTACCCTCACATTAGTAGGAGGAAGATAAAGCTGGAAACTGGACTCATCTGACCACAAAATCCTCTTCCAATTCCTGGCTGTCCAGTTCTTGTGTGCCTGGGCCCAACGACGCCGGGCTAACCTCTGTCTCTCATTGATCAGGGGCTTCTTGATAGCCTTGTAGGACCTTAAGCCATGATTTAAAAGTCGGCCACGTACAGTGCGGGTGGAACACTGGACACCAGTTTGGTTTGACCACTGCTGCTGAAGCTCCTGTGATGTCATTCGGCGGTTTTGCCTGCACATGCGGATCAGGATGCGGCCATTTCTTGCTGAAGAAACTCTTGGACGCCCAGATCTTGGTTTGTCTTCCAAGCTGTTGGTTTGTCTGTATTTCTGCAGAGTGTATCCAACTGCTGAAGGACTGCATCTGCACTTCCTGGCTATCTGGCGGCAGCTGTACCCTTCCTGGCTGAGAATCTTTATCTTCAGGCGTGTTTCCTGCGTTAGGTTCCTTGTTTTAGCCATTTTTGTGTCTGAAGAACTTTCAAATGTGCTGCCTTTATGTAGACACGAAGCTTGGCAAAAAAATTGTGTCTTTTAATAAAAAGAACGACCTTCATCACTGGTACCAAAGTGACCCAATACTCAAAACTTTTTTCCACCACTGTATGTTTCACATACTAGCACACTATGTTATAAAAAAAACAAACACAGAAAATGAACAGCAGCTTCCCAGGTGAAAGTCCAGAGTTTGTTCATGTAAACTTTCTCACTCTTAATACAGCGGTAGTTGCCTGCGGCATCAAAAACAGTAGCTGCCCGATGCATATCATATCGCCACAAATGGTGTCTCTGTGCATCAGTGTCTGCCGCATGATCGGCAGATCCACTGACAAAGCTGCTGTATTTGATGACTTGGGAGTGAAAACGGCTGGATCAACTTGTCAGATTTTACAGTGAGGATAAAGGGACAAGAGAGAGTGGTATGAAATGTTACACAGGTCCTCTGCAGGAATCAAAACCATAGATGTTGCGGTAATGTGGTATGCCTCTTAACCATAAGGCAATCAGGACGCCCTCTAAGAAAATATAATTTTGTTCAAGAGGTCTGCATTATGTTTAGTGGGGAATTTGAAGTCGACTTTGAACAGCAACCCTAATAAGGAACAGAAATTCTCTGGTTGGGAGAGTTACCTTAAAAATATAATCAAAATCCTCAGGATATGAAGTTAAATGATCAATATATTCCAGTTCACAGATTGCTAGGTTGGATTATGGGTTGGGACCTAAAATGGGTCGCAGGCCCTCCTCTAGTGGGTCTCCACATGACAGGAAAAGTTTGCATGATTTAATGACCCTGGATCCCAGGAAAAAAAAAAAAAGTCATTTTGGTCCCTGGCTGAAAAGTTTTAAGAACCTTCCCCCTCCAAATACTGTCTGTATTATGTTGAGTAAGAAGAGTGGTGGGCTTTGAGCTTAACCTGTAACCACAGAATGACTTCAAAAGGATCACGGCACACTAATAGGTCAAAGCCTGATGTAATCGTAATCGAAAGCAGAGCGGACTAAACGAATGAAGAGAAACAGATGGATGGAGCTAGATTAAGTGTGACTGACCACAAACAGAGAGAGAAAGAGGGTGAGAGAAGGAGGAATGAGAAAGTTTGAAGGGGAAGCTAGATGAGGGGGGGGGGGGGGCAAAAACACGATGAGGTAAGGTTGCTAAGGTTGGAAAGAAAGAAAGGAGAGACGGGAGATGAAGCAAGTGAAGCACAGGAAGTGGAGAGGAAACGAAAGAAAGAAAGTCTATAAAGAGGGGGATCGGTTTGTCGCAGGAGAAAGTGTAAGAGAGATGGAAAAAAGTGTGAGAGGGAGCAACAGACAAATGTATGACAGCGTATCCAACCCTTACGGTAGGGAAGGTATCCATCCACTGACCGCAGCCTCCAGGCCAGATGAAGTGTGACCGTCTGGTGGTCAGACTGGACCTGAAGATTTTCCGCTGTTGCAAAACACTTCCTGCCTGCTGTTTTCATGTAATGTGACCGCTCACAGTTTGCTCCCCCGCCATACTTTAAGTTGTACAATATGTTATTTCTATGTTATTCCTTATGCCCACAGATTAGACTCATGGCTCTCCAGGCCCTCCAGCCTTGGACAGACTCCACATAAGCAAATAATGATCCGACTGTCCAACATGTGTTAGTCTTCAAATTGAGTGGTGCTCTCTGCGGGGGAAGTCTGGGCAAGAATGACGATGATCAGAGCTACAATCATATCTGACAAGGTGATATGTTGTTCCTGTGCTGTCTTTTAGTAGCTCCACATGATGACTTGATGAGAGGGATTGTTGCCAAGAGAATCATTGAACCGATGGGGAATTAAATAAAAGCAATAAAAAGAAACTGAGAGAGAGAGAAAGAAGGGGTTTCTTCTTTGTTAAACTGATATACCTTATCAATAAAACACACAGTATTTAGCCACTTAGACACTTGACTTTTATAAATGAGCCAAACCAAACATTTGATGAATTTCTAAAACTCTTAAATCTTTGAAACCTATTGGAGCTCTATTAAATTTACCCTGGTTTTGCTCATTCCTGTCCCATTCACAAACTCTGCTGCAGGGTCGGATTTCTACTCCTTGTCTGCCAGAGACCTGTCTGTGGCTGCTGTGGTATTCCACGCTGAATGAGTCATGTCTGGTGGTTATTATGGGCAGGCGTTTGGCTCCCCCCGTCTCTCACCCCGTCTAGTGGCAGCAGACAAAATTACATCTTTTTTTGAGCCTCGTCCAGCTGAGCTGACTAGGATCAAGTTCTCAGTTAACCAGGCTAGATGAGTTAAGGAAACATTTTTGGTTAGTGATGTAAGAATACATTGATGTTTTAACTTTGTGTTAGGTTGATTAATGCCAGTTTTTTTGTTTTAGAATTAAAGAATGATGATGAATACACCTGGTTTTAAAGCTACAGCTAGTGTGTGGATATCAAAAAGTCAGATGTGTGCTGAGACGAGGATTTGAAGCTAACACTGGGGCTAAAGCAGTGAAACTTTTACTCTGAAAATTAGGAGAATTCTACATCTAATCTGCATTTAAAGCTGGAAATCAGTAGAGGTGTTTTGTGGTGTGTGACTACACTGTATGTCAGTAATCACACAGCCAGTTACCCCGTAACACCAAAACATCCATTGCTCTCAGTATAGAATCCAATATAGTTTTTATGCATGATTTTTTAAATAAGTACAAGTCAAGTTTAAATCCTACATCAGTGTATACAGTTCATCTGGTCTGTGTTTATTCATTAAGTATCTATGTCTTTGCACTATTTGTATAGTTTACAACTTTCAGAACACTTGACTTGATATAGAAATGTAGTTTTTATTTTATTGTCATTGCTGGTCATGGGTGCTTTTAATGTATATTCATATAATATCTATATATCTATGCCTGTTTTCTCTATTTGTGTACATAATAGTCTTTTCTGTCCATACCTTTATCTGTCCAGCTTTATTGGTTTTGCTTCTAGCAGTTGTGTCTGTTTCTGTGTAAGTATATTGAGAGCATCGCAAAAATCCAGAGTCAAGTATGTGAACTCATACTTGGGCAATAAAGGTGATTCTGATTCAGTTACCTTTGGGGTTAGGGTTAATAGTTGTGGGATGTGTGTTATTTAACGTGCTAATTTAAATTCTGAAGATCGGTTCCTCTTTTACCAAACATATGAACAGAACCTTTTTCCTGAGCTAGTTGGATAACGATTCATTGATATTTAGTGGACTAACTGACTTGCTCACGAAGTGTTATGGTAATCAGTATATAGGACCATAAAGTATTAAGGATCTACTTGGCCAGATTGCTGACTGAGAAAAGATGCATTTAATTTAACAAGAACTATTCAGTGTAAAAAGACTAGGTTAGCAAAACTCATGCAGAACCAGGAAACCAAGAACTAATCTGGCACATAATCCCATGAAAAACCACAATGTGACATGTTTACATGTTAGTTTACGTATGATTTAAACAAAAAAGTCACAACATGTAAATAAGCAAACTTTAGATGTGCTGGGACATGGATTTTGTTACTGTTGCAAAGAGCCAGGCTAGTGGTTTCCTCATTGCAGTCTTCTAATCTAAACTAACCAGCTGCTGGTGCTAGCTTCACATTTACTGCACAGATATGCGAGTAGATCTTTCCATCTAACTCTCTAACTTTCCCAAACTGCCAAACTTTTCCTTTAGTATTTAATTATTTAATTAATTCTCCCTCACTATTAACCATGTTTCATTTGTTTAACCATAACCAGATGTCATAATGTTAGCAGAAAACATTCAAAGAGGTTGTAATTATGTAATCCAGTTGATTATTCAGAAAGATGAGTCAATAATATCAACATTTTGTTTGTTGAGTATGTTGAACTGTTTTAGGAGAAAGAGGAAAAAAAATCTTTTACAAACCAGGTGCTTCATTGGAAAGTGCTTATGGCCTACAAGCAGCAGCTACACACAGAAATATGTCACAGAGTAGCACTTGTGGAGCCGTGAAGAATCACTGCTTTGGGATTCACAGATTATAAATGTGAGGAAAAGAAGAGCACACCTTGTTCATCTCTACTGTCCACATTTTATTCAGTGGCACGGACTTTCTGCTGAGAGCCAAACGACTCTCAGTCTGTCTGTCTGTCTTTATTTCTTGTGTTCTCAAATATGAGTAAAAGTCATTTCCTGAATGAGACTGAGAGAGAACATGTGTGTTTTCTGTATGTGTATGAGAGAGAGAGACGGTGTGTGGGAGTCCTTGTGTGTGTATGTGTGTGTGTGTGTGTGTGCGCGCCTTTGATGGTTTTACCATGTGTAGAGTCCCTGTATGGGACTGAATGAAGTCGGATATGAGGGAACCTGTCAGGTCTGGGCTACTGTCGGAAACCCTCCCTCTATTACCTCCTCCTCCTCCTCCTCCTCTTCATCCCACTTTTTACATCTGAGGATGTCCAGGTTATATATATTGTCGTTAGGTTAGCATGTTATATATAATTTTAAAGTTATAATGTATCATTTGGCAAATGTTGAAAACAAATGTCTTGAAACTGCAGTTTTGTCTTCCACTGCCAGTTCAAAAGATGTCATACTGCTGTTTTTAATAAAATAAAATCACTGCAAAGACAGACAGTTAACAGTGTAATAGTAAGGCTTTAGGGTGTTAGGAACTACAGAGACAATGCCCCTCAATGAACTCTATAAGTAAATAAAGTTATTATAAACCTGAGAGCAAGTTTGTCCTTAAACTGCAGAATCTGGGATGTTAAAAAGTGATGACTTGAAACTGGATGTGACTTACAGACACATCCAGTTTGGCAGACACAGCTGAAAGATAAAAAAAAAAACATGAAGAAAATGATTTACAATGCTGTAATTTCTGGGAGTCAGAAAGAAATGCTGCAAGTAGAACAAAACAAACTCGTCTTGAATAAGTTTAGTATTGTACAGGTAAAAAGAAAGAAAGAAACTGTTCGCAGAGTTAGTCTTCCTGTTATTAGTGTTCACTTGCTTAGTTGCTCAGCCTTGTCATTGAACATCAGCAACTCACTCAACAATGTAACTATAGTGGGTGAAATGTTATGAACAGCATTTTTGTTGAATTACCAAATGGTTTTTTGCTATTTACATTCTTCATTTGAACCAAAACGGCCAAACACCCACTAAATGCTTCAGTAACAATTGCTCTGTGTTTTATTTGGTGCCAAGTTTATTTTCTGGGAAATACTGTCTATGTTAGGCATTAAAAACATTATCACCACCACAAAATGAACTCTCAAGACAAACAGTTAATTGGCTGTCTCACACTGAAAATCATTGTTTGTTTTGTAGCTTTAGGGACAAATGAGGATGTAACACACAGACAGTGTTTAAACCCTGTGAGGCCCTTAAGAGGCTTTTGATCACAGTTATATTCAGTGTAATGTGAGAATCACACCTTTGTGAAGATTATTTTGTTCCATTTTTGTTGATTTGGTCAAGAAAGAGTCAACGTAACTTTGGAAAGTTTCCAGGTTTTAGTTGTTGGTGCCAAAACATCAACTCAATCGCATGAGAAAAAGTTGGCATTGTATGTTTCTGCAAACTATGGGTATAAGCTTCATGAAGGTGTGACATTAACGTCACAGAGGTGTGATTCTCACATAACAGTGAATACAACTGTGATCAAAAGCCTCTTAAGGGCCTCACAGGGTTTAAACACTGCCTGAGTGTTACATGCTCATTTGTCCACAAAGCTACAAAACACACTGATTTTCAGTGTGAGAGAGCAAATTAACTGTTTGTCTTGAGAGCTCATTGTTTAAACTTTTTATTTCAAAAACACTGTGGTTAATGTGTGGTTAGGTTTAGACACCAAAACCACTTGGCAAGGTTGGAAAAAGATTATGTTTTGGGTCAAAATACCAGTTTTTCTGGGGGGCAAAATTCCAGCAGGAAAAGCAGCAATGTTTCAATAAAAAAAAAAACACAAAACAAAAAAAATGCCTTTTGTGCCACTATCCCAACAGGACAATTAGACATGTAACAGTAGAAAACAATTACTTGTCATGCCACTATCCCGGATAAGCTGCAATGTCTCGATAAAAAACAACCATTCTTCATAGACTCTATCTCAGCAAGAAAAGTAACATCTTGATAAAAAAATAACTGCTTTTGCTGCCACTTATCTCAGCAGGAAAGCAGCAATGTCTCAGTTTGGCTCAACCTTGGTTCATAAATAGCCATTGGAAACACAGCACTGACTTGCTGAATCAAAACCTGCTTTGTTGTTTGTTGGTCTCACACAGTGGTCTGAAGCTGGGCAGGTGTAGGTGTCATAATATCCACTCTCCCCTCAACCCCAGATGACAAAGTTAGCTTGTATCAATTTAGAAAGGTTGATATGATACATATGAAATGTGCAAATTTAATATATTTGTGGTTTGCAGAAACATACAATGCCAACATTTTCCTCTGGTGACTGAGCCGTGAATATTTACTATGGACTAGGCTGTTAAATATTTAAAAAAAAAAAAAACCTGCCCTGTTCGGTTCAGTTCAATCAAACTCAAGTTCATTTGCCCCCTAATTGTGGTTCGTTTGGGCATGTGTGAACACAGCAATCACACTCAGGTGCACACCAAAATAACTGGATTAAGACCTTCTTGAAGTGGTGCTCTCGGTCTGGTTACAAACAAACTCTGGTGCGGTTTGTTTGTGGAGAGAACACAAACCAACTCTACAGGCAATTATGCAACTTTGTATCAAAGTTAGTCCCTGACTGGGACCAAAGCAAGACAACTCTAGGCCTCAGAGCACCCTTACTGTTAGAGAGGTTACCCTAGTGACCTACAACTAAGCAATCTTTTAATTTGGAAGCCCAAAATATCCAAAGATATACTACAAACTTTAGGGAGGTACAAAAGGGGCAGCAATCAGATTTGGATGGTGTTGAGTCCCACCCTGGCCGCCCTCTGGCTACGCCCCTGGTTTCACATCGTCCACATGGAACAAGCTCAGTCCAGGACTTTCCTGCAATCCCAACCCCAATCCTAACCTTAACCTAAACCCTGTAATTAGTTTTTTTTTTTCAAGGGAAAATGGTCCACACAAGTCATTTTCTGGTAATTGACTGCAAGCTGAGTTTAAATGGTCACACATACACACACACACACACACACACACACACACACACACACACACACACACACACACACACACACACACACACACATGCACATGCACAGTCTGCCTGCATGCAGACACACACACACACACACACACACACACAAACACACGCACACACACACACACACACACACACACACACACACACACACACTCACTCATATCCACAGTGGTCGTGCAGCTGCGGCGTGTGTGATAATGAGACAATCCTTGGAGGGGCTCATCTGGACTGTGTTATATCATCTCCCTGGAAATGATCCACAGCTCTAAAATAGGAGTGTTTGCTCCCAGTCAGCTGCAGCATGATGTCATCCAATATAATTCCTACAATCAAGGAAAAAAAGACATTTGATGACATGTGAATGTGCAAAGAACAGTGGTTTCCTTAAATATGGAGATTCTTGCGGTGCAGACTAATTCAGGGCTCTGTCTGCAGCTAATGTTTGTCTAAACAGAGACTTGCCATAAACAGAAAAAAAAACTTGTTGCCTGAGCCCTTGCACCTGTCTCTTATTTTCTCAAGTGAATGAACAGCTTAAAAAAACCTCTCTTTTTAATATGCTATTATCAGTCTGTTTACCTGGGTTAACTTAACTTTGATACATGGACAGAGCCACAAAGTACAAAATACATAATATATGCGTATAAAAATGTACCTCAGCCTGGTTTTTCACAGGGTCTTCCAGGTGTTCTACTTTTCTAATGAGTTTCACTGAGCTACTGACTTCATAGCACTCACTAGGTGTCCCCCCCTGCTGTGGCTTATTACTAACTCCACATCTGGACGGGGCAGTTTTACAGTACATTTACAGTTTTACAGTAGAACCATATGCAGACAAAATACTTATGATTGCCTACAAAAGTAAAGAGACTTTCATTTCAATATATCTGTCACTTATCGGCCATATTTTTTCTATCGTCTGATTAGGAAACTGCTGGCTTGAAAGTCAGAGTAATGAGGTTCTTGTGTCATTTTTTTTTTGGCTGGGAGGACGTGAATCTATATGAATGCAAGCGTGACCGTGTCACTCTCGCCTTAAAAGAGCCTCAGATTGGCCGGGTCTGGTCTGTTTCCCCAGCAATAGCTTTATTAAAGGCTGCATCTGTGTGTGTGTGTGTGCGCGCGCGCGTGTGTACGCGCGTGTGTGGTTTACTAGCCGACTGTGGTGGTTCTCAGGGGACAGCCCTCTCCAGCTGCTGCTTTACAAGACTGTAACATCAAACACACACATACACACACACACACACACTTAACACAAAAGTTTGACTTCACACAGCTTTCACTTCAACCCTCAGCCTCCCTTAACAAGTTCAACAAATGAACTCTTCTCACTTCTTCCATTCTCCACATACCACTGATCTTTACCCTCACACCTCCTGTGGTCTCTCTCCTTTCTTTTTAGATACTATAAAATGTACATGCAGCACAAGAATGGTTCATTAAATGGCTATTGTCTTGTTCAATATACAGTGTATGTACTGTATAATGCAGTATTCCAGTGTATGTGGTGGAATAACCGAGACAAAAAAGTCAGTATCAGCTCAACAGTGTGTAAATCTGTAGGTGACCCTGACCTTTGACCTACTGGAGCAGGACAGCAAAAAATTTAAGTGATACTTTTAAAGATGGATTGTTTTTCACTCTTCAAGGTCTCTTCTGCTTCCCTGCTGCACCACAGTAGTGCAGTCATAAAATGAAGTATGAAATGTTTGGACTTGACCTGACTATAAAACTGCTTTTGTACTTTAATATTTCTTTGTCCACTTTAGCTCCACTTTATCTTTCCCAAGGTGAAACTTTTGGGGAAAAACAGTGATACTTAGAAACAAGTCTGAAAACCAGTGCACTGGAAAGCTTTCAGTGTTGACAGAAGCCTCGTTCACACATAGTTTCCAGTAAATTACTGGGATAACCTTTTAGGCATCGCTTGTGATTTTCACAACTTAAACATACGTCGCATTCAGGAACATTTCTGTATTGTGCCTTTTCACACATGGCATTGCTGAAGCAGATGGGGCAAGAGACAGTCCAGCAGATGGCAGTAAAGCAAAACTCAAGGATGCCAACTGCCAAAAAATCTCAACAGACGAAGAAGAAGATGGGCCAAAGCTGGACGTTTCATTTAGTGCCTGCTTCTATTAATCACCTGCACTCTCTTGCTCCTCCTGCCTCTTGGGCCCGCTGGCAAGCTGCAGAACACAAACGCCATGCTCGCCTCTGTTACACATGTACATGGTGGAAAAAGTTTGTGAGACAAACGATGTTTTTTCATGATCTGCTTGAATCAGAAACACGCATTCCATATATAAAAAAGAACATTGACAGAGTGATTTAAATACATCACTCTTTTGTCAGAGGAACGTAACCTTTAACGTGCTCGTCCCTGCAATGTTACTGCTTTGATTCACCACACAGCTGCACAGCATTTTTAATGAAATGTTACTAAGTCTTGTAGTGGCAAATTAGTGGTACGGATTTCCCTGAAAAAAGACCCCTGCTCCCATTCACACATGGCCACATACAGGATATGTTCCTTATCATTTCAGGGATAGACTATATGTGTAATAGAGGCTTAAGAGAAGCCCCAAACTCAGAGCTGATCTTCCAGGCGTTGTTTTTGTGAGAGTGTGAATTAAAATGTTGTCCTTGGGACTGATCTAAAGCTCTCTGTAGCCCTGCACTACAATATATGCTGACTGTGATTGGTTGTTTCTTGTCACTTGGCATATGTTATGTATTGCTGTGCTCCAAAAGTTGAACTTAGTTTATCTTAGGGCACAGCCATCACGCCCTGAAAAACAGATGCTTGGGAAAATCTGTGTGCCAGCATCGCTCTCGCTTTTAAACGTTCCTTCTGCATGTCTACGCTGACAACAGTTAATTTCAGGCCGAAATCAGGCATGCGTTTGGCCCTAACATTGCCCATAAAAACAACAGGCAAAAAGATCCTTCACTGCCCTGGGAGACAAATGTGTTTTACTCCTAAAGGAGAAATTCACCACATTTTAAGTGTATATACGATTAGTGCTGATGGTAAATGCAGTCAGTTAAAGTGATAAATTTCCCTAAGGTGAGCTGTATTGACAGAGAAGATGAGTTTTCCTTCTTGCAAAGCCGTTATTTCAGTGCCTGCGTGTACAAGGATGCATTGTGCCCGAGCTTGTGACGCTCAACTCCCAAATACTCCCCAAACCCGCCCAGCATGTGGAGGTGGGCATTACAAACACGGCTCTGTCTACAAAAAGTAAAGGTGTCTGAAATAACTTCACTGTTTGACTAGAAGAAAAAACACAATGCATAAATATAATAACAATGGTGTTTTCAACCACACCGGACAAACAGCATGAATTTAATAACCCTAAAGTTATCAGCAACAAACATGCGTTATTGTGTAGTGCCTGGAACCTGTGTATCAACACCCTGGACATAGTGATTACTTTGTTGACAAAAACATAGCATCAGGTGACAAAAACACTGACTTGCTGACTATCTGCCCTCTTGGCCCTGCTTAACATCCTGATGGCGTGACCTTAGGGTTCAGTTTTGCTCTCTGTATCAGTCTGGACTCGCTGTTACCCTAAACACTTTCTAGAAATTAAAATCCAATCAGGGCCAATCAGGGACCCACACCATAGTTGACAACATCAGTAGCCAATCAGGGATTGCAATGAAACTCATAACATAAAATGCAGGCCACAGCTTGCAGAGCAGTAATGGCGCCCCTGAGGCAACAAGCGCTTACTCTAATGTTAGCAGAGTTAACACAGTAATTTCAGAAATAAAGTCAATAATGACAATTAAACAAGAACAAGAGTTTGTGGTTTCTTGAATGAAAAGAAGTTTTCGCTGTTCTTCTGACTTGATATGGCAAAAGCTTGATTTATCAACTAGCTCCATTGGTGATGAAGATGTTTAGTTAGACTAATTGGCTGAAAGAGTTTGTCTGTCATGCTGAGGACTCCCGCACACTGAGAGTGTTTAAGGTGGCACTGAATCCAGACTGATACAGACAGTGAAACAGAATGTTGAGCACTGCACTTCATTCAAACTCAACTCAAATAAAACTCATGACAACCATAATGGATGGTTAGTCCACTGTCCCAAAAATGACTAGCTCTGGTTTGGTTGAAATAATTCCTTAATTCACACAGTAAGATGTGAAATGCTCTACACGCTGTATTTCCCCCCACTGTCTCTCAGCGTACTGTACAGCAGCAGCTCACAGTCATTCATCAAAAAAAAGGCAATTGTCAAAATATTTGTC
Organism: Epinephelus cyanopodus; assembly: GCA_026686955.1. NCBI lineage: Eukaryota > Metazoa > Chordata > Actinopteri > Perciformes > Serranidae > Epinephelus > Epinephelus cyanopodus. The sequence goes on from CM048919.1 coordinate 15,328,194, forward strand.
CAATAGTCCAACTGTAGTCTCCAGCACACAAATAAATACCCAGCCTGAATACCCGCGCCAGCCACTGCACTCATACAGTAGATGATGCCATTTTGGTGGACACAGAGCTACAGTAGTTTGCGATGTATGGCAAGAAGGAATATTTGTTTTTAGACGCATCTCGAGAACACCCCCTGGGTACCCAGAGGTGGAGACTAGATTTGCAAGCTGAAATAGCTTGAAGTTCTTCTGAGCCCCATTGATGTCACTGGTTTGCGAAAGAGCAGCAGATTTTGAAGCAGCCCACAGAGACACAGAGAGCACCATAAGAAAACATGTTTTAGGTTATACTACCCAAAATATGGATAGATGAAGTATGTTGAAAAAATAGCAAAGTTATCCTTTAAAGGAATATTAAATTTGGCATGAGAGGGGTTTCAAGTATATGTCTCAGAACCCCTCTCATGCCATGTCTTCCACCCTGACTACCAGCTTCATCCCTCAGGCAGAAGCTTCAGAGTCCCTCAGTGGAGGCTCAACAGCTTTAAGGATGCAATTGTCCGCCTGTCCATCAGAGCACCAAAGGGCAAGCTAGCCAGACCCTAACCCCTGATGATGCCGCTTTTTATCTTAACTGTACACACGTACATTTTATGATGAATCCAGGTTGATGAGACTACTTTACTCTTACTATTCTGACTATTAGCATGTGTCGCACAATGGGCAGTGTACTGTTTGTTGGTTGGTGGACGCCTGTGCATGTGGACTGGTGAAAGTCTGTGTATGCACTGTATGAATACACTGTTATTTTCCAGTTTTTAAAAAGTAGATACTGTATGTGACAAAGACAAGTTTCCTTCGGGACAATGAAGTCATCTTTTCTTTTTCTAATCTTACAAGGGTCTCGGTTGCTTCGTTTCCTCACTGCAACAACAAGACCTGAGGGAGTCACAGCTATGGGCAAAGAAATAGTCCAGCACATGATCCTCACACTTCAGTTCATCTACTTTGCGGCAGAGAATGTAACTATTTACAGCATTATGATCGAGTGAATCAATTTGTCAGTAGGATGTTCTTCGCCACTGGTGCCCTCTTGCCAATAGGTCAAAAACAAATACAGCATCAAGCAAGCAGATGCTTTAGTATTTTTAATTTTCCTTAGTCTCTTTCGGTTTTTAGTTTTAGCCAGTGGACTCTATACCACCTCCTAACCGTATCTGTCCGTCACTCTTTCTGCTCCCCCTTTTTGTCCCCCCCTTCCCCCTCTTGCTTTTGGTGATGTGAGCTCCCTGGCATTTGAAGCAGCCAGTCATTACACCATGGAACGTGGTGGAGCCAACCAGAGCCTTAAGAGTTTGGAAAACCATAGTGTGGACAATTTTATTTATCGTGACCTTTTAAATGATGTTTTATGGTCAGTCCTGTTAACATAAGTTATTTGGTTCTCAAACAGACCAGAGGTGAATTGCATTTGAGTAACTTTTATTTTTAGTTTCATGTTTGTCTGAGTGAGCTCAAACAGTGTGGCTCTGGAAGTGATTGCAGTCAAGCAGCCAGGATACAACAGAGCAGGACAGCCTGGCTAAGCTCATATAACCAGTCAGGAAAAAACACATAGCCCAGGAAAAAAAAATACTAGAGCAGTAGGCAGGGATGGTGGCAGCTGGAGGGAAGAAGGAATGAGTGAGAAAGTGACTGGGAGAGTTAAAGAGAAAGTTAAAAATACAGAGAGAGAGAGAGAGAGAGAGAGGTGAGCTGGTGACTGAGTCAGGTGGTCAAATTGTTCTGCCACCTCATTTGTGGCGATGACATCACAGCTGATTTTTCTTTTAGTCTGCTACTACCGCTCCTCCACTCTTCTGTTACAGAGAGGTAGAGCTGCTACCGGCCACAGTCTTTAACGGCAGAGTCTGGGGAGCTGCTTTTATGTTGTCAATAACTCAGAGCGGCTGAAAAGGAGGCTGCTCTGATTGGAGAGGCCTTTTTTGAGCTCAGATTTTTTAATATCAGTTAGTCTCCATTATGAACGGACTGTAGGCCAGCTGCAACGCTCTGTACTGAACTGATTTAGATGTAACAAAGCCTTTAACGGTTTCCCTCGAGGACATGGCTCATGTTAAAGCTACACAGAGCTTTCAGAATTGTTTATACTGCAACAAAGCAAATATCTTACAGGTGACGAGCAGTGCTTCCAGACTGGCACTCAGTCAACTCCAGCCAGTCCCTTTTTTAAGCATCTCTCCATTCATTTACTGCGTCCAACATTCATATAACAGGAAACAGAAGCCTAATAGTCATGAGAAGAGAGGTTTAAGCGTGCTCGAAGTCTGAATGGCTGCAAAAAAAGTGAACTGTGTCTTGATTTTTTTTTTTTTTGTTATATTCATTGACATGAACCAGACCTTTCACCTACACTGGAATAAAAATGCTGAGGGTAGCAGAGTGTGGAGAGTAGTCTGGTTTGAGTACACTTAGCACATAATTAAGTTAACATAATTTACAATGAGATACACATGAGATACAACATGAGAAATTATCATGGGGCTTGGATATATAAGGAAATATAAAGGAAGATTTATATTTGTGCATTATGGTTTAGTTTCGAGCCTACACATACACAGCTACACCACAACAACACATGCTCATACAACAGTTCACATAATATTTTACAAAAAGTTATGCACATGGTTTGAATGATATTTTAAATTAGCGCCTCTACTGGTTAGGTATAGGAAAAGAAACATGGTTGGGTGTTGTCATGTTACGTATTTAATGTGACGGATGTTAGGTACGTACAAAACAACTGAATGTTGACTTTGCAGCTCATTCTCATTCCAAAGTTGTCAAATACCACTGCTTTGTCAGTGTTTTAGGCATCAGACAGCTGATGCCAAAAGCCACCTTTTGTGGTGGTATGATACACAGCTAGGTGGTTTAAGTACTATGTAACGTGGCTGGACATAACATGTCGTCAGATGGTGGTCATAAACAGTGTTGGGTAAGGATTACTTTAAAAGTAATCAAAGTACATTACTGCGTTACTTTTTAAAAAGTAATCAGTTACTTCACTGCGTTACTCCCTGAGTAAAGTAACTCAATTACTTTAAAAGTACTTCCAACGTTACGCCCTGAGAAAAGTAACTCAAGCACTTTTAAAGTTCTTTTGAGTATTCTACATTTCCTATTGAACAATGGATCACAGGGCACTAAGCCTACATTTTTTTGTCTCCAAAATTAAAGTTATGGATCTCTTGCCCTTCACTGAGATCCAATTCTCCATCACAGCCGTCACTTTGACCAGTAGAAACACAGAACGATCCGTTGACAACTGTATGACAACAACACCCCAGCGTTTTTAATATTTCCACTAGGCATGTTACCACACAGAGTAAAAGGGGGAAATGATGGTGTGAAACAGCAGAGGCACTTTGTCAACCCGCTGAGTTAACGTTACTGTCATTAGCATCAAGCTAGCAAACAATGCTACATCCTCACGGTCGGACATAAAGTAATAACATTAACAAATAGCGGCGGGGCTTTTACTCACCACAACTGCCGAGGCTCCCAGCTTCATTTGAAACAAACTACATTATAGATGGTCTGTTATTTATTAATCCCTCTGTGTGTTTATAGATTTAGTTTTTATCTGCTCCGTTGTCTTTGTAAAGTTAACAAAGTCAAACTCAACACTTGTTTCAAATTAAAAGCCCCTTATAACCTCGGCTAGAGAATCCCTCCATTTTCTAAATGGACTTTTATTCTGAAACATTTGTCAGAACTTCCTGTGGAATTCAAATAAACACAAAAAGTTTGTGCTCTAGAAAAGGATCAACACTCAGTGAATACTCTCCTAGACCCTATGATACACTATTATGGCAAGGCTTAACTATACAGACCAATGAGCAGTGATAACTAACATGTCTTTGGGGTCATCGAGTGGGAACCTCCTTTCACCAGTGAAGATACAGTAGCTTGATAGTTTACATATGGCGCTTCAAAAGTTGCGTCTTCCATCTGCTGATGCTTTTAGGTGACTACAACAACATGTCGGCTGGCACATGAACAGACACAGTTCTGGCAGTGACTCAAATAATAGTGAAAGTGATAAAAATAGGACAAGAATAACCCGATGACATCACACATGCCGTGAAAGACGATCGGGGATAATTGGTGAGTACCAGCGTGTAGCGTGTACCAGGCATAATGCAAGTCCTGAGTCTGAAATATGTCTGTCAGCGAGTCCTACTCCACCTATTTAGACTCCACCATAGATAACAGCAGCATTTCTCGGACCACATAGCGAGCCACAAGCTCCGTGTCTTCTTTCAGACTGATAGGTTTAATGTTATCTCCGTTATTAGAACCAAACGACAGCTGTTGCTGTTTCGGAGCTGAAGGACCAGCGTTCTAAAAGTAACAGAAGTAACTGATGTCTTGTTTGAAAATGTACTTAAGTATTTGATTACTCAATCAGCAAACTAACGCTTTAGGCTACTCGTTACTACAAAAAGTAAACAAAGTACTCTAACGCGTTACTTTGTAACTGGTCATAAAGCAGCTGGACAGCATCTATCACTACCAGTTGCGACACTGAATAAGAAGCTGGAAAGTCCCTATGGGACTATGGGAGGGGAGGCGGATGACTCCAACAAACGCTGGACTTTCACCTGGGAGCCTGGTGTTTGTGCCACATATGAATGTAGAGTCAAACGATGATGCTTTTTTGTAAACCTAGCCATGTGCTTTTGTTGACGTCCTAGTGTTGGTAGCAGCTTCCTGGAACATTAAGAGCAGATGCAGAAGGATACCTACTACATAAGAATGTGAAAGGCCACTGACAATATGTGATGGCTAGGGATGAGAAAGTGCTGAACTTGGTTTCACACAGGACACAAACCCCAGTCTCCTGGGCAAAAGTCCTGTGTTAGTCCACCACCTGACCACATTCCTATGCAGATGCTTAATTGCTCTTTATACTGTGTCACCTGACTTTACTTCTTCCAATCTGGAGGTTTAATAGGTCATGTGATCACATCCTCAGTACAGTCTGAACATAGCTAAAGTGAAATTCCTGGTCAGAATTTTCCACAGTGTTTGCACCTAACTAGACTGTCCCAGCTTACAGTTAAGCTGAGCATACATGGTACAATTTGGCCACGTTTCAGACCCATTTTTTGACTCATTTTAGAGTCCAACTAAATTTTAGCTTCATTGGGAGTTGTTTGCCGTGCAGTGTACAGGGGGGAAAGAGGAATGATCATGGTCCGATCAACTGCTCCGGAGCAGCCATTAGATATTTGGATGAATTTCTGACGACAGACGTTTCATCAGGCTTGTGCACAGTTGATGTGTGTATATGTGAGAGAGACTGAGAGAGAGGAAATTTAAACTTGGAGTGACCTGTTTTAGCAGAAGGGACTTTTAAGCTGGATTGTAAACAGTAACTCTGCTAGCAAACAAACTTCTACCTGCTTGTAGCCCCGGAGCTTTCAAACAATCTTTATTGACAATTGTCAGCAGTCAGAACAGTCCACAGAGGTAGATGGACCCTTTTTATTATCCATTTTACATGTACATTGTGAGCAGTCAGTTTGTGGCTTAAGGATTGGACTGTACAGTGTGAGCACATAAATTGTGAGCATTGGCTTCGCTGACGGCTTACTCATACAGTGGGAAAACTACTACACAAAGTGACAAAATGCTTAACATATTGTAGCACATCCAAAGAAAACAGATAAACAGATTGCTTATCCACCATGTGTTAGCTGTAAGTGTGCTGCCGATTTAAATTCCCAGACAAAAAGTGACCGTAATGTCTTCCTGACTATCCTGATGTGGAGGTTGAGATGGCCTTGAGTGACGCACTTCATCCTCAGCTGCCCCAGTGGAGCAGATCAGTGGCCAGCAGCTGTTTGTGGAAATATTCAGTGTAGGTGTGAATGCGTGTAATTGCGTTACTATAGAGCACAGAGCATCTGTGGCAAAAAAAACCCAACAAAAAAACCTTCAAGGTTAAACTCAGACAAGCTGCAGCAGAAAAGAAGCAAATTACAAATGAACACCAGATAATGGATTGGAACCAGACCTCCATCCCTCAAAGTTTCTTTTATTGCCCCAGTGTGTTCACAAATACTGCAGGATTCAAACAAACTAGAAGAGACACCCTCCTGCAGCAGGGCTCAGAAGAATGACGACAGCCTTCAGACGCACTCAGACAAATGAGATAAAAGTCACACAGACTTTAATTTCCCAGCATTTGTTTCATTGTTTTACAGCGTTCTGAGGGATGTCGAATCAAACAATAGCTTTTTACTATGTGTTTGAACCCGGTGCACCGTGAGCGTGTTTGTGAGAAACTCTATCATAAAACGGGATATGAACGGAAAAAACTAAGAGAGCGAGCACGGTTTCAACTGATGTCTTCCAGTTGTGTGACCTCTCTTTCCTTCTCCGTCTTTTTTCTGTCTCTCTGCCTCTCTCGGTTTAATAGGGCCAGCTGTAGAGTCTGGCTCTCTTGGGAAACACAGTAGAGTGTGGCTGGAGCTGAGGCTGAATGAGGCTGAAATTGGGGCTGGTGGTGGTGGTGGTGGTGCTGGCGGGGGTGCAAGTCGGGGGGGGCGAGCACTTCCGACCATTTTCCCCATGCAATACACCATGCAGTCTGGAGCGTTGGCAGGCCGCCGCCAACTCTCTCCCCTTCGTCTTCTTTCCCTCCCTCCTTCATTTCCTTCCTTTCCATCCTACTTTTCTTCCTCTGTCTCACTGCCACTGCCTCCATCTCCTTTTCCCTCCTGTTTTCCACCATCCCACCTTCTTTTCTTCCTTTTCCTACTCTTCTTCCTGCTGTCCTTTTTCAGACAATTACTTTTGGTAACGACCCCTTCCAGACGTCTGCTTAGTGGCACCATAACAAGTCTAGAAGCTCTTCCCCTCTCCCCTCCTTCTATCACTTTCAGCGTAGGCTAAGAACAACCGTCCAAGGACTACGATAAATTGCCCAGGTCCTTGGAGTCCCTCTCCCCCTCTAGACGCCTGCTCTGTGGTACCATATCGGGTCCAGACCTGCTTCCGAGTTTTGACAGGTCCCTGACCCGCGCCAGAGCGGTTCAGCTCGGTTGGGACTGTGTGTGTGTAGGTGTATATGTGTTTTTGTGTTAGTGTGTGTGAGCGAGGTTGGGCCCGGCTAAGTTGGTGGGTGTTTTTCATCAGACTAATGAATAATACGTCTGAGCTGAGAGAAGAGTATCAAGCGGGAGGAGAAGAGGAGGAGAAAGGAGGGAGGGAGGAGAGGGGAGGGGTAATGACTATCAGATGGTGCTCTACTACTGTGCTGCTGCCGCCACTGCTGCTGCTGTGTCCTTAAAGGAGAACACCACTCAGTTGAAGAATTCACAAATGTGATTGTTATTCTATGAAACTGTGTGATCATCATCATGAAAAGGTACAAAATAGAAAGAGATCTGAGCGTCTAATGAGTAATAGACCTTTAAAACCTGGAACACATGACAGCAGACCAACAGAATGAATGTGTAAATTCCCATGGTATGATTTACTCTTTGGTCTAACCTGTGTTAAACAATTTACTTTAAAGGGGCTAGAAACAATATTTTATGACAATGACAACTTGAAATAAATATGTAAATATGAAAGGGGTGGCTCATGGTGATGAACCTACAGCAAATTATTATCTGTATCTGCAACTCCTCTTGACTTTATATAGCTCAGTTCATCGCTTAGCTATCCAACACGCAAGTTTACTGCAACTCTTAGAGTGACGTTTTTGGCTGCAGCAGGCAGCTGTTTTCAGTGGAAAAAGCTCTGGAAACCAACTGTAAACTACCTGTACCTGCCCTTTACAGGTACAATATTATAATTTCCTGACACGAGAGCAAAGACTTAGGTTTTGAGAGAGAGAAGAAAAATGTTTTGAGAGAAACAATTTTTTTTTAGAGAGAAAATGTTTTCACACTGATAGCAAAAAAATAATATTTGAGAGTAAAAAAAGTTTTTTGAGAGAGTTTTTATCTTTGGAAATCATTTTTTAAATCTCAAATTATTTTTTTAATATTCTATGACAAAATACTTTCTCTCAAAACTTTTTTTAGTCTCAAATATTATTTTTTTGCTATCAGTGTGAAAACCTTTTCTCTCAAATATTTTTTTTTGTTCTTGTACCTTTCCTACAGGAGAATTCATATAATTTTCTCTTATTTTAAACAGATATTTTTTATTTTATTTTGTAATTGCATTAAGAAAAATCAGAAATTAAAATTATTGATAACAAATTTAGATATAATAGACAACAAATGTAGGAAATAATTAGATATTCCATCCATCCATTTTCGTAACCGCCTATTCTGTTGGGGACTGTGGTGGGCTGGAGCTTATCCCAGCTGACACTGGACGAGAGGCAAGGTACACCCTGAACAGGTCGCCAGGTTATCGCAGGGCTAACACATAGAGACACACAACAATCCATGCTCACATTCACACCTACTGACAATTTAGAGTCACCAATTAACTTATTGCCAACCTGCATGTCTGGACTGTGGGAGAAAACCCATGCTGACACGGGGAGAACATGTAAACTCTGCGCAGAAGGGCTCCCTCCTGGAATCGGACCAGGAACCCTCTTGCTGTGAGGCGAAAATGCTAATCACCACACCACCGTACCACCCTAATTAGATATTCAGTAAATCGATGTGAGGCTTTATTGTAAAAGCTGACAGTGTCCTCATCATCATCATCATCATCATCACAAGCTTCTTCCAAGCAAAATAACACCATCTGTCTGTAGAGCTTTTTTCTCATGATATGCGCTGTAAAAGCCGAAGCTACATTGTTAATCGAATATATGTCTGATGTAATTTTAACTTCAAGCTTCATTATAATTTGTGCAATAATCTGTAACTGACAACCAATGAGGCACATTCAACATGATTATATAAAATCCAGAGTCAGTGTTGTGGACATAGGTCAACACTTTATGTAGTTTTATGTAAATGTCACCATTACTGTGCTGTAATGTAGCTATTTCCTTTTTCATACAACATTCTTCTGGCAAATGCAGCCATGTGTGATATGAAAAGACTTAAAGTCTACATTATACCCAGTCAAATGTTTTCTGGCCTTAGGGCAACAATTCAGAGAGAAATGGATACTGTGTTAGAACAGCCATGCACTCCTGGGACATGCAAATCAGAGGAAGATCATGCTAATGCATGTAATGACGGACCACAGTGAGTGAAGCTGGTTTGGAAATGCACCTCCAGAATATGGTGGGCAGTCACAAAAATATAAGCATATGTGCAGTTGGGGGCTTGGGCCCTGCTGTGAGGAGATTGCATGTTCTTCCTGTGTTATTGTGGGTTTTCTCGGGGTCCAAACAGTCCAGCGACACGCAGGTTGGGTTAATTAGGTCAGTTGGTGACCCTATATTAACAACAGGTGTGAATGTGAGAGTGAATGATTGTCTTTCTCCATGTGTCAGCTCCATGACTCACTGGTGACTTGACCTGTCCTAAAGATACTTGGTTACAGATAACGGATGGATTGATCTACAACACCAATTTGACACTGAACATTAGATATCTTGTCTTTGGCCTTTATTCAGTTGAACATGGTTAAAAAGGATTTACAAATCATTGCATTCAGTTTTTATTTACGTTTCACACAAAGTCCTAACTTTTTTGGAATCAGAGTTGAATACACTGTTACCATTTTTGCTACTGGGAGCCAGTATCTTACAAATCTTAATATAATAAATCATGTTTTATCCTCTCGATACTTTTCTGAGATCTAAATAAAAAATGGCACAAAACAAATTAATTCGGTTTTGTAACTCTCTACTCTTAAAAGCTGAATATCATTACATGATGTCTCATATGTTTTCTTACTGAATTTGAATAATTTCAAGAACTGCACTGATTTTGTCAGTAAGAAATAACAAATTAAAGTCATGCTCAGAACTTAAGTATCCTGACTATTATGCTAAGATGCAGATCCAAAAGGGAATCAAAACCAAACCCCATTGTTTACCACATGTTGTCATGATTTTCTCCCTTGCAAGAGCAATGAGCTGTTGGATTGCATTGGCTCTCGAAAAGCAAAGTTTGTTTTCTTTGGGTGATTTTGATCTTTTCGGTCATTTAGAATCTTGTTATTTCCAAAACCAACAAAACTCTAACAGCAATTATATCGGCTGTTGAATCTGGGTCACTCGCTGAGGTGAAGCTCATGCAGGTGCGGGAATCTGATCTACAGTAAAGGTCACTGCACAGGACCGGGGTACTGGTTCCATGAAGGCAGAGCTCTTTCATGAGTGACATGATGTAATGTAGATCCAGTCTGCATCTCAGATGTTCAGAGTTGACAGCCAAGCAACTGTTTTCAAACACATTTGATATCCAGTGACCGGATGTGTCCAGTGAGAACTGGGGGAGAAAGGAAAACTATAAAACAAACTATAAAACTTAAGACTTTTGTTTCCATTGCATTCTTGGTCCATATGAGTTTTTGCAACAGTTGCTGTTTTTATGTGGAGGAAATTTATTGTAAATTTGTATGTCCAGCATGACGGTGCAAAAACTAGACAGCGACTCCAAGACCTTAACCCACACAGTGATCTATAATGCAAGCAGCAGTGTTGACCCTGCAAATGTTGCTTTGTTTCAGGAGAGACTTGTTCTGAGGGAAAAGAATATTTATTTACATGTGTAAATAAGTATGAGAAATGGGAAAAGGCGATTAGACCCAGTGGTAATGGTGGTGATGAGATGAGATGAGATGAGATGAGATGAGATGAGATGAGATGAGATGAGATGAGATGAGAAGAAGGAGCTGAGTATCTGGATGTGAAGAGGAGTGAACAGTGAGCTTGTCCTGGGCTCTGGATAAAGTGACTGGAGGTGATTCTACCTAAAATGACAGCTGACTGGAACAGAGAGGATAACAGATTTAAAGTTTGGCAGTGGCAACATGAATGGCTGAAGGCGATCATGGCAAAGTTTGATTGGCTAACTAGGAGAGGGAACACCCATAGTCAGCTGATTGGGGTAAGCAGTGGGAGCGGGATAGAGAGAGAATTGTTAATACATATAGCATAAAGAAAGTCTTCCTGAGCTTCATTTGTACATTTCGTACATATCATATCAACGTTTTCTAAGTGGCATAGCTCAGATTATATGTGTATGAGGTGAGTTTCTCATCATAAGAAGGGGATGGTGAATGGCCTGACACCTAAGGCGAGATCACTGTTCAAGAACCAATGTGTTTTTTTGGGGGGGTTTTACCACGCATGGTGACATTTCTATTTTAGCAACAACAACTCGGTACTTTGAAGGCAACACATTGGGCCACATTTTAAGCAGTGTTTGCTTTGATAATATCAAGTATTTTAAGCCAAGACGGGATCTTTTCCCAAATGTTTTTTGTGCCTTAACCTAACCATACTTTCACCACATTGTTGTCACAACATCAAAAACTGAAAATGGATGCAAAAAGAAATGTAATGTTTAAACATTTTCACTACATATAATAGATACAATTGTAACATATCCATGGTTTGCAGAAACGTACAGTACCAACATTTTTTCTGGCCATTGTTTTGCGTGATTGCACCTTTAGAGGGGTCACTGATTGACAGCTCCTAATGCTCTCTGGTTTTTCTTGTTTTATTCTGGGGTAAATTCAGTGTTCTTCCATCCTGACTGCTCAGAGCACTTCCTGTATGTACTGTAATCCACCACTGCAACCAGCACTGGCCCCACTTCATACAGTCAATACCACAGGATAAACACTATGACTGTGATTGAAGGGTAGAGATAGATACAGACAAGAGGGAAGGAGAGAAAGTATGGACAGAAGAGAAGAAAAAGAGAGAGTGATGAGTGCTGACTTTAACATTGTGTAACTCTGACAGATTATTCATTGTGCTATTAGTTTTCAGCAGCGGCTTACGGTTGCCAATCTACACAAAAGAGGCATACCAGCAATGGCAGTTGGGTTTAGAGTTTTCAATAATGCACTACTGAGGATTATAGACTTCATAGTTGAGTTTTACATAGGTTGTCAACCTTTAACCGCTGCACAGTTGAAGCAGGAAACAAAATTTAAAGGTCAGCCAGTTCCTTGGAAATAAGAGTTAAGTTGCACGATCATGGCTAATAAAACCCCAAAGATTTTAAGTAGGAAAAGCAGATTAGAGTTTGATGAAGGCTGTGTAAAAGCTTCAGTAAATTCTACGTGTGAACTTGATTTTCCAAACTACACCTCTATGCCTGCATACACATTGATTAACTTGTATCTGTAGCTAAAGAGATGAATCTCTTTCATTTTGTTCTGTCTTTGTTTTCTCCCACTAGTGTCTTTATTCCCTCCTCTGTTTGCTCCCTTTGCTGTCTATTCTCATTTTTTCTCCTCTTCCAGAGGAAGACAGATTGTTAAAGGGAGTGTAAGTGAGTAAAGTAGCAGCTCCCCTACTATAAACCCCTGAGCCTCCCCTTCATCACAAAAACACTCCACCCAAAAATCTGAATCCCTTGAGAGCAAACTCCTAACAGACCCTCCAGCGTCGCAGCTTGAACAGATAAAAGGCTTTGGCCATGGCTGAATAAACCCATTTCCCGGCTTCAACCACGAGCCCAGTCTGAGCCGTCCAGCGCTGTGGCCGCCCGCCTCCCAGCCTGCTGTCCAGGGACAAACACGGCACAGACGGAGAAGCTGAGGGAAGAAAAGAAGACCCAGGGAGAAAGGCAAACTCTTACTTCACCACTCAAGCTTCTCAGCTTCTTGCTGTCAAGAAAGTGGCTTAAGAAAACATCCGTTTGTGCAAACCCAAGTCCCAGACTTACCTCTCGCTGTTGCTGGTAGCCTGCTCTGTTCTGGAAGTATATTTACAACAAAAGATTGGAGAGAGCACAAAACAAATTTAAGTGCTTCTCAGTCTGCAGGTCAACCTTTGAGCGTAGGAGCAGAATTAGATGTGTACGCGAGGGAGGACAGAATCTGAACGGATGATTTGAGTATGCAAAAGGAATTGTGTTGCTGCATTTGATCCAGCAGTAGAGGTTCTCACACTCGTAATGATCAAAGCTGATTATACTGACTATGCAGTCTGAACCCGTCAAGTGCTCAAGAACACAGACTGAGAACACAGTGTCACCTTCTCAATTTGACCCTTGAAAATCAAAATATGTTGCTACTAAATGATTAATTTTCAAGCAGTCTGATTAATTCAATTATTATTATTTATAATGATGATGAAATATAATAGGCTGTGGCTACATTCAGAATAACAGAATTTTCAGAACCTCAACATACCGGTATGAATAATTTAGGAGACAGCAAGGGGATCATTTGGATTATGCAGACTTTGACTCTGAAAAAAGAAGACCCTGCCGTCCAGATGTGGGTGTGTCCTGCTGCAGCTGACTAGTCAAAAATGGTTAGCAAGTGACCTCTTGCGATCTGAAGTGCTCCGAAGCTGCAAAAACAGCTGGAGAAAATTAAGAGAGCAAACCTAGAAACGAGCGGGCACATGATCGCGATTACACGCTGCAATTGTAGACTGAGTAGCGTTCAGAATTTGTTTTGTGCTCTGTCAAAACTTCATTGTCAAAGAATTTCCACACTCTGTCAGACTAAAGTCTAGAAAATGAACAAGTCACCCAGTGTGGAAGAAAGATTAGAGATTATGAAATTATATTAGATGACTTGATCAGGTTCTCAGTTATGTGAAGAATAGGCCTCCAAGAGAGTTTGGGAAGGTCTTTGCAGCAACTGTATAAAAAAATACTTTGATACAGATTTAGAATCAGTCTGAGACAATTGATATTCGATCACTCTGTTACTCGTCTCAGATAGCAACATTTTACCTGTTTCTTTTACATTTTAAATCACCATCCAAAATATTGAAAGTATAATATTCATATTGGTAGAAATATGTGTTTGAGATGCCTCCATGGTCACTAAGGTCACCAAAGCCACCCAGCACACGAGGGTGATGCGAGTTCTGTTTTAGGGTGGATTTCCCTTGAAACAAACCAGCATGCAGCCAAAACAAACTCCTGCTGATGGTTTGCCTCTTGCCTCCGGTCTCTCTGGCCTGCTTCTAGACAGCAGCCGAGGGACCCTCACCGCTCAGAGGGAGGAGCGGAGGAGTCCTCCGGCCCTCCCACAGGCTATAAGACCAGGGGCAGACGGAAACACTCAGACAGCAGGCACACGTGGAGCAAAGAGGCAGGGAGAGAGAAGGACGTGGAGAGAGGCTAAGAGAGTGAGAGACCAACAGAGAGCAAGAGAGAGTCAAACTGCTGCCACAGACTGGGAGTAGTTTCTGCTGTGGGGATTGAAACAGACAAATGTAGAAACAAAGGACCTAGAAAGAGGTTTAGAGAAGGAAAAGAGGACAGAATCAACAACTATTTGACTTCAGCATGCCATTTTAAATTTGGCTTTTTACAAAGGACTAACAGAAAGAAGAAGTGACCTTTGGGATGTGAAGTGTTTTTGTATAGACGAAGAGAGAAAGCACTGTAGCTCTGAGGTCAAGCTGCTCTTGACCACTGACAAAGGACTAACCCTGCATCATAGGGGCGACATCTGACTCACCTGGTTGAACAGGTTTTGCAAAGAGCAGCAGTTCGGGGCCACGTAACAGTCTAAGGGGTGGGCGCTAACATCAACAGAAAATTAGCTTCAACAAACTTGCAATAGTTGAACCTCAACAAGTGGAAGCCTCAAGTGGATTGACCAGCAGCTGACAAAGCTTGTTACAGTGAAGATGACATTCGCAATGCTGCGCACGGCGCCTCCAGCAGGCCGCTTCTTGTACGGCGATATCGCCCTCCTTTCCGAAGATGATGACGAGAACGGGAGTGAGGGGTCAGGCTCTGAGGAGCGTAACACCAACTCCTCCAACTTTCGCCTGTCCTCCTCTTCGCCATCTGCCTTTCACATCAAGGTGAACAGGAAGAGGAAGCTGTGCGGGACAGGAGGGGGCGGAGGGGTAGATGTAGGGACCATGATGGGGAGGCTCATCCCCCAGGGGTCCCCTATCGCTGGGGAGGGTCGCCAGAGGACCGCAGCCAACGCGCGGGAGAGAGATCGCACCAATTCTGTCAACACGGCATTCACAGCGCTGCGCACACTCATCCCCACCGAGCCTGCAGACAGGTACAGAGCAACATGAGTCACACTGTGTCAGGACATTTTCATGATGTACAAATATCTTCCAAAATATGTTAGGACTACATTTTTTCCGTCTGGGAACCAAAGTGAGTCGTCCCTGACGTAGCTCTGGATAACATGCACCTTTAATCACAATTGAATTGATTTTGTGACAGGCCTGTAATCTAACTGAGGCAACACTGCATTTAATTATGAGTGGATATTTCCTGTAAAAGATGTGTCACAGAGTCAGAGCCCGGAAAGTGTCCACTCACATATTCAACATCTGGCAATACTGTCTGTATGTTCTATAAATATGTTGCACCTTATTTTGAAATACTATAAAAGTGCAACAGTGTTATGACAGTGCATGATCCTTCCTTTTAGGATTATTGTGCACTTTTTAAATAACATGCTTTAGTTAATACCTGAAATCTCTCTCTGATTTGATGATTAGGAAGCTGTCAAAGATCGAGACACTACGTCTGGCCAGCAGCTACATCAGTCACCTGGGGAACGTCTTGCTCCTGGGCGAGGGGCTGCATGACGGACAGCCGTGCCACGCTCCCTCACCACCGTTCTTCCACGTCAACTCCTCCCCCAACCGAGGATCCGACCAATCAGCTCAGCCAAAGCACATCTGTACTTTCTGCCTCAGCAACCAGAGGAAAATGGTAAGCAGACGAAAATGATAAATCAACAAGAAATAAAAACAAAATAAAATAAAACAAAAATACTGTATATAGTAAGAAAAACAGTGTTATTGGCTATTTTAAAATGCCACTTAATACTGACAAATATGAAAGAAAATATAGAAGCTTCTGATTATCTCTGTGTATGACCTAAACATCTATAATAAATAATACAAAAATAAGTGTGAAACATTTCTTAAACCACTTTTCAAATGCTACAAGCAGGGAACTTAAAATGCTTTTCTCCAAAATTAAAAAAATAGGAAACCCCCATATTTAGCTGAGAAGAGAGAAAGCTGATGATACTGTAAAGTGTGGCTTGTTTTGGGAAACTGTGCAGTGCTTCAGGGTCAGTTTGGTGTTTAAAGCTGACCTGAGATCAGTGACTGTGCCTGTAAACCCGATTGGCCCTGAGGGACATTAAAAGCCGAACCTCTTTAAAGTCCTCTTTTGGGGTGAAGGACTGTGTATTATTGTTCTTTTGGGGGTTCGTTTAACTCGAGCAGGTGGCTTGAAAGTTGAAGGTGCTTTCTGAAACTCGTGAGACGCTACAGTTAGTGATGGAAGTTATTGTTTTTCTCTCAAATGGGGTAAAAGAGGGCTGAAAGCACACAGCCTTTTTTAACCGTAACTGACAAGATGTGCATGACCGTTGCGTGAAATCCCAACTGAGGTGTTTTTTTCTTTTCTTTTTTTTTAAATACGAATTTTAAAGTTTACAAGGGTATTCATGCAGCGAGTAAGATTTATGACCAAGAGCCCATGAAATCCATCCAAAACCATGTGTATAATTTCAAGAATGTATTGACGTCAGCCTCAGTTTTAATCATAACTGCTGAGGAACTAACCTGATATACAAAGACTCATAACTGGAAATGACTTTGTTCCACTGAATATGGAAATCACAGGATGAAAAACTGTTGCATGTATGTTTAACTAGGTCTTTATTGTAGTTGGTCATAAGTTTACACACAGCTTAATAATTCAGGAATATATTTAATTAAAGAAGACAGCACAAAACAAATTAACAAGGATATCACAATTATTTACATAAAAGCTACACTCAGATTCCTCAGACTCAGACAGTCAGATTCCTTATTTCAGTGTCACAAATAGAATTTCAGATTAGAGTTTCTTCCATACTTCCTCCCACCTCAGTCTACACCTTAATAGAGATGCAGAAGAACTTCAAGCTCAACTCATATTTGATTGATTCAACACAGGAAATAGAAATAATCAAGAACACTCTCAGCATAACACAGTCGTCAGTCTGGTGACAAATAACAGGGAATGAAGAATTCCTATCAGCTGACTGTAATCAATTGTACATGACCGCAGCTCCGACTTCATCAAACACCACCGGTCTGTGCAGAAGATGCTAGAGAGGTGACGTCCACTCAACTTTCCCCCTCTAACCTAGCTGCTGCCCATTTAGGAGGATTTATGGGTAAGGAGCTGACATCTGGCAGACTCCCCCGTTACCCCAGCAGTGTGTGAAAGCTAATACCCTCCTCAGTGTCTAAACCCAGAGACCCTTTCGCTGGGGGATAACCTGAGTCTCAGCAGTGTGCGTCTCCCCCTCCCTGCTGCCTCCCCTCTGAACTTTTGTGAGTGAAAGCCTAGACGTCCTCAGCGTCTGAAACCCAGACACCCTCGGCTGCGAGATAACTAGCCTGAAATCAGTCTTGTTCTCTGTCTCCTTTTTCTTTTTGCTCAGTTTGTCCTCCCTGAGTTTTCCATTTTTATTCCTTTTGTCCTTCTCATTCTGTTTCATTTATTCGTCTTCGACTTCTCTCGTTCCCCCTCCTCTCCCTCAGCTCCCTGCGTATCGATCAGCTAGTGGAGGTCAGAGCTGTCAGTAGGAGCTGTGTAATACTATCTGCTGCTGTCAACTCACTGCTGCAGATGCATGACTGACCTGTAAATGCATGCTGTGTGGAAAACAATTTGGAAACTTTCACATGTCAAACCTTCAACTGTAGACACTTTGACACAGTCTAGATGTCAGTCACATTATGCTGTTTCACATTAGCTCAGTAGCAGTTCACTACTCTATACTATGCCACACATACGTTTACTGTTTTGATGTAGTCCACTGAGAGGGTGAACCCAGGTGAGAGTCAATATCTCTTGATAATCTCTAGACTAATAACCCTAACGTAGTCTACACCAATCACAAATAAGGAAAGACATGACAAGTTAGGGAAGGAATTTTAGCTTTGACTTACATTAGATATGGATTGTGCAAAAAGAGTGAAAAGATGTAATAATTCACCCGGCTGGATTCGGATGACAAATACGTAGTTTAAAGATACAGTCTGCGATTCTAATCCAATACACTATTTTTCAGTGAACATCTCCTCACGGTCCACTAGCTCTCCATTTTGTGTGCACACAGTGTTCACACACAGTCCTGACACTGTCAATAGGAAACAAGTAAGTGTCTCTCACCGAGTCACACACCGCTAAGCTGATTACTCTCCCTCTTTCGCGTCTTCACCCACGAGTAACAGGGACACACAATGACAGAAATGAAAAGTAAACCGCATCTGAGATATTGCTGGAGTATCTGACGGAGCACTGTTGGGAGGGGTGTATTTGTTGGGCATTGAGCTTTAATATCAACTCTTTTTCCCCAGAATTGTAGACTCCACCTTTAATTTTGAAAATGGCTTCATAAATTAATTAAACAGCCGAGTACTGTAGCTCTTTGGCTGGTTGGGGACTGTTTTTGGCAGCGGAGAAATACATATTTGGTATCCTAGTTAGCGTTTGCAGCAGCAGAATGGCAACCATGGGACTGGCTTAAAACAAACAACAGTGACTATATTTATCATAACGAAGAAACATGTCACCTAGGGCAGCGGTGTGACTGTTTTATCATTTTTAGACAGCCATAAGTAATTACTTTAAATCAGGTTTTAGTACACACACAAAAGTTTGATTCTTTTCACAGGATTTGTTATAATTATATATTATGTCCTTTTCAGGACAAGTACAACAGGCTCACCTGGCATATGAATAGTTAACTCTGATTGGCAGAACCTGAGAGAATTTCATTTTCCTTGGAAAAGTGGCTATACAGTGTGTTTAAGTGGGCTAAAGGGCAGAGTCAGTGCTGGTGATTACAGAGAGGAAACGATTGTGAAGGTAAAATGAGACTTTGTGTCCTGAGTGCTCCCTTTGTATGTTTTTATGGTCATTGAGGTTCATCACAGCTGTCAGGTCTGCTTAGACCAGCTGCTTCAATTATGCTTATTTCCAATGTGGGAGAGGGTGAAAGTGAGAAAAGTATACGCTCATTTCCTCTTATTATGTGTGTATACAGTATAACGGTTTCAAAACAAACAGTCTTGTTAGTAATGACTACTGCACTGAGAGGGCTAAAATACTGCACGTTACATATTCAGTGGAATACTAATGTGATTTAATTATCTGTGTGACTTTGAGCACATGATCCACAGAGATTTAACTTAATACAGGTGAAGGATATATTATTCATTCTTTATAGATTTTACAGAAAGAAATAGAGAAGCTGAGATTAAAAATTATTAAAACTCCTCACCGATCCTGTCCTGTGGAAACCACATATCTGTTATCAGCTTTGTGACGAGAGGCGCAGCAATAAGTTGTTTAGAAAATGAATCGGCAATTATTCTGATAAATGATTATCACTCATTTTTTTAGGCAAAAGTGTCACATTTTCTGGTTCCAGCTTCTTAAATCTGAGAAGTTGTTGCTTTTCTTTTACATGTATGATAGTAAATGAAGAGTCCTCCGGTTTTGGACTGTTGGTTGGACAAATGAAGCAATTTGGAATCTGGGACATTGTGAGCATCATTTTTACCATTTACCATTTACCTTTTTTTTTTTTTTTTAATTTTATTTTATGGACTAAATGATTAGTTGAAGCCCGATTTTTTAGCTAATCTAATGGCCTTTTCATGGTTTATTAAGCTCAGTAATTTGGAGACTTTGGAGACACACACAAGTAAACACCTCATCCTTAAGTTCATTTGAACAGTTTAGAAATCACCAAATTTTTAGATACATGGTTTTCTTTGGACAGTCGAGATGTTTAGAGGCAGTTGAAGTACTATGAAATCCTTCTCAGTGTGAACCTAAAGTACAACCAGTCTTTGTATTTCTTTCTTAGTGTAACTTTGAACATATTCAAAGGGTTACACAGGGTTACAAAGCCAGACTCTGTGGGACATTTCCACTCAGTTTCTTTTGATCAGATACCCAATCATTCCTGGGGTGTGTACGTACACCTGACAAATTGTGATTAATTATAAAAAAAATAAAATAAATAAAATTCAAAAGCCTGTTTTAGGGTGGGTCAGGGTAAGGGACAAACCGTAGAGCAGCCTTCACATACTGGAGCCTTTGATAGATGCAGCAAAAGACATGGGACGCTCCTGATGGCTACATCTGTAAATGAGATGTACAGGGCTGAGGATAGAGGATTGAGGTGAGCAAAGGGCAGCTCAAATCCCTGCGCTGTCTGGTTGATTGATGCAGATATCCTGTGCTAGGCCTCTCTGCTTCTGCTGATCAGTGCAACTGTCAGGTGCCTGGACTCAACCTCCAGCAGGAAACCTGCACGATTACAGCTTTTTTAATCATTGTGGCGTTACTATCTGCAGTATATCTGCTCGATGTCACATTTAATGTTCTTAAAATCCAGTTGAGCATCTGCAGTGCTACTTAAATGCACATTTATTTGTGCTATAGGTGAAGGCAGCACACGAGTATCAGTATAGGGCTACTGAATTATACTGAGACAGTGTTTATTCAGTCATACTTTAATACAAAACAAAAACAGAAAGCTTTATTCAAACATGTTAATCTGTCTGCTTTGTTGTCTTTAGGCTGTGACGCTTGAAGCATTTTTACAGCTTCCTCCGCAACTGTAGCTTATTTCTTTTGGCCCGAAACAGTGAGAGGGTCAATTCAATTCAATAGCAAATGTAAACAGAAATGGCGATCCATCTGCCAGTAACAGCAATCATGCTGAACTTTTTCCTTCTAAGCTGGATATGTCAAGTCCAAACATTTTCCAATATTTAAAAATTTAAAGAAGCTCATTTGATGAATTAAAAGAGACTTTATAAGTTTGGAAACAAAATAAAAACCCGGCAAAAATATAACTACTATGATACTTATAGTGTGGTTGCTGTAAATAGACCATTGTTCCTTTGAGATGGTCACACTTAGTGGAGTTTACAAGCATTTTAAGGCACAACCCTGATTTAATTCCAGCTTGAAGGAATCTTATTTATTTGGAAATTCTTTGGAAATTAAAAAGAAATGTGTAAATTTAGTAAAACGGCAAACATAACAAATGATGAATACAGCTCCTAATATCACGAACAGCTCTAATTTACATCTGGGCCGCAGTAAAACTTTTATATGTGATGATTTCTGTGAGTGGCTGGAAAGCTGGGCGTATGGAGAGACAGTGGCACTAAAACTGCACCATGCAACTGGAAACTGACTTATCTGTACTTGTGTGAGTACGTGTGAGAGTGTGTGTGAGAGGGTAAATGAAATGAAAGTGTGTGTCTGTGTGTATTAGTGGTTGAGAGAGAGAAGAAGTGAGTCTGTATTTATCTGAGTTTGTTACTTTGAGAGAGATGTGAGTGACATAGAGTGAGATTTTTATGTCCATGTACACATACATTATGTGCACACACACACACACACACACACACACTGACTGGCTGGCTCTCTGTGTCTGGAAGTCATTGGCAGTACGGAGCGGAGCAACAAATGAGCTAATTGTTCTGTAAATGATTTATCCTCTGCTGAGGCCTGTACAGCCAGTGTTTAATTCAGCTGCTGCTATTAGAAACACATTGACGTTGGGCTTTGATGGTGATGTTAAAGAAGCCTGGAAACCGCGCTCTGTGAAACGCCCTCGCTGCCTACACACACACTCATACCCACACATATGACACAAATACACACATCCATACATGCACGGCCAGATACACACTGACGCACGTGCGTACAGTGCACCACACTCAGAGACTTTTATCAAAAGCATTTCATTCGACCTCTTCAATTTCTTTTCAGCCAGACGGCAGTTCATTGCTTCTTTCTAGACACCCCAAAAAAACCCTCATATATGATTACTCACTTAAGGAGGGCTGGATCACGACTGTGCTTTCAACACTTTCTAAACTAATGGTGTGCAGGAAGTTGTGGAAACAGAGATGGAGAAGGAGAAAGAGAGGCAGAGAAATAGCCAACGACTCAGCGGGATAATCAACTTAGCTATTTATCCTCCAGTTTGGACAGTTGGTTTTCGACTGCACCAAAACTACACTTTGCTTCTTTATAGAGATCAAATGAACCGTGCACCTTAAGAGAGCTTAAACGCATGAATAGGACATGTGCAGAAGCAGGCTAATGACTGCGGTT
Source organism: Epinephelus cyanopodus (assembly GCA_026686955.1). NCBI lineage: Eukaryota > Metazoa > Chordata > Actinopteri > Perciformes > Serranidae > Epinephelus > Epinephelus cyanopodus. The sequence continues at coordinate 15,350,462 of CM048919.1, forward strand.
TTTACAGTCATTTGGTTATTAGTCTGTTTTCACTGGAAAAAGGCATTACGTCACTTGTGTGCATGAAGTAGACGTTTCGAGGTCATAGATGAAAACTAAATTACCCTCATTTACTGATAATGCTGGTGTTGACTTGGAGTTAATGCTTTGCGCCTCATGAGCGGGAGCTCTGCCTGCTTGCCTCTCATTTAAAGCTATGCTAATGAGGTGCATCGAAGGTAGCTAATATACTGCAGGCAATTTTCAAATATATTCTTGCCCACGTTCGGTGTGAGTGTGTGTGAGCTTTGTGCATGACTGTGCTGTCATGCATGGACCTGTCTGTGTATTTTCAGCCCAGATGGAAGCAGTTAAACCCTAATTTAACACCAACAGAAGAAGTCGTGTCAGATAACTAACAAAATCTATTAGCAAAACTATCATTCTGTTGTCATTTGGTCTTCAGGGGAAGGGCTGCTCACAGAGCAAATTAAAGCAAAACTACAGAAATCTGAGACAGGCAGGGAGCAAATCTAAAATAAATCTAGAACACAGAGAAAAGCAGAAATTGGCAGTGTGAATTGTGCAGTTTCTTAAAACAATATCGACTGAAGCTAATGACATATTGGCTGTTGCAGGGTGCCCATCATAGCACCGATGATAAAGTGCTAGTTGATGCGTAATGTAGCAGAATGTAGTCATCTGAGAGTGGTGAAAATGAAGTCGGGCTTGTTCTGGAGCCATTACAACAGATTATTAAAATGTGGGAACAATTAAATGCATGTGTGGCCGACTGGTGCGAATTACATCTGATTAGGCGCTCTAAGATAAATCTAGTGTTTTTCAGAAGCCATCAGGATGCTTATTAGCAAACCACAGTGAGTATGAAGTACGTGTCTGATGCATCCAAGCCACATAATGGCAGACTGCGGCTTATTTGGTGTGTTAGTTAGCTTAATTTAAAAGACTGATGTGCTATTTATTGCACTTTTTTAATGCAAGGCTCTAACCCTCTAATCGATGATCATTTAATTACAGCTTCACTGGACACTCCAGGGAACTGCCGCATATTCACATACTTTCACTCGATAAACTAAAGGGATATTACCAGTTTTCATTTCATGGTTGAATACCAATCTTCTTATACGATTGTCGGGCCTGTACCCAAGTGGAATTATTTTTTCCAACCAGTCATCCCTCTCTTCATGCAGCCAGAAACTAAATTAGATGTTTGTATTTGACAGAATGGCTTAACACAGGAAAAAAAGAGTGAGAGAGTGCATGGAAAATCTGCAGTTATAGGTAAAGGAACAGCCCGGATTGAGTTTCGGAAAAACATTGTTAAAGTTTGAATTTAAGTTGATAAGATGCCGTGAAGAGAGTGTTCACTGTCTTCATATTAAAGTTAAGACAGACTCCTTTCACCTTGATTTAACAACAATATTGTTCCAGTGTGTTAATATCATCATATCGTATCTAAAGTCAACATCATCAGGTAATCATATTAGTGTTGGACAAATCACCCCCCTGGGATGTCAGTGGTATGTCTGTGTGTGTGTGTGTGTGTGTGTGTGTGTGTGTGTCTGCGTGTGTGTGTGTGTGTGTGTGAGATGTCATCCGACCATGCCCTATTAGTCTTCAGGAGATTGTTTTGACTACCAGGCCAGTCTCTCAAAGCCCCCCTCCTCCTGTTTTGACTGAACCAGTTCGACTGCAGCTGAACCGCCTCCACCAGTTCCAGCTGGGATTCCTAAACTGTATTGCTGAGTGCTTAGTGACTCTTGCTGATTCCACAGTAATTGATGTAATTTGGTGAATCATCCAGTTGTCATGCGCAGTTTTTGAGTGAGATTATTTCACGCACCCACTTTCTCCAACCTGCCTTGAGTACTTTAATTTCCACCGATAAATACCTCCAATTTTCCACAGCGTCTTCCAACAAACACCAGAGAGCACGGCTGCACTTGTCTCATCCAGCTGTTGGTTTTATAGTTTTTGTTAGTAGAAAGCACAAAAACAGCAAAGCCACATTTTCCAGGCTGCATGTAAACATATTCAAAAGTCGTAGAGACAATTCCATCCATCCGAGTGCACCTTTTTTCCCTGGTCTGTGAAGGATGGTTTAATGTCTTCGTTAGTGACCATTGAGTGTTCCCTTCTTCTTGTAATGCATGGTGGGATAATTAGAGTACGTTATATACAGTCCTGTGCCCTAGAAATGACATTTATTTACTACATATTTGTCGTGCAGTATCAGGCAACAAAGCATTTTTATTAAGTTTAGAAAAAGACTGTGATTTCAGTCAAATGTACTGTAAATGTGTTTTTTTGTGCCTTAATTTAACCAAGATTACCATCTTTCTCTACCTTAAGTCATGTCATGTGAGTCCCTATTCATAACCATAAAACTGTGTAATAATACTTTAGTTGCTATGAGCAAATAAAAGACATTATGATTGAATTATTTTAAAGGTACGCTTGATATGAACATTTTGAGATACTAAATGCTAAGTTAACACACAACCTAACTGGTAACAAGTCTTGTGGCTGCAAAAATTTCTGGTTCTCTGGGTCAGCTATGATGATAGATTCCTTGGTGAATAATGATTGACCACTGGTGCAAAACAGGGTGTAGGTAAACCACCAATGACTCTTTAATAGTTTAAGACACTATCAAAATCTCATTTTGGGGTTGTTGTTTAAGAGGTTTTTCTGCCACTGTTACTGTGCTAGACATTTCTCAACAGAGGGCAATAGCACAGCACCCAGGAAACAGCCCCAAAAATAAGTAATAAAACGCCACCAAACAACAAAATGAGACACAATATTAAATCTTCATGAAAAGCATGTGGTTATAAACATATCTAAAAGAAGTGTACCTGCAAACATGAAAAACAAATGGTAATAGTTTACGTCTATGAGGATGGCAATCTAATAATGACCTCCTGCTCCAGCTGGAGGAAGAATTGACAATAATAGTTCCTGTGTCTCCTCACGCTCACCTCAATCAGTGGGAGGACCAATTCCTGTCCAAATCCTATGATCTCACTCTCATTACCGCCTGATATCCTTCCAAACACCTACCCACCTTTGTTGATGTCAGTCAAACAGATTTTTCCAAACACCTACACCTTGTGCACGGTCTGAGAGGAAATGTGTAACAGGTGTTCGGCTGATGGGAGGAAGGCGAGAGGGGGCGGCCGAGAGGGTTAGTCGAGACGATATGAGAAGGGGAAATAAAAGTCAGGAGAGGACAGGAGTGCAGAAAAGCTGCTGTGAAAATTTTCCCCCAGAACCACCATATGAAATTAAGTCTTCACTTGCAAAAAGAACATAGAGAGGATTTCTTTTACATATGAAAGTTGACCCTAAATTAAGGTATAAAAGCCTCAGATAGTTTTCCAGCCACAAGTTAATCAAGCATCAGCCCTGAAAGTAATTAGTGAGATGGGGGTGACGTGTGTTGCATATCACTCAACGGTGTGTTCGATTAAAACCCTTGACTGCAGCTTGAAAAGCGAGTGGTGGATGGCCTGAGAAGCGAGCGGAGCAGAGGTTAGGTGGAGGAGGGAAAATGTGATGTTATTTTCCTGGCCAGATAGAGAAAGTCTCCTCACCAGCCAGGAAATCAAGGCCTCTCTGTTCTGATACCACAGATAAATGAGAAGCATATCATTGTGCAGGGCTGTCATGCATCAGCTCATGATGTCACTCTTCAGTCTGCAATAAAATCAGCTACTACCACAATTAATGTACAGCATGTATGCTACTGTACAGAATGTGTTTGTGTGAGTTTACTGCATGCAGTCAGGCTTGATTTACTTTATGAACGCTGGTAAAGTACATACAGTACAGCTCTATGCCAGTGATTGCAGTAAAAGAGTATCTATTTCCACAATATGCAACACTTTTTCCTGGAGTGCCATTTCATGACACTATGAAGATATCAAACAGCAGTCTTACACATGTTAAAGCAATAGTTAAGATTTTTTTAAATGGGGTTGTATGAGGTACTTATCCATAGTGTATTACTTACAGTAGATGGCAGTCGGAGCGCCCCCAGTTTGGAGTAGCAGGCAAGAAGCTAAGCAACGTACTGCTGTAGACGGGGGCAGAAGCAAAACTTATTTTAGCCCAATGAGGAACTGAAGCTGCTGTGCCATTCTCTTCAAAGCCACAAAAACAGTCGTCATTTTACCTCACAGAACACAGGAACTTCTGGTCTACCGCTGCCTCGATCAGTTAGTTTGCTCATGCTGTTTTTGTTGTTTGTTGAAGCACATGAATGAGTCTCTAGACTTCCTTTGGACTTGTTATTATGTGACTCTGGTGAATCTGAAGTAAAACTTTAAAACACCAAAGTTACACAATAACACAAACTAACAGATCATGGAAATGTCTCAATATTGGCAGGTCAAAATTAAACTGACCTTCTCTTTATATGCGGCTAGCTGTTCCCCTCTGTCTATTGCAGGGTTCCCTTAGAAAAGTTTTGGAAAGTATGAAATTTAATTGTAGTAATTTCCAGGTCTGGATAAATACGGAAAAAGTTGAAATATGGAAAATTAGTTGTGCGTCCAGACTGCTGTCACAATTCTGTTTTGCAAAATATGAAATTCTGAATTTCTAAAACAATAAATTAATTATACAAGCAGTGCAGCCAGAGTGTGAACCACTGCGTGGGAGCATGTGGGCCAGAGCGAGCTTGATGTCGTCGAATGCAAGGCAAGAACTATGGTGTGTGACTGAACGCACACTCCTACACAGACCAGTTTCAACACCTGTATGTCAGAGCCTGTAAAACAACTCTGCTCAAAGTGCCTTATAACTGTACCATGTTCAGACATCGTGACCCAATTAGTTCAAAAGAAAATGAAGCAGTGTCTTTGACCAAATGATCTATGCAGTGATGCAGTTATCAGAAAAGTACAGGGACTATCTTTTCTGCGCAAGGAAACCTTTTATGGCTGGGCATACCCCAAATGCCTACATTCTACAGTACTACACCACTGGAAACAGAAAAAAAGGCTGTGCAGACGCCATGAAAATTAAATCATTTAACCTTTTTTCAACTCATTTATGGTCCTTATTTATTAAAGAGACAAATAATTATGGGAGAAAGAATAGTATGATATTATTTATTCAGTATATTAAGAGAGAATCATTTAAGTATAGGTAGCACAAGTTAGTTTGTGTCCTCTTTAGGCAACGATGAACTGGTCTGAGTTTAGTGTCAATTGATTTGTGTAAGCTAAAGTACCTATGGCTATGATCTCACGGCAATTAACATGGTCAGGATGTCATACATGTTAACAGTTCATTTTTAAAGCCATTTACATGTTGAACATATTACTATTTGTACTCAGATGTTAAATACGGTCCGAAAAACCTACCAAGGAGTCTGAAAAAGTCTGAAACTTTGAAATGGTAAATGTAAGGAACCCTGTTCCACTGTCTATGCTGTGCTAAACTGTTCTGCTCCTTTAGATTGATTTCAGTGTTGAATCCTTGATAATGTGAGATGTTGTTTCTCTCTCTTGCAGAACAAAGACAGAGACAGGAAGACGGCCATCAGAAGTTAACAATGAGGACACAACCACATGGATGAAATGCTTGTCACTCTGACAGCGCTGTCAGTGATCTTACAGTTACTGCAGCGTGAAGACTTGCCAGACTTGTGATGCATTTCAAAGACTTTTGAAGGACTTCTTTAGCACTTCCAGGACTTTTCAAGGAACTTAACCAAGCATTTCTTTTTTTTCTTACCTTTTATATCACTTTACAAGAACTTTTTGTTCTTTTTAGGGTGTTTTCAAATATGTTTGAAACACTTCTGAGAAGTTTATCAGTACTTTTAAAGGGCTTTCAGACGCTTATCAAGACCATGATGAACCTTTCAACAACATTTATATGAGACTTTTTACTGTATTGTTCAAAGACTCAGTGACTCTTTGAGTCTAAGGAACTTCTGGCACATGATTGAAAAACACACAGAACCTATGAAAGACAAATTTGTACTCATTGAAAGCTGTGTGTTATTAATGTGTAAACTGAAATATAAATGTATATTTATGTGACATAGCATTATATTATGAAACTATGTTATTTAACCGGCATTGACATTCATGACAAATAATGTTTAAAGGTACAAAACATTGGCTGTTGACACAATTTATGGTATTACGGAAAACAAAATACCCCATAAAAAACATGCTGGAACTTAAGTTGTATTGGTTATTTCTAATAATCATCTCTGAAAATGTCCTAATGCTGGAAAATAACTCAAGATGACCAATAAATTGTTTGTATATCTGGGGGTAAATTTCATTCATATTTTGGTGGTATTTTGAGCGAGTTGTCCTCTCAGATCCTTCTCAGCTTCTTCTCAGTTCCAACCAATAAACATGATAAAAGTTTCCACTGTTAAACTATTCAAATGGTGGTACTTTGGCTCGTTCAGGCAGCTCAGGGAGAGATAATTTTGAAATAAATTCCTTCACTAAAGAAGCAGCACAGCGAGCATAAGTGGAAGTTCCATAGCGACTACACCTGTAGCTCACATCAGCCTAATTCCTAATTTTACTTTTAGCTGTCTCGCTGTCTCTTCTCTCACACACTCCCTCTTTCTCGCTGTCTTTCTTCTCTTCTGGGGCACCAAGATCAGAGCAGACAGAGAGAGACAGGGTTAGAAGATGAGGCGGACAAGAGGGGCTTGAGGAGCGGACAAAAGGCGAGGAGAAGAGAGTGGAAGAGGAAAAAAAGGGGGGAGCAGAATTGAATCTGCAGGTATGGCTGCCTGGACATCTGCCCGTGTCCCCTCGCTGTCCTCTTCTTTACCTTTCCACATGCTCTTTTCTCCTCCTCTCCTCCTCTGCTCTTCCTCTCTTTTCCCTGGAGTGCCACTGGCCAGAGTCTGGTTGGTGATGGCTTTCCAGCGTGTTTAGCCACGCACCACTTAGCCTCTCCTTACCTCGTTTTTTCTTTTTATCTCTGTATCTATCTAATCTTCCTTCCTTTTTCTTGTCCTCCTCCCATTTCTCACTACCTTTTTCACAATTTCCATCCTTTGCTCCCTCTGTCGCACTCTTTCCTTTGCCTTTATGGAAAATGATCAGGGCATTAGCAATGTGGAATGTTGCCCTTCCTTTTTTTAAATTGTCACTTTTTTCATTATAGCTTCTCTCTCCCAGTGCCATACACTTTTCCGAGACCATGAGGTGTGATATTCTGCAAGGGCCATGTGCTCTGTGTTTTTTATGGTTCATGATCACCTGTTTAAAGACAGCAAAATAGTAGATGCAGTGTGTCTATGCCTCATTGCTTCTGCTGCAAAATCCAGTTCCAGGGAAACCAAAGTTGTGGTTACCTGAAAATGTTGCATCATGTGAAAGACATGCTGGTACGTTTCTAGGATTCCTCTACTAGTTATATTAGGTTTTATTACAAAAATGCCTTGAAAGAGTTGGAATATATTAATGTCGTCTGTACCCAGTCTACAATGTCCTAGTTCAGCATTTTAAAACCACATAACAGCCGTGTTTCTCAAGCCATTTTCCACCATTAAGTGAAATGTAAATGAGCCGTTCTTTTAATGGAGGCTAACCCCTGTACTGCACCGGTTTGGTGTTTCCAAATTATTTTTTAACAATGCTAACAAGCTGTTTCTGCGACCGAGGTGCCAATTATGGAGCTTTTTCCTACAAAGTGACAAGTGCCCGGTGAAGAAAAACAACCAACAAAAATTCAAATGTCACTTGATCATACTGCCAAAACACAGTTTTTAGTGGAAGCTGCCCTGAAAAACAAAGCTGATTTATAGCGTGTGCAATCTCACAAACACCCCCAAAACTATAAACAGCACCCGACACTTGCACAGTTGGTTTTAGAGTTAATGTGTCTGGCTTTTCCAAAGAGTGATGTCATGTAAAGGACACTCATTTTAATGAAATGACTCAAAAAGGTGATGAAGGGGATAAGGTGTAGATTTAATTTTGGGACCAAAGAAAGCCTGAAAAAATATAGTTTCATAGTTGATAGTGTGCTTTATGAAGTCTAGCAAGAAGAAGAAGAAAAATGGCAGCCAAATAATGAACTGAAGATTGTTGCAAAATCCTTCCTGGAGAATCGCTTATACCAAAGACAAAATGCAGTTCTGGCATATTATGCTTAAAATGCCCTTTAAATTCAAGTGCCAGAGCAGGTTTTTTCCTCCCTGCACGTAACACAGGGAAACAAAAGACTAAATCTCAGGGCACAGTTTGAGTGTAAGTGGTCCCTGCTGCTTGCTGGTTCCTGAGACAAAGGTTTGAAAAGCGCAGTGTGTCTTGTTTAAAAGATCTTAGTACTATTATGAGCCGATGAGACGTAGATAATCTTACTGCGGAAGGTTTTTTAAAAGGAAGCAATAGCTTTGAAAAAAGCGGTGTGTGTCTAGTGTGTCCTAATGACTTCTGGTCCAGTTAGTCTGAGACTCTGATCTCTCTAGCAGGCCGTCTGTCTGAGCAGCAGAGAGGGGGGAAAAAGGAACTGGTTCCTCCCACACAGACCAGATCAGGTTCCCCCTACGCCTACACACTCACAATTTAGCACACACGCAGATGACCATTTGCACACTCATACGCCAATGAACTTACATATGCACAAATACATGGACGTATGCATGCGTGTGCAGTCACACACTCACATGCGCGCACACGCTTGCACTAAGCAGAAGGATCTGTGATATAGCTTAACTGTCTAATGATCTCTGTATTTTACATTGATGAAAACAGATCAGCTGAGAGGGCAGACTGCTGTGGTGTATTTAAGTGGGCGGTTTTGGACCAAGGTGAACCGGAGGTTGGACGATCAACTGGCTCAAATTATCAATATAATGGTCTCTGACGAAGATGCCCCCATGGAAATCTGGCATGTGAATACTGATAGCTGAAGTAATAAAAAGCTGCCTGTTGAGTCTTAGGTGGTACGAGTGCCAGAGGGGCTGTCGGATGCAGCCTGAAGACGTGTTGGAGAAATTAAACATATTTAGAGTATAAAGGAAAACTGGCAGTAAGTATGTGGAGGCCTAAAAATGGAAAACACAAACTTGTGACCCAATTTAATCACTCATGAAAAGAAAGATACGCATCTCTGGTGAGCTCAACAATAACAATAATGTTCCTGTTGTGAACCTTAGTAGGACTGTGACAATACATCTCTAAATGTAACTTGATTTTTCGCTGTAACTTTAGAAGAAAATGCAGGTCATGTTCTCTGTTTCCCATCTTTACTCCATCTGTCACTCTGCATATTGAGCCTCCTCAGAAATTGTCCAGTCAATGCGAATGGATAATATGGAGCCAGGCAGGAATGTGGGATAACATTTCTAAATACATATGAATTGAATTAAAAGAAGGTACACTAAGCAGAGTATATTAAAAGTGGTGTATCTCGATTACTTCCTTCAATGAAGGGCATCAAGTAAATAAAGCTGTAGAAACTGAAGTTACAAGCTGTTGTTGTGGCTAGTGGTCAGTTAGAGGTTCAGCTAGCAGCTGCTGTTTGGTGTCGCTGTGCCCACAAACTGCTGACTTGATTTCCACAAAGTGATAGCATTACAGTGTAGCCTTCATCCTCTTGTCCTTGTACATTCAGCATCCTCTTTATCATTTTGACGCTATATTAGATGTTGTTTCAACACCTCTTGTTTACTCTTTGCTGGATAGCATTGACCATTGACCGTGCCATGCTATTGTTCTCAAGCCCATCATTGTGAAATGTACCACTGGACCAAATTCACATTTTTCCAACAGCCTGCTATCTTGAAAACAAACCCCCATTGCTCAAAAGTCCTGATACACACTCTCGTAGCAGTCACAAAGATTCATGGCCTGCAATCAGTCGGCCCTGCCTCCTTATGTCTCACACTGTCTTTCCCCGGTTGATTGGAAGCATCTGTGTATATATATATGGCTGTCGCTACTGACATCCAGTAACCTACCAGCTACACCACTCGACTGCTCCAAACATGAGACCTTTGATCTGACAATTGCTCATGTAAGTTAATGAAGAAACACTAATAACTTTTTTTTTTTTTTTATCTCAAGGGATAAATACCCCACTACCACCGTAACATCACTGCTGCATGGAAAGTGACATGATGCCAGCAAGATTCGACAGCCTAGGGTTAGGGGTTATAGTTACGCTAGCCCAAGATGGCAAAGGCAATCCGCAATCAAAAGCACTGTAGGGTGGGTTATGGCTTTGCGATTGTAGGAAGGTCCGATGACAGCATTTTGCATAATTATTAGCCATGTGCATATCCAGCTGACATTGGCAAGAGGGGGTGTACACCCTAGACAGGTCGCCAGACGATCACATGGCATACACACAGAGACAGACAACCATTCACAGTCATAATCACACCTAATAAAGTCACCAATTAACCTATCCTGCATGTCTTTACACTGTGGCAAAAAGATGGAGAGAGCTGGGGGGCAGGGGAACATGCAAACTCCACACAGAAGGGCCCCGGTCAAACGGCCGGTTTGAAACTGGAACCCTCTTGCTATGAAGGGGCAGTGCTAACCACTGTAGCACCCTGTTTTATGACTTGTAATGCCAATTCAATCAATTCAAAAAATATTAACTCCTGCTAACTAACTGGCTTTATAGGATACTGGTTTTAGCCCCATCATCCAATTTAAATTCAGTAACTTGTGAGTAGGAAACTAATTGGAAAGCTTATGTATTTCTTGGATCAAAAAAAACCTTGTTTTTAGTAACCACCACAGTTTTTATAAATAAGTGTTAAACAGCTTTTTTTTTTTTTTTCAAAGACGACAGGTTCTTGGACTTACTCTCAAAAGCATAAAAGAGTCAGTGTACATTTTTCAACTGTCATAACATGAGAATCAGTGGAGACAGGAGCACTTCCTGTTTTTTTTCCAACTCATCCATGTTTTTGTGCTCAGATGGCACCCAGCTGAATAAGGTCTATTAATTAAAGATGGATAGGTAGCAGTGCTTTTCCTGAAGCGTGACCTCCTGTTGACATTGGAGCAGAAGTTTCCTCTGGTGTCCTCTCCTGCTCCGTAGGCCTGTTGGCCAACTTCCTGCCTCCACTCGAACTGTCTCAATAAAACATAAAGAACAAAGATATAAAAAACGTGGAGGAAAGAGCGAAATGCACCTTTAGGAACATTAGTCTTTCTAACCCAACTGGGACCTGAGCTACGCAAACACACACACACACGCTCACACACACAGTCGCACACGGCAGGAGGCTAACTGCTCCAAGTGGGAGCTGTGCTGCTGAGGGCCGGATGAAAGGAAACACTAAAACTACAACGAGGGAAAGACAGGTGGCCAGTTTGGCAGCTCCACACACTCCTGCACACACTCCTACACACACATACACACTTATGAACATGTACACAAACTCCTTCCTCCTCAAACCCCCTGTTGTGCACACCTGTGAAAGTGCCAGAACCTGGACCATACCTCGTTCAGCTCAGCGTTCTTCCTACCTCCTCTCTCTTCCTATCTCTCCCTTCTCTCCCCCACGATGAATCTTTCTCCCCCTTTCTCTCCTTCAGAGAGCTCCTCTGTGTAAACATTCCTCTTGTAAGCTAGCAGCCTGGCTCACCTTTAATTGGTTGTTAAAAAGACATTTCCTGCTCATGAGGATACCACCATGGAAGCCCCTGTGATTGCCTATGACTGTGTGCGTACATGTGTACCTTTCCCTGACAAGTAGATACGGTTGAGTCCAAATGTGCAACCATGCATGTGTTTATTCCTGTATTGTGCACACCACTTGTGTGATCATCAATTACATTCAGCCACCCGATCACACATGATCACAAAAACACTTGACAATGACAGCAGGGCGCTGGACTGGAAATCACTAAAAGCAGCAAGGCGTAATAAGGACAAACACTTTTGAGGCTCAGAGAAACATCTCCAGTTTCTCATCATCTGAAATGTTGTAAGCCTTGCATAATGTTTGGTCCCCTGAACGTATCCTGAATATAAAAGGCAAGTTGTTTGTCTTCAGCTCCACTTGGCAGGCAGCTTTGAGTGCACTGAAGCTTGTGGTTAAGTGTGATCTGGCCAGGTATCGAAAGCTGATGTTCTTTCTAGGGCCAATGATTGTTTTCCCATTGTGCTCCTCCATTGTTATTCCTCTGGTTTTCCCCTTTTATTAAGAAGTATTCTCACTAGTAGTTTACAGTGACTGTCTGGACTCAGTATTAAAGTCTGTCTGAAAAATATGGCCTTATGAACAGGAGACAATGAACAAGAGACCGAAACTGCAAGGATTCAAAGGACAATAGGTGTCCTGTACTTTTTTGTTGTATAAATGCATGATTAATTAAACCTTTTAGGGCTGCAATAAATAATCATTAATCTGTTGATTCTTAGATTATTGATTTACTATTTATTTTAAACACAAATATAGCAACTGTTTTGTGTGTTCCACCATCTTGCAGTGCCGTCACTACTGCGGTGGAAAATCACAGTGTCTGCGCTTGCCTGCCGACAGCGACAGCAACAAAGGTTGTTGATTTTCTAAATGATCTCAGCTAACTGATGACAATTTTTCACAAAAAAATATAGGCATTAACTAGTGACTTTCAGCTGAATGTCGCTGTGATTGCTCAAAGTAACTTACAGGAATAGTTGGCGTAGATAATAAAAACAGATGAGATTTTTAAAATTGAACATAGTAAAATTGATGTTTACTTTGTATTAATTGCCCTTGATAGAGCAGCAGTGTATTTATTCTGTGGGACCACCACAGCCCCAAGACAATGTAACGTTACCCCACTTTTGTTAGGTAAGCAGTGTTATTTTAGCTGACGTCACTTTCACAATCAGTGTTTCTTTTCCAGAGTTGAAGTTTGCCACTATTGTTGGAGCAGCTGAAAGCTATTATGATTATTATGTGAATTATAGACAGCAGACTATACAGATATACAACAGAATTTAAACTGCACTGATATACTGACTCAGTTCTGACTTTGTCGCTCCCCACATAAACACCACAGCAGGGAGTGGAATGTGACGATACTAACTTCCCATCTATGGGAAAGTAAACTCAGAGCCTACAGGTGGATGCTGGGGTGGAGGCTGGGTGCTTTAACCACAGCAAAGCTCTGAGAGTGGAAAGGTTTGACTGGCAGTCAGTCCACCACTTGGTCTGGACTACATATCTCAACAAGTGTTGGATGGTTTGCCACTTAATTTGGTAATGCCTTCAGTGCTGTTATCAGATCAGTAATTTCATTTGCCTTAAATGGTTTCTGACCAGATTTAGTGCTAATAAGTTTTAGCATGGTAATATGGTAAACTAAGATGTGTGGCATGTGGCAGCCAACTTGGCAGATAAAGACTGAGCAAAGCACAGACAGCTTAGGTCATGATACTGAAAATTGAATGTTTTAGATACTGTTTGTGTTTTTAGCTTTTTGTGTGTAGTTTTCTGGCTCTAGGTTTTTACGTAAGGTTAATAATTACTTCAATGTCATTTTTTGGATGTACAGTCTGGTATTAAGGAACACAGCCAAAGTGGAGAGTCAGAGAAGGGGGACAATGGTAGCACAAGGAAATTGGCAGGAAAACGCTGAAGAAACAGGAAATGGAAGAAAAATAAGCACTAATTCACATTATGGGCCAATGATTAATTGCATAAACTTTCATTCTTAGGCACCTGATGTTGACACTGGCTGCTGTGCTATTGCCATGGTTTCACATGTGCAATCTGGACAGGGGTCCCATATGTTCAGATTTGAAAGGGGAAACTAGAGGGCACCAATTTCGATCCTGAACCAAACCAGAGCCAGGCCCAGCCCAGGTACAGCTGAATAATTGTGCAGTTTTTTTAAAAACAGTATAATTACCTGGATTTAGGGACGCGAATCACTAATCAAACTCATCTGGTGGAAGGCACCAAAGCTATTTTGAGAATAACTGGAATATCATACAGTGCTAAAGAGATTTACATTTGACATAACAGCTCTGTGCTGTCAGGGATGAAAAACAGAGCCAGACCTTAACCAAGTACAGGCTCAGTGACCGCCAGCTGACAATCAATGGAGACGCATGAAATATTAGCAACCAAAAGAAAACAGAATATCTGGTAACTGCAGGTGATATGGAGCTCTTTCTCCTTTCCTGCATTAAATTGTCAGCTCTGAGAAACACTGGGTGACCTGCGTAGACTTTTCATCTTGATCTGGGCTGGTGATAGACGGATATTGAGATAGATGGAGGTTGAGACACACCCTGAGGTGCCTGTGGTGCATGTATGGAGGCACGCGCACACAGGGCCGTGAGTGCTGCAAGTGTTTCATCCTTTTACAGGCTCTGTGAATCAGGAGGCACTTTAGGTTTTATTAGCCTCTAAGCAGGCATATACAGATCCAACAATGAACACGTGCTGCCCTTCCCACAGTGAAAACACCCTTGACACACTTATTAGGCACAAGAAAAGAAATCCAAAAGGCAAAAAGATGAAAATGGGAAAATGTGAAATAACTAAAACAAGAAAACGGAGGAAGTCAAGAGGAGGGTGGGAAGAGGAGGAGGAGCAGGTACAGAATGCAGCAATCTTCCTCAGTAATAGATAGACTAGAGAGAAAAAGTAGATGGTTAGAAAGAGAGAATAAGAGGAGCAGCCAAGCCTTCAGTCAGTAGCAGCTTGCCAGAGCGTTGCTTTGCTTCGCCAGGTCCCTGTGCTCTCTGCTCTGTCCTCTCCAATAAGACCCCTAGTTTAATGCTGGAAAATTCCCTCCAAGCTGTCAATCACCCCCTTTAATAAAAACAAAGTATAACATTGCGGTCTCGCTCGCTCTCCGTTCCCCCTCGAGAATTAGAATGCGAGGTTTTGTCTGCGGAACTGTGAAAATCTCCTCTGCTTTTATTAGCAAAGCCCTGGTTCGACCGAAACTCTGGAAAAAATCTGGCCACTCTCTGCTCTGCGTCTCCCATCTGGACTACATTAAAGCCAACCACCTGGACCCAAACCAAACCTGAAATGAAACTGGGGGTATTACAGAAAATAACTCCAGGATCTGCCTGCACATACACACACACACACACACATAGTCACACACAGATACATATCTTCCTTCATTGACTTTTGCGTGCGTGTATGCTCCACACATGGTTCATGCGGCCTCCTGTTTCTCTCGCTTTTTATTTCGTGCTTAATCAGATTTCCTCGAGGAAAACTAGTCTTAAACAGCATGATGGGATCTGATTTGACCGACCAGCCAGTTGGCTGTTTTTTTTTTTTTCTCGATTGTTTGGTCAACTGGCCAGCTGATGGGCTAGTTGGGTGCTGACAAGTGGCCTAAAATGGCTGACAGAATGAAGGATTGACTGGCTGACTGATGAGCGGCTATTACTGACTGACTGAGTGGCAGCTGGCGGCGTACAGTGTGTGTGAGATTAATGAACTCTTTCTTCTACCTGTTGAACCAAGAAAAAGTCCTTCAAATTATGTGTTTTGGCTCTGAGTGGACCTCAAGTCAGCCATGTTGTCTTTATATTTAAGCGCAGCTTATTACAGAATATGAAGCTTACCATTTCAGTCATTTATCATACGCTACCCACATAAGTTTGTCTTTTTAATTAAAGGATAAGTGTGACAACCTATATTTTTCGTTCTGTTAGCATACAGCATGAAAAATGAATGCAACATTAAGTAGACCTGGACGACAAATACTGTCTGCGTATAAAACGTCTGTTTGCCAGGTAGGAGCCTATACGAGAATCTAGGATTCTGGTGTCACAGTCCTGCACTTTCTATCGCCGCCATTCAACCTGACCACCTCACTGCGATTCTAGCACAATACAAAATCTAGTCTTTTATTAACTCAAAGAAACTGTCTGCGAACATTTTAGCAATGTAGTAATATACAATCGTAATTACGATGAGACATTGCTGGTATGTCTGTCTTAGAATGAGCATGGCATTGTTATTTTTGTGTCAATCCCCCATACACCAACCTGCTGCCATATATAATCACTAGAGCACCAAATAGGTATTAATCCGGCACTCTAAATAGTCCCCAACAAAACTACTATTTCCTCCTATTTAAGTAATGTTTGCAGTGCCCCGCTGTTTAGTGAAATTTCTGAGCCCTTATAACAGATTAAGGTATACATTTGTGAGAACTTTTAAGGTATAACTTCTTTAGTAGGAGCCATTGGGCTTGGAGTTGAATGCCATCAACAGAGTAGGGGAGTCAGGAAGTCATGAGAGACAGACTTACCCATTGTCATTATTATGATAGTAAAAGCAAAGCATGGAGAACACTCCTTGCATATATTTTCTTATACTTTCACACTTACACATTATATTAGATGCATTATTTGGTATAATTGTAGACATACAGTACACACACATGAACAGGTAATGGCAATGGTTGCATGTATGCAACTTTTAAAAAAGAAAATAATACATGATAAGTTTTAATAACAAAAAGCAGCAATAAAAAGTGGCAAAATAGCATTAGCAGAGCTTCTTGTATCTGATAAAAAATATACAGCACTGCATAGCACATGCAAGCTTATGCAGCATATTCTATTACTTTCAGTAGAGAAACAATTCGTCTAGAAGCAACCACATTTAATAAGAAAAAGACTCACAAGTCAGTCTTTAGACGCTTTGCTTAACTAATGACTGCTGACTTTCTCCCTGATTTTGTGTTTAGATGGGTGGATACAATTTCAGAGTATAAAAAATCTCCCTACGTTGCAGAAACAATAGTAAATTTGCAGGGCAGTCCTTCGGTGGCTTGCTGAACTCTTGTGCTTGTAAACATAGTCCAACTAGAAACACGTGTAGCAGTACAAAATGACTCAGCCGTGCTTGCAGAAAACGGCGTCAAAGTTAGTGGATGTTTGTCGCGTTTGCGGCGACACATTCTCGCCAACTAAAAGAAACAAACGTAATCTTTTACAAGGCCATGACTCAGCCACCCGGCCGGACTATGGAGGCAATCACCTTGTTGTTTACAAATACTTTCGGGTAGAAAACCAGCAGAGTTTAGCTAATGTTTTACACACACACACACACACACACACACACACATATATATATATATATATATATATATATATATATATATCACATTTTTCATGTCACCATATCACCCTTTAGACTAATCTGATGTTTGTAAAGTCTATAAACACAATGACTGAACAAAGATTACTATTTCTGTGTGCACATTTTGTAATTAATAACATGGTTATAGTAGATTAGCTGGGCTAACTGTTAGCTGTTAAGTTAGCTGCTAGCGGTGTCTGTAATAACTCAGTAACTCAATAAACGATCTGGAAAAAAAACTATTTTTTCCAGCAGATATCTTTACAACATCATTGAGCTAGGAAAGCAGTTTTGTGTTGCTATGTGTGGTATTTAATTTAGTTTTGGGAAATCATGATGTCTAGAAAGCATCAGTGGCTGCAGCTGACAGGGTCAGCTAACAGCAGCAGCAAAGCTAACATCAGGACGTCATTTGTTTAAAGCCTCCCGTTGTCGAATACAACATGAAACTACTCCAGTTAGCTCAATCATGTTGTAACTAAGACATCTGCTGAAAAAAAAAAAAAATTCACGGATGAGCACACGTTTGATAAAAAAAAGTTACATCACTCGGCATCCATTTTCAAGCTCTCTGTGTGTTTGTTTCCTTAGGGATGAGAAAAGGGGGCGCGCACATTTCCGGGAGGGCGTGTCCTTTTCAAAAATGCAAGAGACGTTGCTTTGTTGCCGGCCATGTTCGCCGGTGTGTTAAACACACTTTAGGAAGGAGTGTCCCCAGACTATCAGAAGGCGGAGATCTCTGATTGTCTGGTGGTGAAACTATATAAGAAATGGTCTGTTAGTGACACCATAACAGTCGATTTACTCTTATAGAAAAATAGGAATATTTTGGATAAATGTTATCAAGACAATTTCTGAAAATGTCAGTGATTTTATCTAAATCAAAGGAACTATATGTTACTCAGAACATTAATGTAGCAGCAAACATCTGCTTGCTATGAAAAACTATAGTGGAGTAATAGCGTCCTGAGCAGACAGTGAAGACATGTTACCACTGTGTGTGTTCTTTATTGTGGTAGACTTCAGCTGTGCGTGGTTGTTACTGCATGTGAGTACCTATGTGTGTATCCCCCTGGCTAGCTTGTCATTGCTGCTCTGCACTATGCCTATACAGCAGTCACAGCTGATAACAGGCCCATGGCATCACCACAGCCACCCTCTGGTTCCCCCCATTGTTGACACCGTTACCTATGTCAACATTGCTGCCATTGTTAGTACTGTTCACTCTGTTAGCTGCTAGCTGCTGGCTCAGCCACCTCCATGTTGAGAGCTGTGTGCAATCCCGGCTCAAACTCACAGATATGCTCTGAATGTCATACACAGCTCCTGTAAACAGCACGTGTTGAGGTGACAGGTGCACAGTGTGCAACAGGTGAAGCTGTTCTATCCCACCTTCTTAACACACTGCAGAATAGAGTGAAGGAGTGGAGCAGAAGAGGATTCAATAGCTTTACTTTAGAGGACGTGCACATGCAGACTAACACAAGCACTCTCTCTCTCTCTCTCTCTCTCTCTCTCACACACACACACACACACACACACACACACACACACACACACACACACACATACACACACACACACACACCACACACACACAGGCAAAGACCGCCAGCTGGTTGTACTCCAAAACCACTCTTAGCCTCCTTAAATCACCAAGGTAAAGTGTTAGTAGAGGCAGAACAAAATGAAATGAAAATAAACATGGCAGAGCAACGTTTACAGCCCAGAACCCGGTATCACTCCCCTCGGTGGAAAACACACCATAAATTACTGCAGATCATTTTGTGGAATTTCGGAAAAAATTATTCCGTGCTCCAACAAAAAATTGGGCAGTTGATTTATACCAGCATTAATTGTGCGTGCATGTGAGCGAGTGGGGTTGATTTGTGAGTGTGCCTGCTGGGTGTCCTTGTGTGCATCCATTTGTTTATGTGCTAGATGTGTCTTGTGTGAGTAAGAGAGAGGGAGAGAGGAAAAGAGGGAGAGAGATGTTGGTTTTAGCTGTTAGAAGTAACAACGCTGTGGTTTTTGACCATATGATCCTGTACATTTCTTGCTCTGTAGGCAGCTGGACAGCCTCCACCGCTCATAACAACAACAATATGTTCCATATGAATCTCACTCTTCAATACGTCAACTTTCAGCTACAATGCAACCCCGCTTGCACAGATTTGTAAAGTATATATCCTTTGACTGGTGCTGGTCTGGAGCCAATATATAAAAAGGACAAGGCACAATCAACAATGTCAAAGTAATTTACTGTTCATTATAGTAACACTGAGAGAAGCTGTCTTCCAGGAGACAATAAAAGGTAGTATAGCAACTGAATTCATTGCTCAGATGTAAGCCATGGTTTGGTGCTAATGATAAACTGTCCTCTATGTCAAAATGATCCCGCTTTGCAATCCTCAACCAACCAGTCCTCATACATTTTAGACAACCAATAGGTACACATAAAAATAAATGTAATTCCAGTTTTCATTCTCCTTTTAGTTATGTTTTGGTCTCCACCAGTTCTGAACCAACACTGTCTCCTAGAAATTTCGTTTGTATGTTACTAAACTACTTTTTTTATTTAGTTGTTGTGGCAACATTATTGCTGCTTGGATTATGTTCAGAGACAATGTCAGAACTCAACAAAGGTCAAGGGCAGGTCGTGATTTTGGTTATATCTTAATAAAAAAGCATAATCACAATGACTCTTGTTGTAGGTTTAGGCAAGCAATTTGGTTAAGGTTAGGGGTTCGGTTAAATGTTGAAAAAAAAAAAAGACAACTCAGACATGAAACAATCACTTAACATTTTGCTAATATGTTCAGTATCAACATTTTGCGACTTGCCAGGTACCATAAAACTTCAAGTAGTAGCCTGGGCTATTATTTGCCTAAATCACTCAACTCAACAGGCTTATATTTGGGACAGGCGTCTTTATGGGACAGGCTTTTAATTCCCTTTTCAGAAAACTGATGCTCAGCACAGATGGGAAATAAGATCTTTATTTGAACCAGTATCAATATAACTTGTGTAAAAATCAGGCTTTAAACACCACTTTATCCTGTGAAAACAATATTCATAACTTCAACACTTTTGACTCTTTTGATCAGTGGACGCTTGCAAACTATGTGTCAAGTCCTCAAAGTAATCAAGGACTGGACACATATTCTGACTTTATTACAACTACAGATGGAGAGAGTCACCGCTTGATTTCTTCAAGACGGTAAATATGAAATTGAATTGAATTACGCTCTTCTCTGATGCTCATTATTTCAGTAAAATCAAATGAACCGAGCTAACAATGTGTAGCATCCCAATATTGATGAGAGTTTAAAAATGTATATTTGTATGTGCTGTCTAAATAGCTAACTAATGGATGGGTAGTCAACAATCCAGTTGGAGACATCCGAAGAACTATAAAAATTAACTGCTTGGCAACCAGACCAGGTGTCTAACTGACACATGTATATATTTGTCAGAATGTGTAGCTACACCAGGCTAGTGAAAGAGACTGGCCATTTAATTGGGACTACGCTTTTAATTTTTATGGTCAAGTGTTAAAGTACATTAATTAGCAACATTTCCTTGTTGTGTTCATAGAAAACATAATGTGCTTGGCACTACATTTTCCTAGCTAGCATCTAAGTTTGTGTGGCTGTGGCTTTGCTACCTGCTGGTGGATACAAGGTTGATGAGACTGGATTTGTGGTCTAAAAAAACAAAACAATTAGCTAAAAGATGGTAAAAGGGTCAGAAGAACTGTGGGAAACTGCTGATTTTTTTTTTTAGTTTTATCACTTAAAGCAGTGCCATTGCTGGCACTCACAGTAATTTGATCCATTTTTTAATATAAAACTTAAGGACTTGCATTTTGTGAGCATGAAGTACAGAGTGTGACTTTTATAGTTGTTCCCTGACAGCAGAAGGCTTGTGATGAGCTGTCATAGACAATGTGATGCAGAGTAAAGCAGTAGCATAAACACTTCAGCCAAAATATTCTTCTATCTGAATATGATGAGAAAATTGGTAGGGCCCTTTGGTAGCAATTACAGCTGTGAGCCTGTGTTGAATAATCTCAGCTTTGCACATCTGGACACAGCAATTTCTGTCCAATCTTTTCTTGCTGCACTAAATTGCTCCAGCTCCATCTCACTGAATGGGAAAAATGAGCAAAATGAAATTGTCAAGGCCTTGTCTACATTCTCAGTTCAGCTGAGGTTTGGGCTCTGCCTCGACCTTGGCTGCGTGTTTTGGGGTCAGTGCCCTGTTGGAAGATTGATACTCTGCAGCAGGTTTTACTCCACAATTCCCTTCAAGGGTTCTGCAGTCATTTTGTTTTTAAACCTTCCACTCTTGTGCCTCAGCGTCAACTACTTTACATATTCTAAGCATAACAACAGCAAACTCTTGTATTCATTGCCTCCTAGCATGAGAAATGTGCATTATTTACCTATTCTGAATCATCCTAAAAATAGCACAGTTACTAAACTACAGGATGTGAACCTGAAATAAGTGTTTTTATGAACCCTGACTGCAAAAGAGGTGTTTAAACAAGCCAAATTGTGAGTGAAATCTCCCGAAGATCTGACCATATTGTTTAGCTTAAAAGCGTAAGGCTTGTGTCCCAGTTTCTCCCAGAGTTTATTTGTGCTAAAAGCTTGTGGCCAGGGGAGCAAATCAGAATCTCTCGTTTTCAAGTATAGAACAGAATTGCCATGGGCATCTCGGCCTAATGTTTTGTTTTTTTTTATAATGTGCGCAGGATTGTACGCTGGCAGTAGCTCAAATGGAAAAAGGGGCATCAGTCAAAGGAGTGTGGTTGGAAATTTAACATACAGGACAGTCTGCACATTCTGAGTGACTAAGGAATTTTGAGCGTTCCTCACTCTGCTTTATTGGTCATTTTACAGGACCAATAACACTCGAAGTTAAGTTGTGGATCAGTTGTCTTTGTCCCTGTGGAGAGGTTACATTTCTTCGGTATCAGACTGTTAACCTGGCTTCAAGCCTTTTGCTCTTTAGCCAGTCCAGATTCCTGTGTGTATGAGATAGATTTGTCATGAACACAGACTGAAGGGATTTGTTTGGTCAAGATCCCATGCCAGCAGGTAAGAAAGGTTCAGGTTAGTGCAGTATCTGATTTCAGAGTTGGTGATTTAATATAAAATTGGTGGGAATGTGCAGCTGGGAGTGTTGTGGCTCTGCAGGCTCTAAGTTGTATCACTATATCACCAAATGCTCTGAGAACCTTCTACAAGTGCACCATAGTATATCACAAGGTTGCAGCCAGGTTGTGATTACACAACATTAATCTTCCAAAAAAATATTAAGTTACAGGCAAAAAGACAAATGTAATGAAAGCTCAGGTGCTCATGCACTGGTGACTTGCTTTAAACATCCCTCCATCTACATTCATATATTTTTCCTCTAACATCAAAAAGGCAATACGAAAGCTGGCAAAGATACACTTAAAGGGTCTCACATAAATTATCAGTCAACATGAAAGTTAATGACATCATAAAGGAGCTAAAGACCAAGATTTATTTGAAATGTCAAAATGCTGCATCAGCAATGTAATGTGCAGTTGTCTGACAGTAACAAGAAGAGTTGAGAAGATACACACAGACAAGGAAATACATTTGTACCTGGAGTTACTCCAGTCAACTCATAATTCATAGAGCCAGAGGGTCAGATTCATGCTACAGTAGCCCACCAAAGCAGACGTGGTGCAGAATGCAAGATGTCTTTGCACAAGTCACGGTCATGCAAGATTGGGAAATTCAAGACGATCAGCATTTTATAATCCTGAGAAAGTCGGCAGCTGCCAAAGATTTGACCTGGTGTTCTTGTCGGTTCAGTCTGTTTACTTTGCAAAGCTCGCTTTGCTCTGGGGAGATGCAGTAGATGATACTGTATACTGTATGTGAAAGGAAGGATCTATACCAAACTTACAGCAGTGAGCTGGAAGCACAGGATACGCCCTGTGGAATTTGGGTGCCACGGATTTGTTGCCACTTCCACGAGCAGTTTACCCAGGCAGCTACTGCAGGGTTTTGTGGTCAGGGCGGAGGTCAGAGCACACTGGGCTTTCCTATAGAGGAACAACTCCGGCTGAAAAAAGGAGACGACAGCCCCCATAGGCTATACAAAATGTGATCTTACAAATCATCTGAATAGCAACGATAATGAGAGGAAAGAGAGTAGATTCTCTCTCTACAGTATATTTGTTTCACATACTTTCAAAAAAACAGCTAACATTGTAACGTACTGGTCATGTAATGCATTTGTTCCTGGCAATCAGACTGAATTGCCACTTTGTCTCACTTCAGTGATTCATCATTACATTGTGTTCATGTTAAATGAGTTCTCGTTGATGGAGGGGATATTGTGTTTAATCTCAAGGTTGGCTGTTTGATTCTAAGCTCCTCCTGTCAAACTTATCAAAGTGTCCAACAGCCATCAACGGGCAGTCAATGTGATCTATTTGAATTTGTGACTGTTTAGATGAGGGTGGTGTTTGAATCCAGGTTGACCTAAGGACCCTGACACGCCCAGCCAATGGTCGGTTGTTAATCAATGTTGGGCCGTCAGTGAGCGTTCCGCACCATTGGCGCTAGTCGGCTCTTGTTGCTTGTTTTTTGTCCGATTCGTAATGCTGAATCAGTGTTGGGGCCAGTGGAGCCCATTGGTGAATACAAAACGAGAAAAAAAAAAAAAAAGTTAAGACGGAGTGAAACTGAAACAAACTTGTTATATTAAGATTATTTTATTAGTCACTGAGCTCTTTAGCAGAAATATTTCATAATTGTTTGTCTTATAGTTCACCAGCACACGTTAAATATCCTTTGTTCTTTCAGTGTGCAAATTGGCTAACTAGAGTCTTGAATCTGTCTTGTCAGTCTTCCGATTTCTCTTTTCAAAATATGAATACAGACTGCTGTGGAGAGACATTTCCTCTCATGTTCAAGTGCAATGTTTTGGCTGAGACACAGGTGAAGTGAGATGACGCTGCAGTCTGCCTTCATCATCAAAGGTCTCTGATCTCGATTTGGTGTGTCTGAGCCTTAAAACTTCTCAGTTTGAATTTGAGGGAAGGGTGTCTTTCATGAAACATGTTAAAAAAGTTTCAATGTTTTCGATGTTGAAGTAAAAGACTAGTCTTATTGTGTAAAGTCTGACAGTGATTCTATACCTGAAGGTAAAATCTCTTGTATTACTTATCACCTTTAGTTTTTCAGCCAAAATTATTGCAGAACCTTATGCTTCACCCTCCTCAGGGCCATTAATGTTTTCTTTAAACCCCCCTCTTGAAAAATGCAACAATCTTCCCACAACATGTGAAAATAATAGCCTTCATATAGTATAGTACCTCCATTTAAACCTTAGTAGACCTTCTAATGTGAGCAACCAATGTATACATTAATAAAACTTTGATACAGAGACAGTGAGTTGTACTCTGCATATGGCAAACGCCACCTTTCTGACATAACTATCTATGCAGCCGTTAAATGCATTGCAAAGGAAGGCTGACAAAAAACCAACTGGAAAAAAAATAAAAGGCCCCCACTCACCCTAGAAAGTCAGACTACTTATTTTGACATTTTGGCTTAGCTTTTATTGCATTTGTAAATTATCACATTACAAACCGGACCAAACATTGTTCATTGTATCACTGAAGCCCCCTTGGTGGATGCGTATCACTGTTTCTGACATTGTGCAGGGTAGCCCGCTTCTGATATAATAATGTTGCTCCTGCATATTTCAGCACTGCATCAACATCACCTCAACAAAGGATGGATGAGTTTGGCCAGAAGCTAGCGGCACAATGTGTGCATTTACTTGACATATGATCACTCATTTATTTTACAAGGCTTTATTACTTTTCTATTTTTATCATAGTAGGCCATGAAACATTGTCATGTAGTCACTGCACAAACACACAAATACACACAGGCACATACAAAATAAAGCTGCAGTTTAATTTGAAAGGATTAGAGCCTTCAGGACTCTATTTCCCAGAAGGTCTGACTCAGAAGAACTACAGACTCCTGCACAGACTCAAATGACAAAACAGACAGGACAAGAGGAGAAACGTAAGGGAAGCCAGATGGAGAGAAAGTAAAGCCAGAACCACACAGACATAATGAATGGAGGATGCTTCAGTAAGACACAATGACAGAAGTGACAAGGATGTCTATTTACCTTCATTTAATTTTGGAAGTGTTTTTTCTTCAGTATTTGGCTTTGGCACAATAGAAATGGGTGCCATGGTTGCAATTATTATGTTGGTTTTACAAGAATATGATTATGTTTGGAAATTTGAGATTACAGCGAAAACATCTCGAGAACATAAAGAACGGCCTCTGTTTACACTTCGTACGGACTGGATTTAAAGTGAATTGACCCCAGCAGTCAAATAGTGCAAACACACCATGGCAGATGTGGAGTGATGGGATTTCGGGGTCCCAATAAGTTATGGAATGTGCTTCTGCCACTTGTCTCTGTATGGACCATAAACCAACCTTCTCCTCTACGGACAATGAGCCTTCTTGTGAGAGAGGAAAGATGTTCAGGGAGAATGAGGCCAGCCTGCCAACAGAAATAAAGATGGAGGAGATGGAGCACTCTGCAAAAAATGTGGGAGTTTTCGAATGAAAGAAAGAATAAGATCTCCGCTCCGCTGTGTGCCATCAATCAGTTCAGAAGCCTCTTTCTTTTTGCTAGAGGAACAAATGATAATATTTTGATCAGCATAAATTAGATGCTTCACAGTGCATTACAGAATGTTCTATTTCTTCCCTGTGACAAACATGTTCAATGTAGAGACATTTAATACACCTTATACTCCTAGATAAGCCTTCACTTGATCTGATCTTGCCTCAGAAAATCTATGACAACAACATAAGGGAGTGAAGTAGATTCTTGGCTCTACAATTTCTGTTTTGTTTCTTGGAGGAATTAAAACATAGATCATCTGGCTTCTTATGCATTTTATAAAAAGATCTGACTGATTCCCATTCAAGTAATCTCTTTTAGCATCTTATGTTGGACTGTTAAACATTAAATGTTGGAACATGGAGCATGGAGATTGAGTCAGCAGAAAAGTCTCTGGTGTTCTGTTCAGTTGTTGACAGTTTTACTATGTAAAAACAGTCAGACACTTTTCAAAGAGTAAAAGTATCATGGCTAAGCAAAAGAAAGTAAAACAATCTTTAAATCAGTTTGGTTTGGTATTCTGGTAACTGATGAAAACAGCTGACTTTAAAGTCATAGTTCAACATTTTAGAAATTACAGCTATTTCCTTTAGAAGGAATTACGTCGTGTAACTATCTATGTGCCCAAAACTTCTGCACCTGCAGTGGCGATCACTGACCCTGGGGGGCGCCAGGCAAAGAGGCCCATCAAGTCCTGTCTGCATTGAGCGCCAGCGGACAACTGTGGTCACACGGACGTGCAACCAGTCCTATTCATAGAACAATTGAGGGTTGGCGTTCGCTGACAAATAGTCTAAACTGTTCTTACATTGCACTTCTACATTTAACTCCATACTCACCACAGCCTCACTGTCACGTCACCGACACACACATACACACACACTCTCTCTTGCACTCTCTCTCACTCTCTGGGCCCACATAGGGGGTTTTGGGGCAGAAGAGGTGCACTGTGTAGTGGCTTTATGGGAGGTTTTATAGTTGTCATTGGAAATTGTGCCAATATGAGTGGCCATCCGGGGCCCTTTTTTCCCATTTTTAGAGGAGGTGAGGGCAAACATTTACCTGGTTAACCTCTCCTGATTGTGCCTCTCTACCTGGCAACTTCATGGTGACGACAAGACTCTCGGGAACTAGCCAGACTATTTGACTATTCCTCTCATTAGCTACGCTAATTCCTGGTGCTAGCTCAACATTTAATACACAACCATGAGAGTGGTATCACTATCTCATCCACATCTCTGCAAGAAAAAGATTATGTTGGAAAAAGTCAAACTATTCTTTTAACAACATCCACGGAAAACCAAGGTCAGTGGATAGCATAGACTATAAAAATAATAGACGGAGCTACCATGACGTCACTCAATGGTTTGTGGACTCCGTTTTTGAAGCCTGAGTTCGGCATTATGGCCGTTGTCATCTTGGTGTGTGGGGGCCAGAAGTGACCATATTTGGGAGAGAGGCTGGCGCTGTGGAGGAGCGAGGGGTGCATCAGACCGAGAAGCAGAGGACAAATCTGTAGACAGCCTCACACTCAAAGCAATCCGACCTTCATTATACGTAACTTTAAGCTTTAATAAAATGTAAACAGGGGTGTTATAAAAAAAAATCCCCTCCCCGCACAGTTGTCATGAAGGATGAAATTTGTTTTGTTTTTGTACCAGGCTGTAAACATGTTTATGTCTGCTGTTAAGCTGGGCATTTTAACATGGGTGTCTATGGGGATTGACTGGCTTCTGGAGCCAGCCCCAAATGGCTGTGCAAAGAACTGCAGTTTGGGCACCTCTGTGTTAGCTTCATTTTTCAGCACCAAAGGGTAGCTACAGGCCTCTGAGCATCTTTCTTAAACACCAGGGTCTCTAACTGATGACACTGACATTTTCAACAACTTAAAAAAAGCACAAACTTCAGTAGTTTCACCGTTATTTTTTATGGAGGGAGTTATCACTGAGGTTTCACAGTAAAGGCTGCTAACATTTTAACACAACAACAAGCTGAAAATGGAAAAAGTAGTGAAGGAAACTTTGTAGTGGGATCCTTATGGGAACAAATTGGCTGTGTTGGGGGAGTTTTCTGTTAAATGTTGGAGAGTTAAATATACCGTTTAGTGGCAACTGCAGCTGTGTGGTCGTTATGGAAACAAAGTGAGCAATGCATGACACGGTTTTTTATCAGCACAAAATATAGTTGAGGCAGCATTTTTTTCTACAACAAAAACAGCACACGTGAGCAGCATGCCCAAACTGTCCAGTTAGGTCAGCCATCATTTCAGGGAAACCACCGATACTCGGTGAGGTCCTCAGTGAGGTCAGTATTATTTTTTTGTGTTGTTTTGAAGCACACTTTGTCATGGCTCTTGTGTCTTGCCAGTGGCATACAACCACATGCAACACAATACGTGTACAGCATGTGTCAGGAAAAATGTTTTTGATGCCAGCAGCAGTTGTGTTGCTCTTGAGGATTTCTGTATTATAGCAGGATTTTTATGACTGTTGTTGTTATTCTTATTTACACAATTCTCTCATGCCTTTTGTTGTGTAACCCTCCTCCACAGCACGAAAGTCATACAGCGAAATTATGGGGCTCTGCCGGTGTTGCTCTCATATGACCGTGGGTCCGAGCAATGGGACCAGTGCCAAACCTACATCAGGCTGCTCCCTTTTTTATTAGTTCTTGTCACATCTAAAAGTGTCTCTCCTGATTGTATCAAACATTAGGTAATTAGTTGCCACCTTTATAGGCGGACAGACACACAGTACAGTATCATGTTATGATTGCACGTATTGGACAGGTAAAATGCTTATGCCAAGTTAAATTGAATTACAGTTTCTGCTGCAATGCATTACATCTGTTTGAAATAAAAACGGTTGCCACATTAAGGAAAATTCTTTGCTTTGACTGATTGAATGTGATGTTTGTTTCCACTCATTATTTTCCCTAAAGGTATATCTAACTGTAGCGCCAAGGTAATGTAACTTTTACTCTGTACCTCTCCCAATGTGATGTTTAATGCCTTTGCTTTTTCAGCCTTATTTTGTAAATCCAAAGCCATATTGTTTTTTTTCTAGTTTTCACCAATTACCCTCCTACCCGTCAATCCACAAATCTCCCCGCTACATTTAACAGCGATGTCTAATAGCTTAAACTAACTGCAACAAACTATCCATTTCTCCCTTTGAGGTTGGTTTCAATCTTGAAATATGAAGTTGGAGCATATTTAGTGATGGAAACCACCAGAAGTGCTAAAAATACCTCTGCCAGTCTGGTAGCCACGAGGCTCCATCACACACTCATTACCACACGACCTGAGGTTGGGAGGAGAGAAGAGAGGAGGGGATGTGGTCAGGAGAGAGCGAGGCATAGAGCGTGTGTGCGTGTGTGTGTGTGTGTGTGTGTGTGTGTGTGTGTGTGTGTGTGTGTGTGTGTGTGTGTGTTGAAAGGGTTAGCAGCAAAAAGGAAGGGAGAGAGAAAGTAAGGGATGCGGTAAAGGAGGAAAAGAAAAAGAGTGGAGAGTGAAAGAAATGAAGGAGAGGGATATGAGGTGTGTGTGTCTGTGTGTGTCTGTGTCTGCACAGAGTCAAGAATGGTTGTGGTCAGATACATTAGTATTATATGATATTTCCTATGGTCTTCTGGTATTTCTGAATGACGGCACATATTGCAGCCTACTGGGCTATTATTGAAATCTTGCATCACATCATTTCTGAAGAATTTGCAGTTTGTTTGTCTGGACAAATCTCTTTTTCTATGATCCCCCTCTTCATCTCTCCTCTCCTCTGCTGTTTCTCCCCTTCTCTCTGTCCTCCACACATCCAGCCACCTTCCTCTTCTCCTCTCTTGTCTGATTTATTCCCCTGTTCCTCTCCATCCGTCCGTCCGTCTGTCTGGTGCTCTCTGTTCCAGCTGCCTAGTCCCTCCAGGACCATCAATCCTTCTCCTCAACCCATACCTGGCCCTCATTCAGCACACACACACACACACACACACACACACACACACACACACACACACACACTAGATATCCACACGTGTACAAATAGAAAGCCATGTGCACGTATGCAGACACATGTGGTATGTATGCACGAACAAGCACTAAAAATATATGAACACACAGACACACACGCACATCAGGAAGCCAGAGGGGCAATCTGATCCTTCAGTCAACCTTGGAGTGAATCACACAGATGGAACTTCCAGGTTCGGGTCAAAATCTGAAATCAAGACTAACAAGGTGATCTGTGGCTCAGCGGGCTGAAGCAGTGCACTGGCAGTGATGTGGGTTTGAACCGGGCTCATAAACAGTCACTGAACTGCCCTCTCCCACTGTTCTGTTAATACAAGATTATAGAAATGCTGATGACAACATCTGGATTTGAAAAGAAAAGAACTAAAGAGGCATATCCTCCAAGTTCACAAGGTTTCTATGTTTTATATTCAAAATATCCACGTGCTGGGGATTAAAGTGTTAAAGGAATACTTCACCCACAAAATGGCCTTTTATATATATCAATTACTCACCCAGTGTTACGCTGAATTTATGAAGACAAGCACGTTTGCCATTATTGGATTCTTCATTCACCGAAAGCATGCGAGAACACACACACACACACACACACACACACACACACACACACACACACACTGTAACAACCACAGGAGGAATGAAATAAAATACGCAAGACTATATTTGTTACTTTACTTTTTTTTGATACTACTATAATATAAATATAAATTTAGAGATTAGATTAAATTCCTGGCAAAACTGAATACATATTACACAATACATATAGACACACATTATTATTTACACAGTATACACAAGGGTCCTAAGTGTAGCGGCTCGCTAATTGCTGTGTCCTCAACCACAAAGTGGCCCAGGGACCAAACCATGTTTTGCAATCACTTATAGTAATCAAATTCACATTTTTAGGTTTGTTATTGTTGGTGGGGTAGAACACTACACAGGTGGTCAAGGTCTGATTTTTGTCAACCTCCATCATACCAAAGCAGATTGCTCCGTGTGTTTGATGGAGGAGGGGGTGTGTGTCTAAATATGCTGGAGAGGAGGCCCCCATAACAAATATGATCTCCACTGTACTTGCCCATGAAAATCAGTTTCTTCGGTGAACATAGATGAGCTGCAACAGCTGTAGTGAGGAAACATCCCTTGGTGTGAATTTAAAGCCCGTTGCTGCTCCTGTGCAAACAGCCACAGAGTAAGCACATCTCTCCACTATTAGCAATTTAAGGTAACATTAAATGTTGCACGGGTGGCATGGTGGTGTCGTGGTTGGCACTGTCACCTCACAGCAAGAGGGTTCCTGGTTCAATCTCAGGAGGGAGCCCTTCTGTGTGGAGTTTGCATGTTCTCCCTGTGTCAGTAGGTTTTCTCTGGGTACTCCAGCTTCCTCCCACAGTCCAAAGACATGCAGGTTAATTGGTGCCTCTAAATTGTCTGTAGATGTGAGTGTGAGCATGAATGGTTGTCTGTCTCTGCCCTGTGATACTCTGGTGACCTGTCCAGGGTGTACTCTGCCTCTCAGCTGGGATAGGCTCCAGCCCCCCACAACTCTCAAGAGGATAAGCGGTTACGAAAATGGATGGATGGATGGATGGATGGATGGATGGATGGATGATGGATTAATGGTTGCAGCTTGTTGTGAATTTACACTTATGTGTTGGTTGCCGTAAATGCCTCTGCTTGAAGTGCAGAGAGCTGCTGCCCTGAGCCCCAGACCCCCAGCTGTCATGCACACGCTCAGTCATTAGTCCCTTTCCTCAGGAATATGAGTGTGAATTATTGTATTTGGACATTTAAACAGCCAATTAAGGGATTTGTCTGGGTAAACATTATCACATGTTTTGGTCCATATACATGTCAAAGAGCGCAGAGCTGCCCAATGCAAACACATGACATCAGCATACACAGAGAGAGAGAAAGAAAGAGAAAGAGAGAGACGTACACAGAAACTGGTGTCGGGAGAGAGAGAGAGATGAAGTGTGAGAAAAGCAGGCAGAGAGAAACAGAGGCAGAAACAATAAATGGGTAGAATGAAGTGAAAGAGACAGTAAGAAAAAACTGAACTGGAAAACAAAGGGGAACGTATATGGATATGTTTCTTGGGTGGCCAGCCGCTGGACAATGTGTTTAATACACTTAACAATCCCTGATTTATGAAGTGGTAGATGTGATAGTGACGAGGGAGAGGGAAAGATGAGGAGTGAAACAAAGGAGAGAGGTCACATGCAGGACTGGGTGATGATGCGTGAAGGTGAGAAAAGAAGAGAGAGGAGGGTAAGATGAGTAAAGTCAAGGTGTTAATATGCATTGTAGTAGATCCCAATATTGAAAGAGGAGAGGAGACAAAAAGGTAAAAATACAGGAGAGGTAAATAAGAGGCAGACAGAGAGAAAGGGAAGAAGTGTAGAGGAAAGGAAAGAGGACAGGAGCTGGATATTGTGGAGAAGGACTTGACTTAGCAGCTGTTTAAACAACACAGTACTTCTTAACTGTGTGTATGTATGTGCTTCGTTATTAATAGCAGACATCAGTAGTTTAAACATTAGAGAAACCAATCCTATTTCAAATGGAAAACAGCCTCACTTCTGTAATGCTGTCAAATATAGCCAAGCTCCTTTGTTGTCTAACATGTGATTTGTTTTTACAATATTTTACATTACGTTTCTATATATCCTTTACTGTTTTAAACTGAAATACGTCTCAGAAATCAAACAAGAATTCTCCAGAAGAAGCCGAGCAGTACAAAGTGCTCTCTTTAGGATTATATCCTTAAAGAACTTTTCTTCCTGTGGTGGTTTCTTTTATGGAAAAGTACAGTAATACATTTTCCTTGATTTCATACACAGCTTGTAATTGCATGCAATATTTTAAGAATAAAGGAAAATGCATAAGGATAAAAACATAGAGCATGGAGTAGTTTTGTGGAGACCACTTCGTCTGAGGAAAATGTATTTTAAGGAAAATCTCAACTTACATGACTTCTGGATGTATGAAGGCCTGGAGAGGCCAAATAACTTTTTCACTAGCTCAAAGGCCCAATCTGTAACTTATTGATCATAAAAAATCAAGATTAACATACATAGTTATAGTTTAAAAGCGATTTTTTTGTATGCCTCTCATTATATGTAAATAACAGTATAAACCCGTTTGATGAATATGTTTAAAAGATAGATAGATCTGAACATCTGAAACTATAAACAATTTTGGACCATTTAATGAAAGGAATTGTTTTATTATTATTTTTTTCATTTTTTATTTCCCCATGTTTTCTCCATTGTTGTTGGCCCCCATTTGACTTTAGTCATAAGCACATTGATATTCACTAACAAATATTCAGAGAAGTTGTTGTATGTTTTTTCAGAAGTTCCCTGGCACCTGAGTAACCCTGCTTGGTTCAATACCCCCACCTGGACTGCAGTTTCTGATGGCAGGTGCTGACTGATGGACATTGTTCACAAAACAAAAGCTGACATTACTCGCACTTTCTCATGATTGATGATTTGGACCAAGTGGGCACTTTTAGCAATAAACACAACTAAGTCACATTTTTTGCTGCCATGTGTTTTGTTTTGTTTTGGTAGTTTGAACTACTTTTTCTAAGTAATTTTCATTAACCACGGTAGATGTTTCCCTACAGTAGCTTTGCAGCACCCCATATTGCTGTAGTTCAACTTCTTCCAGTGTGAAGTAACTGGTAGCTTATAAAGCTGCTTTTAAAGTAGCTTCCCCAACATTTGGTCCCTGTACCAAAACATTTAGCAATGATCTGAGCCATGAAGTTGTAATCACTGTTTTGTAGGTCTGTGGTGACTGTCAAATAGTTTTTACAGCTGTTTGAAAACAGTAATTAATGAATTTGCCTTTCCGTCTGTTTATGTCTTATGTTAGTTTTGGTCGTCTCTATTATGACAAAAGCATGTCTGCTGAGTCAATTCCACTCACTGTAGATTTGTAAGCTACTGGTTACTTTCAGTCTAAAATTAGCTGTTATACAGAAACAGTCATTATTTATTCTGGTAAGAGTTTGCTCATCTTTCTCTGTCCCTCCTCTACCTCGCTCTCTGTTCCTCCAAAAGGTTTGCTCATCTCTCGAGAGACCCACCTGATGTTTTTGACAGAAGGTGAGCAGAAGTGAAGAGACACGTTGTACTTTCAAGAATGTCACCCTAGCCCTGCCATACCACGTTCTACACACACAAACTCATCAAATTTCTCTCTCTCTCACATGCACACACACATGAGCGCACACACACATGAGCGCACACACACACACACACACACACGCTTGTGAGGACATTCCACTGTCTTGCTTCATCCCTGAAAACATTAACCCTGACACTCGCCCAAACCACTATATGACTGAACTTTTGCTCTTGTGCTGAATTCAAACCGCAACAAGTGGTTGAACATACTTACAAACACACTCACGTAGAAACACAATACGTAGAATTTATGTACGCACATCACCTCCCCTACTGGAAAACTAGTTAGATGCTGAACATGCACTCAAATGCACACCATGCTCGATAAATAACCATCTTGTATGCCACAGTCATATATTGTTGTCTACAAGGAGCTGATAGTGCTGAACTTATCTGAATATTGGGATGACCTCCAGCTCACCTTGTAGAGTGTGCGCTCCATATAGGCTGAGGCAGTGGTGTGGGTTTAATTCTAACTGCAGCCCTTTGTTCCCACCTTTCCTGTCAGTCTTCAGTTGTACTATCATTAAAGGCAAAAATGCTTAAATCATAACCTTAAAGAAAAGGTTGTCTGAATATCAAACTGTAAACTGTAAATGAAACACATAAGGAGAAAGCGACAAGCGGAAACTGAGAAAACTAAGGACGACTGAAGAAAAACAACAGTAAAGAGAGATAAATGTAAAGATGACAAAGGAAAAAGACACAAGAATCAGAGATGAAGAGATGAAGCACTGCTTGTATCATGCTTAGATCTTGATGTGGTCAGCTTTTGCAATAAATTAACATTTCAGTTCATTCTTACTCAGTTAAAAGACTGATTTAGTATTGCAGTGCTACTGTTGGACTCCCTGTGGACCCTTCTTTAAAAATTATCAAAATCGATGCAGCAGACCCAGACATATCGTCCTTTTTTATCACACAAATTCTTGTGGAAACTTGGTGCCTACATTACTCAAAATGCAGTCCAACCATCAACAAATCAGTTTAAGATTTGGAGAATTTTACCCCCTTCATGTACAAAAACAGATATGCTATGTACTGCCCACATACTGTATGTCATTTATGTTGCATAGATACATCCACAAGATGGCACTAAAGAGCAAAGTCAAAAGTTTCTGACAACAACAAACATGGTGATGAGGTCTTAACATTAACAATGTACCTTTTTACGGATTTGTTCCATTAAGCCACTTTTAAAATGTCTTCATGGTGTCCCACGGTCTTGTTTAAACTACAACACTGCCTCCACATTCTCTGGTGGCACTGCTCCATTTTGTCCGTATCCGTAACCTTTCAGAAAACGTGCACAAAGTCAGATGAAATGATCACAGAGTAAAAACAGAAGGCTTTGTCCATGCTTGTATACATGTCTACCATTAAGTATTATGATAGTAGCAGCTAATGAATCCTGTAGCCTTAAGCAGAAATGATGAACAGCCCACAGAGGTCTGGTAAGCTCACTTCTCTCCACACTGACGCCGACACATGTGACATCACTTGAGGAAATTTATCAAATTTCTAGCCACAAAAAGCTAATTTTTTCACATATGCAGTAACACTCGTACAACCTGTGAACAGATTTTGATGCGTAAAATTGGTAGAGTCTGTCTCTATCAGTCAGCTCAGATCACGTTTTTTCACATCACATTCCTACATAACAAATTCAAAATGAAATCAAAACAAGCAAAATATAATACTGGCAGCAAAAGTGGAAATATTTCATCACGTGTTTTTTAAATTATTAATAAATAGTAATATCTTTCAGCTCAAACATTCATATTGTGGTTTTGACAGTGGAGATTGGACGTGCTGCTTGTTTCTTCCACTCTACGCCTGTATCTAACCAATTACTGTCATGCAGCTGGACTTATTTCCTCTGCAGATTAAACATTCTTTACCCACTGTATGACTGATAAATTGAAGAGTATTTGATCAGACTGCCAGGATGTCAAATACCACTGTGGCAGCTCAGTGGAATTTGAGAGTGGTTTATTGCACAATACCTTGTTTGCTTCCACAGTAAAACCCAGCCAGAGTAAGGAAAGGTTAAAAACTGGCACAGTCCCACACACCACTGAGGCTGATTGTAGAGTTATTACAGGCAGTCTATCTCTCAGATAGACAACGCTGTAAGAAGGACTTCATAGAGACGGTTGAGAGCCAACAGTGTTTGTAGGAAGCTGCCAAATCCAGGTTGAGAATTTCAGATCAGATTAACAGACATCCTACTGCAGCCTCCAAGGGAAACAAAACTCTGCTGTGATGAGGTGACACTTCCAGTCCCTCAGTGCCAGGCCAAAGAAAACACAGCAGAATGGGAGAGGTTGGAGAGGAAGTGGAGGAGAGATATACAGTACTGAGAGACAGGTAGGTTGGAAGGAAGCTAGGAATGAGGGTGAGTGAACAGATTGATCGATCTGTCGCTCAGATCACTGTGGAATAAAGACGGTCCTCCACACTTTGCATCTCAGGGTTATTAGAATTAATTAATCTACAAAATATTTTAAGATTTAGACATGACTTTTTTTTATCACTATCATTATCATATTTCTGTTTTAAATGTTTCTTATTTATAGATTACTTTCCAAGAGATGCTTTACATGACAAACCGAAAAGAAACTAAGAAACTGCACATGTGTAAGGTATCTGGATATAAAACATAAAAGTAATAGTAAAAGCATTTTGAATAAAAGTGTGTGAACGTTTTGTTGTAAATCTTGCAGGTTTTCCAAGCTCAGTTTGAACCTCACAGCTGAAGTTACAGCTGTAACAGTTTAGCTGACAACTTTTGTTTTTCAATCTAAATCCAGCTTCCCTGTTGGAATCAAGGTTTTAGGTACTGAGAAATATAATCAAAAAGGAGCTGTGTTGTAGGAAAATGCCAGGATTTTCTGGATTGCCAGAAATTATATGAGAAAAAATGTACAATGCTGCCATCAATGCAAACCCAGGTAGCCATCACACTGTTCACTCACTGTGTTTGGTTGATCTGCTCTGCGTGGGCAGACAACACTGCTGTTCATCTGTGGAAACAGCTGGTTTTGAGGCCCTGCAGCTTCTTCTTCCTTCTCTGCAACAAGCTTCACATTTTTCGGGTGCCCCAGGTTGTTGTTGCTGCTGCAGTGAATAGGGAGGACACTGACAACAGCTGAGGGAGAAGAAGAGAAGTTTCCTTCAACAACACCAAACCAGGCCGAACGTGATGGTCACCATTGCTCACTTTACCGCCATCCATATTTTGGACCTTGTTAACTGTTTTATGAAATCACCTTCAAAATTATGTTCCAACTTATTTTTTAAGGGTATTTACATATTTATAGGTCTAGCAGTAGGTATTAGTGGCAGCTAGTGTAACATTGAGAACTACAACCATCGAAAACTTCATATGCAAAGCAAGTAGGGGAACTATGATGGCAAATGCCGAAACATGACTGGCCCTATCCAGAGCCAGTGTTGGTTTGTCTGTTCAGGGCTACTGTAGAAACAACATGGTGGACTCTGTGGAAGACTACCCCCTCTGTATGTAAGCTTAGATATAAACAGCTCACTCTGCGGTAATGAACCACAATGATTCTTTATTTTCTAAATTAATGATAACATAGTTATGAATATTATGTTCCATTCTTGCCAATATATCCCCCTAAATCCTACACACGGGCCCTTTCATGTAAACAGGGCGGGGATCATTTCGGCTAAGCTGGAGCAGTAATTATAGAAAGTCTTGTTCCAGTAAAACTGCTGAGTGAGAATACTTGTATCGACATGTTTGATTCACTCTATACCATCTGTTAGCATTAGCTTATCCTGCTGTATTAAACCAACTGTTAACTGTAGGACAACACCAGAGAGCTAACACTAATTAGCCTAGGCATTAGCACTTACAGAGAATTCAGCCAAGAGGATCCCTCAGAGTTTTTCATTTTTGGTATCGATGGTGAGTCTTCCTCTTAAAACTCGATGCTTCTTTGCGCCTCTTAATGAAAATTATGGCAGTGCTTTACATTTAGTATTGGCAGCTGTGTGCTGCCCTCTGCTGGACATCTATAACACTGACTACACCTCCCATCTTTGTTTTCTGTGCTGTGATTTGATTTGAATGTGGCATGAAACATTCCTGTCACAATGAAAAACTATTCACTCAGTTTCATTTACACATAACAATGTGTATTGTTGGCTGTATCACTTTATTTCACTGTTGGATATGCTTTCATTTCAGCATTAAAGGGGAAAATAGATTTTTTTGCTTTAACTTATCATTCTAAAGTAAGTGTTGATTGCACGCTGTAATGCCTATAGAATAATGACACCAGTGGTGTTAAGATTGGTCCTCTACAAGTCTCGCTTTCACTATGCAAAGCTGAAGGCTTCATTTACAGCACAAAGGAAGTGCGTCATCCATTGTGCAACCAATTAGTCGATCTACCTTGTTACGAAATAATATCAGTGTACGTTCTTTGTGGCTACTATGCCCAGTAGATGAAATGGCAGACGGTGGAGCAACTGAAATAACTGTGGAAAACAAAAACTAATGTGTCCTGTTGTTGATTGTTGCCAGGCTCCGAGGACGACACTTTGCGACAGTGCCACCAACAATCAGTAACACAACTTGGAAATGCTATGGTCTGAAAAGCTTTCTGCTTCCACTTTAAAATTTTGTGTGCACTGGAGGTAAAACATCGTCCTCAAGAGTATCTTGATGTTTACTGTTCGGAGGGGAGAATCATTCATGTTCCCCTTTAGATTTATTCAGTCAGACAAAGGATTCAAGCCAGGACGTTTACCTTTAAGCAGTGTCTCTCATTGTTTGGCTACCGTTGCTTTCCGCCATTTTTGAGCTCTGCCAGAAAGTTTGGAAAATTGTGTAAATGCTGCAGCCCCAGGCGCACGCCATGTATAAGTGGTGTCAAAGGTTTAAATCTGACTAAAGATGGCTTTGCTGTATTTCATCCCCTGTCCTTCCCATCTTTCCTTTTATTTTCCACTGTATACTTTCTTAAAAGGCAGATACGCCATAAAAAATAATTGTTATAATGAATGTTTTAACTTTGGCTAAAACCTGGCCCTCTAGGCTCTCTATCCAGACTTTGTGGTTTACTGATGCTAAGCAGCTCTTGGCATGAGCGTAACTCTGCGATTAGTGCCCCTTTAAACACTTATAATTCACAGCCTATGAAAATATTATCAGAGAGGGCCAGCTCTCTGCCTGAGGGGGTCAGGAGGTTGTTTTAATGGTACCATGGGCTCAGTGTGTTGAACTGTTCAAGCTCACAGCATTAGGGTTGTCTTAAATCACTTTCTGTGGGTTGAGAATGTGAAGAATAACTATACGAGATATAATCATATGAGTATGGACTAATGTAAACGCGAAAATTAGGCATAATGCTCTGGCTATTAAACCTATGACATAACTGGAACATGTGGAAATTATTTCAAAAGTTTGAATTATAATGACAAATGGTTTGTTTTTCCAATGTTGTGTATGAGGGAAGCTTGAATTCTCATCTGCACACCCCCACACACCTCTGCTCAGACCTAAATTTCCTGTTAAGTAGTGGTAGGAGGTGTATATGACAGATTTGTCATTTGGCTAGTGGCTCATTTCAGCTGACGGTTTACACAAGGAAGTTTAAATATCAATAAATACTTTGTTCTGCCTCACAGGTGCTTTCTGTTTCCAAGACATAATCTATAGTGTGTGGAGGAAAGAAATGAAGAAAAAAAAAGAAATGTTTTGACTTTGTGAATGACAACCAAAACCAGAGAATTCACTAAAGATGGTTTTCCCCATATCATGGTTGGATTATTGAATGGGCCCATGGGTAAG
This sequence comes from Epinephelus cyanopodus, assembly GCA_026686955.1. Lineage (NCBI taxonomy): Eukaryota > Metazoa > Chordata > Actinopteri > Perciformes > Serranidae > Epinephelus > Epinephelus cyanopodus. The sequence goes on from CM048919.1 coordinate 15,390,298, forward strand.
GGTCCAGGGGCCCAAAGTGCCAGAGGGCTTCCCTAGCCTGCGAAATGTCACTCAAATTAACATTTACCGACCTGGAAGAGACTCTAAATGACCACAAAGAGATGCAAAGACACAGAAAATGACTGCAAAGAGACACGAAACAACCACAAGGAGACACAAAATTACAAAGAGACATAAAACAACAACAGTTTTGCCTGTCTGTGCCGCGGCCTATTGTTTAATAATCTGCCTATGTCTTATATCATCTCATAACAGATCAATTATTTGTATGCTGTTGTTTTTATTCTTTATATTTTAATTTCCTGGTAATTCCCTAGTATTGCGAGGAAATGACCCACTGGAGCAATGCACAGACTGATTGAAATGACATGTTTTAAATTTTAATAATAAGTGTATAGTTGTGAAAGTTACAATTTTGTTATCTGTCTCCATTGTTTTTCAACCCCCTGTCAAACAAGTTAAATGACTCACTCTTAATAACACAAACAACACACACGACATGGTCTATACATGAGAATTGTCTGTAACCTTCTGAACTTCTGCCTTACATCAAAACTGATTATTTACAGTTGATTTAAACTCTGACATGAAAGAGATATGGCGGTTAATAAATGGATCACTTTGACGCATTCATAGTATTGTGCATTCATTATACCCTGCTTTGTTATTTATTCACTCTAACATTTGAATAAACACAAAACACATACTACTGTGTTACTGTAAGGGCAAGGTCGCCCTCTGTTGCACAATAAATACATTGCATGGGGTTTCATCCTGCTGTACCATGCCACAGTGTCATTGATTATGTTAATTTAAAATTAGGTTGAGGGACCAGGCAGAAATTGTGAATATTACAGAAAAACAGATGAGTCGAGCATGGACCCTGAAGTGTCTTCAGATCCACACTGTCACACTGCTGTCATAGTTACTGCCTGTCCAGTATGGAATGCAATAAAGATGTATTTTGAGTTTCAACTTCCCGTAAAGTGGCTTCACTTTTATCAGGGAAATGGTTACTAAGCATGTCTTTGGTTTGACAGCAAACAGTTATTCAGAGGCTGAAGGTAATGATTATTTCAGCCTATAATATCATCCTGGACAACCACAGGACATTTCCACATCTGTATCTCCAGATATCCAAAGCATTTACATTACAGCACTCATCAGCTCTGCCTGACCTAACGCCTTCCCACACTTCCCTGCACTGTTTTGTTGCATCTATGGCCCTTTCACCTCCCTCACCTTGTACAGAGCTGTTTCGTATTACAGCAGGGCCTCTTCGTAGTGGTGAGACCCAGCGCGAGGTCAGGTCAGACCAAACATAATGACAGGTTAACGTTTACTGCCCCAACTGCTTTTGCAACAACATGCTGTCTTTTCCAGTAATGTTCACGGATAAAATATAGTGTTTCCACTGCAGTGAGCACCACAAACATATGAGCTGAGGTCCTCTGTGAAAACAAGCAGACGTCCTCCAGAAAACCATCCCGAAACATCCTCTATTATGCATGTACTTCTCCAAACTATGCTGAGAGTCAACAGAGATAGTTGTGGCAAAGAGTCTTGTAAGGACAAGACATGGTGAACTGCCTTAAGTCATTCCTGTACAACATTTCAGCAGTTATTTATTTATTTCATTTAACACAGGAATTCTACACGCCAGTCTTGCTGTGTAGGACGGTGGTTTGTCCAGGAGGTGGCGCCATAGTTTAACTTGTGGTCCCGAGTGAGCCCTGTGATGGTGCTGAGATATAGAAATGTTTCGAATTACTTAAAAAAACATTACATATTTTAATTTTACTTTATTGTGTGTCATAAACAAGGAAACAGAGCAAGGGAAAAAGAAAGAAAGCAAAAAACATTGATTCAATCGAACATGGATGATGCATTTAAATAAAACTATCTGATTCATACCTCAAACTAAACTTCTCTTTACATTTAGACCACTGTGAGCAGGGCCAGTTTACTTAATATGTAGGTTATGGGCCTTAAATATGATCTTATGTTGCTTTACAATGCGGAAATCAAACGACAATCCGAGATGAGGAAGTGCAAGACCGAATGTGCCGTGTGTGCAAGTCGTGTTGGTTAAGGAGCGTTCCTTCCTACTTGCGCAGACTGCACTGCAGGGATTTCCCATGTTACACTACTGTACTGTACGTACGCATCTTCCCTCACGTAGGCTCGTTCACACTCTGACACGTGCTGTGACATGAGGAGAGGAGAGGAGAGGATGGCAGAGGAGAGGACCAAAATGGATAGAATAGAATAAAAATATCAGAAAAGAGTAATTGGACCTCAGTCTAATTAAAATACTTTTATTTTTTAACCGTTTTTTATCTACTTTATATTGTGCTACGTGCAAACATACATCAAGCCTGTTTAGTGGCAGGATAGCATCTCTCCATGGCAACGTGACATGTTAGTTTCATGGCCTCTTACATAACAGTGCTGCATCCATCCATAGGTACACTGACACACACACACAGCATCCATAGGCGGTCCAGTCTGCAGTCCTTCACAGATCAATGCACAGTGGATGCCTGGTTATAAAACATGTGCCTGTATAGCCACATGCAAGCAGACCAGCCAACCAACCAACTGCACTAATACTGTGGGGTTTTGTTTTGTTTTTTTTGGACTATTGTGACCTCCAGCTGCTCGTTTCCTGTCTCTGGTCATTACAAAGAAATGGTGTCCATGTATATGCTTCCCCAGTTGTCCATCATATGCACGTGACCAGCTCTACACATGGTGGGAATGGGACAAAATGCTTCATCATTCCCCATCGCTTCCACGTTGGCACCCTGCCAGTGTCTCTGTCCCTTTGATGTCTCATCTGTCTTTTCCCTCTGCTGAATACCATCTTCCATCATCGACACAACCCAAGGCTCTATCATATGAATAAGATGTGTGAAAAGGATGTTAACCAGACCGGCGTTTCACCCAGTTACTATGGCAGCCGTTGAGGGCCCGTGACTAGTGCCTCGTTCCAAATGGAGCCCAGCAGCAAGGGATGACGTGACGTCACGTCGCCAGGGCGACCAGGCTCCCCGAGGCACGTGTCTTGTATAAAAGCGGAAGGCGGCACTGTGAACTGCGCACACAGACTCAAGAAGCATCAGCCGTGAGGTAAGCTGCGACACCGACTCACCCTACAGTGTGTGGAGGCCCTTGCGACGACGAGCCGATACACATTTGCTCAGACTATCTAAACTGAAGACGCTGAAAGTATTTGACAGGATTCAGACGTCACTAGTTTCAAATGTTAGCTTATGTGTCGGTGCACTACAGTACATCATCTTGGTTAAGATACTAATGCAGTAAGCTGACGCAGTTTTAAATGAGAAGTTTAACATATAACGGTAAATTCGTCGTGAATTTCCCCCAAACTGTTGCTGCTAAAAGCCGAAGATGAAGTGCGGAAGCGACCTTGTAGCCTTGAATTTCGTCTACCATCTTTAATTCAGTCAGCCACGCAGCCGTTAAATTAGCGCACGAGACACAGGCACGAGGATGAGGAGAAGAATAACGTTAGCTCAAAGCTCATCCAGCATATGGGTCTGTAAAACAGCCTCTTTCGCAGGATGCACGCTGTAATGGTACAGGAAGAGAAAAGCGAGGGTGGGAGGGGATGCAGTCGTGGCCTTGCAGTCTGGGGAGAGGCTGTCCGTTGTGTGATACTGTGTACTTGAGTCGTTTCGTTGCATCATATAAAAAATCCAATAAAGCTATAAGCATCCACAAGCATTTAAATGACACGAAATTTAGCCGTGTTGTGAAGAAAATCTGCATAATTCCGTTATAAAGCATTCATAATATATAATTCATTCATCTGAGGCTAAATCGTAGCGGGTAACGTGACATTGGCAGCTCCCATTGCTGCATCTTTGCGGAAGTGGATTAGACTCCATGTTACGTAACGTTTAAACTAATACAAAAAAAAATATATTTATCACAGCAGAACAATAACCTATATAGGTAGACATGTAGCCGGGATTAAAATGGGGTTTAGCAAAAGCTGTAATTTGACTGTAACAGTTGCGCTAAAATATTATATAGAGCTGGAATGATGCACGAGGTGAATGAGTGCATGTGAATGGAGGTGAAGCTACGTGCTCCTCCTGGTCCTTACGATGAAGTCTGTCGTTGTTGCGTCATTAGATTTCAGAGATGATTTGTACTCTCGCAATGACAGGAAGCAGAAGTCTTGATGCAAGAACCGAAACGGGTCAAACGAATAACCTTGGGTTTATTTCATGTCGAAAGATGAGAGAGGCGCGCTGAAAGCCTTCCTGTGATGACTCTGAAGGGCACAGAGACAGTGTGTAATGTCGCATGATTCTGCCGCAGTTTGACTTCAGACTCGACAGACCTGTTGATGCGGTTTGCAAAGAGGCCTGTGCTTTGGAAAACAACTATAGACAAAGCTCAAGTTAATTTCCAAATTATAAGGCTGCTTTATCAGACACACAGTGTACCAGTGCAACGAGGGTCTAATTAAAAAACTGAATACCGGAACCAGTCAAGCTTGTTTAATGGGGGAAATTAGGGGGGCACTAACAGGAGAATGATGTTTTAAAAGATTATGTCAAAGCTACACAGTCCAGCTGTGCAAAAATAGAGAATACTAATGTTTATGAACTCATTAAGTATTTAGTTTTATTTATCATAGCAGTAATACAGTACATAGTATTGGCAATTCTAATGTTTGCTTAAAGTTAGCCCCATTCAGCTCATGTAGGTGTGGTACATGCAAATGCAGCCATGTCTGGCCTTGTCTCACTCTTCAAGGTCATTACTCCAGCTGAGGAAGGTTAAAGTAGGCCCAGTGCCTCTGTAGTGATGCTGACCAGCTGCTAACCCATATTCTCAAACTCCTTATCAGTTTGAATAAGGTTATTCTTACTGTGCTTATGGATTTATGGATGGGGAGCCACACCTCCTAGCTCAGACTCCCTGGATGAGTGAAGGTCAATAATAACAGGCCCGATCCTGCCTGAGAAATGCTAAGTATTTAGGCTGTCTGTGTCGCCAAGCTACAGGCTCTATGATAATAGTTTAGGAACAAAATTACATTTGCCATGCATCAGCAGATAATAGCTTTGCAGTATTTTTAATTAACATGATTTATGATTAAAGCCTCCCTCTAAATTGATTTCTGAAACTGCCTTTCAAAGCACATGTATAATTTTATTTAGAGTAGGCATTTCTCGTCCAAGATCCTGCCAAGTGAATATATTAAAATGACACTAACAAGATCTTCAAATGAAATTAAGTCTACTAGTTTCATCAATACATTTGCAGTATTACAATGTTTCACAAGTGGACTAGGTTTTCAGGTGCTTGCCGTTAGAAGTATATATGCTTATTTTTCTTGTATTAGATTAGTGTCTGCGTGCTGCTCATGTTGGTCAGGCCAGAAAACTTTCCTCTTTTCTCTGTTACACACGTCAGGGCAGGCTGCCTGGGTCTCTGCAGTTAGTGAATACGTCACACCCACTAAAAGTACATTTTGTTATGAGACTAATTTACATACAGTCATTCGTTCCTCTTGAGTTGGTTATGACTTGTTCTTTCTTTCTTAACACAAGTTTTCCACTTCAAGGTAGTGTGGCCGTTTCTAGATCGACATTTGAATGAGTGCCCTTCCCCATTATGCTCTGCAGCTGACTTATCAACCAGCCATCCTGTCCAGGATGTGTGTGTGTGAGAGAAGGAACTCCAGAGTGACTCAGCATTCTGCACCAAACTGTCACCAATTTAAGGGGAATAAAACCTAAAATAGGGAGGGATAGACACAACTGGGACATAACATGCCCTTACTTGTACTACAAAGCAGTTTTGCCAAGTTTTTTTATACAGTTTTTCAAAGGTGCAGATGTTTCTTATATCATGCTAGCTCTGCAAACACAGCATTAAACTGTATTACTGTTCATACCTTTGAGAGACAAGATGCAGCAAATGACAGGGTGCAAGTCTTAGGAAGGATATCTGTCATCTGCCTGCTGACATAAGCTCATACAGTGGACAGAGGGAAGTGTGTGTGTGTGTGTGTGTGTGTGTGTGTGGGTGTGTGTGTGTGTGTGTGTGTGTGTGTGTGGTCCAGCATTACCTCTGCAGAGTAGTCACACGTCTCTTTCCTATAAACTCCTCTCCTCTTGATAGAGCACACCTTTTAATAATTCATGATGGGTGGTGTATGTTTGTTCTTGTGTGCACACGTGTTTGTGTGCATGGACAAGTCCTGGTTGAACTGCAGTAGTAAGTTACTACATTCATAAAACCTCTCTCTTATCATCTTTATCTGTTCTTATCATGAATATATCAAGTTATTAAATCATCAGACTACTATAAATTTAGTTTCTGCTTATGTTAATTCGCCTCTGGTGAACTGTCTCATAGAAACAGTGAACCTCCTATGTGTCTGTCCCTGTCAGCAGGAGATCATGCCTGCTGAGTAGGACACACAGCCTGCGGTGTTGTGTGTGCATGTGTCTGACAGGTGATGTGATGGCGTTGGACACTTAACTGACTAGTTTACGGCAGCAAAGTGACATTGCCTCAGTGATGAAACTATTAAAAGGAAGGAAGCAGCTATACTGCTAAAGAGGAGACAAAAGAAAAAATATGCAAAAGAGAAGATGCTGAAGTTGAATACATAAAGTTTGACTCCACTTTACTTGTGTGTATGTAAGGGTGTGTAACTGTAACTGGTTTAGTCACAAATGTATATGATTTATGTGTTTCAATGAGAGGCATGCAAGAAGAGAGAACATTACCTAATTGGATAGTTTGTCTGGCCTTTAGCCAATCAGCCCGCTGCAGTGGAAAAACACCGGAGAGAAAGAGGGTGTGACAGAGGAATAAAAAGCTGGAGGACGGTCTGAATAGGCAAGATATACTGAAAGAAGGGCGGATGAAGGAGGAAGGCAGGGGGAGGGGCGTAGTGGGCAGGAAAAGCGAGAACGGAGTCAGTGAGTTCATTCACTCACAGTGGCAGTTTTACTCGTGAACTGTAACAGCTTTACACCATATTAATGGTCATCACTCACAGCATCACCATGGATAACTGTATGAATATTTTATTGGTCAGTATCCTCTTATTTTGAAAGAAGAAAGGCCTGGCCTTGACTCAACTACGTGAAGGGAAAGGTGTACAGTGATCTGTCTGTGCTTCTCAAAACTCAGGTCCATATAAGGGTGAGACTCTCACTGCTTGTCTAAGACTGTTGACATATTACAGGGAAAAGAGGAATCAGTGTTTGTTTGGCAAAGTGTTGGTGCTTGACAGCAGAGGAGGTGTTGGCAGAAGTGACATACCCTGTTACACTCTTTCCTCTCCTACCTCTTTCATGCTCCCAACAGATTTTGTCTCAGTTTTAAGATTTTACCACCTGATGCAACCAGATTTCTTCATCATTTTCTGGTCGACTAGTTATGAGTCATCTTTCCCGCAGTGGGCCCTGCAGGGCACACGCATACGCGCTGGCATGGCGACCCTGTCCTGCACCCCCCGTGGTTAAACGTCGTGTTTGTGTGAGGAAAATGGGTCGCAGCTCAGAGGGAGGGTCGGCTGTGCTAAATGAGGGGGATCAGACTGACAAAGATTTGCGAGGACAAGGGGAAGGAGGTAGCGGGTTGAATTTTAATGATTAGTTTGGGTGGTGAGGCAAAGAGGAGGGGAGACTGGATATTCCTGAAGCTCAGGTTTGGTGATAAAGGAGATGTGCGATTTATGGATCAGGGAGGTAAGACAGAGTTGATGATGAGGGGGGAGAGTTGAACGGTGAGATGGAAAAAATTAGCTGTTTACTGGCCCACCAATCAGAAGAGGAGGTGGCTGCTCTGCAAAACAGTTTTGACCAACATGATGAGGAAGTAACTTTACCACCACTGCATACATTTGGCTGTCTGTCTGCCCCTTCTTCCTACATTTAATGAGTGTCAGCAGATTGCAAACTGCAGTGAACAACGTGTACCCACTTTGCTCTGCTCCACTCAATACTCCCTCTATGAGCTGAGACATGTCTGTGTGAGCTCTGCCACAGACTGTGTGCTGAATACCAGATCAGGGCTGATTGGCCTTCAGTCAAAAGAGGTGGGACAATGTGTTAGAGAAGTATGAAGAGCTGTTGGCTATATAGTATGCATCAGAAAACATACCGCACATAAAAATCATAATGTAAATGCTCGACATAGAAATGTTGTTATATTTTAATTGAACCATATTTTAACCATTTCGAGCAGAGTGGTCGTAAAGGTTGCTATCAGAGATTACAAATTGTATTACAACATATTTTGCATATCTCACAACTGCATGAGACTTGTCAAGCACTGATTTGCAAACTAAACAGTGATACTGAAGTAGAGTATGATGTTGCAGTACCAGGTTCTGGTTCCTTTCATTCATTCATTAAAGCTGCATTGAGCAGGGTTTTTTCTTGGCTGCTCAGTGTGATCTCTCCCTCTTCTTTCATTGATTGGCAAAAGCCCCACACTGTTGCTAGGCAACAGTAACGGACATGGAGGGGGGAGTGTCAGCAAGTTCGTATTGTGCTGGCAGACCGACACACATGCTTGTACTCCTGCTCCATATTAAAGTCTCCAATACATGCCCAAGTCAGGTTATTAAAAAATAAGCTCAAGCAACTATTAAGCAAACACGAATTTGCAATAGCTGCGACCTTCATGCCAAATTTTAGCCTCTCAAGGGTGAATTATAGTCAATATAAGATACTCATACAGACATGGACAGAGCCTTCTGTCCGCAGTCTGCGTTCATCTTGTCTTATTTGTGATAGTTTTCTGAAAGCTTGCGGTTATGGATTAAACAGAGCAGTATCACCAGAGATGGTGAAGTAGTATGGTTCAAACGAGACATGACCGTAGACCGTAGGACACCACGAAGACATTTTAAAAAATGACGTAATGACACAAATCCACAATATAGTGAAAAGAATACTCCTTCCATACATCGTGATGTATTTACTGACCATCACCATCACCAATGCTGCCTTGGTAAAAGGTACAATATTACGGCCTCCTCTGCTGTAGCCTTGTTTCTTGCTGTTTGAAATTTTTGACTCTGCCCTCTACTGCCATCTGTTGGCTATAGCTATACTATCATAAAGGACACATGGAACTATTAGGGCATTGACGTTTACAAGGATTGAAAGAGACATATCTATTTTTCGTATGTAAAGGGAGGATAAATGAGCCTTGATGCAAAAACTGTGGCCGCCAAAGGGTGGGGAAATTTTTGTGGACTGACCAACCAACAGAGTGAGCTGTTGAGCTGCTGGCTCAGCTAAAAATCATTTTCGATGCACAGTGAAGTAGTCAGTTGTTAAATTCTCCACCTGCTTTAGTGAAGCAGAAGAGCCCACTCCGTTCAAACAGTAGTATCATTTGTTTATAGAGCAGCCATTTTCTTTTGGAAAACCAAGGGTAACTGCACTGTTTACAGAAAAAGGAGAGGTTAGCATAGAGAGAGAGAAAGCCAGCAAGTGAGACAAATAGTGAAAGTGCACAGGCGACAAGGGGAAGGAGAGTTCAAAAGAGAGGAAAGAGAGAGGGTGACTGCAGAGTTTGTGAATGCACAATAGGTAATGGTGGGAACCAAGTATAAAGGAGAGGAATAGAAATGTGAGAACAGCTTGGTCATACTGTATGCACCCTCTCTCTCCTTTCTCTCTACCTCTTTCTCTCCTTTGGTGACCTTGTATAATGGATGCTAGCAGCAGAACACAAAATGGCTGTTCTGTGTCCTGAAAGGAAGGTGCTACAAAAGGCACACACAAAAATGCCCCAGAGAAGTGTGACCCTGTTGGAAAATTGACTGTTCACAATACATTGATTTTGACTGGCATTAGGCTTACAGTTCCACTGAGACAAAGCATCTGATTGTGCTCAATAGCAAGTGAGTAAATCCAGGTTAAAATGGTCAGTAATTATCGACCATTGTTAGAATGAGAGAGACGATTTATCCTAATCTGGTTGCCCCTTTTGTCTATTTAAAGTGCTCCCACAATGCATTTCACCAGATTGACAGCCTGTCCTACATGCTTCCCACTGGGACACACACATATACACTCACAGAGATACACACGCATGCATACACTCACACACACAACAGATTAGGAGATTACAGTAGTCTAAAATGACAACCAACCAGTTTCAAGGACAGTCTGGGTTGCCCTTCCTTACTTGACCTGCGCCTGTCTCTCTCACTCACACACACACACATTCAGGCTGGTCAGGCTAGTACTGGTCAATGCAACTGAGCTGCCTGCTCACCTGCATGAGTAAATGTTTGGGTACATGTTAAATGTAGAACTGTAACAAATCTTAAATGAGTCCGTGAAAGGACTTAAGGTTTTTAGATATTGAAACACTCCTCAAATCAAGCAGTTAGTGCTAAAATATAATGATAAACTGAAGAATCAGCTCCCTTTTTATGCCTAAATTAACCTACTAGTCCACACACAAAATCTATAATGCAGTTTCAGGCAGTTTTCTTGACTTGACTTTGGAATAGATTTGGAGCTAAATATAATATCGAAGTGCGTATCCCTTCTTGCACAGACAGATCAAGGACAGTAAAAGAGAGGAAGGAGGTGGAGTCAGAAGATGAATGACACGAAGGAAGGAAAGGAGAGGGGATGCAGTAGGTAGAAAAGATGAAACCTGAAAAAGTAGCAGGCGAGGACAGAGGAGGTGTGGAGAGGAGAAACGGGCAGTATGAGAAGGAGGGGGAAAGCAGGGGAAAAAGGAGGTCACATAGTTGAATCAAGGCCAGGCTTCCTCTTTGTTCCCTCGGCAGACAAGTCTCTATTTGTTGCGTACCAACCACTTTCTTCCTCCCTTCTTATCCCAGTTGTTTTCTAAACATGTCCCAGCATGACGCACCTCTCTACTCCTGCAGCAGATGCATGTAAAACATGCCATTTGACTGCCTGTATTTTTCTGTCACTGACAGCAAACAGAATCACACCCCTGCGCAGCTGCATTTTGGTGTTCTGGTGCTTCAGCTCAAGCACCCAGCTCTTCTTATCATACTACCCTCAAGTGCACACCAAAGTGCTATATCACCTGGGTGTGTTTTCACCCTTTAATGCTAATGCGTCACACTGCCTGTCTAATGCACTGTAAGGCTACTACTACTGCATGTTATCATAGCATTTTCAAATGCATGAAGCTGCATGAAGACAGCACATTACTACTAGCACATTACTACACTTTGTGTGTTTACACAAAAAGATGGGGAGGACGAGGCAGTGGAGAAGACATGCAGGGCAGATAGAAGAGCACAGATGGTGACAGTGTGAAGTGCAAATTGCAGGCTTTAAAATAGCACATGAAATAGATATTTTTTTCCTAACGCTTTGTGGAGCCTGAACAAGAGTGTTCACAATAAAATAGTGGATTAGGCATGGTCATGTTACAGTACAACAATGTAACACACACACTCATTGTGTGTTGCCAACAACTTAACTAACCTGATTAAAGCCACCTCCTGCTGCCAGGGCAACACCAAACACTCGCATATACTTCGAATGTTTAAACTCTATGCAAAAGAAAAGAGCATTTGTTGGCACATTGTTAAGCAGCAGTGATTTTTCATCATCTTACTGAGCGTGTCTCCAGCTAGCTAAGTGAGATTGGATGCATTTTCATGTTATTTGAATCATTTTATTGCTGTTGTTTTCTAATGTCAGTGGTTTCTCTGTTTCTTTTTTTTTCTCTCCCTAGTAACTCAGTCCCCCCCCAAGCAGCAACCATGTCAGACCTCTGTGTTGGAATCAATGGGTGAGTTTGAAAACACATACACACACACACACACACACACACACACACACACACACACACACACACACACACACATACACACACATTATATGTACAGGATGGTTCAGATATATAGATTATATGATAAGGTTAGGATATTGATGAAGCACATTTTTGGGATGGCAGTTCACCATTTTTACAATTTCTGGTGGTTAGTTAATGGTCTTAAAGAGAAGGTCAAAATGCATTAGCTGTCAGAGTGAAATACATTTCACATCATTTTAATAAAATCCACCCTTAATTTAGTATGCCAAATTTTGATATGAGAGTGTGCCATTGTGGTCCCATGTGTGAATATTAAATAGAACAGCATAAATGGACTTTATCAAATAATAATTGCACAGTAAAAGCTGTACTTAACTTTGATCACATGGTGGTGGTTTGAAATTTGCCAATGTGGCTACATGGTCTTCTTCTGTTCCTTCTTTAATCTAATTAAAATGGACGGAGTCTCTGTCTGTATGTCAATCCTTCAATTTTCTCAACAACCGCTCACCCAAACAAACTTCACACTTGACGCATGTATTGCTGAGGACCCAAGGGAACTGCAATGTCCAGTTCAAGCCCTAGAGATCTATGGGACATATTTATTAGTTGTGTGTTATGTACAGACTGTGTTGTGTGTTGAGAGGGGACATTTATTAACTGTTTCATCAACAAATGGCTCACTCTCCACTGCTTGCTACAGTACATTCAAGAACAGATAAGGAAAGATAGAATGGAGATGGTTTATTGTAGTAAATGCAAAATTTTAAGCTTTAGGGATGTAACTTTCAAAATAAAGGATTATTTTCCTGGAAATAGCCTGGTCCCAAATAACTGGCTGTTAGCATATGATGTGCATACTTAAGCATTGCTTGGGGATGCAGCAATGTCAGAGCAGGTGTATTGAAGCACAGTGTTAAATGTTACATTGATGAGGATGAACGGTTTTCAAAAAAAGCTGCAAACAGCAATTCTAGAGGCCAAACCATCAACTGTTACAGGCCAATTTTGATCGGGCGTTGCACACGTAACGATATATCAAAATGACCTGACACCAAAAATGTCCCATGCGTATGGGTTCTCTTCCTGATTCACAATAAAAGCTTTCAAGCTGTCGGTCATAGAAAAGCTTTTATTGTGAACTAACAGTGAAAAGTGTTTATCTGACATTAATCGAAGCTTCAGCAGTACAGCTGCAGGAGTGCAAGAACTCACGATTTCTGTTGATGGGCATTAATGTGCAGGGCTTCTCTGTAGCAGGTAAACTACTGGAAGTTTTGTTGGACTCTAATGACATCACAGATTATGGCTTTGTTAGAGAATTCATGTGAGGTCCCACGAGTGGTCCAACATCCTGAGGAAGTTTCCCACCATTTTCCCAAAATAGCTATTATTAATAATCTCTCTCTCCCTTCACTCTGCAGTTTCGGTCGTATTGGCCGTCTGGTCCTGAGGGCTTGCCTTCAGAAAGGCATCAAGGTCGTGGCCATCAATGACCCTTTCATTGAATTGAGCTACATGGTGAGAAAACTTACATGCACATACTTGCTTACAAATAATAAACATTTATTCATATTCCAGTGGACTATTGTATGAGATTTACATCATAATTACCTTCTTAAAATGTTGGGTAGAAAAACAAGATTTAAACTGCAGTATGTTGTTGAAAGAATCTGGTTCACAAAGCAACAAACAAAAAACTGACCCATAGTTTCTACATTATCAATACCTGAGCTGAACGTGTTGCTTTCTCAATAGCTTGTTTGTCATTTGGTTTTAATTCTCTATCAAGATTACAAACCTAAACACTACCAGTAACTCTCCAAATCCAAAAAAGGAAACTCAGAAACTGTCAAGTATATGAAATATGATACTATAGTGTGTAGTGTGTTAGTAGTAATAACTTAGAGTGTGTCTCTCCCATCCTTGTCCTTACAACCCCATTATTTTCTTCCTGTCTCCTAGGTCTACATGTTCAAGTATGACTCCACCCATGGCCGTTACCATGGTGAGGTCTCCAGTGACAATGGCAAGCTCATTGTTGATGGCAATGCCATCTCTGTCTACCAGTGGTAAGTGAAGTCGATGTTTAGTTGTGAGTAGCATTTGCTGTGAAGATATCAAATATCAATGAGTTGCTGTTGATGTAAACTGGTGGCAACAAGCTTAAGTGAGGCCAAAATCTGGCCAACCGATTTATAATGAATGAAATATTTACTCACGTGCCACTTATGTACAATTTTTATTGTATCAGAGAGATCTCTGTAATAGATGCAGCCACCTCAGTGTTCAGTTTGAATTATTACAGACTTTTTGGTTTTGAAGATGAGGTACTTTATGTCAGTTTCACCTCCTGGTCTTCACTTTCCTGAGTGAATTCCAGGCAGTGGAATGAGGCTTTCTGGTGACTGGGGCCTCACTCATACAGCTAACCCTTCACTGACTGTACAGGCTGTTGTTTTAGTCCTTTGAGTTAATGGCACCTCCCCTCTGCAAAAGACAACACCAACTAAAAGGAGGTTTAGAGAAGAGACATTCCTGTTCCACTCTGAGCACTGAGTGTAAACTATTGAGGTGCCTGTCCTTGAGTATTTGGTTTTTACCACACCATCTGCTTTTTTGGCAGACTCTTAACCTCTACATACCAAGGTGGTCATTGAAAAATTATATATATGTTTCATTACTTGCATGACGCTGTCCAAAGAGGCTCTGCAGACAATTTTAGAAAGCACAGGATGTACTGTTCTAACAAGATTAACCCTCACTTCTCTCTCACCATATGTAACTTGCTCGTTATTTCTTTTCATCTGTAGTATTCTTGTGTTCCTTTTCTTTTGTCAGCCCTGAGTTTAACATTACTAAATGGTAGTTATAATAATTTCATCTTAGACTGACTCTGTTCTTTATCTCACTCTAGTATGAAGCCAGCAGAGATCCCCTGGGACGAAGCTGGAGCCCAGTATGTTGTCGAGTCCACTGGAGTCTTCCTCAGTGTGGAGAAGGCCTCTGTATGTACACGCATGCACATATACAGAAACAATTATACAGGCAGCCAGATGGTCCAGTTTCTAAATTGTGCCCTCTTTCTCTCCTGTGCAATCACAGGCTCACCTCCAGGGTGGAGCTAAGCGCGTGGTTGTGTCTGCCCCTTCACCTGATGCTCCAATGTTTGTCATGGGAGTTAACGAGGACAAATACGACCCTTCCTCCATGAACATTGTCAGGTAACGCCCCTTTGGTCTTGAACATACGTTCACACAGTACATTATTAATTTTAACAAACATGCTCCTTTATGTGGAGCAATGTCATTATATATGTCAAGAGAATTGACTGTAGTATTAATGAGCATGCCTGTTTTTCTTTTCATAGCAATGCCTCCTGCACCACCAACTGCCTGGCCCCCCTGGCCAAAGTCATCCATGATAACTTTGGCATTGAGGAGGCTCTTATGGTAAGTCACAGTAAATCTGTGTCCAAATGTAATACTGAGATTTTCAGCCATTGTTGTGAGGAGGCCTTTTTCATGAATGTTACTGTATTTGCAGCCTTAAAGAAGTATTTCACTGCTGGAAAGAAAGATGTTTGGCTGTCTATGCAGTAGAAAGACAAAGATACTGTTGAAATTGGTGCTACATGAGCAGAGAAAACAGAAAAAAGGCTGTGGCAGTCACTTTTGCTAAAGTAGAAGAAAACTCGTAATGACAATAAACAGTCCTGTGGTGGTGGGTGACATATTGCAAGCATGGTGGCCAGCTGGTAACAAACTGTTTTGTATTACAGTTGTACACTAAGTGAAACTGGTACTGCGGTACTATCTACTTTTACCGTTTGATATCACTTTTATTCAGCCCATGTTTACACTGTCTACTTTAGCCGTTTGATATCACTTATTCAGCCTATGTTTGCACAATACAGGAAACCGTATGGAGCCCACCTCCTGTTCACAAACTCTCGTAATACAGCCAAACAGTGCACTAAACTATGTTCCAGCAAACATTTTAGGCGAGAAATAGGCAACGCAGTAACAGAATATCGGTTCATTTTTTATCAGCACAGCCTAGTTTTACTGTTTGATCTGAGCTTAGTCCCAGTTTGAGGTCTCTCTCTGTCTCTTGATCTGCTTCCTTACTCTTCGTGTCCTAATGCAAAAGTACATTCTGTAATTTGAGCAACAGCCCTAGAGCCAAGGAAAATATGCAGGATGATGCGAAATCTGTCATCTGGCAGATTGACGTTGAGACATGAGTACGGAGATGGAACGAAGTTTACCACAGTTTATTTACACATTCTGTGCACATTGTTATGATGGAAAGCTGGTTGAAAATCAGTGGAGTATCCCTTTAAATGTATACTAGAGTTACTGATGTTTCATGTAATATGCTCTCCATAGACTACAGTCCATGCGTACACAGCCACCCAAAAGACAGTGGACGGCCCCAGCGCCAAGGCCTGGCGTGATGGCCGTGGTGCCCACGCAAACATCATTCCAGCCTCTACCGGTGCCGCCAAGGCAGTGGGCAAAGTCATCCCTGAACTCAATGGGTAAGGACAAACACACCTGCTGTCAGCCTGATAATCAGATGCACCTTTTGTAATTCTGCAAGCAGGTTAAGAAAAACTTTTTTTTTTTTGTCCATCTTCTCTCTCTAGTAAGCTGACAGGCATGGCATTCAGGGTGCCAGTTGCTGATGTGTCAGTGGTGGACCTGACATGCCGTCTGTCCAAGCCTGCATCTTATGCTGACATTAAGGAAGCCTGCAAGAAGGCCGCACATGGGCCCATGAAGGGAGTGCTGGGTTACACTGAGGACCAGGTAACACTCAATGTTATTTCATATGTACTGTGAAGCAAATACAGGGCTAGTGATAATGTCAGAACTAAAGCTTTAAGTTAGTGGAAGTAGGGTAAGGCATGGTAAAGAGGTTCAGGATAGGTTATGCGCTTTTGTCCATTTAATTTGGGTGCATGGATTAAGATGAACATTTATTCCTGTCTTTAATGGATTGTGATTCATTTAATTGAATCATCTAAATGGACACTCAGAGATGTGTCCTCTGTGACTATGAATGAGGTTGTATTTTCCAGTTAATAATGACGTGAATCTGACTTGTAGTGGGGTTTGTGTTTTGCAGGTGGTGTCCTCCGACTTCATCGGTGACACTCACTCCTCCATCTTCGACGCTGGTGCCGGCATCTCCCTCAACGACAACTTTGTCAAACTCATTTCCTGGTTAGTTTTCAATGTCTTGGTCAGTCTCACATGTGAAACAGGGAGTTAGTGTTCATTCAAAGAGGAAAATGAAAACACAGTTTTACTTTCTCAAAGCCAAGCAATTAATTTCTTCTTCTTTTTTCCACTGTCTCTCTCCAGGTATGATAATGAGTTTGGCTACAGCCACCGTGTCGCTGACCTGCTGCAGTACATGCACTCCAAGGAGTAGACACTTCCTGTCCAAAAAGGAAGTCAGGAAAGGGACCACCCCAACCATTATCCCTCACCCGCCCTTCTCTTTTACACACAGGCCCCATCCATAGCCAAGTCATAGCATCACAGCCCTTAGCTCTACTACAGTATACGTAGGCAGCAGCAACAGTGTGTTTGAGTGTTCTGAGTTTATCTGTTTTATTTTCCTTTAATGAGACGATCGGTGACAGTATTTGTGTCCGTGTGCCCCCTCTCCACCTCCCACTGCCACTTTAGATGTGTCCTTATGGCTCAGTGCTATGGTAACTACTGTATCCATCTCCTTGTTGGTGTGTTTTAAAGGCTTAATCAACGGTGGACGGAGGAAGCTGAGAGGCAGAGCTACTTAACTCTGCTTAAGAGTAATGAGACCAAGAAATAAACCTTAAAAAACCTCAAGCTGTTGTCTTGATTTATTGTCATTTTTCTGTGTACTGTTTCCTGTGGAGCCTTGAAATGGACAAAATGTAGAAAAAGGTTATCAGACAAATCAAAATATAACTAAATGCATCAGTAATGTTGTTAGTGAAACAATTAACTTGGAGCACAGGAACTATAAAGCCCTATGCTTTTAATCTCCAATCACTTGGTTGAAAAAAGGCTTCTCTTTTTTATTACTGCTGCTCAGGTCATGAAATAAATTAAAACTTTATTTATTATAGTTAAGTTTGGAACAAGATGTTAAAACCCCCGATGCACATACTTGAGACTATGAGTGGGAGTGATAGTTTCCAAGTGGGAGCCAAAGAGTTAATGTTAGATGGATATATAAGTAGGAAAGAGCATAGGTAGGTAAAATAGTATGGAGCAGAAGGAGGGCAGAGTCAAGGAGATGTCTGTGCAGACTTAACTCTCCTCTGATGGGCCATGCACTCTACCTCGTGCTACTCCCTTATTTGATGAGGGGAGAGAGAAGAAACTTTAAAATTCCTTAGTTTTTTTGTTTTGTTTTGTTTTTTTGGTATTTGTACATGCTTAATCATTTACCTAGTCCCTATTTTCCCCATTCCCAATTTTCCTCACCTCTCAAGGGAGAAAGATCATTATTGTGAAGACATGTAAAAATGATGTTAACACAAATGCTATATAACAGGGGTCTTCAATGTTTTTCAGGCCAAGGTGCCCCAAGCTGAAAGATAGATGAAGCAGGGACCCCCTACTACATATATAGTATAAAATTAAGGTTGCATATTTAACTCGATCTACATTAATGTGTAGGTTTGGCCTAAAGTGCCATGTATACAGAAACCGTTAAATGGTGCATACAATACCAAGCTATTAAAATTATAATTCTTCACAGATTCATTGATTAATACATCATGGTCTCATTTGTCATGGATTCATGGGTAAGCCTATCATCAGTGTTGTGTGCTGTAAATTAAATAGGCTGTGATTAATCTTTGACAGTAATATGTTGGATTCATGTTCATGTGTAGTTTCAGATATGACAAGAAAAAACTTTTAAAAAAAATTAACCATGTACTCAGAGCATTCCCCTGGGTGCTTTCAGTGTCATCTATAACATCTTTCCCAGTACATTGTCTAACGAGCAACTCCTGACCTTATACCCTATGACATCATAAATTTGAGTTTTAGCACTCTACTTTTTGGATATGGGAGAGAGCTGTTAATGTTCACTAAGATTATTGGACTGTTTTAGATCCTAGTAGTAACATGTACATATTTTGAAAATGGGTGTAGTTCCACTTTAAGACATATACCATAACTAATAAGTCAAAAGCTCAATTAAAGAGGGAGAGGACAGATAAAGGGAAGTATTGCTGCACTAAAAAAAAATTAAAATTCTCTCCTCTGGGTTCAGTCACCACCTGTGTATTCTTAAAAACTAACCTTTTTCCACTCTGTATGTCCCCTTACGCCCCCTGTAGGAGCGACTCAGCCAAAACATTTGCTTAAGCCTTTCAGGAGTAGAGGGAGAGTGACTCCACTGTCACCCAGTCCCCTATTTTCCCCAAGTGATCCTCTGTGGGGGAGGGTGGACGGAGCACCCGCTGTTGGGAACCCTCAGAGCCACCTGCTGCCTGTTTTAGAGCACTGCAGCCAAACTCAGCATACAGGATGCATCCTAATATAGAAGAAATGTCTGCCCTCTGCTTTTTATTGCCTTCACCACGTTATTTCCCATAAAAAGGAACTGACATGAAAAGCTTAGAAGATGTTTAGAGCAAGTTTGCTGCAGTGCCACCTACTGTTATACTGAACATACTGCAATAGAAACAAAACTATGGGCGTGTCTATGAATTGGTTGCATATACTCAGAGCAATATCACTTTTTTTACTGACAGAATTTAAAGTCTTGTTCACAAATACTAAACAGAATGTCTCCATCTTATTCAAAATGCTACAACTAAAAATTTAACACTCACTAAACATTAAGACCATATTACCGCAGTCTCAGCACATCTGCGCTGGCTACCACTAAGATTCAGAACTGATTTTAAGATTTTACTGATTGCTTTTAAATCCCAGAAAGGTCAAGCCTCTAGCTATTTACTGAACCTTTAACTCATTATGAGCCAGAATGCAGCCTTACATCCTCAGCCAGCTTTGGGTTTAAATGTTATTAAAGCACTTCGTAAACACTGATTTTATCATTCTGCTGACACTCACATTTCAGACTGGTGTCAGCTGCTTTTGGACTAAAACACAGTGACACATTTTGTTTGAATGGAAAATATCTTGCTGAAATCCTTAGGTAAAAGGAGCCAGGTGGATAGATGTCAGCCAAGGATGTGGCCTTTAGCATCTGTTGACTGGAGAGATTAAAATCTGGTCATTTGCCTGCAGCCTGATTTCCCCACCATGCATGGAGACTGGACGGTATTGAATGTAGCACATTTGAATTTAGGTTTCAGATTCAGGGGAACAGAGCCTTTCACTGCATCACATGACTGAATTTGGGTCCAATTTGTTTCTGTTTTTGTCATTTGTTTAAGTACACCATGCACTGACATGAAAAGCAAACTGAGGCCACGCCAACACTATGGTTCATTGTATTTTTGTTGTTGTTGTTGTTGTATTGCATTGTATTTTGTGTTTTTTCTCAGTAGATTAGATCCAATGACTTCAATGTTTCCATTAAAACTTTGATGAGTGAAAAATAGAGATTTCACTTAAGGCTAGAGAAGAAAAAAAAATGAACATCAACACTTGCATTAATTTGTGTGCCCCCAGACTTCATCACAAATGGTCCTCCTTTTATGTAAGTTTTATGAAAACTGTTTATGTTTAAGTCTTTTCACATTAAAAGTTAATATCCTTATGATTTTAAAGAAAGGCTTTATACTATGCTGGATTTTCCTTTATGAATATGAATATATAGACTTATACAACAGCCAGCAGCCAGGTGCCAGACCTTAAGCAGCAGGCATCCAAGAGACACAGTGCCAAAATAGCAAGGCGAAATGCCAAATGAGAGTGAATCTGGGGTTGGTTTTTAGTTCCAGCTTTTACTCGTGAGAGTGTTTACAAACAATAACCGACAATCCTTCATAGTTCACCTTTGATGAAATCAAACCTGACTTTTACTTTATGTATGGCCTAAAATTCTACATGGCCATTAAATATATTTGCACCCTATGTAGCAGTTTTCATGGTTAGTGGCGGAATCCGCCATTCTTGCCCTTCATTCAAACACCCTTTACCTATAGATACCCACAACTTGAGATTGTTTGGCTGCACTATAAACACATACAAATTTGGTTCCTCTGCTGTAATAATGACAAAGAACTGTAGCTGCTCAAGGAGCGTTTGCTGTAGTATTAACCCAATGGGCCCTAGGTGTTTTTGGGGTATTTTTTACTGCCTTTACTTTTAAGCTCATATCACAGTCATTATAAAGGCTACATACACATGCTATATCTTGTGGTTTTTTTCCAGGACAATCTGAGCCATCCAGATTTGTCATCATTACATGTCCTCCTATGTGCCTGTATTTTATATTCATTTTTATATCAATGAAAAAAAAAAAACCATGTTACCAAATTCTTACATTTGTGGAAGTTGGAAGTTGACATATTCTGCCATATATGAAGAGGGGACATGTCCCCCTCAATGTATATGGTGACTACTGCCCTGTCAGCATGCATAATTAGGCTTCAGTTGTCTGGGTGCGCAAAGGTGAAGTGGCTGGTCTTGTCATACAAAGTTTGATGGAGTGTCTGGACAATATGGAGATATTTGCATCATGAAAGCCGGACTACAAATGTGGATAGACAGGGAGAAACACACGCAAGCCTAAGACGTGGTAAGATACGATATTCCTCATTATATGAAGAGACTGATAACAAGATCTGTATAATGGGTTGTAAAGAAATTCGTCAGGTTTTTATTTTGTAGACAATTAATCTGGATTTATGGGAAGACAGCACAATGATGTGTGTGGTATCACTGGAAAGCTCTAAACCTGCGCTTTCATGTGATATGTGTGGCACTTCTGTGTGAGGCTGCATTCGCGAGTAATAATAGTAGTAATCCATCCAAGAGTAATGTGTGTGCAAAGCTGTATGAAAGCTCTTTTATACATAATTTTAGTGTAACTTTATCAATTTTTTTCGCTGTGAAAACACTGGACTACCGACAAGTGCTTGGCCTTGTCAGAAAGCTACAATTCCACTGTGAAAATCCATAGAGAAGAACAGGTGTGAATTTGGACGCACTATGCGTTGTTTGGGCCCATAGGGTTAAACCACACTAGCTGTTACCATGGTAGCCACTGGTGTTACCAAATCAACCAGAGCTCAGATCTTTCAACCTTAAGGTCACAAGACTGATTCAGGTCAAAGAGAAACTGAGGCATGTCCTGTATCACTGTGACAAAAAATATACTCAGCATCACACCAATTTGTAATCCTAGTTGTATGCTGATTTTTCCTAAACAACAAAAATATGTGGATGTATATAAGATATGTGTATACGCTTTTTAAAATGTAGTAATCCATACATTCATTGTCTGTAACCGCTTATCCTGGTAAAGGGTCACAGACAATCACAGGGCTGACAAATAGAGACACACTCACATTCACGCCTACAGGTAATTTAGAGTCAACAATTAATGTCTTTACACTGTTGGGGGAAGCCAGAGGAAACCCAGGCTAATGCGCGAAGAACATGTAAACTCCACAAAGTAGGGTCAAGCTAACTGCTGCACCACCATCCACCCCAATCCCACCTCAACTTTGTTTTTCTTGTATAAAATTAACTAAGTTACTCACCAATCTTACTCTAGTACCCCTGGTTGGGAAACACTGCTCTAGGCTACCTGAAGGATCTTCTTATTCTGATAATACAATATAAAAACTCCATCTGGACTGTAACAGTGGACTGGTTTGGAGAGGTGATACTGGTCAGCTGTGTCAGGTGTGACTGTGTGGGAGGGACTAGGTATGGAGTTGCTTGCTATAAGAGCAGAGTGTTAGCTCCTCGCCATCCACTGACTGGGTTGGTAATAAGGGTGTTGCAAACAGACACATCCTTGACTTAATATGAAGGCAAGACCAATCATGGGGAACAAGAGCAGCTTTGAAGTCACACTCTCCTCCCTGCTCATTGCCTCTCTCTGCTTGGAGGCATCTGTCATAAGGAGGTACAGATACTATCCAAAAGAGAAGATGAGCTGGATAGAGGCGAGACAGTACTGTCAGAGGAACCACATTGACTTGATTACTGGGAACAAAGCAGAAGGCTTCAATCTGGCTAAGGCATTAAAGGAGTTTAACATTGAAGAAGTCTGGATTGGTCTACTCAGAGACCCTGAGAATGACACAGCCTGGAGGTGGATAAATGGGAAGTGAGTACCCTGTTTGAATATATGCAGATTTCGATACTGTGAAATATACACATGGTAAAATTGCTAAAGTTGCTAAGCGAGATTTCCCCCATTTGTTTGTTTCAGGAGTGGAAAGGGGAGCTCAGGAAATGACCTATCAAAGAGCAGCAACTGGGCCATCACTAACACAGATCATTTAAACAAGACTGGCTGGAATGGTGACACCAGGAAGTGGACTGGGGATCAGCCATCTGACTATCGAAACTGGGCACCCAAAGACCCACTCAGTTATGACTGTGCCTCTTTTAATCTTGGAACTAAAAAGTGGTTAGGCAGAATGTGCTCCACAGAGCTTCGCTTTGTCTGCCATGATGACAACCTGGTGGTGGTGAATGAGAACAAGACATGGGAAGATGCCCTGAGTCACTGCAGGAGCATGAAAACCCCATGTGTGAGACGAAGACCCTGCAAATACATGTATGACCTCCTGAGCCTTGAACTGTCTGACTACAGCTATGTCAGAGACAGAATCTACAGAGCCACGACTGATGAGGTGTGAGAATGGGTTACACAATATCAAAAAAAAAGATTGGAAGTTATTTTCACTGCACACTGTCTAAAAAAATGAATCAAGTTACGAAAAGTTTTTTTTTATACAGTACTGGCATGTGACCCTTCAAAGTGATGCAAAGTATGCCACTCTTTGGTTGTGTATTCTAAGAAATTCAACCAAAGAGTGATTTTCCCCAGTTTATTTTATAGTTTTTGGAGGCATGCATAAAACAAGTCATCAAATATCTCTCTCTTTCTCCCTCAAAATGAATAAATAAATAAATACAATTAGAATAAAGCCAGAATAAATAATCATAGCAAAATTATTTCATACTTACTTTTTTGTTAATCATCTCACAACCCCCCAGATTTATCATGCATTCTCTTGTGGAAATCACTGGGATGGAATTTGATGGACACATTAAATGTAATAAGCTTCACATGCATTTTTAGATTTCAAGGTTTTCAATTATTAATAATTCAGTTAAAGACAGAAAAAAAGAACTGTAAAATGGTATTTTATTTTTTTTTTTTTCATGTATCATTAATTAATTCATTCATTCAGTATCTGTAACCACTTATCCCGTTCAGTGTCGTGAGGGGCTAGCTGTCGTGGAGCGAGGTTAATGTATCATTTAAAACTGATTATCATTTAAAGTTGTAAAGGCTCTTTAAGATGCATCAATTTATTGATACATTAAACATTAAACACTGAGGGGTAGCTTGCTCCAGTTTTTAAGACAAGTGCACATTTTGAATAGATTGAATAGCTTTATTTCTTTTTGCCAAAAAGTAATTTTGGCTTCAGCAATTAAGGTCATGCACTGTCTGAACAGTGAGATAAGAGATAAATGTATTTTTGTACCCTTATTTTTACCAGCTCCAAGTTTCTTCAAACTATAGCCTCCTTAACAAACCAAGCATGATGGGAGTTAAAGTGTGAGGAGTCACAGATTCAATATTTTTAAAAGAGAGACTGACACTCAGAGCTTGCCCTGTGATTCTCAGGTTTGGACGAGCCTGCGCTTCCTGGGAGGGAAGTGGTGTTGGGTGAATGGAGAGATGCTGGAAGACCAGGGGATGCTGCCAGACTGTCCATCCCAGTGGAGGCACTGTGGGACCCTGTCCAAACATGACACAAACAACTGGATCATCAGGGACTGCTCTGAAAGAAGAAACTTCATCTGTTACAGAAAATTATTCTGGATACTGTAGACTGTGTTGAATCAAAAGCTAGTGTGACAAACACTGGGCAAGGTTAGGTTTTAGAGCGTTTCTGTGCTCCATAAGACATGACTGTTTTGTCTATTACAAGGTTGTGTATTCTATAGTGATAATCTTTTGCTTTAATTATAATTACTTATAATCATTTTTGAAAAAAGAAGATTAGATACTAAGAAATGTGTGTTTCCTGTTTTATTTTGCTTGCGTGTTACCACACAGACAAAGTGAGAGAGTCCTTCCTCTCTGACCGACCTTTATCAATAAGAGATGTTTGAGGTTGAAAAAAATATATATATATTTTTGCTTTTGTTTCTGTGACTGTTCACACATGATTATTCCTGTGTATCTGTACTTTGGAATTAAAATGAACAAAACATATTATGACCATACTCTAACTTTACCCTGCTTTTCATTTAATCACTTATCAGTAATGTGAACACATTACTTGCTCCAGCTGGGTTCCTTCAGTGCTGCAATCCTACTCTAAATGCTGTAAATAAAACACTTCCTATTGTTTGTTTTTTCATAAAAAAAAACAATAAACAAGAAAGGTAAAGCTTTTTTTTTTACAGAAGTAATAGCAATTAAATGAGGTAATAATACATTTTCACACATTTACGTGTTAATAGTGCAAGTTCATTTTGGCTTTCAGATTCTTGAAGGTTATCATCAGACAGTGAGACATTGCAGTTCAACAACTAACTGAAAGTAAGTGCAAAAATATGTGAAAATGTAAACTTTTGGAAATTAAAGCCACTATAAATATTATTCATGGACCTCTTGTGTCCAAAGAAACAAACTAATTTTAATAAGTTGGGTATTCAAATGTAGCTTATTACGTAGCACCTTCTCAGCACCAGAAAGTAGGCTATACTTAGCCAACTTTTAATTCTAGGAATGTGACACTAACTGCTCTAAATGCAAGGTTAGCAAGAGAAGGAAAACAGTGTGTCTCTTTTTTTTAAATTTTTACAATATTTAAAGACAGCTCAAGTAGTTATAAACATTCTACAGTTAATACCAATAGCTAGCTATTGTGACCTGTGTTTCGAAGATTGAATTTCTTATCCCTCAGACAGGCACTAATTTCTATGAATTGCCCTAAGCATATATTGCATGAAATCCAAATGTCGCTAATTCATCTCAATGAACAATTCATCCTCTTTTTATATATTTAGCTAGCCTATATGTTTGTCTTTGACTATCTTACAGTGTCATGATAAATGCCTCATTCTTTTGTGAGCTGGTACTTATTTTGTAAGCTCAAAATCTACAGTATTATTTAATGTCCATGTTTGCCTGCTTGTCATGAGGGTTGCACCAGAAAAGATGGTTTTGAAAATAGTAACCAGGATGTAAATGTCAATAACTAACCCATATTTAACCATACCAGAGATACTGGATGAAGCTTTATCCAATATCTCTGACCATACCCACACATACTGTGTGTGTGTGTGTGTGTGTGTGTGTGTGTGTTCAAGCACATGATGACGCTGTGAGGATAGCATCTTCTGGAACATAATATTAAGTTCCCACCGATGACGGAATCGGAGGCATTTCGGGGTTGCACCAACCTTACTTCCGGTTGTCATTCAACGAGACTGTTGTACGACAACCTGCCTCCTCTCGGCTCTTCAACACAGTAAGTGCTGGCTCTGAAAAACTCTACTTCACAGTCGCAGTGTGTTTTAAATGGTAATTTAATAAAGACTAGCTTTATGGTTAAAGTCGACAAAGATGAAATATCCTCGAGACTTGTTTGCTCGATACAGGAACGTGTCTGTAGTGACACCGGCGTCGGGATTGTAGCTTAACGTTAGCTAACGTTAGCTAATGTAACGTTACAGATCACTCACTTCTTTAATGACGTTATGAGCAGCTTTATATCTCTGTATATGAATAATGAAATACACCCGAGAAACATTTTATCTGCCGGTGACAGACTTGTTATTGCTTTGCAAATGCAGTGAATCAGCCTGTTTGTATCAATGTAACGTTAGCTTCAGTATGACGGCAACGGTAACAGGTGACAGTATAACGTGAACATCTTACAAAACTAGCGATCTAATAAAGTACCAGAACACATTAAAATGCAACGTCAGTGATTAAAAAATAATTAGCATGTCTTCAAATAATCGTCATACAAATATTGAAGCAGTTAAGCAAATAATCGAATAGTCGATGACAGAAAATTAACCAAAAAAACAACAACATTAAGACAGTCAAACCAGTGAGCAAGATGCTACATTCTCTGCTTTTAGCATCTGACGTGCTCAAATCTCAGTTTTATATAAATGTAAATGTATTTATTTTTGAGTTTGAGGGTGTGTGAGATCTTGTGAGGAGCACTTCTCTGTTTTGTGATGTGTGTGTGTGTGTGTGTGTGTGTGTGTGAGAGAGAGAGAAAATGTTTCACTAATGAAAAAAAAGCCCATTATATCAACAGTGTATTAACGCCTGTGTTCTGTATCCCTCTTTTTCTGCAGGGAGCTGAATTTTGTGACCAGACATCATGACCCTTTTTCACTTCGGGAACTGCTTCGCTCTGGCGTATTTCCCTTACTTTATAACATACAAGTGCAGCGGCCTGTAAGTATTTGTTTAAAGCAGGGATCTTCAACATACGTGGTGAATGATGCATGACTCTGTACCATATCATATCCATTATGGATGCACCAATTGTGAAATTTTGGTATTATACCTATGATTAGAATAATAATATTGGTGATAGCCAATATCCATGTTTTTTTGTTATTGATTTGCTTTTTGTTTTTTTATTTATTCCCCCTTTTGTGCCAGGGAAACCAAAGTCATTCAGCCCTTCATTACACTATCTTTGAATGAGCTTATACTCAGTCACACACATTTATAAAACAACCTTTGAAATAACCTTCACAAAAAAAACCCCTAACAATAACCTTTCTCTAAATTTATTTTATATTGCTGTGAAAACATAAACAAATTTATCATTTAAACAATTGTATTTATTCAAGTTTCTCACCAAAAACTACATTGTACATGATCACATTGAGCACATCATGAGAACATTATTATTATTTACCTTCACCCAGTACTAATTTTTTCTGAATAGAGCTTGAACACATTACGTCTCAATGTGTCCTCCCAACTCAGCAGTTAGTTCCAGTCATTAGCTGCTAAAAGCTAACAGCGTTCCTCCTGTCAATGTCAACTTGTTCACAATTAAGCATTATCAGAGAAACAATAGGGGTGTTCCATGACGCATTGGTAGTGAGTTTACTGCTCCCTTTTGTTCAGAAGGTGTCCAGGTGAAGATCTCTGTTCCTCACAAACATGTTTTCTATTGTCCCTGGGACGACAAGATGATGTTAAATTCAAGCCCTGCTTTTTTAACCTGCGCGAGATTGATGTGACACTATGGAAACATCGACCACTGCTATCATTGAATGTCATCTTATTTGCTGATAGGCCGATGGCAGTTCACAAGGGGAATATCAGCAGATACCACTGTGCAGCCAATAAATTGGTGCATCCCTATATCCATCTGTCCAGTCATGGCCAATGAAGCATAGTTGGAGGAAAGAATAAAAAGTAAAATACTGTGTTGTGCCACTCTGAAAATTTACTGCCATGGCCAATTTTTGCATCATTATTGCATAGTTTCTCTGTAATCCCATGTTCTTAGCAACATATGGTCAGAGACAAAGAAGTCTGTTCATAATCTGCTTAGTAATGTCCAAGGTTTGGGAAGGGGTCCACATAATCTTCTTAGAACTGTCAAGCGTGCTCTTTAGTTTGGCAGTACTTTTGCTTAACAACATAACTTTTGTTATTGTCAACATTAGTGCACTCTAGTCTTAAAAACATTGTGCCAATTTCTTACAGGACTGCCTTGTATCTGAGGTGCCTCCTTATTTTACTTTTCTGCCATTTAACTCTGTGTTTGTGTGTCCAATCTTTAGCTCAGAGTACAATGCCTTCTGGAGATGTGTCCAGGCTGGAGCAACCTACCTGTTTGTCCAACTCTGTAAGGTGAGTGGGCCTTCTGATAATTAAATATCCAAGTCCCTTGACCTTGTATTGTAAATGAGCAACTACAACCCCATAATGTATTGATTTATTTATTTTTATTTTTATTTTTTTCAAAATTTGCAGTACTGACTTAATGGTACAATCAATTTGTGGAAAGTTGCCTTACGTGTACAATAATTTGTGCAGTAATTCAACTGCTGCAATATGTTTTTCAACTAATAGTCTTATTTAAAGAATATTAAATAAGAATGTGCGTAGGATTAAGAAGGCTTTAGTAGCATTTAGTGGTGGGGATTGCCGATTGCAACCAGCCAAAATTTCTCTTGGTTAAAATTCCTCTAGTGTTAATTGTTCAGGTTTTTACCAGGAGCTGAATTATCCACAGAGGTCTCGTCCTCTCCAAAACTGACAGACAAAATGATTAAAATGGGTAAAAAAAATACTGATTAAATCAGTTTCATGTTAAAAATTCAGCGTTTTTCTGACGCTGCTCATTGCTGAAGATCTGTTAACTACAGTGGCTGATGTGAAAAAAGCAAATGGCCCTATCTAGAGCAAGTGTTTGGTTTGTCCATTCTGGGCTACTGTATAAACGTATTGATGCAACATCGCGCTCTCCATTAACGAAGACCCACTCTCTATGTAGATATAAATGGCTCATTCTAAGGTAATGAAAACACAAGGATTCTTACTTTCATGTGATTTTACACTAAAGAAAATATACTTATTATATGAGATTTCCATTTCTGCTGATATATCCCCCTAAATCCTGGAACCTGAATTCTTACTTATACTATTCTTGTATTTATATTTAACTCACTTTGTCATACGATGAACATATATGTACGTATTTATTATTTTTGTCTTATATTTGGTTTTATATTTAGTAGCATAATGGACACATTTCTATTTTTATACATACTTCTTATCTGCTTTTTCTTGTGATTTCTCTAGGCTTATATATATATATAAGAGCAGCTGTAATGTGTCTTGATTTTCCCTGGGGGTCAGTAAAGTACTTCTGACTCTGACTCTATTATAAAGTTGAGCAGAGGAGATTGAGGAAATAAGGCACAAACTGATGACATTAGTGTCTGTAAACAGGATTTGCTTATCTTTCTGCGTTTCAGATGCTGTTCCTAGCTACATTTTTCCCCACATGGGAGGGAGGAGCTGGAGTTTATGACTTTGTTGGGGTGAGACTTGTTCCATTGCAGTAACAACATAAAGGAAGATTCATATTTTCTCATATTTGTTAATTATTATAATTGCAAAAACGAAACAAAGAAAGCTGGTAGCACAACAGATTGTGTGGGAGGCTGTAATGTGTGCGCTTTTGTTTTCCAGGAATTTATGAAGGCAACAGTGGACCTGGCAGACTTGTTGGGTCTCCATCTGGTGATGTCTCGTAATGCTGGTAAAGGGGAGTACAAGATCATGGTGGCTGCCATGGGCTGGGCGACAGCAGAGCTTGTGATGTCCAGGTAAGCACTAATTCTGGTCCTGCTGAAGGAGCATTAGCTTTACTCTGTGAAATTATTAAACATATATAACAATAAAACTTACAGTTTGTGAACTGCTACGTTTCTTCAGGTGTCTTCCTCTGTGGGTGGGAGCCAGAGGGATTGAGTTTGACTGGAAATACATCCAGATGAGTTTTGACTCTAACATTAGTTTGGTGAGTAGCTGTCCTCTTCTGCTTTTTCACCACTCCCCTCTGTGTGTTGGTTTTACCCAATTTTTCCTTTTCCTCTCCTGTTTTTTCAGTGCTGGCACATTTTGAATTTTCCTTTGCAGTTTTTGTTCCCGCATTCACTCACATTGTTGACAGCAATGATTCATAGAAACAACTGAAATAAAATAACTGGTTATTGTTCCTGTGTTCAGATAAACATGGATCTTCAAATGTTTAATTCTCAGTGTGCTTTCTCTCTGTCTATTCCTAGTTTTATTATATTGCCATTGTATCTGTAATGTAAATGTTTATATGAGGTGACTGAAGTGTGTAAAGAAAAATATTCATATTTATTTATTTATTTATTTATTTAAATAATTATTTTTTTGTTTGTTTATAGATTCATTACATCGCCATGGCAGCAGTAGTGTGGATGTTCACACGATATGACCTTCCTAAGAGCTTCAGGCTTCCTGTTACTGTGCTGCTGGCTCTTTGTGTCTACAAGGCCTTCTTAATGGAGTAAGCCTGACACACTTTAACACATACTTATATGCTGAACATTTATTTATATACATATATATCTATATAGCATTTTGTCTATGGGGAAATTCAGCTTTGGTTTGATTTGACCACTTATTTGGTGGCTGCTGTTTATTTTGTGAACCAAAAGCACTAGTTAATGACATATGCATAGTAAAATTAGCCTGGAGATCCAAACCCAAATCAAGAAAGATTTAATTCAAATTGTGCTCTCGCAAGAACTCTGGATTTCCAAGGTATAGTAAAATACAAGTGCAAGTAAAAGAAACATACAGTTCACTGATGATTTTACGGAATTTCCATTTTGTTAAAGGGTTCATTGTCTTAGTGTCTAGATGTTAAACAAAAATGTCACCACTAAATACATGACTGTTTACTTGTGTGTTTTATTTACTTGGAAGAATTTTAGAACCGAAGGCTTTAAGGCTGACTTCACCCACAAATTGACCATTTGTATATCAGTCAGTCATGCTGTGTTTCCCTGAATATGTGAAGAAAACATTTTCTTGAATGCCTCTATGGAAAACGGCTAACATAATGATTTATTGATCGCCTGGGGGACCACGTTTAACAAAAGCAAAAGCATGTTTCAGTTTACAGACTCTGTTGTATAATCCATCCAGATATTACCTAGTCCTTTCCAGTCCAGACCTTGCTTTAACCATAGTAGTCTGGCTTTGAAGAGAGAGAAGATACATTTCACTTTCAGTTCAGTTTTAGATTGTAATGTTTTAGCAAAAGTGCATGTGTTTGTGAGGTATTGAGCGTATGATTGGATGAGTGAGACTTGGATTATACTGCACAGGTTTTTGTGAGTGTTTGTAATTAGATGTTTTGATATTATTTTGCTAAATCAATATGTTTGCCGTTTTCTGTGGAGGCATGAGAGAAACAAAGCTTTCTTCACAAGTTCAAGATAACACTACACTACACATATTGATTTACAGATGGTCATTTTGTGGGTGAAGCATTCCTTTCAGTATGGTCCAAAGGGAAGAGAAGAAAGGCGTTAATAAAATCTCTGACAGTCAGTCGCTCTGATGGATGGTTTCAGCAACGCCCGTGCACCACTTTTCCTTATTTAACATTATAACTTACGTTGTGTTTCTCTCTCTCTCGTGCCTTCAGGTTGTTTGTCCATGTCTTCCTGTTGGGCAGCTGGACAGTATTGCTGGTGAAAGCTGTGCTGACCGGTGCCATCTCTCTCTGCTCACTGTTTCTCTTCGTCACTCTGGTCCACAGTAACTAAGTACAGCTCGGCACTGTGGGAAAAGCCTTCAGCAGTCTCTTTGGTCCAGACTGGACCCTGGTTGTGATAAATCAGAAGCTGACTCCTGATACATTTTCAGTCTACATATCACCATACAATCTACCAAAGACTACTGGAAAATGCTTGTTGATACTAGGTAGCTGGACTGGTCTGATGAATAAACAAGGTCAAGCTACCAACCAGTAAGCTAACCAGTGCTACCAGTTTGTTTTGATCAGTCTTTATGGACCATTGATGGAAAACATGCACTGAAGCTTTGTTTGTGTTTAGTCCACCAGTTCTAACTGCAGGTTGAGTGGAGACATCGGGGAAGGTTCCGAAATGATTTGTTTACCTGAGCTGTATTGCTTTTGTTAAAAGTTGAATTTCATATAAAAACACCCACAGATGAACCAAGACTTTTTACATACTTCATTCTTTTTTTATCTGTTGTCCAATAAGCCAGCGTAAATGCTTAGATAATATAGTAAGGTGAATTTATAACAATCACACTGATAGTTCCTCTTTATCAATTTATTTATATACAAGTAAATATTACAATTAGTTCAAACCTAACTGTGACGAGATTTTTCTAATTATTGAAGAAATTGTATGAAAGATTTAAAGTTTAACTCAAAAACAGGCCCACTGAATGAATAAATTGAGGTCCACTCAGCATTATGACACTGTGTTGTATTGTAACACCTGTGATTTTGTCATGAAAATAATAAATGGTTTTTTTTGTCTTATCTTGCCCTCTGAGTTTTGATTGATCAGACTGTGGCGTTTGTTTGCTGTCACAAATGATCATATGTCATATTAAAGAAAATCATTTTAAACTCTTGAAAATCTTTTGGGCTCAACTCAGGGACAGATCATCTGAGCATGCATGATGGAAAAAAAAAAATCACTGAATTTTAACTATTAATCGGTTTTCACAAATAGATAAAATGTTTCACAAATATGAAACGTGATTTCAAACAGTCACTAGGGTCAACACGTGCATGCAGCCCAGGTTTGACTGGTCTAAGTACAGAGGTTTTTATTTACACCTGGTTTTTGGTGGTCCCTACATTGAGAAAAAAAAATCAAAACTGGCTATTATCTTTTTGAATGAGAAACATGGTTAATTATATAACAAATCATATAAATGATCATTGTATTTACTTATTTATTATTAAACCAATATTAGTTTAAGGTTAGTCCTTGAGTCCCCTCCCTGCTTCGTGTTCATAAGAGCTCATTGTTCTAAGCAGTTCTTGACTCAGTTTTTGTGATTCACATGCACCAAAATTCACCAGAATGCAGAGAAAGAAGTCTTGAAACTTAAATTTTCCTGGAGGGGGGCCTCTTGACTCCCTGCCTAAAAAGTGTCCAGACTGG
Source organism: Epinephelus cyanopodus (assembly GCA_026686955.1). Lineage (NCBI taxonomy): Eukaryota > Metazoa > Chordata > Actinopteri > Perciformes > Serranidae > Epinephelus > Epinephelus cyanopodus. The sequence goes on from CM048919.1 coordinate 15,424,023, forward strand.
GGCGACATGTCACATTTTATTTCCCGGCCTGAATGATTTTCCCAGTTCGGCCCAGTCTTACCCAAAGTAGTTATGACATTTATTACATCCAATTGCATGGGTGACAAGATGCCAGTAAAGCAGCCCATTTCCTCCATTGCCCTCTGCAGTGCTGCCTGCAACTCAGCCAATCCAAGTGGCGCCAAAGGATGGTTGCAGCCCCTTTTCAATAGGCCTCAAGCTCCACTTGCTATGCTAGCATAGGTAGCGCACTGCTTAGCGCTCTTGGTTTCAAGTTAGGACTCATGGCTGTCATGCTGAAAATAAGATAAACTAATATACATTCACTTGTGGTGGTATTCACACATATATTAGTAACACTATTACAGGGTTCATTTAAGCAAAATAGTGAATAAATTCTGGGGTTTGAATGAAGCAATTCGCATTCATCTTATTAAGATGTCTAACATGCTTCCTGCTTTCTCACTTTCTGATATTCGATATTTTGTAGTAGATCTAAGCTGATCGGAACTGCATCACTACTGCTAATAATAGATAGATGGATTTATACCTCTTCAGTTTTCTGTATTAAAGCTATGGTCTACGTTTAGAAAGACGATGAGAAAGATTTGAAAAAAGCACAATTTGTCGCATTTCCTCTTCGTTTCTGCCTTTTCAGAGGCAGACTTACGCTTCCTTTCAGCCTTTGCTGGTGGTGCAAGCAGAGGCCGTTTGCTGCTGTCGCTCTCTTTATTTCCCATATCGAAACTCATGTTGTTGAATCGCTCAGGGCCTTACAAACCACTTATACTTTCAAATGCGGAGGGGGGTTGGGATGAGGCGGGACGAGGAGCAGAGGAGTGTCAAAATGGAGCGAGGGGATTGGACGGCGGATAAGAGAGAAAGAGTGCAAATTTGAGCAAGGAGTAACTCCCATACGGACCGGATGGCTATGATTGGTCAGTTTCTTTATGGGCCTGCAGCGCCAGAGAGAATGGATTTTTTTGGTTCCTTTTGCTCTTCACATCGTGTAGCTAGCACTATTGGGCCATAACCACCATCTAAATGATGTTAATAATAATGATCAATCTTTCTAAACGTAGACCATAGCTTTAATCAATATTCTGCAGGCCGGATGGAAAGCTTTGGTGGGCAGTATGCAGCCCACATACTGCCAGTTGATGATCACTGCTTTAAGTCCATTTATGCTGAATCTTCCATTGTGTATTTTACTGTTGTTAATTAGCAACTTGTCAGATGTTTAAAAGCATGCAATTGGTCAGTCTGTTACATCCACAAAAACGTTCAGTGCAGCAGCTCAGTGTATTTCTTTCAAACAGATGGCAAATAGTTCTCTATCTGATCCCACACTTCTCCTATTACATTTGACAAAGAAACACTGGAGTCCTGAGGTGTTGCACTGGGAGAAAAAACAACCTGAATATGCCTGTAAATGGACTGGTCTCCTGATGGAGGAACTGAATGAAAACATTTTAAAGGAGTGTCAAAGAAAAGGGAGACAAAGAGACTAATGGACGTAAAAGAATTTGGTTTCAAAAACACCTTAAGTGTTAACAAGACAAGATGAAGAATAAAAGAAAAGAAAAGAAAACATGATCAGAGTAAAAGGTGGAGAGAGGGTCTTTACCTGAACCTCACTTTAAGTCTACCCCTGCATACAGTCAAGAGTCGTGTTACAAACAAGGGATTTCCTTTGTTTGCAGCGATGAAGAAGGCTTTTGTGCTGAAACCCACTTTCATCATGTTTTAACCTTTTCTATATAAAACAACCATTTTTTAAATAAAGCTAAGGCTTTTTATACATTCAAAGAAGAGTGCCTTGGATTTCCCTTTTTTGATATTGTTGTTTCCAAGGTAGCGATGATGTGAAGGTGGTGAAGGAGACTCCGCTGACACCATCTTGCTTGCATATAGAAAGGTTTATTACAAGAAGTACAGCATCAAATCAAGCACCTAGGATTGCCTGAGAGAGAGTCCTAAGCCAATATGAACCACTCTGAATAACAGCTTCAAATATTCTGCTTATATAGGTTGGTTGTTTTGATGAACTTTGAAACAACACGAAACAGGTGACAGAGAAAAATCTAGAAGAATCCAACCCTTCAACCTGTTTTATCAATCCTTGACCTAGGCTGTGACATAATCTTCACTTCGGCCCCTAACTGAGCACTTTTACAGTCTCTGAGCATCAAGCAACATGACAATCATACACCACAATATCAACATTCCCACCAAAGAGCACCTTGTATACCAACATTAACCATGATGATGGACTAAATGCTCTAGAATTGTTTCTACAGAGCAGGCCAATGGACTCTTTGCCTCCTTTCGAATTCATTCTACAGCTCACTGAATTGATTCTTAAAAATAATGTATTCCTCTTCCAAAATCAAATGTATATTCAAGATAGAGGTACTGCTATGGGGGCTTGTTTTGCTCCTAATTATGCCTCTCTTTTTTTGGGACTATGGGAAAAAGAAGTCGTTCACACCAGATATAATGACAAGATAAAATTGTTGGGGGAGGTATATTGATGACATTTTTGTTGTTTTGGACAGGTTCTGAGGAGGAACTCTTATTGTTTTATGATTTTTTTGAACACTAACAATAGAAACATAAAACTGTGCATTGAATATTCTCAAAACAGCATTTATTTTTTGGATTTGATCATCTCCAAAGGTGAGTGTGGCAAATTGCATACCGCAGTATATTGAAAAACAACAGATAAAAATACAGTATTAAGGGCTGACAGTTTCCACCCTAAGTGGCTGAAGGACAATATACCTTTTGGACAATTTCAACGTCTGCGATGTATTTGTGACACTGTTTGCAAACAGATTCGCAAATAGAGGCTACGAGGCTAAGATTGTTCAGAGTGCTTACAAAAAAGCCCTATCTATACCTAGATCTGAGCTCTTGATGACAAATAAACAAAAATCTTCAAAACCAGAGCAAATTTACTTTGTCACACAATATAGTTCTTTTGCAAACTCTGTGAAAAAAATTGTGCATTCCAATTGGAGTTTAATCAAGAGTGACCCTCTGCTCAGAGAGGTTTTTCCTGTTCCTCCTTAAAAGGGCCCCCACTTTACGTGACAGGCTGGTGCCTAGCCATCTCTCTGCTTCAGATAAAAAAACTTGGCTTCATCGACCTGTGAAGGGTACTTATAAATGTGGCTTGTGCAAACATTGTGCCAATATCAAAGAATGCAAACAAGTCAGTGACTTTAACACTAACAAGGTTTATGACATCAAGTCATTCATTAACTGTAATACTATGTTTGTGGTCTATCGATTGTCCTGTACCTGTGGTTGTTTTTATATGGGCCGCACTAAACGACGTTTAAAAGACAGTCTCTGAGCATAAGTATGCTATTAGAAAAGCAAACTTTGATTACCCAATGGCTAAGCACTTTTATGAAGCACATGACAGCAATCCTGGCTCACTCATGGTTGAAGGCCTAGAAAGTATTCAAAAAAACATTAGAGGTGGTGACAGACTCAAATTACTTTTGCAGAGAGAGACTTTTTATATTTACCAAATGAAAGCCACTATCTATCCAGGTCTAAATGAAGACATTGACTTCAGTCCTTTCTTGTAACTTTTTTTTCTATCATTACCAATACAGTGTGTTTTCTTACTTTTTCCTCTGTATTTAATTGTTTAACAATTGGTGGAGACATCTATTGGTCATGATCTGTTATTTCTCACGTTTCTATTTGTCCTCCTACTTACCCAGGTGATTCCAATCATCCTATGTAAGGGGTTCCTCCTACCTACTCAGGTGTTCCTAATCACCCTTTGAAAGGAGCATTAGTGTGCTGAGGGTTACACCCTGAAGAAGGCTTTTGTGCCGAAACGCGTGGGCTGTAACCCACTTTCATCATGTTTTAACCTTTTCTATATGAAACAGCCATTTTTTAAATAAAGGCTTTTTATACATTCAAAGAAGAGTGCCTTGGATTTCCCTTTTTTGATATCAACATTCCCACCAAAGGGCACCTTTGTCACATGATTAGATGAACCTTCTGAGCACTCTGAACTTGACTGAGAAACTTTGAGCCAAGTTTGGAACAAATGGGGGCTCGTCCGGGATGAATTGTCTACTGTGGTTAGTAAGAGACACTGATTGCTACTTTGTAGCAATAGCTTAAATTGAAGCATTGGTTTTGGAGGGAGTCTAACACGTGTTTAAAGGGTACATATGTCGTGAGTCAGTGTGGCTTGGATTTCAGGCTCAGTTGGTTACACCTGTAGGTATTTGTTAACCTGCCTTATTTTTGTGTTTGCCTCTGATCTGGTGTGAATAAAACAGCGTTGTCAGTGGAACTACTTCCCTGATAGGTATTAAAACGACATCCTTCTGTGGATTCGTTGGTTGCTGTATGGCCACAGCATTTATTTTGCTTTGGGTACACTTCCGTGATTGTCTAGGTAGGTCACCATTTTAATGGTTGCCTGGCCGGGTCATTGGGCTAGGTGTTTAAATCTCCCACCAGTGCTATTGCATGAAGACTATAGTTGAGTCAGACAGCTAGTTTCCCGGGTAGATAGTTATCCAGGGGGAAGGACTTTCCACATTGTGGCTGTCACATCGGGTTGGTAGTAAACTTTTGTGGTCAGTTTGGGGCAGGTTAGCCTAGAGTGTCAGGTGTAAGTATTTGGTTTGTGTGGGCCATGCCCTTGTGAATTCCAGTGGAAATAAGACAAGTGTGACTTCAGGATCAGGGCAGGGCCGGCTCTACCCAATTTGGTGCCCTAGGCGAGATTACATCCCGGCGCCCCCAATACAATTCAATGACAACAGCCAACTGAGCAATCACAACAGTTTAATTTGAGTAACAACAAACTCAACAGTAACAACAGTTACTTTGTCCAGTGTATCTTTCAACTAAAGACTAAAATTTGACACGTCTGGACTTCCTGGCAGCAAAGGCATCTATGGTGTCATCAAATGACACCTGCCTAGACATCTCACGGTTTATACTCATCAGGGCAAGTCCATTTAAACGCTCCTGAGACATGGTGGATCTCAGGTATGTTTTGATGAGCTTCAGGGAGCAGTGTTTGTGTGGATGATTCATCAAAAGGCACCTCTCCAGCTGTTTGGGGCCTCTGCAAATATTTTCTGAGTGCATCTAGACAGATATAGAGTAGATATATTTATGACTGTACAAGCAAAAAAAAAAAACAGCTGCTTGTATTTTCATCACCTGGCTACTGAATTTCAGCAATCATTCAGCACAATATCAAACGTGATAAGTACAGTAGGAGGAGGAGAGCTAAGCAGCAGCAACAGTGACACTGAGCACACAGTTGTTAATAATAGTAATGGTAAAATTAATTTTCAATTTTATAATGACGTGATGAAACTGTAATGCAATATCAGACCGGACACACAGGCAGGGATAATAACTGTGTAGGAACTTATAAGGATGGAATGAACTAACTTTTACATTCTCATCACAGACATAAACAGCGCCGATGCAGTGCATTTCACATTAAACAACACAGAGTACAGCCAGCAGAAAGCTGTGTTTTATTATATTTTAAAAAAGGAAGCCAGATACATGAGTGAACTGATCATAGTCGGCCCATCCCCAGCTGACCGGCGGCGCATGCGGGTGATTTGGCCTCTATTTTGATCCCTCTCATAATTTATTAATCCTTCTTAGTAGCTATCAGTGTGTGTCATTATTTTTTAGCATGTTATATCAGCATTGCCCATGCCCAAAGTCCTTCTCTGGCGTTGTTTAACGTTACTTCAACATAGCTAGCTCAAATAAAACGTCTTCACATAAAAAAAAGAGAAAGCATAATGTTACCTTTATATTGTGACTTCTCCTCCTCCTCCTCTTTTCTTCGCTTTCTGTACTGCGCACCCGAGGGCTTGGATGGCCTTTTCATCTTGCAAATTACAAATCCCGTCTCTCACTTGACCTGCCCTGACCTGACCTCTGATCCGCACTTACGCACCCAATAACAACACGTCACGTGCTCATACATAATTTAGGAACATGTCACTGTTTATTTATTTGTAATGTTAATATATATTTTTTTTCTAGGCAGAACACACTAAGTGAGGGCACCAGTGGGCATAGAAAATTATTATTTTCCCTCGAGGCCAAGGGGGACTGGCGGCGTGGCGGCGCCCCTCCAGCAGATGGCGCCCTAGGCGACCGCCTATATCGCCTATGCCAAGAGCCGGCCCTGGATCAGGGTACCAACCCAGGCCCATGCGTGGTTATGCACACTTTATGGGATTAATAGGATGGGCGTGCTGGACATTAGGAGCACCATTATTTCCATTCCAGGAATGCATTAACATGGAATCACAGCAACGTTTTGTGTCACTAAGTTTCTTAGCATCTCTTCAAACACATCGTAGATGCCCAGAGTTACACAGAGGAGACTTTTGAGGGTGCAGATCCCAAAGCACCTGCAAATTTAAAATCAATGATTGTGCATACCAATCCTTTAAGCCTGTCCCTCGTGGTCATGTGGAGGACCAAACTCCTGAGCGAGAAAACAGCTGGGGCCAGAAATCGAACATGAGATGATGAAGCGAAGCGGTATGCAAGGGTCCAGCCAACAGGAGCAAGACACACAGACTTTAGGATGGTTTTGCCTCTTATTTTGTTGTTTTGCAGCTCTTTGGAGTTGTTTGGGTCTGTTTGATATAATTTTGTGTCTTTTTGGTCATTTTGCATCTCTTTGTGGCTGCTTTGCCCCTCTCTGTAGTTATATTTGGTTTGTGTGGGCCAACTATTGTTCCAATCATGTCTGCGATTGAGGATTTTGTGCAGAATTCCAGTGAAGGTCTGTTGGAGACTTACACCAAGGATCGGTTGGTAAAGGTGGCAGAGTATTTTGGCATTGAAATCCCAGTCAGGGACGTAAAGATTAGGCTATATTTTGTGCACAATAAACAATGGCTTGGTTCAGTTGGGGGTTTTGTCTGCTGCAGGAAAAGGTAGTGAAACCCAGTCAACCAGCGAAATTTCTCCTCAGGTCAGTCAACCAGAGCTGTCTCAAAAGTTTGTGAGGCCTATGGCTGGGATTGGGGGTGACTTTAACTTTTGAACAACAAAAAGAACTGTTGATTTTGTAGCATAAATTGTTTGTTCTTGCAGCCATTTAACCTCGACATATGCCACATTAAAGGTTCTGCAAATGTTGTGGCTGATGCATTGTCTCATGCATTGCCTCTCTAATGTGTTTTACCAGGTGTCCCTTTTTGCTCTGAAATACTCTTCTCTCCCTCCTGCTCTTAATCTGCTTCTCCAGGTACAGAGTTGCTGAGTGGGTGTGGGTTGGGTGAGTGGTTTGGAAGTGGATTGGGCTGTTCCGGCAAAATGAGAGAACTTTTGAAATGTTCCTGTATGGTATTGTATAGTTCAGCTTTTTGAGGCACCCTTGGGCCTCATTTTTATGGGTGGCGGTGTGACAGCCTTACTGTGTCTGTTCCTGGCAGGCCGTCTAATCTTCCTGGCCACATCTGAGGGTGTGGTTTCACCTTATAAAAAGGCCTCAGTTGTCAGCCTGCTCTCTCTCTCTCTTTCCCCTGACTGAGCAGCTGACTGCCACAGGGTGTAGTTTGGTTTGTGAAACATGTTTCTGTTTAGAAAGGTGAGGAGCGGATTACACGAGTTGTAACAGGAAGAATAATTCATAACAGAGGGGGATACAGCAAAAATCTTAATTACTGGCACAATCAAATTCAACTCCAAGCCATGTGTAGTAAATAAAGCTAGTTAAATTCACAAGTTTCACAAGCGTTTTGCTCAAAATATTTTATATTCTACCTTCTTTTCACACAGCACACCTCCTCTGTAATCACACCTCATGTTTTTCCCCTGTTGCCCCTTTTGTGTTAGTGTAGCTCACTCTGCCTGCACTCTCTGCTTCTCTCTTCCTCCTCTCTCAGCTGGGGTCCCTGGAGTCCAACAAAGCTGTCATTATTGAAATGCCACAATAGGCTTTGCTGTTACCTAATACACATGCACACTACCTTCTCTGTTTACTGTTGCTGCTTGTGCCGTTGCTGCTTGTGCCGTTGCTGCAAAAATCACGCTCGTTTGTCAGAGAGAGAGCGAGAGAGACGGCTGCAGTGACACACTAACATGAGCCATGCCCTTGTGAATTCCAGTGGAAATAAGACAAGTGTGACTTCAGGATCAGGGTACCAACCCAGGCCCGTGCGTGGTTATGCACACGTTATGGGATTAATAGGATGGGCGTGCTGGACATTAGGAGCACCATTATTTCCATTCCAGGAATGCATTAACATGGAATCACAGCAACGTTTTGTGTCACTAAGTTTCTTAGCATCTCTTCAAACACATCGTAGATGCCCAGAGTTACACAGAGGAGACTTTTGAGGGTGCAGATCCCAAAGCACCTGCAAATTTAAAATCAATGATTGTGCATACCAATCCTTTAAGCCTGTCCCTCGTGGTCATGTGGAGGACCAAACTCTTGAGCGAGAAAACAGCTGGGGCCAGAAATCGAACATGAGATGATGAAGCGAAGCGGTATGCAAGGGTCCAGCCAACAGGAGCAAGACATACAGACTTTAGGATGGTTTTGCCTCTTATTTTGTTGTTTTGCAGCTCTTTGGAGTTGTTTGGGTCTGTTTGATATAATTTTGTATCTTTTTGGTCATTTTGCATCTCTTTGTGGCTGCTTTGCCCCTCTCTGTAGTTATTTTGCATCTCTTTGCAGTTGGTTTCCACAATCAGTGCAACTGGCACACAACTTAAAAACAATGTTATCTGTCTCTCAATTTATATTCAGTATCCTCTTTATTATTTCACCCACAGCTATTTCAGCTAAAAGGCGTGTATGCCTGGGGCCTGTGCTATGAAGCAAGATTTGGACTTAGTGATGTGACTTCAGGGTTTTAAGAACTATGAAGCTGGTTCTCTTATTACCAGGATAAATCACTGTAGTAACTTACGCTGGACAGCTTACCTGCTCTGGAACAGGTTGGCCATTCAAAGTAGCGCATCACGACCCGTCAACACCCCAACCACTGACCATCAGATCACTGGAAAAAGAAATATCCCATCATGGACAAAAGTCTGGAGTGACATAAAAAGAGTGGGCATATATATTGTTATAGATCAGAAGAATAATTTCATTGCAACTGATTTAAAAAAAATAACATGAGACACCTGAAACTAGAAAAAAAAAGATGATTTATTACTGACTGACTCCCATTATTACTAATGCAACAGATGGACCCCACCAGTCATGAACTACATTCCCACCCTTCATTTTGCTATCAGAAACAGTCTGGCATCACTTTAAAGTGTTTTATGTGACATAATCAGAGTAGTTTGTTATAAGATTACAGGCAGTGTTTTTTACTGATGACCTTCAACTGTCCCCAAAACTAAACATTCCCCCATATCGTTTCATCTCATCATAGGAACACGTGGACGTGCTCCCGGCTGAACTGATAACTGATAACATCTTCATGATGCCGGTTTTTCAGACTGACAATGTTAGGGCCAGATAATAAAAGATATCCTTGGTAAGGTGAACTGGCTCTTCAGAAAAATGGAGAAAGAAAGGAAAGCTCAGGGACTATAAGTAACAGAGGAAACTCCCACACTACCTCAGAGAGGCAGCAAGGGAGAGAGGAAGGAGCAGCGCGTAGGTTATCCAGTTCCTTGCGGAGCTTTAAACTATTGAGCCGGCCACAATCATCATGTCGTCCCCCCAGTACATTGAGTACCGCGGGTTTCTCCTGCCACCTGAGGCGCACAGCGCGGAGAGCTTGGAGTACGCGCAAAACTTCTCTGTGGAAGACACCGATGTGTTTGCTGTGACTTACCCCAAGTCAGGTATGGTATAATGGTTTTCACTTTCCAGCTGTTCGACCAGTCCCTGGGAGGTACACATTTTAAACGGCATGAGCATGTTGTACGGAAATTCACCCTGATTCAGCATAGACTTTATGAAATGATAATTTCAGTGGCTGTTGGTGCCCTCAAGTATAGAGGCAGTTAGTCTCAATCGAATTGACAGCTGGGTGAAGGTCGTTTTGGGAGTCGAATTCAACTGAATCACTCATCATCGGTGTCATCATCTTACCCACAAATTGGAGTCTCCGCTCCCAAATAACGCAGCGCATATGGCGAGGCGTTTTAACATTTAATAGCTAAGTTTGACCATCCGGAATTACCATTATAGATATCAACAACGTCATTTTGACTAGTAGTATATTACTACTACTACTACTGAATTCATACTAGTCACAATGACATGTTGCGACTAGTATGAATTTTAATTTAAGATATCTAAAACGTCATTCCGACTAGTCAAAACTACAGCTGCAAATATCTGTAATTCAGTTTTGACTAGTAAGATTCAAACTATTTTTTGTCATCTAAAATTACATTATTACAAGGCCTATCTAGAATTCCAGTTTGAGATATCTACAACATCATTCTGACTATCTGAAACTCAATTCAAGATATCTAGAAAGGACCATTGATGATAATTAAAGATATTTTGAACTTAAATTATGACTAGTCAAAATTAAATTGTAGATATCTCAAACTGGAATTACAGATATCTACAATTCAGTTGCAGATATCCGCAATAACAATTGTAGATATCTGCAACTACATTGGAGATATCTATAATGACAAACCCCATACACATGAATGGCAAAAATACTTTGAATCTTACTTGTCAAAACTGAATTATAGATATCTGTAATTAGAGTTTTGACTAGTCAAAATCTAATTACAGATATCTTGAGTAAGAGTTTTGACTAGGCAAAATTTGCAGATATCAGTAATGAATATCTAGATTAGCGATTAAATATTAAAACGGTTTATGTACATATACATGTACAGCGCATCTATGCCGGTGAACCGACTTTGATTCAGTCGAATTCGACTCCCAAGATGATCCTAACCCAGCTGTCAGTTCGATTGACACTTTGTAACTCTGTCTCGAAAAGCTTATTATGAATAACGTTTATTGCTGTTATTATTACAGGGTATAAAGTTTGAACATTCACTCAGACAAAACCAAAAACCCATCCACTGAGGCCAAGCCAGCCCTCACTTTGAAACATTTGGTTAAGCCAGCCCTTACGTGTTTTTGCAGTGCACGCATACTACACATTACGGCAAGAGCGAGAAAGGACTGATTTCAAAGTAAAAGCAAGCTTCCAAAAACCACGTCAATCTGACGTAGCATTTCAAAATAAAAGCCCTCTTAACGGTCATATTTTCCTGTGTTCCTACAATAAGATTAATATATATATATATATATAATATATATATATATATATATATATATATATTATATATATAATTTTATTTTATTTTATTTTTTAAAAAACCTAGCCTTTATTACTCAACCATTCCACTTCAGACTGATAGTACTGGACCTCAGGGTGTCACCCAGAAAATATCAGGTCAATCTGATGTAGCATTTCAGAATAATACATATATATATGTTCTGCCATTATATATTCTGCTAATATGATTATGAACAAAGCGGTCTGTTTTATACCAGTATTAAGTTAGTTTGATATTGGACACATTCATGCACATGCACACATTCACACATTCGTTTGACATTCAAAAGACAACAACAAACAACAATCATAAAATAAGTAATGATAATAATAAATACTAGTATTGTTAAAACAAATGATGATTAAGTTGGGCATAATGACAGTACATCATGGCAGAGCAGTTTTATTGGATGTCTTTGTACTGTGTGAGGTGACAGGTGTTCAAAGTGACTCAGCCTACACACATGACAGAATGTGCTGGTGGAAATGCTGTATCTACATATTGATATTCAGTGAACTAATCACTTGATTGACACGATGTCAGCGTTGTGACACTTATGAGAAGTGATGATGGTTGTCATCACCATAACAGATTGGATTATTTAAAAAAAATATATAAAGGATCTTCAAAGTGCAAAGTTTAAGTTTTTGAGTGTGGCTTGTCATGTCATTGCTTACTGTGGCAGTGAATAAATTATTATCGAGCTCCGGCTCGCCTACGCCTGGCATTTTGCATGTTGAGAAGCATGAGAGAGCTTGCAGACATGTTGTTGGTGGGTAAAGAGTGGCCAGCTTCATTTTTGGGCAATTTCAATAGTCACAGGTGCGTTCAGATTTTGGTGCAGTACCTCTGCTCTGCCAGCAGATTGAGTGTTTTCCCATCAATCTTTTAGTATGTCCGAATGGACCCAACTTGTTTAGTACTGTAGGTAGGAGTAGTAGCTAGTGGTAGTACGTAGTAGTATGCAGTATGCCAGTGGGCCTTTCGGATGCAGCCTAAATGTTTCAAAGTGAGGGCTGGCTTGGCCTCAGTACCCATCTGGAGGAAATACCAGGCTCTTGCAGCTGTGCAGCAACCTATGGCTGTAACTCACAGGAGGTTTCTTTTTTCCTCACTTTATTCATTAGTTTTCACAGTCAAAAATGAAACATTATATATACATAGATAAAAGAACAAACTTCACTCCCACCCCACCACCCACCCCAGGGGACAAGCGGAGAAAAAAAATAGATACAGGAGGTTTCTTTTTGAACAGGAAGCTTTGAACAGTCTAATGACTACTCTCCCCTCTTTTAAAACTAGCACTGGACTTCTACTCCTCTTGGACTCATAGCTTGTTGAGCAAAATGTCTAAAACTTAACATGACGTGTAAAATCTTGCAGCATTCGCACATTAGTAAGTACAAGTAAGACGATTCTCACCCTGCTGACAATTCGATTGGCAAATTCATTCTTGTGAATTCAATAGAGGGCATAGTCTGTGCTAACAGAACTAGGTACAATATTACAACCTTTGTTTCGGCTTACCGGTATTTTATTATTTTGCATACTCTTAAAACTTAGTCTGGGGGCGTCAGTAGCCGTTTTGGTAAGGAAGCGGAACCAGTGCGAGTGAGACAGGATGCGGAATTCGATGGATGCGCCTTTCCGTAAAAATGAAGGCACCAAGCTAATAAAAATGCGGTGAAACTTTTAATAATAAGAATATAATTTACAAGAAAAGCCCCAAGCCATTGAGTTAATCGATTTTCTTACACCCCTCACCCCCTTAAATCGATGGTGCGCCAGAATTTAAAGTTTTATTATGCTGAACACTTTTAGTCTGGTAAATTTGGTGAATACCGCATAGACCGGAACCAGACAAAAAGAGAGAGCGCTGGCTTTGATTCATTTTGTAACAAGTAAGGTGAAGTCGATCATCTAGTTTTGTGTGAATAATTTTGGGAATTGGATTTTAAGAACCTGCTTAACAATGATGGCAGCGAAGAAAGTAAGAACATTTGTTTTTATATAAACACACATACATCTAATAAATATTTGTGTCATCATACACTGAAAGAATCTTCAGTGTCCTGAACAGCAGAGGCGTCCTCAGAGTTTGAAAAAGTTTCCAATATTACAAATTGTTTTTGCAGCATACAAAGTTTATAAAGATTTAAGATAGATCAATGTGAGTAACATCCATGACTTAAAATAGTATGTTGGCAGGTCTGATCAGCTGTCTGTCCAACTAGTTTTGAAAGTTCACCTACACTTTCATCTTTTTTAAACCCCGGAGGCTTGTTGATGTAAAGCGAACATGTATGTGGAAGCCAGGTGCTACCTTCAGGGCGCTCTCGGAAAGTTGGGTTATATATTTGTGTTGTTAGATTTAAAATGGTTTTGTGCAGTCGGTTGGTTTTGCTCATGTATAAAAACAAAATGAACGCTTCACTAATCGGATATTCATCGAAGAGATGCAGTACACATCTAAATGATTTGTGCTTAAGATTAGGGGTCGTGAAGTTTCAGTAGCATATTTTGCTCGGTCTAATATGCGTGTCTATCAAAGTTGCGACTTTTCCCATACACAGGAACGCAGCAGGAATGGGCCCTCCTCTTCTGATTTATCTGCCTGTCATCTGAACTTTATCCCACAAGGAGCAAAATGTCTTCTGAGGGAAAGTATCTGCTGTACAATGGACTTATTGCTCCCAAAGAGACTCACTCTGTGGAGAGCTTCAAGTTTGCGGAAGAGTTCACGTTGAGAGACGATGACGTCATCGGCATCCTATATCCGAAGTCAGGTCAGCGTTTCTGTAACAAAAATCAACTGTCAGACACTTGTTGCTTTTGTCTCACCCATAGACTGTATAAAACAGGTATCAGTGCAGAGTCCTGACAGAAACATAGTCCAGTCATGTGACGAACTATTTTTTTTTGTTGTCCCAGCTTTGAGTTAAATAAGTGTTGTGTTCTGCACTACCTCCTTTGGGAATGCGCGGAATGCTGCAAGATTTTACACGTCATGTTAAGTTTTAGACATATTGCCCAACAAGCTATAAGTCCAAGAGGAGTAGGTGTTCATTTAGTTTTAAAAGAGAGGAGAAGAGTCATTAGAAAGCTTGCTGTTCAAAAAGAAAACTCCTGTATCTATTTTTGTTATTTTTATTTTTTCTGCTTGTCCCCTGGGGTGGGTGGTGGGGTGGGAGAAAACTTCTTTATTCGTTCTTCGTTCTTTTATCTATGTATATATAATGTTTCATTTTCGACTGTGAAAACTAATAAATAAAGTGGGAAAAAAGACCTATGGATGTAACTCACTGTAACTGTGAGTTACAAAGTGCTTTACATGGTTGAGCCAGGTTTTAAAGCAATGCAGGAAGCACATATCACCAATGAAACAGATAAGCAAAGATTGTACTGAGACTTGTATAATACAAAAGAAAAACAATACAATACCCAAATAACAATATAAGATTCAAATAAGACATGTTTAATTTAAACAGTATGATAATATTAATAAAAGGCTTTTTTGAACAGGCAAGTTTTACAAAGTGATTTAAAAGCTGTCACTGAATCGGCAGCCTCAGGCCTTCTGGCAGGTAATACCAGAACTGTGTGACCTTGACCACAAAAGCCCTGTCACCTTTAGCTTTGAGGCGGGACTGAGGAACAGCCAGCGGAGCCCTGCCTGAGGATCTGAGGCTGTGACCTGGCTTAAAGTGTAGCAGCATGTCAGCAGTGTAGTTGGTGCCAAAATCCTGAAATGCTTTATATAGGTGATCAGTATAATCTTCAATCAATTCAAAACTGATTGGTAAGCAGTAGAGGGTGACGCGGGAGTGGATTTTCAGTCCTGTCCCATCGCACTCCCACAAAAATAATCCCATCCCATCCCAATCCCACACGAATGACTCCCATCCCATCCCATCCTGCTCCCGTGTTACAGGTAAAAAAAAAAAAAAATAAATATATATATATATATATCTATAGTACATGGATCACACAATGCCTACCTTAGTTAAATATAAACCCAAATATGACATCTAATGTTATGTTTTGATGTTTATTGCCTAATTATTTTAACATTTACTCCATCTGTTGTGATGCTGTTTAGAATGACAAACACATTTGATTCCTGATGTGGTCAGACAATACGTCATAAGAACCAGTTCTGAGAGAGAAAAATGTAGTTAAAGTATTGCAGTAGAAGTAGTGTTTGGTTCCTCTGACTGAGGTGAAGCACACACATGAAAAATAATTTTTTCAAACTGCGCCGGGCTCGGGTCAGGTTTGGTCAGGAAAATGCGGCCCGAGCCACACTCTAGCATGCTCACCTGTGTTTGTGTGTGTGTGTGTGTGTGTGGCAGAACTCCGCAGTGCTCAATACAGAGAGCAGAGGAGAATTGTTAACATGTGACCATGTAGAGACAGAAATGACACAATGACATAACACCATAAATAGTATATTGTTATGTTATTATATGAAGCGTCCGTCGCGTAAAATAATATCAATGGGGGGCTGTGGGCAGGACATTGCTGACTCATCCTCTGACTTATCGTCATCGGAGTTTGGGAAACTGGCACAGGACCGACAGGAGTTTCTGGTTAATATTTTCTTGTGAAAAACGAAACTATAGTTCGTTTCATAGTGTCACTTTATGGTCAAATGACACAGCACTTTTTACACGACACCGGCTCTGTGACCCCTCTCTGTCTAACCCCGCGTACAGTACACATGTAGGTAGGCTACTAAAATTGCTGCACATTGCTATGGTTACTGGCGCTAATCCTAGGATTAGGATAAAATTCCTAGGCTCCCCTCTGTCATTTGGTTTAAATCCAAAACACTCCCACACAGGGGCCGTGGCATTTGGTTTAGGAACAAGTTCCCTGTCTTTCTCTTACACTCAATTCTCTTTTCTTCTCCGCCTCGTCTCCCCCTCACGAAGATCGCATTATGTTGGTGTAGCCCATAGCCCCGCCTCCCCCACAGAGACAAAGACACTCGATGACAAGAGGTTTTCCGTTCATTACGCTAATGAACTAACTCACCTGGCTGCCAGACGATGCATGGCAGTGAACACTCTTGTCGTCCAGTCTCTTTGGTGGAGAGAGACAAGGAAAACAAACAAGCATGAATATGGTAATTAATCCCTTTTAATTTACCTTGCAATTAACCGACTTATAGCATATCGCGACAGGCCTAATTATGAGTCCCAGTCCCGCCAGCTCCCGTTGAATTTTTTTCCCCTCCCATCCCAATCACGTGAAGAATAGTGAAACTGATTCTCATCCTGTGGGACTCCCAAAAAAATGTCAGCCTCTAGTAACCAGTGAAGAGCTATACTATTGAAAACAGGGCTGATACAGTCATGGTATCTAGTGTTTGTTAAAGCTGAGCAATCGCGATTTGCATCACATGAAGTTGGTGTGAGATGGCTTTTTGGCTCAACACTGACAAACAATGAGTTTGACCAACTTTTATCCAGTAGGCCTACTTTAACTAGTAATCATTCACAAAATGTCAGAAAATAGTCTGTAAAATATGGGATGCCGTTTGTAAAGTGGCTCACGCTGAAAATAACATCAACATTTTGCCACATTTAGCTTCAAACAGTGTTTAAAAACGTGTTGTGAATTTTTTAACATCATCTTTTACCACATTTACAGCAATATTTGTTAACTTACAAATATATTAAATAGTTAAATCTAAATGTTAAATGTGGTACCTAAATGTTAAATCTAAATATTAAATCTAAATCTAAATATTAAATCTAAATCTTAATGCTAAATCTGAATCTAAATGTTAAATCTAAATGTTAAATCTAAATCTAAATATTAAATGCTAAATCTAAATCTAAATGTTAAATCTAAATGTTAAATCTAAACGCTAAATCTAAATGTTGAATCTAAATCTAAATATTAAATGCTAAATCTAAATCTAAATGCTAAATCTAAATATTAAATCTAAATCTAAATGTTAAAGGGGCAAAAAGTGAAATCCTTTCACCACTAGGATTGCTGTTGTGCATTGCCTGTAGACCAAAACCAAGTGTGTCATGAGCCTCCATTTCAGCAAATATATTGCATTTATTACAGGTACCATCATCACTGAAGTAGGCAGGGGAATAGCTAAACACAGCTGCCAGGCTGCCCGCCGGGCTACTTTTTACAATGCTAATTGCAAATGTTAGCTGGGTTGCCGGGCTATTCACCTAACACAACCGTAACGCCTGACCCATTGCTGGGACCGAGCCGCTAATAACTCAAGCCCCCGGACATTAACCGGAATTCACATGAACGTTCATGAACGCGCAGCCGGACCGGCTTGTAAACAATGGGCTGGAGATCAACACAGAGAGAGGGTGTGTGAGGTCATGCTATACTCCAGATGAAATTACACCTCTAGTTCTTCTTAAATCTCAATGCTAAATCTAAATCTAAATGTTAAATGATTGAGCTAACTGGAGTAGTTTCATGTCGTATCCAACAACGGGAGGCTTTTAACAGATGATGTCCTGATGTTAGCTTTACTTCTGCTGATCCTGCTTTCTACACATCGTGATTTCCCAAAACTGAATAAATACCACACATAGCAACACAAAACTGCTTTGCTAGCTCAATCATGTTATAACTAAGACATCCACTGGAAAAAATTTTTTTTCACAAACCGTTTAGAGTTAATGAGTCATTACAGACACTGCTAACGGGGCTAACAGCTAACGGTTAGCCCCGTGAATCTACGATAACCATGTTATTATTTACAAAATGTGCACACAGAAATAGTGTTTGTTCAATCATTGTGTTTATAGACTTTACCAACATCAGATTAGTCTAAACAGTAATATAGTGACGTGAAAAATGTGAGATATTTATATATGTAGCTAAACTCTGCTGGTTTTCTACCCAGAAGTATTTGTTAACAACAAGGCGATTCCCTCTGAAGGGACACTAACAACTCAAAGTACACGTCAAATAAAATTTCTCCAAAAATGTTTTTTGTTATTTTAAGTAGTTATTATCACGCTAATGTATGTTCAAGCGTTCATTTCCCCGATAAGTTGGTTTAATTCGTTATTTGATTCTATAAACACAGTCTGACCATCTCAAGCTTTTATTTTGGTACCTCTGGTAACTATTTAATATATTTCTAAGTTAACAAATATTGCTGTAAATGTGCTAAAAGGTGACACTTTTTTAAACATTGTTTGAAGCTAAATGTGACAAAATGTTGATGTTTTTTTTCAGCGTGAGCCACTTTACAAACAGCATCCCATAGTAAAATGCCTATCACCATTTACCAGAGCTTCATATTCTTTCTGAAAATAGTTTGTTTTATCCAACCAACAAACTGAATCCCGCTGATATTTAGTTTAGTTTATATTTAGTCTTGTTTGCATATTAGAAGTCATTGGTGAGCTACTCTGACATTAGTTACGAATGGTTTCAGGATATCTTTAAAGAATGTCCTTTTTTCTCTACTGTTGTGTTGATTTTGATTCATTTCCTCCGTGGTTCAGATTGTGTGTTTGCACAGAGTAGAGCCTCCACACATTACAATCAGTTCTCACAGAAAAACAAGTTGCAGACTGAGAACTGTTTCCAAGGGGTATAACCTCATTAGGATAACACTAGCACATAGTGTGTGTGTGTGTGTGTGTGTGTGTGTGTGTGTGTGTGTGAGCGTGATGTGTGTTTAAAATGGAATGTGCTCTTTTGCTCATTCATTGATTTACTTTCCATACATCATTCCCAGCCAGGGTCATGGGAACAGAGGCTTTTGAAGGACGTTATTATTGTCAATGTCAATTGCAAATGAAAATCTGTAAATCTGTTTCGAAGTCATAGAGCAAGGCTGCTCTTTATAATGCCAGAACTTGCTTGAGAATTTTTCATTTTTATGTTTTCTTCAGTATCAAAGTAATCTAGTATAATTTTGTGTATATCCGTACAGTGCAAAGAGGAACTTGGTAATTGTTAATTTGGCATACTTTTATACCTTCATTAAAATGTATACAGATACAGACTAAAAACAGGGCTCAAGTGGGAGGTGTTTGGGGGCGGAGTTTTAATTTTGTCTGAGGGGGAACCCACAGTGTCGGACTTTGAAAACCTTTGATTCAGACCATATAATGTTGCTTCATCTTGCTGTTGTTGCATTTTCCTTAAAGCAGAACTTGCAGCAGTATTCTTACGTATCATCTGCTGCTCTGTTCTTCTCTGCAGGTACAATCTGGATGCAGGAGATCCTCCCACTGTTGCTGAATGGAGGTGACCTGACACCAATCCAAACCATTCCCAACTGGGACAGGGTCCCCTGGCTGGAGGAGAAAAGACTGGCAGTGGTGGTGGACCAGTTGCCATCTCCACGGGCAATGGTCACACATTTTCCTTACCACCTTATGCCCGCCTCCTTCCACACCTCCAAAGCAAAGGTAAAAGCATGACATCAGCAGCCTTGAGAAATCAAAATATCGTAGATGAGAAAACATAGGTATCTCATGGTACATGAGCGATATGAATGAATCATTGATCATCTTTCTGATGTTTCATAATAGTGATTATTGAGATTTTACCGCAATGGTTTTTGGAAATGTGATGAATTAGTGGTGCTGCTACAAGTTGCCACAGCCGTGCATAATGACAGCTGCTCTGGCACTGTTGAACAATCCTGCTGATGAGACACAGTCGGTGAAATTGCACTTTCTTTACCGCATATCTCATTTGACAGTTCTAATGAATGGTTGTGGGCACAAGTATTGATATGCAAACGGGTGTTTTAAGGGCATTTCTACATCTATTTATGGTGAATTGTGGGTGAGGAAAATGAGGCTTGTGAACGTATGCCAAGCGCCACAGTGATTGAGATTTATAAAACAGGATCAGACGTACACATGGCTTTATAAATCTGAATGTGCATACGCACAGTTTTAGTCATGAATCTACACAGTTTTATGCATTTGGCCCCTGATCTGTAACTAACATCACACTTCACTTGACATGTTATTGAATGTCTCACGTGTCTTTGCCACAGGTAATCTATGTCATGAGGAACCCTAAGGACATCCTGGTGTCTTCATTCTACTTCCATCAGATGGCTGAATTCCTCGAGGATCCAGGAACCTTTGATGAATTCATAGAGAAATTCCTAGAGGGAAAAGGTCAGAGGTCCCATACCACATAAATACTTTACTCTGAAACATGTATGAATTTCAGCAGTAGAGTGGTTCAGCATTTTGGTGTATTACCACATGAACAGATTTTGGATTTTGATAGCAGAAGAAAGACAAAGTCACCCCTATTGAGCCGTGGTTGTTTGCATTTATACTGTGCTCTGTTGTCCATGTTGTCTTCAGTGCTGTTTGGAAAATGGACAGACCATGTGAAGGGCTGGAAAGACACAGACCTGGGAGACAGAATAATGTACATCACATATGAAGAAATGGTTCAAGTAAGACACTACCCTGAACTCTCACAGGCTCTTAATGTGCTGTCTCAGTAGCCAATTTACACAGCCTGCTCAAGGTCAGAATGTTGTGCAGTTGTTCTGCTTCACAAATTTGTATTAAGGAATGAGTAAACAGAGTTGTTTCACCTTTGAGCTGGCAGTGGAGGTTGTAGAGCCAGTGGAGCAACTGAAGTCTGTTGAAAAAGTGTGAGCAGGCAGGACAGGATGGGTGTGATGTTTTTCTGATGTGTAAATAATTGCTATAGTCATGTTATGCTGTGGTTATTGCTTAGAAAGTGCTGCCTGATGCTTGTGTTATATGTCACACTGGATGCCAATGTAGTTGTGCTACACATCGCATCTGTCAGCCCGCTTGTGCTCTTTCATAATTACACTACATTTATCAAAAAAGACATCACTTTATTGACAGTAGACTTGTCAAATTTATCAAGAGTTCTGCAGACTGACTGACAAATCACGCAGTTTTGTGAGTTGTGGAGTTAAGGGAAACTTGATCAACTTTGTGAAACACTGATTATTGCAAATTATTAGTGCCTTGTTTTAAATTACGAAAATGTAATACAATATCTTAGTTCTTTCTTTGTGTAAAAAAGCTTGTGTCTTGTCCTGGACTGTTTAAGATCCAGTGTGTAGGATCTAGAGCAGTGGTTCCCAACTGGTGGGTCGTGGTCCAAAAGTAGGTCGTGGGTCCATTCTGAATGGACCACAGGTGACTCAAAAACATGTCAGGTTTGAAAAAACACACTTTATTTTGAAGTACAGTGAATTTCTGGCACATTTTAAAGTGTCGTTTCCTGCTGTAGAGTGAGTGAATAACAGACAGCTACTTAACAAAGACAGCAAACTAGCTCAACCTCATGGCCAAACACAAGTATGACACTGAATATATTAAACTGTGTGGACCTTGAACTAATGACTAAGGAGAAATCTGGACCTCGTGGCTGGACCAGTTGGGAACCACTGATTTAGGGGATATACTGGCAATAGAATGTATATAATAAGTCTGATTTCTTTAGTGTATAATCACCTGAAAATAAAAAATGTTGTGTTTTTGTTACCTTAGAATGCGACATTTATATCGACATAGAGAGAAGGTCGTCATTTATGGAGATCACCATGTTGCACTGCCATGTTCCTACAGTAGCCCAGAACGGATAAACCAAATGCTGGCTCTAGATTGGACCCTCACTGTTATTGTATTTTGGCATTTTTGAGTTGGCCACCATAGTTACAGCCTATCTGCAACGAGCAGCCTCACAAAAAGACTTTTTTTTTTTTTTACATGAAACTGTTAAATTCAGTGTTTATACTGTTTTTAACCACCTGGTCTGTTTGTTTTGGAGAGGAAGAGAACTCTGTGGATCATTTGGCTCCTGGTAAAAACTTCCTTAACAATGAACACTACAGGAATTCTAGCCAGGAGAAGTTTGACTTGCCACTAAATCATCCTAAATCTTACACACTGAACCTTTAAGGTAGCACTGCAGATAAAGTCAGATGAGTGCAACAGATGCAGTTATTCATTCATTATGCATTTCCCACCTGTATTGCTTTGTATTCAATGCAGTTCTGTTGAATAAGAAGGTATAATCAGTAACTAGACACGTCTCCCTCAGCCATCTCGCGACAATAGCCCAATTATATTTCATGCATTAAAAAAAATCTGTATCAGTGTTTTACAGAAAGCATCAGCATGATATTTTAATGAGCTGATCATCATGCTATGATAGTAATTATTTAAAGTATGCTGTGCCCCTCTTTTAGGACCTGCCTGCAGCTCTCAAGCGCATGTCTGATTTCCTTGGCCGTAATCTGAGTGACGAAACCATTCAGAAGATAGCAGAACATTGCTCCTTCAAGACCATGAAGACCAACGCCATGTCCAACTTCAGCCTGGTCCCTAAGGTGTACATGGACTCAGACAAATCTCCATTCCTCAGGAAAGGTGAGGCTGGGTGTGTTTATCATCACCTCCTCTGCTTTTGTTAGTGACATTTACCTGTCTGACTGGATTGAAACTGATCAGGTCAATTTAGGCCAACACCAGTGTTCAAGTTGCGTTACTAGGACTTAGACTCATGTTATTGGATTTCAAAAAAAGGCTGACTTTACTTTATCTACCCAACAGTTCATTTTCTTTCATGAGAGATTTATTGTGTTTATGTGATTGTCTTGGTGTGTGTGTTTTTGTATTAGGCATTGCAGGAGACTGGAAAAACCATTTCAACTCAGAGCAACTGGCCAGATTTACATCAGTCATTCGCAAAGAGCTGGGGAAGGAGAGCTCCTCTCTGCCATGGAGCCTGGATTGACCATCAGTCGGAGCAAAGACCGAGAGGGAAACAGCTGTAGAATTAAAATCAAGGGAAGTGAGAAGCTGGTGCTAACTGGGTCAAAATTTTTAGCTATTTTTGATTTTAATATTTGGTATATATGACTAAGCGCATTTTATTGATTTAAAAATAAATACATAACAAAGAATCTCTTTAAAGTTGGTTGGATATAAAGTTGGTTGGATAAGTTAGAGAAGTGGATATGTTGTTACCTGATCCTTCCTGAATGGAAATGCAGCATCTACAACAGTACACCCTCTGCAGAGAATGCATTTTTGCTATTATGTGTTAAACTTGCAACAATTTTATGGATCTTATTGCAACTTTATGGTCCAGTACCTGACATATTAAGTTGTTTTTTTGACCCTGAACATCAACTAATTACTGCATTATTGCCTTGTGAGATAAACTTTAGAATGTTTATCTCTACTACTTAGTGTCAAACTACTAATATGTAATTACTGTGGAACAAATGTACAAATGTTTTTAGGCATTTACTTCAAGTATCAACAGTTTTCATAGGGAGGTATTGCCTAAATCTCCAGTGAATGCTTAATTTCTCTGTAACACTCATTACTGTGTTTTGTATTACCTATTTGTGTATGTTTGAGGGAACAAACTACGTTAACATCCACACTGATATGTTTTTGTTCTAAAACACAAAACAATTGCATTCACACTACTCCGGCATTTACAACCCTCAGAATTGAGACCTTTGAACAGTAAATCTGCTTTTACATCTGGAACCTCCCATTTACAACGGGCTTGGGATACAGCCACGTTGAGGACTCGACTCAGATTCCGAAGCTACTCTCTTATTGTGCAGCCTCCTTAAGGAACCTGCTGCCATTTGATTTGATGGTAGGAACCTCTTGCGACCGAATGCCTTTGCTGACATCGACCCCAGCAGGATTCGAACCCTGGACCTGGAAGACGAGTGCTCAAACCACGACACTAGGGAGGCCCCCAGACCTTTGAACACTGGTGACCCCGATTTAGATTTAAGAACTCCAGGGTTGTGTATTAGTCTGGACAGGTGGAAATTAAGACTTTTGAAAATGATGATGTAGACACTCACACTGACTACCAGAAAGCGTTTTATCAGTTATGACGTGAAACCAAAACATAATAGTGTGTTGCGATTTAATCCTTCTTTTGTGGGCATTCCTTTCCTCTAGTAATAGCACCACTCTAGTATTTCACCGTATTTGCTTTACGATGACTTCCAATCTGTTTTCTTGACCGCCTTATACTCCTGCGTTACTTTCAGTAACAGTTCACCTTGTCGTTGGTCCAAGCAAAGAAATCGCTGGTCTTACTTTTTGTCATCTCTGTTGTATTATCTGTAACTAAGAAACCAACCAGAGAGTAGACAATCTGCTTCCTGTTTACATCGACATGTACATGCCTGGTTAATGTGAATGGTCATGTGTTCTCAACTCTGGACAGAGATTATTTCTAAAATGGTGCTAAAATGCTTGTGTTTACAGAGATTGTTTATATTTTATGGCACTCTCTTAAAATGAAAGTGTATTAGTGTGGATGTGTCTCCCTCACAAATCATATGTGACAATATGCTCAACAAAAGGAGTAAAAAAAAAAACACCTGATGTCGTTAAAAACAATTTGCTGTGATCACTGGATTACTGAATAGATTGGATAACAGTATTTCCAATTTTCCCAACAGTCTCAATCTGCAAAACTCTTCACACAAGAAAATGAAAGGGAGAGAAATATAGTTTATTATGTGTTATCAGGTTTGAATGATTTAGTTACTTATTTACACACTTATTCAGTTACACTGTCAGTGGGTTTTAATCATATACATTTTTATTCTTCAATTATGACTTTTTCCTGGACTGTCGTATTTTATTGAGTCATTAAGTAATCTTTTACAATTCTGGTGTCTCAACTTTTAAGTCATGATTATTGAATTATTACTGGGTTAATATGCATCCCTTCAATATCTTAATTGTATTAATTGTTGCGTGCTTGCTTTGGCTCGAGAGTAAAAAGTACATTAAAACTAAAGGAAAAGTCAAGTCTCCTTGGTAATTTGTTTTGTGTGTGGTAAAGTGTTCTGTTTAAGGGAGCGGCTGAGGAAGGGGGCGGAGTGAAGATTGTCCCTCGCTGCTGGGAGAGGAGAGCTTCCCCGGAGGTCAGGCCTCTTTACCTGGTCCCTCTCCTCCACACTTAGGCTTATTTTCATTGTGCCAATGGTGGCTTGAAAAACCGCCCCTAACTGTGTAACACGGGCAGAAGGGAAGGCAGCCAAGCTCAGCCGGTCCCCTTCTCCACACTTGGACTCCTCCCACAATTTTTGCTCAATTGACACCAAACTTACTACAGAGCATCTTCAGACTGTCCTACAAAAACAATCCAAACAGATTTTTGATTTATCAAAAATTGAGCCTACAGTGCATCAAAACGTTTGACTGTAAACGGTACTGTAAACATATACTTGCAAATTCTTGCTAAATACATTTTCAATGTTCATTAAAAAAAATGACAAAATTTTGGAGTCATGGTAGATGACTAATATCAGAATTTTATCTAAAAAAAAAAGATTTTTTACAACATTTTGAATTTTGCTCATGCGAACAATTGGAGTCCATGCAAAAATGGCATTTTTAAACATCAGTTTTTTACTTATGGAGCCAATAAATAAATAAAAACAAATTACCAACATTTCCATGCTGTCTAGATGCAATTTGTGTATTTTCACATTTTTGTCTTAATAACTGAATTTTTGACAGCCATTTGAAATCTGCCTTTACACACTAAAAACAGCTGTCTTGACCGGCTTAGTCAGTTTGTGAAGCTACATGTGACATTTCTGTTTGCCAATTATCTCAGTGAGATAGAGGATGGGTCTTGTTGTTGAAGATTGTGAGCTCAAGCCTCAGCTAGTGCAACATTTCCATATGAGAAATCTACCCAAACTTTTCATAAAGGTCCATATGTGCTACAGCTTTGGAACTTTCACTTTGAAATTTGAACTTTTCATGGCATGGATGGCTACTGTCTGGCACCCTGATGCTTGGCTTAGTCAATTTGTGAAGCCACACATCAACTGTCATTTGCCAATTAGCTCAGTGAGCTAGAAGACGGACCTCAGTCTCTGAAGTTGTGAGTTCAAGCCTCAGCTAAGGCAGGACAGACATTCTAATATGAAAGTCCTACATTCAGGCATCATGCTATGTGGATTAGAGTCTACTAAGGTTAAAATAATTATGATCCAGGCAGTTTTGCGGAGAGACAAATACTCTTTATCAACACTTTTCCCTGTTATCCCTTGTCTCTTTTCCCTGTTTATTTGGCTTAGTTATCAGTCACTATGCAGAGTCTATCCAATAGCTACTTTTATATTTTAAAAAATGTTTTCATCTTTGTCACCGTGGATAATGTTTAGCTTTAAGCTAGATCAGGCCAGTTTGTTCATAATTGCTAGCAGTTAATGTTATTCTTACTTTCTTGATTTACCAACAACAGGATACACCAGAGTTTTATTTTAAAAATCTGGATGACCACCAACCTGCTCAAACTCAACAGCCAGAAAACTGAACTCCTTGTTGTTGCTCGCAAGACTCTGCTCCGTGGGGCTGGAGATCTTGTCCTCACTGTTGATGGCTCCTCAATCTCGCCATCCTCTGAGGTTCGCAACCTGGTTGTCATCTTGGACTCCACTTTTTCTTACGATACACACATCAAATCCGTCACCAAATCAGCTTTTTTCCACCTCAGGAACATCTCCAGACTCCAACCTTCACTCCCCGACTCTGTTGGTGAGACTCTAATACACGCCTTCATCATCTCACGTCTGGATTGTACGGGGTCACCAATAAAACTCTTGGCAGACTCCAACATGTTCAAAACTCAGCTGCCAGGGTTCTCACTCGCACTAAACCTTGGCAGCACATCACCCCCTCTCTCAAACAACTGCACTGGCTTCCTGTTAAGTTCCGGATCACCTTCAAACTTCTCCTGCTCACCGACAAATCTCTGCACACCCTTGCCCCTCAGTATTTAACAGACCTCCTTCATGTTCATCACCCGGCCCAGAACCTGCGATCTGCGGACCTCGGCCTCCTTTCAATTCCCCGTACTAGAGGGCAAACTTCTGGGAGCAGGGCCTTCAGTGTGGCAGCTCCCACCGTCTGGAACTCGCTTCCGCCAGGCACCAACTCTGGACTCTTTTAAATCACAGCTAAAGAGGCACCTTTTCCTGCTGGCTTTTGCCAGCCAGTTGTGTTTTCTGTTTGTTTATGTCATGTGACTTTGTGGTTGTCTGTGTGATTTTGTGGTTGTTTGCAATTATGAAGCGAGCTTGGATTTCTTGAAAGGCGCTATATAAAATTGATTTATTATTATTATTGTTATTATTATTATTAATAATGAGAATTTAAACTACACACCTAAAATTTCCCAGTAATGGTACAAGTGTTTTTTTTCTGCTTAGCCTAATTTTATTTTATTTGTGCAGATTTGCTGCTGAAAGGTAATATTGATTTCCTTTTAAAATGAAGCTGTAATGGTGCATTTACAGTTTTACAAATAGGCCTATCTCTGCTGTGAATCATTTCATTATTGATTAGCATTCCAGCTATTTTGTATATTAAATGTTTGTCTATAAAATTATGTAAAATTTATATTACATTTCCTCAATTCCAATCTGGCATTCACAAACATTTTACTTTGTCTGACTAAAGGTCCAAAACCAAGATGAAGCAAGATTTGAGGAAGATATCCTCAAATCTACAAAGGTAACTCCAACACTGATGCCTGAAACAATCAATCCATCATGAAATAGTTGTGGATTCATGACGTGTTTGACTTATTGATTTATTGACTAATCACTGCAACTGTAGAATTCCTATAATGAGCTAGAAGAAGTTTTAAACATATATACTACAGAGTTGTCTCATGCTAATTAGCTCAGTGAGATAGAGCATAGTCTCTTGTGCTTAGAATGCCACCTTTTTGTCATCTTCCTACACTCTGCTTGTTGTTCAGAATTGCCTAATTTTGCCTAAAATTGCCCGGCCCCGACCATTGCTGCGCAGCAGCTATAATCTTTAAACTGTTATCAAATCAGCAAAGTCCTTCAACCTAAACAAAAATCTTCTTAAAATGTTTATTCATCTTTTATTGAGGTCCATTTTAACTTTTGCTTTGATCTGCTGGTTTGGTAACCTCAGAATTTCAAATAAGAACAAGCTGAGAAATGTAGTCAAAAAACAATTTTCATTAGCTTGAATGATCTTAAATGCCTGTATCAAGCTAGAGCCACTCAGAGGGCAAAGGCCATTTGGCGAAACCCTCTTCATCCTCTTCATGATGTATCTCAAATCATTTGTTCTATCTGCCATTAGGTTTTTAAACAAGCTGTAGGCAAGCTTGTTGAGAGTGTTACACTGGGTAAACTGTGATGACTGTATTTACTGTATTTATTGTATTATTTATATTGTTATGTAAGATTTATTGTACTGTTGACATGCAAGGTAAAAAAAACAAAACAGCATGTTCCTTGACTTATAGTTACTGATTGACAGATTGATAAGTTACCGATTGTCTGATTAATAGTTGCTGTATCATTACCAAGAAGTATAGTGGTGATACAAACGTTAGCTGAATTTCTAATATAAGTGGCCTGCTTTCTTAAAATACACAGGTGTTTATATCAATATGATTTTAGATGAAAACATGCAGGATATTGCGAAATCATGATGATCTGCTGGTATAATTATCACAACTGGATTTTCTTAAGAAAGAGTTACCTTTCCTTATACAATGTAGTACAATGTAGTACAGTGTAGTACAATGTAGTTTGAGATATGTTAAACAAAAAGAAAAAAACTCAACCATGATTCTGTCTGTCAAAAGAGCTTTATAACTTTGTAACTTCCTAGTCTATATATATTTACATTATCTATTCTAAACTATATGTTATTTTATTTATGCATTTTAATTTCTGCACTATTTCGTGTTGTGTCTTAGATTCTCATTTTTACTTGTGGGATTTTCTTTTATTAGATATTTTATGAGCATTTTTGGAGAGAGCCTGGGACCAAAGACCCACATTCAACTAACCACATTCACTGGCAATCAGATAATGTAATTATAATTACATTAATATTATGTTAATGTTCTTTGCACCTCACCAAGCAGTACCTAACATCACATGTAGTCTAACCATGTTCACTAATAATATCTAAAATGATTTTTTCTTGGTGTTGCTGCATTGGGGTCTTTTTCTTCTCCATTTTTTGGCAAAATGCTTCGACTGTTAGGTCTGTCAACCATTGACAAATTTTGCAACACATTGCAGAACAAATGACCCCTGTAACAACTGCAGATATTATCATTGAGAGCTTGTCAATCAGTGTGGTTAGACTAGATGTGATACAAGGTCATGACTGATGAGGTGCAAAGAAATTTAAAGTAATAATAGTATAATAATAATAATAAAGTCTGCTAGAATGATTAACCTTAATGAAATCTCTTAAATAATAATAACAGCTAAAAGGCCAGTGAAAAAATACAATGCCATTTCATCATCTCCTGTTCTTTGCATAAGCAGGCAGTTGTTTGCTAAAGAATTCACCAAACAAAAGAAGTAATAACATAGCAGCTCTTAGAGCATACATTACAGAGTGATATTACATAAAGATGAAAGTGTCAGACAGTCCTTAGTCACATAGTATCAGGCTTGTGTTTGTGTGAGTTTGTCTTGAAATCATTCTGTCCCTGTGGATAAACAGACAGTCTTTGAATAGCCACCAATCAACCTAGAATAGAAAGTAGAAACTAAATAAACAGTATACCTTCTCACAGGGGCGACTAGCAAGGCATTACAAGTACTGCACACGAGTAGAGAAGCAATTCTCTAAGGAATGATTACTTCGGTTCCTTTTCTTTAACTATTTCTACTCCTTACTTGAACAATATTTGAGTCCCAGTAATCTTCTTTCCACCTTGCTACATTTGTCATTTATACTTAATCTATAATGAGTCTGCTCAAAATGCAAGGACTGGGTGTAAGGAGGAGAGCATGTGAGGAGAACCTCCACTGCAGATGCCAAGTTGCCAGCTGCCTGCAAATAAAAGGAGCACCACCTGTCTTGACCATGATGTGGAGATCATGACAGAGCAATACCCAGAACAAGAAGCAACTTCGAGCGACGTTCCCTGACCACATCTGGGCACACTTTTTAAACAAAAAATGTAGAAAGACAACAGCTGCATGATGATGTGATTGCTGTGCCTCCAAAGAAAAAATAAATAAAAAAAAAAAACACATCTCCACTTTTTAAAACTCCTCTTCTAACCTCTGCAGGCACATTGAAAAATGTTGTACATACTATAGGTAAAACTTAACATTAGCACATTTTTCATGTCTAAAGCTGATATTTGATGTTATGCTAATAATATAAAGATATCTTGTAGCTAACAGTCTGTTGACCTTTAAATTTATTTATGTATTTATTTATTTCATTTTATTCACTTAAAATGGAAGTAACCTGAAATTTTAGTGACTTATTATCCAGGTCATTTTTTACTTGTTTTGAAAATGGTATTTTTTACTTTCACTTGAGTATTTGTTATAGGAATGATTGTACTTTTACTGGTGTATAGATGTCAGTACTCCACTCACTGCTCATTGATGGATAGGGGTTGGTTCTGGACTGATTTTTACATACCCCTGTATTATCATGTATATCAGTATTGTGTCACTATAATTATGATCAATTTTGACCCAGCCAGCATGTATGATTTGTCTTTCATTCTTGTCTCGCATTCTGTGGAAATAGAACATAAACATACACACGTTTTGAAAGCTGCCACCCTGGTAGGAGTAATCTAAGTGTCTGTCAAATGTTTAATATTCAGAACATTTCACTGACAGTGAAGTCAAACAAATTCTGCAGCAGATCATTTATTTACATTTACAGTATTAAGTTTGACCAATAGATGGCAGCTGCACATCACCACTGTTCCTGCAGACTCTGTTCACTCAGTCCTACAGTACACCAAATACATAGACAGTCTGATGGACATGGGCTGACGGATTCTTAGACACTCTCACAAAAGTCCTAATAATAGTAATTTATCTATAGAGTGTGTGTACAATCATGGAAACCTGTTGAGTGATGGCGCTGCTTGAATCTAAGGCTGCTACTGGCACATTTAAATTAACACAAGTCTTTTAAAAAAGAGGAGACTCCTTATTTTAAGGGTAAATATGCACTCAACATTTTTTTTGGGCAACCCATCACAACAGAACGATGTCACCAGGATCAGCCAAACAGCCTTATAGGTGATGCACTGTAAAATGATCATGAGGCAAGTCAATGGCAAATTTGTCAATGATTGTATCTCCCAGTCCTGATAGTTTTGTTCTTTATAGCCTGAATTAAATTGTGTAGGAAACATCAGATATGTCATTGATCTTGGTTTGGCATTATTCTAAACTAATCTTCTAATCCTCTTCAAAACCTGCCTGTTCAGAACGGGCTGATTGCTGCCTGCAGCTTTCTCGAGAGCCGCTCAACAAAGCAACTCCACACACGACACTGTGCTTCCTGAGGTCCTAAACAATGGGATACACCTGTCATTGTATAGTTGTGTCCCCTAATAATGCTGAAGTGGACACATTATGTAAATGCAAAAGGGCCTTCATGAGGTCAATGCCCGCTTATTTCAGGAAACAAATAAAAGCATTCATTCTAAAAGTTACATCACTGATTGAAGGTTTGAGTTTGTCACAATGTAACATCTCCGTTGTCTTTCTTTGTCTGTTCTTGAATGTATTGTAGCAAGCGAGAGAGCGCGAACTGTACCCAGCATGCTCGGTGGCGTATCAGTTAAAAGGGGTCCCCTCTCAATACACTTCACAGAGCAGATAATGCCTCACCAATAAATACGGCCTGTATTTCTCAAGAGCTCGCATTTTCCTGGGCCCTCAGCAATAGACTCGCCAATTGTGAAAACAATTAGGTAAACGGTTGTCAAGAAAATTGAAGGACAGACAAACAGACAGACATTTTAGTCAAATTAAATGAATAAATATTAAAATGTTTGAATAATGATAAAAATTTTTATTCCATTCCATAATCCTTTTTTAACTTGTATTTTCTGCTGACTTAAATGTTTTGTGTAAACGTTTCTCTTCTCTTATCTGCAGCTCTGTCTTTCAGTGAAAGAGTTATTTTAAAAAATATCACAGGGTAAAGAAAATATTGGTCTGGTAAAATATCCTTAAAGCATTTACTGAAAAATATATGAATTTATTCAAATTGCTATTCCACTTTTATGTTACAAATTCCATGTCCATGCTTTACAAAAAATTTTGTTTGAAAATATTGTGTTCACCTTTTTCTCTGATAACTGAAGATGCAGACATCCAGGAGGTTTTTAAATAAGATAAGATAAACTTTATTGATCCCACACTGGGGAAATTCACAAGTTGCAGCAGCTCAAAGCAGAGACAGAAAGTGATGCTTGAATGAATACTAAGGAAAAAAAAATTAAAAGTAGAAAATATGTATAGAAAGAAGAAAATAACAAAAAAAAAAAAAAAAAACCCACAAAAAACACACATAAAAGGCAGAAAGGGGTCGGAGCTACTGTAACC